>CAWUFW010008582.1:0-600000 GCA_963921515.1 Calotriton arnoldi | reverse complement strand
CGCTGAGTGATGCTGCGGTTGCGCTGAGTGATGCTGCGGTTGCGCTGAGTGATGCTGCGGTTGCGCTGAGTGATGCTGCGGTTGCGCTGAGTGATGCTGCGGTTGCGCTGAGTGATGCTGCGGTTGCGCTGAGTGATGCTGTGGTTGCGCTGAGTGATGCTGTGGTTGCGCTGAGTGATGCTGTGGTTGCGCTGAGTGATGCTGTGGTTGCGCTGAGTGATGCTGTGGTTGCGCTGAGTGATGCTGTGGTTGCGCTGAGTGATGCTGTGGTTGCGCTGAGTGATGCTGCGGTTGCGCTGAGTGATGCTGCGGTTGCGCTGAGTGATGCTGCGGTTGCGCTGAGTGATGCTGCGGTTGCGCTGAGTGATGCTGCGGTTGCGCTGAGTGATGCTGCGGTTGCGCTGAGTGATGCTGCGGTCGCGCTGAGTGGATGCAGTGGTCGCGCTGAGTGATGCTGTGGTCGCGCTGAGTGATGCTGTGGTCGCGCTGAGTGATGCTGTGGTCGCGCTGAGTGATGCTGTGGTCGCGCTGAGTGATGCTGTGGTCGCGCTGAGTGATGCTGTGGTCGCGCTGAGTGATGCTGTGGTCGCGCTGAGTAACCGGGCAGGATGGTCTTATAGTTCAAGTTCCGAAAAGAAAGGATCTAGCCAGCAGAGGGCTCCGGCAATAGGGGTCTGAAGGAAAGGGTCAGACAGCAGAGCATCCAAGCAGGAGAGGACTGGGCTAGCTAAATCATAGAGAGAAGGGGTCTGGTAGAAAGGTTCGAATTGAAGAGAGTTTAGTTGAAAGGTTCAGATAAAAGTAGTGTGAAGTGGTTTGAACAGAAGAAATCCCTCATGGAAGAAGGCCATTAGAGGGGGGTCCCATGGGGGAGGGCTCGCTTGCAAAGGGGGTCACAAAACTGGGGTATGGAAGACAACTTTGGACAGGCGAGAATTTGGATTAGACGAGAGAGCATGGGCAGCAGGACACCAGCTAGGGGGTCAGTCAAGGAGAATGGTATGACCTACAGAGGGCCTGCCAGCAAAGCCCCGCTCAGCGAGAGAGTTGTGGGAAACTGGGTGTGTGCAGGACAAATTCAGATAGAGGAGCAGAGGTCAAGAAATGGAGTCCAAGCAGATCCACACAGCAGTAAGCTTTGGGCCCTGGCAGCAGCGGTGTCACAGAGCGCTGGCCCCCACCCGCAGCTTCTGTTATGTCTCCTCCAGATGCAGGTGACCCCACCAGAGAGTGAGCAGCACTTCTGCGTGAACAATTCCAGGAAGGGCTGCTTCTCGGGACACTGAGAATGGGAGCCGGGAGGGCACATGGACGGCGGACAAACAGGCAGCATCAACCCGGCCACAGAAACAAGGGGCTGCAGCAGGCAGCACACAGGAGCAAGACCAACATCTGCCTGTCAGAGACAGCACGAGAGCGCCGCTTCAGATCAACAGGTATAGGAGAGAAAACTAATACGCACTGGCAGTGTGAAGAGAAAGACTTGAAGGGCGAAGGCAAATATTCGTCAGGGATGCTTACATGATCAACAAATCGCCACCAAATGCTTTATCACTCACCATAATTCTCATTTAAAGTAGAGAATGAGAGCGAAAAAATTAAAATAGAATGGAGAGATGAGAAACAGAAACTAGGATTGCACTCTGAAAACAGAAACTAGCAGCAAGAAAACAGCAAACAAGCCGAGGAACAACAGGTATCCTCCTCAGGTATCCAGCTTTAGGGTGGTAGACAGGAGCCCCACCCTCCCCACACAGACGAGGGAGAGGGCGTTATCCGGATTGTATAATCAGGTTCCACTGAGACCGGTAGGTGTAGCCACGTGGGCTTCAAATGAGGAACGGCGTTTGAGAAGGCAGCCCCCCTCTCCTCCTCCAGTCTTTGAAAGAAGGAAGGGACGGGCGCTGTGGGGGGCACTCCCTGCTCACCCCACCCATGCAGCCTCGGTGCTCCCCTGCAGTCCCATACATACAAAACATTTGCTCTTCACACCATGCATTGTATCATTTTAAGGAAAAGTACATTTAGCAGCGTGTCCCTCTTTCCTGCGCACCCCCGCTCTAGTTCTTTCTCTCTCTCTATTCTTCTCACTTACTCTATCTCCGTTTGTCTCCCTGTCTATCAGTATCCCTGTCACTCTCCTGTGCTTCATCTTCCTTTGACACTCTCCTCTCTCTGATTTTCTTTCTAATGTTCCCTCTTTTCTTTCCACTACCTTCGTGCCCTCTCTTTCTCTCTCTCTCCTCTCCCGCTCTCTCAGCCCCCACCCCTTCCTGTTTCATGTGTGAATATTGTTGTTTCTCTCCAGTATCAGGGAAGGCTTCTGTTTCATATACAATTGTATTTAAATTATGGCTCGCTTTTCGAGATATTTTAACGGAGTAAGCCATGCATGGTTGGGAGTAAAATTAGCCCCGCAAAATAAAGGTAAATTCCCGTTCCGGAGTAACTGCACATTGGCTCCTGCAAACTTTTTATACTGATTGTAAACGTTAATAATCACGGATCACACTTTGAAGCGCTTGGATTATCACACCATTATGCGAAGCGCTACCATAGGTAAACACAATAAAGCAATTCGTTCCTGTTAAATAACGTCCTGCAGGCTGGGTTCCCTGTTAGATTATTGTACAAAACCACACGCCGACCAGATAGCACGGTCGGTTGCGCACTTGCTGCACAGATCTACTGACTGCACCCATGTCACGACTGAGCCGGCCACCCTTCCAGTGTTTGATACAACTAACAACATTCAGTTGTGTATTAACAACGCGCACTAGTGAAGCACGCACGGGCAATGTGCATGTGGTGTCACTACATAAAATATCCCCATTATTATTATTACACCCACCAGACTTGTGTTATTTTGGGGGTACATTTTGATGCAAAGTAAAAATAGCTCAACGGTATGGTGTCTGGGGCGGGGGGATCTTGCAGTTAAAACCAGATTGCAGCGAACAGCAACCTGTATAGTTGGGGGACCACATTTAATTTACATATATTTAGAATCGCAGACATATTACTTCGGACGGTGCGCGATCCTTTAGGACACCAGTGTGCACTAGGCAGAATGATGCCTGTTTTCTTTAAAATGCGTTCAAGGGATTGGGGGAGTGATGGGGGGCCCCAATGACCACCTGATTCCCCAGTTTCCTCTCCGGGACCCTGGTAAACGAGCTGAACATGAAGCCCCTCAAGCACGGTGGGGGTGGGGGGGGGTGCAGTAAGTTGAGGTATAAAGGGGACGAGACTTCTAGGCACACATATTAATGCATGTGGAGGCTGGCTTTCGGTCCAATGGAAGGTCTGTATCTCTGATCACCATCCCAAGTGGATCGATTGCCTCTTGGGTGCATGGAGCGACTGAGGAAAATGGCGCGTGCCCCCGGGGGCCCTGGATTTTTTGCAACAACGGGGTGTTTCTGCATCTTATGTTAACAGGCACACCTTTGTAAACGGCGCGTTTGGAATGAGCGACGAATGTCTGACCTGACCGACGTCTGGAGCTAAGGGGTTTCTTTGATGCCCCACCTTGCGTTGCATCACTGTCAATCTATAAAGAACACACCACAAATATACATATATATTTTAAGCGCAATGTGCTAGGATAGCCTAGTACGATGGTACTCCTTTTATCAACATCCGTAAAGGATATGCTGAGCCAGCGTTGAAAGAACACACACTACTCTGAGTGGGTTGCGCGCCAATCTCCGCAGCATTTGCCCAACCCTCACAGATATCTTGCAAATCAGCCACGCGCGGGAAGAATGCCTCACATTTTATAATAAAACGGCTCCTTGTAGAAAAGGATACCCTGCACTCAGTGACCGAAAGGAAATACTATTTATATCTACGCCGACAATATAATACATTTTAGAGCATTATATAGGGTGCAAAATACGTACACTGTATCACAAACGCCCATTTTACGGTTAAAATTACTCTTTCAATGTTCTGGTATCTCTCGCCCCGATTATATTGGAGAAAACACTTTACTGTCACTCGAAATCCATGTGAGCCATCACCTCTCCCTGTGCACCATACCCAGATCCACAAAGACACACAGAAAATCTTACAGAGTCTACGAAGAGTCACTAAAGCCCTGGCGCCCAGAGGCGTGTAAGCCAACAGTAGCCGCTGTGGGGCAGAAGAGTGTCCTGTTGTATTTGTACCTTCTTTTGCCTGAAGGGTGGAGGGGGACAAGGAAGGAAGGAATATTTTGGGAGAACACCCTTTCTATGAACATAACTGCTTGTATACAAACTTTGATATAAATAAAGAAATGTTTAATCCAGACAAACATTTAAAAATATGGCCCTGTACTTATTCACGATATTCACACACAAACTAACCAAGATCAGTAACACCCACCCCTCACCTCTTCGACTAATCAAGCCCTGGTCAAATGCTGCAAGCATGCTATGCAGGGCTTATGTATATAGCGCCTACTGTCCCCGACAAGGTGCCGAAGCGCTCTGCGGACGTTTGCTTGCACTGTTATCTGAGGAAGGGCTTCTCGTGCACGAGGGCGCACAGGTGCACTTTTCACACCTGTGCATTGTTTGCGTTGGTGCAGCGGCAGACAGCCTCGAATGCACACGATCCGTGCGATCTCTGCACCAGCGGCCTCTGGGATATTCAACTACTAAATAAATGCAGAGAGAGACACCTAAAAACCGCTCTGACGATGGGGACGGGGCTTCTACCCCAACGTATTTATCCCTAAACACTTCCACACCAGCCAATACAGAAGGTGTTTTTTTCTTCCTTTATTTTTTTGTGCCCCGATGTGATTGGCTATTTTATTTTCTCTTCAATTTGGAAAACGTTTTCACACAATAGCAAAATATGGGGGAAACGTAGGCAGGGGTGTGGGAGGAAGCCAACCGCCCCCAGATCCGTGGGCTGCCCTGGCAGACCACCCCAATGTCCTTTAGGCTCCTCTGATGGGCGGCTGTGCTTGTGTTCAGACTGAGGTGCCCCGACGGAACTGCACTGAACGCGGTTCTGGTGCCCCGGATACCCCCTTCAGGGCCAGGGACTGAGGGCAGGAAGTGGGTTAGTAGTTGGGGGGGCTCAGCGGGAAATCTGTCTCCAGCCCGGGTTGGGGGGGTGGCGAGGGTTGTTGCGTTGCCCAATAACATCCGCACTCTTCGTTGTGAAACAGCTCACAACAGTATCTGGTTACGGCGCAGACAGACACGCATCGGCGGGGCTGGGAGGGGGCGGCCTGCCGGCAGGACCCTCTATCTGCCCCCAGTCCTAGGGTCTTCGTGTTCTGCAGCTCGGCGTGGGTGCTATTATACATGCTATACCTTCTAGGACGTTTTACACAAATATATACGGACTTTAAACCATACTGCGCAGAGTGCGATGTGCATTTATCAGCAGTGGTGTCCGGGGGTAACTGAGAAAAAACAAGCACTGAAACACAAGTGCGGCCGCGAAAGTGAAACAGTACTCAGGGTTAAAGAAATGGGAGGGGTGGGGGGAGTGCGATTCCCTTGCGGGAGCGAGCGGCGCCAGGAGCGATAATTGCTACCATATGGCGCCAGCTGCTCGCTCCCGCAAGTGAATCGCCAAACGTGCACGCGTTGCCATTGAAGGCAATGGAACGCGTGCACGTTTTTGTCTGAAAAGCCGAATCGATTGCAAAAGGTCTTTTTGCCTATGCAGCGCATGCGCGCTGCGTAGGCGAGACCTAAAAATGAAACGAGTAGGCAGTGGTCCGTGGGATCACTGCCATATTTTTGCATCCATTCACAAAGGGGAAGGGGTCCCCTGGCGACCCCTTTCCGTTTGCGAGTGTCTTACCACCTACTTGAAGTAGGTGGTAAACTGCGTGTGTTTTGCGACCGAAAATGCGGTCGCAAAACAATGGTACATACCATTATGACTCGCTATTAGGAAGGGACGTCCTTGGCACGCCCCTTCCTAATAGTGACTCGCAAACACTATTTTGCAAGTTACCGACTCGTAAAATAGTGTTTGTAAATACCACCACCCTTTTTTGCGGTCGCAAACGGGCAAATTCCTGTTTGCAACCGCAAAAAACGGTCGTACATCTGGCCCATTCTATCTAAAAGAGGACCAAGTCCAGCACCTGCTCTGTCTCATACCAAGGGCCACTGAAATTATGTAATTTTGCAGCTGCAATATTTTTCGCATACTTATGGATTTGCTGCAATTGCCACATGATCATCATTTGCTGCATATTTTGCATATTTTAGCAAACAAAATTTTGCTTCTAACTCAATCGAATCAAATGTTACTAAAAACGCAGTAATGTGTTTCTGCACAGTGGACGGCTCTTTCCAAAGGTTGACTGCTCACCTATCAGTAACTTACTGCTTTTTTTCCAGTTTTAAAGTGGTACCAATGAGGTGAAACCTATGCCAAGACAGTGTGAACATGACAAAATAATGAAGTAACTGTCACAAAATGTACAGCATAATGCCGCATAATTTGACATTTCTTGCAGCATAACTTAGTCAACCATATCACATAATTTGGTCCTCTCCTGCCGCGTAATTCCAATGACCCTGCTCATACCAGCCCTGACCTGTGTTTAATGCAATGCTTATAGACTTACTAGGCCACTGTAAACAGATTCTCATTTCCTTCCCAAAAAATTTTAGACTCATGGGCAGGTCAGCGATCTTTTGTTTTCTTTTTGCTTGAAATCTGTTTATTAGATTTTTTCCAATCAACCATGCAAGAAATCGGCACCAATATAGAAGTCATCCTGCTTTGACATAAATTGTATGAGGCTGACAGATGCATGAAACATCATTCAAAAGAAAAGTAATGTGCAAAGGTGATACTGATCCAAGCAAGGGGACGTTCCAAGCAGGAATACATGTCAAGCATCAAATGGAAACACTAAAACCAAACATAATAAGTGGTAAAGCTCAAGGGAATGGCTCATGAGGCAGGCAAATTGAGAGCATGGCCTAGAGCCGCCTGGAAAAGGGTCCAACCAGCAATGTGATGTGGCGAGACGAAGGGGGAAAGGGGAAGAGGATGGGAGAGAGGCCTGGATCAAGCACATGTCTATTGAAACATCGCCAGATGGGACTGCTAGGTGAAGAGTTGCAGGAATTTGAGTCGGGTGGCGTAAAGCAGGTGTACTTAAGGTGGCTGAAGTAGTCAAGCGGTGGTTGCCAAACAGGGGCGAATTTAACCTCAGTGTGAGCCAGTTTGTGGGACAGTAGCTTCATTGCAAGTACTTTCCACAGAGGCATAAACCATTGGGCGATGGATAGGGCCAAAGGCTTTTTCCAAAGTAGTACTATAAGCTGTTTCGCACTGCCTGACATGTGACTTATGATTCTCCAGTCAGTATGTGCCACCCCCTCTAAGGCCAGGGGTCGCATATCCAGGATAGTCATGTTAGGATTCTGGGAGTGGGAGTCCCATGGCACCTTTTATGTGGCAGAGGACCTCTTTCCAGTAGGTAGTGATGAGAGAGAACAACCACCAAATGTGACAGAAGTCCCCCGGTTCAGTTTTGCAGCCCCAGCAGAGGGCAGAAGCAGTGGGCTAGATATTATGGAGTTGTGCCAGTGTATAGTACCATTGTGTCATGATCTTTTATGCCGTTTCTCGTTGTGGTATACTTCTGTAAGTTTTAGGGATGTTGTGCTAGAGTGTTTCCCACTGTTTGTGTGATATGCCCTCTGCGTTGTTGGTCTGCCATTGATTTAGTTGAGAGGTACGGGAGATCAGGCCCCTGGTGCCGTCAAACACCCTTACCAGCTTTTCAAAGTTAGTATAACTACGGGTGGTTCGCTGCACATTAGAGGAGTGAAGCGCCCAGTGGCGCATCTGGCCATATTGTAACCTTGTGGTTTCGGGATGTTAAAATCAGCTTTACATTGCTCCAAGGATTTGATAGTACCTCCCACGAATAAGTCACTCAGCTTTCTGCACTTGCCCGCTTCCCAACTGTGGAAGGTATGGGGGTCAAGAACCGGTATAAAGTCCGGATTGTGGGCCAGTGGTGTGTTGGTTGGGAGAGGGGAAGGTGGTGAGGCCTCACCGAAGTGCAGTCTTATCCCAGATCTCAAGAACTGTCCTTGTGGGAGTGGCAATATGTGCTCTGTGGCCAGGCGTGTTTGGGGAGCCATGCTAATTCCCAAAGGGGCCGGCAGGTCATGGCTCGGTCCATGTGGAACCAATGCTTATTGCCTTTGCGAACCATCTATTCAGAGATTTAGTGAAGATGTGCCACCTGGTAGTAGTCTAAGAAGTTGGGGCAAGCCAGGCCTCCCCTGTCTCTAGGCAGCATTAAAACTGATTTGGAGGTCCTGGGGCTTTTACCTCCCCAGATGAAGGAGTGGACGTCCCGCTGTAGATGTAAGATATCGTCAGTGGGGGCAGGAGTAGGTAACAATTGTAAAAGATAGAGGATTCTAGGGAGGATGTTCCTTTTGACTACTTTAAGTCGGCCCAGCCAAGATATGTGCAGGGGTTTCCAGTGCCATAGATCCTCCATGATGGACTTCTGATATTCTGGCCAGTTGACCTGTGCCCAAGAAGTGAGTGAGGGAGTTAACTTGAGGCCACATTGCGCTAGGGCTTGGAGGGCAGGGAGGTCCTGCTTAGGTATTGAGAGATTCAAGGCATATGATTTAGTCATGTTGATTTTTAAAGCCTGAGTTCCGTTCAAAGGCTGTAAGGTAGTGAACGACAGCAGGGAGGGAGGTGATGGGTTGGGTGAAACTGAGTAATAGGTCATCAGCAAATAGACCTATTTTGTGGGGGTGCCTAGCAAAGGGGATGCCCACTATAGATGCTGTCTGACGTATGGTAAATGCTAGGGGCTCGACTGCCAGGGCAAATAGTAGGGGCGACTGGGCAGCCTTGACGTGTGCCTCTAGCAAGAAAGATCTGTCTCGTTTGCTGCCCATTGACATGGATTGAGGCGGTCGGGCAAATGAGATGCCATAATTTTATTAATCATCATAGCCCGGGCCCATGACCATCTTACGGAGGACCGCGCTGAGTCCAGCTAATCCTATTAAATGTCTTCTCTGCTGTCGTGTACTTTCTAAAAATACATAGGATCTGCATGTTTAGACAACATAAACTAAGGGATTGGTGTCCAGACTGATTCCAGACACCCCCAAAGGATATCTTAGGCTTTAGACCATCTAGCTCACAGTGCCACCATAAGCCCCCTAACCTTACCAAGGAGCGAATAGTTTCTGGCAACTATTGAACATGACAATCCTTGATCCTTCAGGGATCGTGGAAACAGTGCAGTACTTTTCGCTCAGTCAATCCTGCTCACTTAGTCTGAGAATAAACAATGGGGACATTTTCAATAAGCATTTATTGAACCAGCGTCATTCTAGTATAAAACATGTTTGCTGCGGCAACCATTAGACAGAAACAGATGTATAAGATTACAATCACCAACAGAGTAAATAAAAGGTAGAATTGTACCATTGTGCTAAAACAGTGAATATATGCAGGCATATATATACATGACGGTAATCAAGCGTACTCCTACGATGCAAACCCTACCTAAGTGTACCTAGTATGTATGCGGCTGTAAAGCCAAGAATCCCCTAGGAAAGAGCCAACCCCATTACCTGATGGGAGAGAACAAAGGGCCCCGTCTTGGTCTTGAGTTAGACACCCTGCAAGGGATGTCAAACCACTGCGTGTTGTAGCTTCTGCATGCCAGGACCTCTGCGTCTTGTGTCAGCGTGGAAGCTTCTCCACTGCCTATCTAGTGTTGGTATGGTTCTTTTATACCATAAAGATAGCGTCGGGGTTCCTTACACAATCGATATATTGTGATTATGTAATGAGCCTAAATCAATACCTGCAATTATGCAAAGTAGTTCTTTCACCCTAGGATGAAGATGACCATGACCATGACATTTATACATAGAATGTTAATCCTGTTATTTTCTAAGAATCCTTATGCATAATAAATTAGGCTAGTTTCAAGGAAACCCATCGACATTTATTCAGCACATAACTGGGTAAAAGGTCAGTGCTAGAACCGTTATGCAGAGCAAGGTAGGACAAATGTAGGTAAAAGGTCATGTAGCTACCAAGGCCTAGATTGGGGTACATTGGGGTATATAACACCCACTCCTTATCCGAAGGTCGATCAGATCAACTAATGCTAAAATATGCCTGTTTAATTGTCAGTACTGTTTAAAAAGCAAAAAAACATTGTCATAAAACCAGTTTCTAAAAACATACAAAACCATGGTATATGTAAAAAATGATGCAGAAAAATAAAAAAAGCTCTATAGGTCCGCTAAATAGTCAATAACTGAGCACATCGAAAGCCATGGTGCTCAGTGAGAGCAGAAAAAAAAGGGTTTTCGCATTCCAATTTGGCTTGTATTGGAAAAAGGGCCGATTTGTTCCCATCACACGGAGAGCCAAATGTTTGTGTGTCCTGTGTGGGAGACGCAACATCACTGTCACTCGCATCCGCAGATGACAGTCCCTGAAACACCTTTTGTATTAGGTCAATGGAGCAAAGGTGTCATCTTCAGTTTTCACAGCAGCCACGGAGGGAACACTCAATACCTGTGAATCTGTTTTAGAGCTGCTGTCCAATCTGACAGGAGCTGAAGCATCCCGTGGGGGGCTCTAAGAATGCTGTCATCAACATGGGAATACGCTGAGGACACTGTAACACGAGGGCCTTTAAGGGGTCCAGTAGTACATCTTTGTCCGGTTGCGCAAGCGAAGGAAGATTCAGACATATGTCCAACACGCATTTGTATCCGCAGAATAGTCAGCGGAACACAGGCAAGATGCAGTCAACCCAGACTGGTCTGAATGATAGGAACCAATGCTCGGTTAGCTCCAGAAGCCGAGGTTTGCCCACATGCAGTACCATGCGTTCACAGCAACGTCGCACCAGGAGTGCCTTTTCCATCTCTTGAGGAACTGGGCCGTCCATTGCGTAGCAGAAAAATTAAAACCAGGATACCCACTACAAGTAGTAGGACCAGCGGAAGCCCACCAAAAACGCTTACCAATACGGAGTGTATAAATGCTGGAATAACTCAGAAGATTGTCTGAAAGGTGCTTGATAGTTCAGAACCTATGCTTTTAAATAGGTGCACGATCCCCCTTGTATCAGACATGTTAAAGATACAATGTACCATTTCTTCAAAATGGAGTGGGAAGTTTGTTTGGACTAGTTCCTGTATCTCAGATGAAGACCTTGCAACCTGGAGATCAAAAGTCTCTCAGGCTGAGGTTAAGGCCACATCCTTTTGCAAAAGCATGGCTTTCAGTCGGCTCAGAGAATCATTCAATGAAGGCCATAGCGTTGCCTCCCTAACTGTGTGGGTCGGTGGAAACAATACTTGCATACAAGTAACCCTGGAACTTACTGTAACTGAAATGCGATGCCTGGTACCATCCCACAACAGCCTTGATCATTCAGCATCAAATAGCTCCCATTCGAAAGCAATCTGAACACCGGATGAATCACGTCAGCTGTGGAACCCTTCAAGTGACATGACAAATTAGCAAACGAAGCATTACAGGCTCCGTGAAGCGAAATGTCTTTACAAACTAAGGAACCACTTAAGGCACTTTCACAGTTTGAACCGCTGAGAAAAACTTCAGTGTCCCCATTCCTGCATCTAAAACTGTACGGTAATTCCGAGGACTCAAGTATGTATCTGTCTCCCAGCGCTTTATACCCGACTACCTGGTGATACTGTAGACCGTATTGAAATTGGAATGTCGTGACAGGCAGTGTAATATAGTCATGGATTAACCATTCTGTGGAAGGTGACTCAGCCACGGTGAACGGTAATTGGTCCAATTTTTCAATGTGCAACATTGTAAATTTTGCATCTCTTCATGCCAATACCATCTGTCTTTCCGTTAGATTATATGCAGAAAACAGATACGTACTGTTGATGTAACGCCAGGGCACGTGCCCAGAACGCAATGATTGTAGCGTCAAGCTTAATAATAGAATGGATCGCAATTGCGATAGTCCATATTGTAAGATAGGCAAATCATGTTTCATTATATCTTTGCAGAAGACACAATGTTGCCAAGAGAATAAATCCTGGATGATAGTGTGGTCATACCATTGTCGACCAATGCCAAAGCCTTTTCTAGGTTAACCCTGTCAATCTCAGGTAGTCTCTCAGCAGCCTCCTGTTGAGAAATTTTTCATAGCTCGTTGTAAATGGCATACAAAAAGTGCTTGCGATGTAGCTTCTGGGGACCTAACAAAAAATCCCTAAGATCGATGTCTTCTGAGAGAAGGGATAAGTGTTTTCACCTGGGACAGTGTCAAGGTCTTTAGCCACTCTAGGCATAACTTCGCGAAACTGTAAGATGTCACCAACCCCTGTGTTCTGAGTGTACGTAGCGCTGGTCAGTCCTATGGATGCTAAACCCTTCGGTGGTACCCCTGAATCATGACTGACACCTTTTTGTGTCGATAGGCCAAACGAACCACCCCTTCCAATTGGGGTCAGCTGATTTGTACCAACCATTGTGTAAAATGGCATCTAATGTATCCTCACTGTGTTGGGTGTAATTTTGCCAACCCTCAAAGTGTGTAAGCGAGGGAATCCGAGGTGTGTTCAAGTCCATGATCTTGGCTAACCCAAGACAGGAAGTCTGTTGCACTGTCGTTCAGGAAGATTATCTGATGTGGTATGAGGCATGCTCTAAATAAGGCCTCAGTTCCCTGAAATTGCCAATCTTTAGTCCCTCAGACACATTTTGTGTCTATAGTGTCCCTCCAAAAGTCGGAACCCTGTAAAGACAGTTGAGAAATAAAGGAAGCAGAGTATATCAGGTTAGTGTTAGTGAGCATATTTTTCTTTGCAGGTGTAGGTGCAAGCCTATAGTAATAAGAGGTTGCGTATGAAGTGTTAAACCCAGAAAAATAAGCAAACTTTTGTGCAAATGTTGTTGAGCTACCTTTCGGCGGTGTTGGGCAATGTTCCCATTGTTGGTAAGAGAAAACATTACGTGGGATACTTGCTTTGTGCAAGAAATGATGACCATAGTGTTTGTAACAAAACATGGTGTCAAAATTAGATGTACCACCATATAATTCATTATTTGAAAATGCAGCAGATTGTTCTAAATCAGACAGCATAGTATTCACGGTTTCAAAGTCCCAATCATCAGAGAAAGAACTAGAGACATTTTAAACAAGTGTGATATTTTTAAAAGTTCAGTAGGACCATATACATCATAGGAAACTCTGTCCCAAACTATTCCTTCAGGAACTGGATCTGCTGTAATTTTTACTAAGGGCAGGTCTCTCTTTTCACAGTGTGATGATGCATGCGGCTTCAGGACCAAGTTCACATGTTGTACTGCAGAGCGTTCTGGGAGATAATGTCCATTCAGGAGCAAGAAGAAGACAGTCACTATACCAATCCAAAGGACTAGGAACAGTAGACCAATAGCAATCCAGAGCTGTAGCCAGGGAAAAACAAAGTAAGTCTTTTTCAGCCAAAGGTAGAAATCCCAAATTCGTTGTTTGTGGGAAACAGGTGGCGGCAATAACTCGGGCGCACTTGTATCCAATGAGAAAGTATCAAAATCGATGAAGTAGCCAGACGCAGTTCAATCTATCTTTGGTAGCTCAGCAGGTTTTGTGGAACTGGCAGATGCCTCCGTTTTAGGCATATTCTTTTTTTAAAAGTTTTATTTATTAGAATTTTGTGCAGACATAAACATAAAACAACTTGCAGTTACGAGTCTTACAATCAATTGCTTGATAAACATCCACTGGTGTCTACCTTACATATGAGTAACAACATATGCCACATAACGTCACACAGAGTAATATATGATGAACAGACATTGCATATTGGTCTCACAGAATCACCTAAATATAATATGCTGAATTAGAGGTCCACATTTGGTCTGGTAACAATGAAAGGTCTAGGTTTACAGTATTATTCAAGAACTTCACAGCTTATAGATGTAGAATGCATACATAGTGAATTGCCCACTCGATCAGACCCTCGCAGGGGTAACGATAACAGATTAGTCAATGTCTAACCCGCAGATGTTTCACACTTGCTGGTTGGGGGTTAGTGAACTATGTTGAGCTAACAGCATCATCCACTACTTTCTCTCTAAGCCAGGATATGAAGGGCCCTCAGATATCTTTAGGGCGAGAGGCCATGGGCATCAGGACCCAGAATGCAGCTAGCTGCTCCTGGCAATACACAATGTCCTGTATCCAAATTATAGTGCGGGGAGGTTGAGGTGCACCCCAGTGTATGGCAACTGTTAGACTTGGCATCTTTTGGCGTGTTTCCCCTGAGTTTTTGCTTTCTGACCTCCCGGTTTTTGACTCTGTTTGTGCTGGCTTAGTGTTTCTGCGCACTTTTCTCACTGCTGATCAGTGGTAAAGTGCAAGTGCTCCTGTGGTAAAATGTGTTATGGATTGGTGTTTCCATGATTGGCCTATTTGATTTATGTCTCAGTCCCTAGTAAAGTGCACTGCGTGTGCCAGGGCCTGTAAATCAAATGCTGTTGGTGGGCTGCAGCACTGGATTGTGCCACCCACACAAACAGCCCGTAAATGTGTCTCTGGCCTGCCTTTGCTGAGCCTGTGCGCAGTCTGGTACTGCCATGTCGACTTGACAAGTGCACCCACTTGCCAGGCCCTAACCTTCCCTTTTCTTACATGTCATCCACCCCTAAGGTAGGCCCAAGGTACCCCTGTGGGCAGGGTGCAGTGTATGTGAAAGGTAGGACATGCCCTGGTGTGTGTGGCATGTCCTGATAGTGAATTACTGCCAATTTCGTTTTTCACTATTGCAAGGCTACCTGTTCCCCATAGGACAGAATGGGAAGTTTGTTTATAACATCTTATAAACATAAACTGGCCCTGGGAACTAGGTAGGAAAATAAAGTTTAGTATGCCTGAACTGAGAATCTAAAGATGCATCTTTTAGTGAAGGTGATTTTTACATTCTGTGTTTGAAAATACCACTTTTAGAAAGTAGGTATTTTCTTGCTCAGTCATCCCGTGTGCCTCTGCTGGAATGTGGATTGCCTATCTTGGTTTTGGATGACAGAAGGCTGGGGAGCAGGAGTGGCTCCAGATAGTCTAGGTGGGTCAGGAAAGGGCTGAATAGACCTGGGCTGCAATTGGGGAAGGGGGAGGAGATTTCCTTGCACCTCAAAGGGCCTGGTCTGCCTCTGACAATGCCGTCTCCACCTCCTACCAGGAAGTCACACCAGAGAAGGCAGAACTGGTTCTGGCTGGGCACAGACACTCTCTGCCTAAGAGATCAAAGGATTTTGGGATATAAATATTGGGGCCCAGACCCCTGAACTTTAGAACTCTTTTGGACCAAGAAGACTGCCAAGAAGAAGAGCTGGAGAAGCTGTGATGAGGGACTACCACTTTGCTGTGTGCTTTGCTGTGTTGGCCTGCAGTGGCTGCTTCTGTCTTGGGCAGTGAAAGGACTGGACTGAACTTTCTGCAATCTACTTTTGTGAGTTTCTCCAAGGGCTTGAGGTAGAGCTTGCCCCCTGTTCAAGAAGTCTCAGGCACAGCAAAGACGTCAAGCTCTTCTGCCCTCAGCACTGGGGACTGTGTGTTTTGTGCTGCAACAGAAGAAAAAGCAAACCGATGACTTCGACGATGCCGCTGCCGACTCCGTGTCTTGACAGCACCGCAGAGGGCACCGCCGCAACGCCGCACCGTGACCCTGGTCTCACCGACGACGCCTGCTGACGCCGCCACCGAGCCGCTGCTCGCACCGCGACCTGTGGGCACTGCACTCTGCCTCGCTTCACGACGACGCCTTGGTATCCCAGACGACGCCGCCCCACGTCAAAATCCACGCCGCTGCTTGCACCGTGGTTCGAGGGCACCGCTCGTAAAGTTACACGACGCACCGCCCTCATCCCGCGCCACTGCCATCGACTCCAGTTCGTCAGTCGACGACAGCGCTTCAGCAACGACGACGCTGCTGCTTGCACCGCGACCTGCCAGCACCGCGACGATCACCGCATTCACTTCGCACCGCGACCCTGGTCTCACAGACGACGCCATCTGACGCCGCCACCGAGCCGCTGCTCGCACCGCGACCTGAGGGCACCGCATGCCGCACTTCGCACCGCAACACCCGACGCCTGCCGACGCCAGCGCTCCTGACTTCAACAGAGAGGAGATCGACCTGCAACGCGTGTGACTTCGAGGGCCCCGACGACTCCTGCACCGACCTCCGGAACAGACGCCCGCGGACGCCGTGCTTTCGGAAGCTCAATGAGAGGTCACCGACGCCCTGCATTTCTAAAAGGTACTGTTTGCGGGTCTTCCCGACACCGTAGCTGGCCCGCGCCGCCGCGGTCAACCAGAACTGTTTGGATTTGTTTGCTCACGACGCCGTGATAGCCCCGGACGGAGCTATCGACATCAAGGAACTGTTTTTCAAGCATATTTTGATAACTGAAGATTTTTAAGTACTGTATTGTGGATTTTTATTGGTTTTGGTCTTGTCTTAAGTATATAAAAATATTGGATATTTTTCTAAACTGGTGTGGTGTCCTTTTGTAGTGCTTACACTGTATTACTGTTGGTTATGTGCAAATGCTTTACACACTGCCTCTAGGATAAGCCTGACTGCTCGTGCCAAGCTACCAAGGGGGTGAGCAGGGGTTATTTTAGGAGTGTAACTCCCTTATCCTGACTAGAGTGGTGGTTTCTGCCTGGCTTTGGCACATGCCCTAGCCTACTAAAAATCCCATTTCTAACATTGGTTGTCAGCGGTGAGGATAGGACTTGCGTTTGCACTTGAATTACAGTGATTGGTGTGCACTACTACCATATCGCAGACCATTACGTGCCACATAATGATTCTTTTTCTTTTTGGCCTATTTTTGATCTTGTCAGTTTGAACTTGCTACTTCATCATGGCTGAATCAAGAGCATCATCTGTGGCATCCCTGGAAATTGCCTTTGAGGAGGATAGGTTGGATTCCTACAATGTTAAGGAATTGAAATCAATTTGCAAAAACCTAAAAGTCCAAGTCAGAGGCCTCACTAGGAAGGAGGAGCTACAAAAGCGCTGAGGGCCTGGGTAGCAGCCAGATATGTCAGCGAGCAGTCTGGTGATCTCAGTGGAGAGGCGGAGGAGCCTATTCCTAGTGTGGATGTGCTTTTGGGAGGGGGGGAACCCTCCAGGCCAGGCAGCAGTGGCCTGTCCCCAGAGGAGCTGGAGGACAGGCGGTAAGCAAGGAAGTTCGAGTTGGAGAAACTCAGGATGGAAAATGAAAGGGAAGAAAAAAGAATAGCCATGGAGGAAAGGAAGATGATCTTAGATCATGAGCGAAGTCTTAAAGAGCTGGAGCTAAGGAATAGAGCCAGTTCAGATGGTGGCAGCAACTCATCAAGACAGGCAGACAGAATTGTGCACATCCCTAAGAATGTAGGCAAGGAATTCAAGAAGGGGGACGACATACAATGGTGGTTTCAGGGTTACGAGGCAGCGATACACATGAATGGGGTCCCTGAGGAGAATTAGGGAGCAGGATTGTGGCCTCTCTTTCCGGAAGAAGCCCGGGATACTTTAATAGCTTTGGGTAAGGGGTATCACCTCACCTATCCCGACATAAAGGACGCCCTTCTCACTAAGTATGGTCTTACTCCTGAAAAGTACAGGGATCAGTTCAGGTCCAGTAAGAAGAGTGACGCCAACACTTGGTTGGAATGTGTGGATGTGTTTTGCCGGTCACTGAATGGCTGGGTGAAGGGCAGTAATGTGACAGATTTTCAGGGGCTCTACAATTTGATTTCATGGGAGCACTTGTCTAGTCTATGTTTTGCAGATCTGCGCCAGCACCTAGTTGATAGTAAGCTGACTGACCCCAGGAAGCTTGCTATGGAGGCGGACCGCTGGGTGAGTACCAGGGTCCACAGAAAGCGTTTGGGGGAGACTCAGCCAAAGGTGGGCAGGGTCCCCAGCAGAAAAGTGGGGGGGACAAGGGTAAAGCACAGGAGTTCTCTAAAGGGCCCCAACCTAACACCCAAGGTAAAGGTTCCCATCCCCCCGGAGATAAGAAACAAGGGGTCTCTTCAGGAAAGCCTGCTGAGACCAGCCCCCGCAAGTGTTTTTCATGTGACCAGGTGGGCCACATGAAGGGGGACCCCAAGTGCCCTAAGGGGGCACAGCCACCCACCGGTGGGCAGTCCAAGGTGTTGGCTAGTGTAGCGCTTGGGGAGGAAGAGTACCCACCGGAGGGTGGGGATCCCGCAGAAATGACCCTCGTCTCACTAGGGGACAGTGAGATGGTCCCAGGTGCCCCCTAACACAAAGAAATACAGCCCCTGGGTCACCATCAATGGGAAAAGGGTAGAAGCTCTCAGAGATCCTGGAGCCAGTGTGACCTCAGTCCGGTGTCACCTGGTCTCTGAGAAGCAGGTAGTCCCAGGGGCATTCCACCAAGTAATTGCTGTAGACAATTCAGAGCGCCAGTGTCTGGTGGCGCAGGTTCCCTTCGAGTGGGGGGGGGGGGGTCTCAGGTCCCTTGAGGGTGGTTGTGAGCCCTTACATGCCTGTAGATTGTCTGCTAGGTAACGACCTGGAGCAGTCCTTATGGAAGGATGTTGAGCTCAGGTCTCACTTGGAGATGCTGGGGTTGCCAGAGTGGGCATGCGTGTCCACTCGGTCAATGGTGGCCATAGAGGGTGATCAAGAGGACTTGGAGCCTGAAACAGTGGCCCAAGTCCCTGCCAAGAGAAAGGGCAAGGGGCGCGGGAAACCGGCCCCTGAAGTTCCCACGGACCTTGAGGGGGACACCCCGGTGCCTACAGGGGAGCAGGTAGCTGAACTGGGGGACATCTCTGAGCGTCTTGACCCATTGGCAGCAAGTAGGGGGTCCCACCAGGGAGGAATTCTGCAAGGAGCAGAAGGAGTGCCCTTTTCTGGAGGGTCTGCGGCGGCAGGCTGCAGACTAGGCAGCTGGTGATCAGTCCAGATCACATTGGATCTACTGGGAGAATGATCTCCTGTACAGCGAGCCTAAGTCAGCCCGTGTGCTGGTGGTACCCCAGCGCTTCAGGACCTTCCTACTGGGTCTGGCTCATGACGTGCCTTTGGCAGGACATTTGGGCAGGACAAGACCTTTGACAGGCTTGTCACCCACTTCTTCTGGCCCCAAATGCGAAGACAGTCAGATGGACATTGCAGGTCTTGCCAAACTTGCCAGGCAAGTGGTAAGAGTGGGAGGAAGGTCAAAGCTCCTCTCCAACCTTTTCCAGTTGTTGGAACACCCTTTGAAAGGGTAGGGATGGACATTGTGGGGCCACTGGATCCCAAGACAGCCATGGGCAACAGGTACATCCTGGTCTTGGTGGACCATGCCACCCGGTACCCGGAGGCAATCCCTCTCAGGACAACGATGGCGCCAGTGGTGGGCCAGGCGCTAATGGGGATCTTTTCCCGCGTGGGGTTCCCCAGAGAGGTGGTTTCTGACAGGGGGACCAACTTCATATCCAAGTATATGACGTCCCTGTGGAAGGAGTGTGGTGTAACCTAGAAGCTCATCACCCCTTACCACCCACAAGGTAACCGTCTGGTGGAGAGATTCAACCTGACCTTGAAGGGCATGATTAAGGGTCTAACAGAACCCATGAGGCGTAAGTGGGATGTCCTCTTGCCATGCCTTCTCTTTGCGTACAGGGAGGTGCCACAGAAGTCTCTTGGGTTCAGTCCTTTTGAGCTTCTGTATGGTCACCCTGTGAGAGGACCGCTGAGTTTGGTGAAGGAAGGCTGGGAGGCAGCTCCCAGGAAAACTCCCAAGGACGTGTTTAGCTACATGCTGGCCTTCAGAAACCAAACTGCCCGCTTCAGGAAACTCACTCAGGCGAACCTGGAAGCAAGCCAGGAAGAAATGAAGAAGTGGTATGACCAGAATGCCACTCTGGTCGAATTTCAACCTGGGCAAAAAGTGTGGGTCAAGGCCCCAGTGGAACCTTGTGCCTTGCAGGACAGGTGGACTGGGCCGTTTGAGGTGGTGGAGCGCAAAAGTGAAGTCACCTACCTGGTGGATTTGCGGGCTCCCAGGAACCCTTTGAAGGTCCTCCACGTGAACCGCCTCAAACCCCACTTCGAGAGGTCCGACGTGAGCCTGCTCTTGGCGACAGATGATGGGACGGAAGAGGAGAGTGAACCTCTCCCTGACCTCCTGTCTACCAAGGAGCACGATGGGTCAGTGGAAGGTGTGATCCTCTCCCCTACACTGAGCCCAGAACAGCAGAGCGATTGTCACCAGTTGTTGGGACGGTTTGCCCCCCTGTTCTCTCTGACCCCAGGTGTTACTCACTGGTGTACCCATGACGTGGACACCGGTGACAGCCCTCCTGTGAAGCACAAGATTTACAGGTTGACTGACCGGGTCAAGGCCAGCTTTAAAGAGGAGGTCTCTAAGATGTTGGCGTTAGGGGTGATCGAGCCTTCCAACAGTCCTTGGGCCAGCCCAGTGGTCTTGGTCCCAAAGGCTGCTGCACCCGGTGCTACCCCAGAACTGCGGTTTTGTGTGGACTACCGTGGGCTCAATGCCGTCACCAGGACTGATGCACACCCCATCCCCAGAGCGGATGGGCTCATTGATCAGTTGGGAGTTGCCAAGTTCCTCAGCACGCTTGATTTAACGTCTGGGTACTGGCAGATTGCCTTAACCGATGGGGCCAAGGAGAGGTCAGCATTTTGAACCCCAGAAGGACATTACCAGTTCCGGGTGATGCCCTTTGGGTTGAAGAATGCCCCTGCCACCTTTCAGAGGTTGGTTAACCAGGTGTTGGCTGGGATGGAGGATTTCAGTGCTGCCTACCTAGATGACATCGCAGTGTTCAGTTCCAGCTGGGAAGAACACTTGCAGCACTTCGGTGAAGTGTTGAAGGCGCTGCAGAGGGCAGGCCTCACGATCAAGGCCAGTAAGTGCCAGATTGGGCAGGGTTCGGTGGTGTACTTGGGACACCAGGTAGGAAGCGGCCAGGTGGCGCACCTACAACCTAAGATTGACACCATTCTGGCTTGGGAGCCCCCCAAGACCCAGACAGAGGTGAGGGCCTTCTTAGGACTCACCGGGTACTACAGGAGGTTTGTTAAGAGGTATGGCACCATTGTTGCCCCCTTAACAGAGCTGACTTCCAGGAAGCAGCCCAAGAAGGTGATCTGGACTGAGTCCTGCCAGAAGGCTTTTGATGCCCTGAAGGCCGCCATGTGCACGGCACCCGTGCTCAAGGCACCCGACTTCTCCAAGGAATTTGTCGTGCAGACTGACGCTTCAGAGCATGGAGTGGGAGCGGTGCTCTCACAACTGAACGAAGAGGGCCTAGACCAGCCTATAGTCTTCCTTAGCCTACTTCCCAGGGAACAGAGGTGGAGTGCCATAGAAAGGGAAGCTTTCGCTGTAGTCTGGGCACTGAAGAAGCTGAGGCCCTACCTGTTTGGGACTCACTTCCGGGTTCAGACAGACCACAGGCCCCTCCGATGGTTGATGCAAATGAGGGGTGAGAATCCAAAACTGCAGAGGTGGTCCATCTCCCTACAGGGAATGGACTTTACGGTGGAACACCGCCCTGGCACAGAACACGCCAATGCAGATGGTCTGTCCAGGTTCTTCCGCCTTAGTGAAGAGAACTCCCAGGAGGTTGGGTAGTTCTCCCTACTTTCAGCTGGAGGGGACATGTGTTAAACTTGGCATCTTTTGGTGTGTTTCCCCTGAGTTTTTGCTTTCTGACCTCCCGGTTTTTTACTCTGTTTGTGCTGGCTTAGTGTTTCTGCGCACTTTTCTCACTGCTGATCAGTGGTAAAGTGCAAGTGCTTCTGTGGTAAAATGTGTTATGGATTGGTGTTTCCATGATTGGCCTATTTGATTTATATGTCAGTCCCTAGTAAAGTGCACTGCGTGTGCCAGGGCCTGTAAATCAAATGCTGTTGGTGGGCTGCAGCACTGGATTGTGCCACCCACACAAACAGCCCGTAAATGTGTCTCTGGCCTGCCTTTGCTGAGCCTGTGCGCAGTCTGGTACTGCCATGTCGACTTGACAAGTGCACCCACTTGCCAGGCCCTAACCTTCCCTTTTCTTACATGTCAGCCACCCCTAAGGTAGGCCCAAGGTACCCCTGTGGGCAGGGTGCAGTGTATGTGAAAGGTAGGACATGCCCTGGTGTGTGTGGCATGTCCTGATAGTGAATTACTACCAATTTCGTTTTTCACTATTGCAAGGCTACCTGTTCCCCATAGGACAGAATGGGAAGTTTGTTTATAACATCTTATAAACATAAACTGGCCCTGGGAACTAGGTAGGAAAATAAAGTTTAGTATGCCTGAACTCAGAATCTAAAGATGCATCTTTTAGTGAAGGTGATTTTTACATTCTGTGTTTGAAAATACCACTTTTAGAAAGTAGGTATTTTCTTGCTCAGTCATCCCGTGTGCCTCTGCTGGAATGTGGATTGCCTGTCTGGGTTTTGGATGACAGAAGGCTGGGGAGCAGGAGTGGCTCCAGATAGTCTAGGTGGGTCAGGAAAGGGCTGAATAGACCTGGGCTGCAATTGGGGAAGGGGGGAGGAGATTTCCTTGCACCTCAAAGGGCCTGGTCTGCCTCTGACAATGCCGTCTCCACCTCCTGCCAGGAAGTCACACCAGAGAAGGCAGAACTGGTTCTGGCTGGGCACAGACACTCTCTGTCTAAGAGAGCAAAGGATTTTGGGATATAAATATTGGGGCCCAGACCCCTGAACTTTAGAACTCTTTTGGACCAAGAAGACTTCCAAGAAGAAGAGCTGGAGAAGCTGTGAGGAGGGACTACCACTTTGCTGTGTGCTGTGCTGGCCTGCAGTGGCTGCTTCTGTCTTGGGCAGTGAAAGGACTGGACTGAACTTTCTGCAATCTACTTTTGTGAGTTTCTCCAAGGGCTTGAGGTAGAGCTTGCCCCCTGTTCAAGAAGTCTCAGGCACAGCAAAGACTTCCATCTCTTCTGCCCTCAGCACTGGAGACTGTGTGTTTTGTGCTGCAACAGAAGAAAAAGCAACCCGTCGACGATGCCGCTGCCGACTCCGTGTCTTGACGGCACCGCAGAGGGCACCGACGCAACGCCGCACCGCGACCCTGGTCTCACCGACGACGCCTGCTGACGCCGCCACCGAGCCGCTGCTCGCATCGCGACATGTGGGCACCGCACTCCGCACCGCCTTGCTTCACGACGACGCCTTGGTATCCCAGACGCCGCCGCCCCACGTCGAAATTGACGCCGCTGCTTGCACCGTGGTTCGAGGGCATCGCTCGTAAAGTTACACGACGCACCGCCCTCATCCCGCACCGCAGCCTTGGCCTACCGACGCCGGCGCCATCGACTCCAGTTCGTCAGCCGACAACAGCGCTTCAGCAACGACGACGACGCTGCTTGCACCGCGACCTGCCAGCACTGCGACGACCACTGCATTCACTTTGCACCGCGACCCTGGTCTCACCGATGACGCCATCTGACGCCGCCACCGAGCCGCTGCTCGCACCGCGACCTGAGGGCACCGCATGCCGCACTTCGCACCGCAACACCCGACGCCTGCCGACGCCAGCGCTCCTGACTTCAACAGAGAGGAGATCGACCTGCAACGCGTGTGACTTCGAGGGCCACGCCGACTCCTGCACCGACCTCCAGAACCGACGCCCGTGGACGCCGTGCTTTCAGAAGCTCAACGAGAGGTCACCGATGCCCCGCATTTCTAAAAGGTACTGTTTGCGGGTCTTCCCGACACCGTAGCTGGCCCGCGATCCCGCAGTCAGCCAGAACTGTTTGTATTTGTTTGCTCACGACGCCGTGATAGCCCCGGACGGAGCTATCGACATCAAGGAACTGTTTTTCAAGCATATTTTGATAACTGAAGATTTTTAAGTACTGTATTGTGGATTTTTATTGGTTTTGGTCTTGTCTTAAGTATATAAAAATATTGGATATTTTTCTAAACTGTCCTTTTGTAGTGCTTACACTGTATTACTGTTGGTTATGTGCAAATGCTTTACATACTGCCTCTAGGATAAGCCTGACTGCTCGTGTCAAGCTACCAAGGGGGTGAGCAGGGGTTATTTTAGGAGTGTAACTCCCTTATCCTGGCTAAAGTGGTGGTTTCTGCGCTTAGCAAGTAAGAGCATCATCGCAATAATCCTGCGTTTCTCTGGCGGGGCTTCCTCAATGTTCCCTAGAAGTGCCACAAGTGGCGTGGATTCAAGTGTACCCTGTGACAGCTCTGATAGTGACAAAGACCTCCTCCCAAAAACTAGCTACGACCGGACAGCCCCACGCCACATGTAGGAAAGTGGCATTTTCCTGATTACACTTCCAGCATTTGGAGTCCTGTAGTAATCCAAGCTTGTGTAGTTGTGAGGGGGTGCGGTACACTCTATGAAGGAACTTGAAGTGTATTAATCTCAGTTTATAGTTAGGAGATAGGTGACACAACTGGGAGCAGCAGAATGACCATTGCTTGTCCGTAGGCAGACCATCTAGATCTAACCTCCACTTAACTAGTGCTTTCGAGTGCATTGGTGGGGTGTTGGATTGCGTGTGATTGTATAGTCTGGTGATCAGCTTTCGAGGAGACGGAGTGGTTAGTAGGTGTTCTAGCGGTTTCATGGTTGTCGGAGGCGCCGGAAAAGTAGAGTGAATCGTTTTGCAAGTTGCTCTAAGCTGGTAATATAGTATCTGAAAGAAAGACGTTAGTTATAGATTCCTTACCTTAGAATTACCCCCAGGCGTCAGACTGGAGCCGGAAAGTTTTTTCGTCAGCAGTACCTCTGCGCGTTGGAAGGTGGCGTCGGTCGGCTCCGCGTCCGTCGTCGGCGTCGTGGTCGCCGGGATGACATCGCGGCAGCTACTTAGACGCCGCCCTCGCGCGCTGATGTCAGTTCTTTCTTTTTCCGCGCCAGCCAGCGCAGATCCGGGAAGAGCGGTACCTCCGTCATTTTTTGACTAACTTTTGCTTGACGTTTGTCGACTTCCTTCTTCGAGTCTCCGACTCCGACAAGGTGCACGAGGGATGCCCGGTTTCAAGGCCTGCGGTTCCTGTCATCGCATGATGTCGGTGACTGATCCGCACCGCGTGTGTCTTTTTTTGCCTGGAGCGCGACCACGACCCCAAGTCGTGCTCCGACTGCCGGTCGATGGCGCCGAAGGCTTTGCGGGAGCGGTCTCGAAAGCTGCTTGAACATCGGCAGTCTGCTATGCGCTGTTCGAGGTCCCGGTCGAGAGGGAGGTGGAGGGACCGGTCGCCGAGCCACCACCATTCCGGTTCGAAATCATCGAAGTCTTCGCACTCGAGGTCGGATCAGTCACAGCACAAGAAGAAGTCGAAGAAGCATCGTCGCTCTTCGACTTCTCGTCGGTCGACCGATCCGACGAGGCACGTGGGTGGTGCCCCTCCCGCGGCTCCGCGCGTGGGGCCCGACGAGTTGACTCAGAGTTTCCCTCCCTTTCCAGGACCCGGAGCGACTCCAACCCACCTTCGTACGTTCTACTAGCCGATGCATGCCATCTTTGGGCGGACCGACCCCGCTGGCGCGCCTTCGGGCCCCGGGGACTCGGTTGGGGAGCCTAGGTCTTCGCTGCCGGCGGCTCCGGCCCCGGCGCCGCAGGCCCCTTTGAATCCAGGCCTGAATCCGGATCGGCGCCAGTTGATCTCGTTACGCCTCCACCGGCGACGCTTCCGACGGCACCACTACTGCTTCGGACGCCGGTCGGCCCCCCGGCCGGCGTCGACCCCGGCCTCCATCCCGACGTGGACACAGAGCCGGGTGGGGTTTTCATGCCCCTGTTCACTCCTGGGGTCCCTTTTCAACCACAGTGGCACCCAGAGGATGATGAGGAGGACTGGGAGGGGTCAGTTGACCCTTTAACTGACCAGTTGGACAGTGAACAGGACTGGAGAGAGGAACTGGGGGATGCCAGTGGTCTGGACACCTCCCCTGACCTTGGCATGTTGTCTCCTCCTACCGTGGCTACGGAGGAGGGAGCATCATACGCAGTGGTGTTGCGTAGGGTGGCCGAGGCTCTCAACCTCGAGCTTCCTACGGTGGCGGTCAGGACTAACCTCCTGACTGAGGTGCTTCAACCGGCTGCGAGCTCTTCGGAGCCCCTGCTGCCGTTCAATGAGGCCCTCACAGACGTCCTTTTGGGCACGCGGTCCAGGCCCAACACGGGGGCTCCCGTGGACAGGATGATTGCCCAACGCCCGGCTCCGGGCGACCCCACTTTCCTCTCCCAACATCCCACCCCTGAGAGCTTGGTAGTTCAAGCCTCCACCTCCAAAAGCGCCTTCCCTACCGCTCCACCGGAAAGGGAATCCAAGAAGCTGGACCACCTTGGCAAGAAAATTTCTCTTCCGCCAGCTTAGGACTGCGGTCCCTAAACACTGCATGTCTCTTGGGCCATTATTCGCACTCAGTGTGGGATACGGTGGCGCAAGTGCTGCCTCAGTGTCCGGAGGAGGCCCGGGCAGTGGTCTCCCAGGCTGTTGCCGCCGGGAGGGATGCAGCAAAGTTTACGATACGTTGTGGGCTGGACACCGCCGACTCTCTGGGCAGGACCATTTCAACGTCGGTAGCGCTTCGTCGCTATGCCTGGATGAGGTCCACTGGCTTTTCAGGGGATGTCCAGAACACCTTGATGGACATGCCCTTTGATGGCCGTCGCCTTTTTGGCGACAAAGCAGACAACGCCCTAGAGCGCTTCAAGGACTCACGGGCTACGGCCAAGTCCTTGGGCCTCTCCACCCGTCCGGCGCAGTCTGCTTTTCGCCCCTTTTGTGGCTACGGAAGGGGTGCCCCGCTCCGTCCCACTCAGGGCCACAGGCCGCAGCAAGTTACCCAACCTTCGCGCGGCTGGGGACGTGGAAACAGCCGTCGTGTTTCCGGGGGCCAGCGGGCGGGCCAGTCCACCAACCCCCCCTCTGCAGCTGCCTCCAAACCCTCCTAGTCCGACCTTTCAGGCCCATCAAACGCCAGTGGGTGGCAGGATTCGCCATCACCTCCCCCACTGGCGCACCATCACGTCGGACAGGTGGGTTTTGCAAATAGTCCGAAGGGTCTACTCCCTCCCATTTGAGACTACCCCTCCAGCCATGCCACGGCGATACCACTGCATGTCGGAGGATCATCTGGCCCTTCTCCAGCAGGAAGTTATGGCTCTCTTGGCCAAGGGAGCCATCGAGCGCGTTCCTGTCCCAGAAGTAGGGCGTGGTTTTTACTCCCACTACTTTCTGGTTCCCAAGAAGGACAAGGGCCTGCGTCCTATCTTGGACCTCAGGGATGTCAATCGCTTCCTCCGGAAGGAGAAATTCAAAATGTTGACGCTTGCTCAGGTCTTGTCTGCCCTCGACCCGCAAGACTGGATGGTAGCGTTGGACTTGCAGGACGCTTATTTTCACATCCCCGTACTGCCGGCCCACCGGCGCTACCTTCGGTTCACGGTGGGCCACGAGCACTTTCAGTTTACCGTGCTCCCCTTTGGCCTTACCAGCTCCCCTCGGGTGTTCACGAAAGGGATGGCAGTGGTCGCAGCTCATCTGCGCAGATCAGGGGTTTCAGTCTTCCCCTATCTCGACGACTGGCTGTTGAAGGTGGGATCGCCCCAGGCAGTCGTCTCCCACCTCCAGACTACGGCCGACCTCCTGCATTCGCTGGGGTTCTCCATCAACGTGCCGAAGTCGCACCTGATTCCCTCTCAGAAGCTCCTCTTCATCGGAGCGGTTCTGGACATGGCGCAGTTTCGGGTCTATCCTCCCAAACAGCGAGTCTGGGATATTCGGGCTATGATTCCGATCTTTCAGCCTCTATCCCGGGTTTCAGTCAGAATGACCCTGAGGCTGCTGGGCCTCATGGCCTCCTGCATCCTGCTGGTCGATCATGCCAGGTGGCATATGCGGGCTCTGCAGTGGGACCTGAAGTTCCAGTGGGCGCAGCATCAGGGCAATCTGTCTGATTGCGTCCAGATCTCGGAGGGCACTGCACAACAACTGCAGTGGTGGCTCACGAACCAGGCTTGGGTCAGTGGCAGATCCCTCTCGCTTCCCCAACCAGACCACACTGTGGTGACGGATGCATCTCTTCACATCAACCTTCTGGAGCTCCGGGCGATTCGTGTTGCACTGAAAGCATTCCTTCCCTCTGTCCGGGGAAGAGTGGTGTAGGTGTTCACGGACAACACCACCGCCATGTGGTACTGCAACAAACCGGGCGGGGTGGGCTCGTGGACCCTATGTCAGGAGGCCCTCTGCCTCTGGACATGGCTGGAACATCAGGGCATATCCCTGGTGGTTCTACACCTGGCAGGTTCCCCGAACGCCAGGGCGGACGAACTCAGCCGCAGGTGCATGATGGATCGCGAATGGCGTCTTCACTCGGAGGTGGTGCAAGGTCTCTTTCAACAGTGGGGAGAGCCTTGGTTAGATCTATTCGCCACCGAAGAGAACACGCAATGTCAGCAATTCTGTGCGTTGGAATTTCCAAGGCGGCACTCGCTCAGCGACGCTTTTCGTCGCGAGTGGAGTTGCGGTCTGTTGTACGCCTTTCCGCCTATACCACTTCTGCCCAGAGTGCTGAAGAAGATCAGGCGCGACCGGGCCCAAGTCATTCTTGTGGCTCCGGATTGGGCACGAAGAGTCTGGTATCCCGAGCTGCTCAACATGGCCATCGATCCTCCGATCAGACTGCCTCTTCGGGAGGATCTTCTGTCGCAGCAGCAGGGGACGGTCCTCCACCCAAACCTGTCCACTCTCCACCCCCTTGCGTGGAGATTGAGCGGCGGCAGTTGACGTCGTTCGACCTGCCTCCCGAAGTCTGTGACGTAATCTTGGCAGCCAGGCGTCTCTCCACTAAGACGGTATACGCCTGCCGGTGGAACAAATTTGTGGCATGGTGCACAGCAAAAGCTGTGGATCCCCTTTCTGCCTCTCTTTCTGAAGTACTCTTGTTCCTTCTATCTTTAGCCCAGCAGGGCTCTGCTCTGGGCACTCTCAAGGGCTATCTTTCAGCCATCTCTGCCTTCCTTCGGCTGCCAGATCAGCCTTCTCTTTTCAAGTCCCCGGTAGTTAACCGTTTCTTAAAAGACTTAACACATCTTTTTCCTCCAGTCCCCTTCTTTATGCCTCAGTGGGACTTGAATCTTGTACTAACTTATTTAATGTGCGCTCCCTTTGAGCCGCTTTATAACTGTCCCTTACGTCTCTTAACTCTTAAGACTGCTTTCCTGGTAGCCATCACTTCTGCTAGAAGGGTGAGTGAGCTCCAGGCTCTTTCTTCAAAGCCTCCTTTCCTGTCTGTTCATCCGGACAAGGTGGTTCTGCGAACCCGTCCATCCTTCCTTCCTAAGGTGGTCACTGCCTTCCACATCGGGCAGACCATTACCTTGCCCACCTTCTTTCCGCCTCCGCATCCTTCCAAGGAGGAAGAGAGGCTCCACCGTCTGGACCCAAAACGTGGGCTCTCCTATCTGGATCGTACAAAACAGTTCCGGGTGGATGATCAACTCTTTGTTGGCTATGTGGGCGCAAAGAAGGGTCGGGCAGTGCACAAACGCACCATTTCTCGATGGGTTGTGTTGTGTATTAAGGCTTGTTATTCTCTGGCTAAAAAGGAGCCTCCAGTCGGGCTACGCGCCCATTCCACCAGGGCGACAGCAGCCACTACTGCCTTGGGAAGAGGAGTTCCTCTAAATGACATCTGTCAGGCGGCCAGGTGGGCATCGCTGAACACGTTCACCAAATACTACTGCCTGGACAGCCAACTCCGGAGAGACGGCTTCTTTGGCTGTTCTGTTCTCCAGGACTTTCTGGTGTGATCTTGGTTCGCAGACCCACCACCGGGGTTGGTATTGCTGGGGTATCTATTCTAAGGTAAGGAATCTATAACTAACCTGTTTCTTTCAGATGCACAAGTTACTTACCTTCGGTAACGATATATCTGTAAGAAACATTAGTTAGTTATAGATTCCTTACTGCCCCACCCATCCTCCCCGTTCTGCAAACTGATTTCTAGGGTTAAGGACATCCTTTCAGGGCCCTAGTTTTGTGCACCAATGGTCAGTATCTTGCATGGCTCTGCGTTTCTGGCGCAGAAAGTCGTGTACAGAACTGACGTCAGCGCGCGAGGGCGGCGTCTAAGTAGCTGCCGCGACGTCATCCCAGGGACCACGACGCCGACGACGGATGCGTAGCCAACCGACGCCACCTTCCGACACGCAGTTACTGCTGACGAAAAAACTTTCCGGATCCAGTCTGACGCCTGGGGTTAATTCTAAAGTAAGGAATCTATAACTAACTAATGTTTCTTACAGATCTATCGTTACCAAAGGTAAGTAACTTGTGCAATAATTCGAGAAAAGGAGTTGGGCTGTCGTCCTGGTTTGGCGGTGCTCCCAGGAACGTATCTTGCGGGTAGAGATCGCCTAGCTTGGAGATGCCCATCTTGCGTGCACGTTCAATAGTGCATTTATCTTGAAGTGTAGGGAATTGTGGGTGTTGTGTAATTGGGATAGACGGGGCATAGAGTAGTGCCAACACGCCTTCTCAAACCCTCCCAGGACCATCTGAGAGTTTCGACTGGGTTTACCTCGCCAGGTGTTCTGTGATATGGTTTGTATACTGCAGCGTGCAGCGGGATAGGGTCAGCCACGTCCCCTTCGATGGCCACATGTGGCTGAAATGGGATCAGGTAGATCCAGAAATGGAGAAATTGCGCTTGCGCACAGAGTGCATCAAGTTCCAGGTCTGGGGCTCCCAGCCCTCCCATTACCAACGGAAGTGTCAGAAGCTCCCAGCTCACCCGAGGCTGCTTCCCAGCCCACACCAGGGCTGTGAGTTTGGAGCGGAGAGAATTAAAAAAAGGCTCTGGTAAGGGGGATAGGTATATTTACAAAGAGATAAAGAAACTTGGGAAGTACTATCATTTTGGTTATGGCTATTCTTCCAGCCAAGGACAGTGGTAAGGTGGACCAGAATTTAGACTTATTCTCCAGCCATTCCATCAGTCTACCAAAGTTCATACGCCAGACTTCCTATATGTCCCTACTTAGCCATACCCCAAGATATTTAACCGCGCCATCCACCCAAGTAAGCGGAAATTCTAGGTCAGTTGCTAATGGTGCATCGGTTAATGGAAGGATTGATGATTTGGACCAGTTAATTTTTATGCCGGACGTGCCTCCAAACTTAAGTATTTCCCGCAACACAGGATTCAAATTTTCCTCAGGTTTACGAATATATAGGGTAATGTCGTCGGCATACATGGAAATTATAAGGCCCCTATCAGAGAACCCTAGGCCGCGGGCTGAATGGTGCTGCCGTATTCTTGCCGCTAATGGCTCCATCGCTATCGCAAATAGCAACGGCGAAAGCAGGCAGCCCTGCCTAGTGCCACGTGTTATATCAAATGGCTCTGAGAGGAGTCCATTGGCTCTCAGGCGGGCTGTAGGCCTAGTGTAAAGCAAGCTTATGACATTGATAAAGTTGGGATTGCGTCCCAATTTGGGCAATATCGTAAACAAGTAAGGCCATTCCAGGGTTTCGAATGCCTTAGTGGCATCTAGAAACGTAGCGATGGCTGGTAGTTTAGGGTCAATTTGATGTATAGTTGCGAAGAAGGAGCGCAAATTATGGGCCGTTGATCTGCCCGGAATAAATCCGCATTGGTCCAGTCTGGCTATAAGTAGTAGGATTGGCTGTAGCCGGTTGGCAATCAGCTTGGCCAAGATCTTTGCGTCTACATTAATCAAAGACAGGGGCCTATAAGTGTCGCAGAGATTGGCCTGCTTGTCTGGTTTTAAAAGGGAAATGATCACCGCCTCTCTCATAGTTGGTGGCAGCGTACCGCATTCCAAGAAATCCTGATATACGTCCAACAAGTGAGGCGCAAGTTCAACTGCGTACGTTTTGTAAAAGGACGTTGTCAACCCCTCTAGTCCGGGCGCCTTCACGCCCGGGAGGCTATAAATGACCTGCGTTATATCCTCCACAGAGAACGGGACATCTAGGTAGGCTCTATGGGCATCGCTCAGCCAGAGAAGTTCGATGGAGTCGAGATATGTAAGTAGCTCAGGGTGCAAGACTTGCTGTGTGGCAGTGTATAGCGAAGAGTAGAAGTTTGTGAGATGTTTGTGTGTGACTTGTTGTCCCCTTATTGGAGTCATATTGTCATCTAGTAGCTCAGGTATGAAAGCTGGGGGAGAGTGTTGTTTGAGTGTGTTAGCAAGGGTCCTGCCAGGTCTATCTAATGCATTATCTAATGGGACATTAAAATCGCCACCCCATATGAGTGTCGCTTCCAGCCGCCACCACCCTCACCCAAACTTCCAAGAAAAACTGCGAATCTTCTACATTCGGACCATAAGTTGTCACCAGTGTCATTTTTGTGGACATCATCGTGCCATTAAGTATATTGAACCTTCCGTCCGGGTCAGTCTGTACTTGAGTGTTCGTCCAACCAATTCCGCACTTTATCAACACAGAGACTTCCCATGCATAGTTCGAGTAAGGGGCCGAGTGCACCTCTCTTCAGTATTTATTGCGCAATTTAGGGTCCGAGCCCCCTTTCAACAGCATTTCCTGTAGGAAGCACACTTCTATGTGATGCCTGATTAAATATGCGTGCATCAATCTAGACTTTCTGAAGTCGTTAAGACCCCTGATATTCCAAGTTGTAAACTTTGCTTCAGACATTTTGTTGAAGGGATGTATGAGATGTGCGTTCTTGTGGGACAATTTTATTGTGAGACGTGAGCAAGCTCCTGAAACCATGGGACCTAGTTTTTAAGTACTCATGGGTAGGCACACAAGGTAGACTTCTAAAAAATTTGTACTCTGTGGTAAGACGAGTCTGCAAAGAGAGTAACTGCTTGTCTGAAAAAGGTATAACTTCCCCCCCTATCCCACCACCCACACCAACCTCCCAAACAGGCTGTGAATTGGTGCCTCCCCCCACCCTGAGTCCCCCCCTGTTAACATAAACCAAAGAACACATGGGAGATCTCCCTGCGGGGCTAGGGTCGCCGGCATAAACCTGCCTAGTGGCAGGGTGGCCAGGTCATACCAGGTGTTAAGGACTCGATAATATGAAATGTAAGGCAAAATGAGCTTATAACAGTATGAGGGCATTGCAGGTGCTACATCACCGGATTTCAGTTTGGACTCGCGGAGCGAGTATGATACCGGATACAGTTCCAGAGTGTGTCAGAGCTCAGTAATGTAGTCAGTCATTATCGCTGAGATTCGGCTCAGATCCAGGACCCTGCGAGGACTGAAGAGGCGACTTTTTGGCACAGATATGCTTCGTGTATTTGAGGGCCGCCTTGGCATCGGTAAAGAAATGAGCTTGGTCATCGTACGTTATCTTCAACTTAGCTGGGTTCAACATAGCATACAGAATTGATGCGCTCTGTAGTTTTCGCTACACCTGCGCAAAGTCCCTGCGTGCAGCTTGAACGGAGGGCATGTAGTCCGGGAAAATGGAAAGTGTATTCCCTTGGTGAGTGATAGGGCTCTTGGTTCTAGCGGCTTTTAGTATCTCATCTCTGTCCCTATAGTTCAGGAGTCGCACTATTATGGGACGAGGAGTCGCCCCTACCGGCGGCTTGGGGCCGAGCGAGCGATGCGCACGTTCAACGATCATAACTGATGAGAGTACGGGTCCAAATAGTTCTTGCAATAAGTTCTCAGTGAACGGCTCCATTCTCGGAATCGTGGTAGTCTCCGGCAAGCCAATAATTCTGAGGTTGTTGCGCCTAGACCGCGCCTCCAAATCTTCGTTCTTCGCTTTAATCACCGCTAGAATCTTTTCCATGTCTGAGACTTGTGTCCTGGATTCAGCTTGGAAGTCTTGGGTATCCGAGAGTCTGTTCTCCAGTGTGTCCAGGCGTGTCTCATGAGAGTCCATTCTTTTCTTGACCCTTTCAAGATTAGTGGTGAGGGCGTCAATTTTGTTTTCGATCGTCTTGATGCTTGAGCGAACATCTAGCATTATGGCACGTAGGTCTTCCTCCTGATTCTCTCCCATGTCTCTGGCACCATGAGTAGTGTCCGGATCGGAGCCGGCCTCTGTGGTGCGAGTGTGGCGCTTATTTTCAAACGGGAGTTTGGTTTGTTTGGGATCTGCCTTCCCCATCGCTCCCCCTGGCAACTTTGAGTTCGACCTTGTTGTCCTCTCAATTGAGTCACCTTCGCACTGGGGTATTGTGGTGCGCACAGGGTTAGGATGAGCACGTGGGTTCACGGAGGTCAGCTGTACTCAGATTAGGCCGTGTGCACTGTGGTCAGTAAACTCCTTTGGAGCGGAGCGCTGGGAGCGGTCTCTATTGGGATGCTACACCCACCAGGGGAGAGGGGGGGGCGCACACCCGGACAGGCAGAGAGGAAGGGGGTGTCCGCACCCCCACACAGGAGGCAAAACGCTTCCCGTGTACGGCAAGCGCCGGAACCAAATCCCCACTCCCGCGAGCACAGATAGGCCCCCTCGATGGAAGCAACCCAGACAAGGGAGGGCGGACCACGTGCAGGCAGAGCGCTTACCCACAGGCGCCTGCTGCCCGCCCGGTCACACCGCTACAGGCCGGAGAGGCCCAGCACGGAGAGGCTAAGACGGCAGCAGCGCACGCAGGCCCCCGCAAAGCCCGCCCGGCCACGCACTCACCTCGTCGGGCTGAACCAGTGCCCGAGGCCGGATCCACATATGGCTTCCGGTCGACCGCTGGAGCAGGCGTCACCAGAGCAGCGGCGTACAAGGTTGGGCAAAGGCACCACGGGCCGAACCGGCCGCCCTCGTGGGCACCCAGTCGATGCCGCGTAGATGCAGCCGCTCAGTGACACCGGCAGGTCCCCCAGCCACAGTCAGCACAGCACATAGCAGCAAATTTGTTAGAGCTCCTTCTGGACGCCGAGGCAGGGAAGGCGACGGGGAGGCCTCACCCGTTACTGTAGAAGTGCAGCAAAATGGCGACGGCTTCGCAGAGCGTACAGGCCGCGATGAGGTAGGCTCTGTAGCTTCGTCAATATTGCGTTTCCGCCTCCGCAACGCCCCTCGTTAGGAGCAGAAAATGGTAGAGTGTAGCAGCACTCGTTGGTGGCGATCGATTCCCAGCAAAAACGGTGATCTAGTAGGATAATTAGACCTGGCCTGCAGAGCCCCTTCAAAGGGCGGCCATCCTGCAGCTCGGCAAGCCACGCCCCCCCCCCCCCCCGTTTGAGGCATATTCACATAGATGTTGGTGTTAGGCCGAATTGAGATCTGTGTTTCATTTGTAGTTTGATGTTGTTCAATTTCATCAGGTACAAGCTGCATTCCGTTGTTGGCAACTCCTTCACTTTGTGTAGTAGAATCTTCAAACATAATTAATCTTTCCATCTGAACTTTCTGTATGGTAACGAGAGAAGAGCTGTTGCTACCCAGGAGCCCATGCGGCCTACTATTGAGTATCGGCCACATAGTGTGGTTTAGTCAGATTAATTGAGACTAATCTCTTTTCTTTCTTGCCGGCAAGGGGCGGAAGAAGTACTGTTCTTGTTCCTTCGACAGCCAGGACAGGTACAGAGGGCCCAAATTCTTTTTTGTGCACAATCCTTTCTCTGACCAGGTCCCCAATCTTCGGGACCCAGGCAGGTCTTGCTGTACAGCTTTCACTTCTCCAGTGGTGCTGCGTTTTACTTAGACATTGCTTTGTAATGCCCAGAATTAATTGAGTTCCTGTAAAACAGCCAAACGATCATTGATGTCAAATGGTTTTTCTTCCGCCACTGTGCTGCCACAGTCACGGTCAGGTACCCACATTCTAATCACAAACAGGACTTTGTATGGAGTACGGCCCCCCAGGGAACTTCTTGGCATGTTTATAGATAGATAACTTTATTTGTGTGATTACTTAAAACCATTGCAATAAAAAAATCGCATTTAAAAAATATTGTGTGTTTTTTCCTTAACGGGGAAGTAAAAAAGAGTGATAAAATGTTAAAATGCTTGATTCATTAATTTAAAGAGTCAATACTCATCGCTCCAAGGAGAGGGAGGGCAGCAGCATACATAATTGTTCTCTAGACAGCCGGGATAATGTTTTACTGGTGGCCAGAGTACAGTAAGTCTTTGGTACCTCTTCCAGATCGTTCCGATATTCAAAGTGTTGCTAGCTACTTGTTTCAGGGATTTTTTCCCCCACTATCTCCATTTATCGTACAAAACCGCACACCAGCTGACATCTCCACCTCCAAAGCATACTTTTACTGCTTGCCTGCAGGATCTTATACCCTTGATTTTAAAAAAGGGCTTTAATAGCAGTCGCCATTCAAATTGCAGCAGTCCGCAGATGCACAATAGGTGTAAAACATTCTCTTTAGCTTTTCCACATTGGCGGCAGTTAGTCGATGTCGGCGCTTGTTTCCAAGGTGGGAGATGCAGCAGAGTCGGAAGGATGCACATTCGGAAGTGAAGATATTTTTCCTTTGTTGTCTTGGTGAATCCGGCACCTAAATAATATTGTGGGGAGGGCTTAGTATAGCTCTGCAGGACGAATCATCCATGGGCCCTTTCTTTAAGCGCTGCTTTGTCTTCCACCATGGACACCCTTTTCACTGTCTTGTTTACAGGATGTTTAAAGCTGTTATGCGTCCCTGGGGCCTCCCACAGTTCCTTCAAGGCTCAATCGGTCTATCGAGGCTGACAAATAGGTCATGGCTGTACATTTCTTTTTTGAGTGTATTTCGTTCCATGAATAGACATTAGGCGATCCAGGATCAGCCCCTATGATTTTGTGCCAGCGCTTGACATAGGCACCTTTGCGGGCGATTTCTTGGATCTGCAGGCCAAATTCCAGTCTGATTTGGGCCAGTGAGGTATATTTAGGTAAAATGAATATCATTCTTACTGATCTTAGAACTATGCTGTCCAATATGCCCGCATCTTTTCCCCTCAGACACTCACTCCCATAAGAAATAGTTGGAATAAGTTTTGCTTGTAACACCTGGAGCAGTGGCATGAGACTTGGACAGGCAGTTTTATGTTTGATGGTTTTTAATGCCACCACAACTGAGTTCCCTCTTCTCCTGATGGCTTCTTTTTGTGCCTTAAACGTACCTTTGTTATCTATTATCACCCCCAGGTACTTGTATTCCTCGACGACTTCTATTGTTTGGCTAGCCAAGTACCACAGTGATTGGATGCGTTCTTTTTTGGGTTTAACCACATCACTTTCAATCTATCTAAGTTGATGCTTAGACCATTGTTAACAGAGTAACTGTCAGTTACCTCTAGTAGATGTTGAAGACCAATCGGAGTTCGGCTGATCAATACAAGGTCGTCGGCGTACAGTAAATTTGAAAGTGAAACCCCGCCCACCCTTGGGGCGTGTGATTTGCATTTGTCCAGTTCTGTTGCTAAATCAGCCATAAACAGATTGAACAGCATCAGAGCCAGCACACACCCCTGTTTCAAGCCCTTTGTAGTTGGTATTTTTCTGTATAGGGAGTTGCCGTCTCCTAGCTTCACTTGGACCCAGGTGTCAGTGTGTAAAAGTATCAACTGGTTTAAAAGAGCAGATGGCATGTTTCTTTTACTGAGTTTGCCCAAAGTTTATTTCTGTCTATTTTGTCGAAAGCCGATGAATAGTCGATGAAGCACAGGTAGAGCGGTAAGTTTGCTGCTTTGACTGCATCTATTAGTAAAGAAAGGACAAGTATGTTCGTGGTGGTTCCCATGTCCTTGCAAAAACCCGTCTGGTTAATGGGAATGATTGACTTTTCAGTTACTCAGTCTGTGAGATCGTCCAGGAGAAGGCCAGTGTAATATTTAGCATCATTATCGATTAATGCAACCAACCTATAGCTTTTTGCTTCGTTCTTATTACCTCTTTTGTATATAGGGGATATGGTGGAACCCCTCCAAGAATCCGGTATACTTTCTCCTGTCAAGATCTGTTCAAACAGTGGAAGTAATACAGCCGCCCAGTAGTCCGGGTCTTTTTTTAACAGGATCGGCCTGGCGCGCCCTCCTGCCTGCCTTTCGCTATCCTGATCTTAATCTGATTGATTGAAAATGAGAATTGATTGAAAATGAGAAAGAATCAGTTGCTAAAGAATTAGCTTAGTCAGGCAATGTACCTCTGGGGTTGTAACTGGGTTTTGGATTCCCAATCCTAAAACCTTCCTGTTCAGAGTTAAAATGTTGCAGGAGGTGGGTTGCACAGGCTTCTTCCGTTAGATGTAAGTTGACTCTTTGTACATTTGAATTCTGTAAGCTGTTTATTGTACACCAGAATCTTGCATTGTTGTAAGATTTAGATTCATATAGCAGCTTGGCCCACAGCTTGTCTTACGCTTCCCTTTTAGCTTGCCAGATTACCTTTTTTTTGTTGATTTTTAATTGTGCTAGCTCCTTCAGGACAGTGGGATCTGGGCCAATTCGCCGGAGCCTCCATAATGTTCTGTTTATTGCTTTCTTGAGCTCCCGTAGGTTGGAATTCTGTGCGATTGTGCAGTAGTTAGGTGAGGTATCTAGCAACTGAGAGTAGATCCGTTTTTGACGGGTTTCCCTAGATGATGAGTGGGGCCTTTCCCTTGCTGAGTATGTTTCTCCTAACTTTTTGGTAAAAAGTTCCCAGCGTGTTAACGCATTTGTAGCTACATCCTTTAGGTTATCCCAAAGTAACTTGGCCAAGGCGAGCTATTTTTCTGGTTGGGTGGTCTTACATTTTATTCTCCTATAATTCACTGTGCAAATAGAGCTGGGATCCTCCACTGGCTGGACTAGTATTGAGCTAGGTGTATTCATAGTGATTTCTTGTGGTAGATGATCACTTTGATCTTGTGTCCCTATCTGAAAGCCTGCAATCTTATTGATAAGCGATAGGGTTGCAAAGGTGTAATCTATTAGCGTGCTAACACCAGCATTATGAAGTGTGGCAGCCGGTGGTTGATCCCCCGGGAAACGCCCATTAAGTGCGACAAAGCTCGAATGCTCCATGTCCCTTATAAAGTTCTTAGCTAATCTGGGTTGATTCCTCCAATTGATCTCTTCTTGTCGGGGGATGTTCCAAGCCGTGAATTGTTCCTCAAGTAGTTCATCCCTTTCTCGCGGCCCTAATAAGTGCATATTAGAATCACCTGTTGTCAAAAAGTTAGACGTCGATTCTTCTGAGAGTAGTCTGGTTATTTCAGATCTCAAGAGTTTGACTCCGTTGGTTTTATTGTGCGGGTGGAGGTATATATTTAACACTATTAATTGTTGTTTGTTAAGTGCCCTCTGGACCCCATAAAGGTGATTGATCCAACTGCCACCCGAGCCTAATACCCTAGCTGTAAAGGATTGCTTTAAGTCCTGGTTCTTCCTCTCCACAATCAAATTTCCCTCGGGATGATATGGAGAGGAGTACCGCAATGCAACACCCAAACTTCCCATGGGTTCTTTGTAAGCCCGTGAGCTAAACGCAGGGCCACGGTCGGAATGTAATGTGCCAATTGCATATGTCCCTATGAAGACTTGCAAATCCTTTATAACAGTTCGGGCGTCAGCCGAGCGTTGAGGCCAAACCCACAGGAATCTTGAGCATGAATCCACTGCCACCAGGATGTACCTGTAAGCTCCGTCAGATTGTAAGGGGCTGCAGTGGTCCAAATAGATACATGCGAGAGGTCTGTCTGATATCAGTAATGGTGATTGTGGTGGACGTGCCACGGTGGAACCTTTCATCTGCTGACAGATGTCGCACTTAAGGACAGAACCCTTGGTCTGTTTAGTAAGACCTGGCCACCAATAACGCTGTTTTAGTAGTGAAACAGTTGCAGCGATACCTGCGTGTGCTGAACCCAGACCCTCGTGTGCAGCTAGAATTAATCCTAATCTGCAATCCATGTTTGGTATTACTCTATCCCCATTCCTGGAATTTGAGCATACCGAACATTTTGCACATCTCACTTGTAGGAGTACTTGAGTGGAAAACCTTTTGGCAAGGCCTAGCTGTTATTGCGCGTAGCGTTCACAACTATCATTATCTGTCTATCTTCATACTAGAACGAGTGATTGCAGCAACGGCAGCAGTTCGCACTGTCGCCTTGGCGGCTTCATCAGCCAGTGTATTACATGAGCCCTTGGCAAGCCTTTTTTCAGCTGTGCTACTTGTTCCCAAAGCAACTTGTCCTTTATTGTGCAACCTTTGGAATCTCGAAACCCATTTTGGCCCCAATAGTGTATGACTAGATACAGTAAAACGATTTGCACACAATGCCAGTATCAGTGCTTTTAGTTCTGCCAGCTGTGCCATGCAATCTCCTAGAGACTGCGTCTGTGTATTGCTAGGACGGAACTTGCCGTCCCGCATACGTCCCTTCACAATCGCACATGCTGCGCTGTATTGCTGTTTACTTCCTACGGCAGGCTGGGCAGATCCGTCAGTGTAAATGATGAATTCATACTGATCTAGAGGCATTATTTCATTCGGGAGAGGATATTCTTGTTCATACTACAGAAATGCTTGTGTTTTTAATGTAGAGTCAAATTTGTAGTCTTCATCTGTAGCAGTGAGAGAATTAGCCCATTGTATCCATCATGGATACAGTGCTTTTGCGTTTGGAACGCTTGCTTTGGTAACAGCCTCTAAGGTTGGTACTGGAGTCACGACAATTATGCGTTTCCCCTGAGCTAGTGCTCATTGTCTCACTACAGCAGTTTGTACTGCTGTCAATATTTTTCTGTGGATGCAAAACGCATTTCAGTGTTGATGTACAAATGTGATTTGTATGCCATTGGTACCGTTTCGCCTTCATTGAAGGTGAGATAAGTGTACCTTGATTGACCCGCGATTACACGGATCACCAAATTAGTAGTATTCATACGTGTGTGTAAGTGTTTTGAAGCTATCATGCCAGCTTGTACGGAACAGAGTATTTGTGTGTTCCTGTGTCTAATGTTGAATTGAAAAATCAGGTCTGATTAGTTCGTAGAAAGGTTTTACCTTTTCTGTGCTATCCAAAATGTATGTTTTGCCAAAATTTAGGAATCCTAAAATCGATTGAAAGCCTTTCCGAGTCTTTGGAGGTTGAAGCAGCGCACATTATTCTAAAAAATTAGCTGGCAGGCTTTTTCCTTCACTTAATAGCTCATATCCCAAAAATAGGACAATGAAGTGGGTAATTTTCGATTAATTTAAAGTTAAATTTGTAGCCCACAGTGGCGAACCCCAAAATGATGATGGTCACCCTGTTCAAGTATTCCAATAACTCATCGTCAGTCAGATAAATATCATCTACATAGGACAAGGCCTCCTCATCACAATTTTGAGGTAACTGTTACTCTTGCTGAGAACAACCCGGGGCTATTCTCATACCCTTGAGGCAGTCTACAGAATTGCCGTTGAGAGCCGAGCGCTGAAAATGCTGTCAAATATCTGCTTTCAGGCTCTATATTTTGGCAGAAGAATCCACTTGAGATATCTAGTGTTGTTTTGTATTTCTTCCGCACAATGTTATTCATTAATGCAGCACTGTGTGCATTTTGTACTGCAAATGTTTTTGGGCATGTGTTCCAATGCCTGGAGTCCAAAACTAGACGGTATGAATTGTCGGGTTTCATTACGGGAAACAAAAGATTATTCATGGAAGAGGTGCAATTTTCAATCACACCTTGGTATTCAAGTTGATCTAAGATCTCCCTGACTTGTTTCTTTGCGTCCTGTTTTATTGGGGACTGCCTCTGTGGAGTAGGAGTAGTTTTTAATGGGATTTCATGGTGAGGTGACTCAGCATCCCATGCTACATGATTGCGGTAAAGTGAGGGAGCTAGCGCTACCACTACTGCAAGTATGAATGTTTTAGTGACTCTGGAACGAGGTCGGAGAAAGCCAGTAAAATTACTTCTGCCCCCTTTGGGCACTCCATGAAAAACTCAGGCGGCCAATATTTTTCAACCAAAAGGATATTGTATCCATTTGTCCAGTTTTCCCAAAAGAGACCTTTCACTTTTCTGAGTATGTACCCCTCCATCTGGAAGGTGATTTTGTGTAAACGATGTGGGACACTTACCCTAGTATCTGGTGTCTCCACCGTGATATGTTCATTCAGTGCTGCTATCACCAGAAATTCCATCAGGTTCTGGCGAGCTATTGTTACTACTGCTGCGCTGTCTAGCATCGACAGAGCCCATTCCCTGTTCAGTAGCCGAGTCCTCAGTAGCCTGGACATTTCTTATTTTAAGGCCAGCTACCTTCTTCTTTTTAAATTGAGGTTTACTTTTTGGTTTAGCTTCTTGTTCAATAATGTAGTCTGAAGTGCGATGTGTGTCTCATGGCTTGGCTCGCTCTTCTGATCTGTGTTCTGACCATCCTTCCCTCTCCGTGTTTTTTGGTGAACCCCGAAAGGAACGAGAGTAAGATGTATCTGCTTCCTGATAAGTCTATGTCTGTTATTTAGAGCCCTCATGTACAGACTTCATCTCGTTTACTGGGCCAGGCTCGAGCGCATTGCCACCGTGGTCCACACCATGGGGCTGGCAGCGTGGCAGCGGAGGCCCCTGTGCCAACACCAGTACAAACTGGAGGAGGGGAAATCCCTTCCCAGGTCCGGGTGCCCCACCGAGGCTTCACGGGGTCAGGCGGGAGGAGGAGGGCCCTTGCGTTTAGAGTAGGCAGATCCTCCCAGGCCCCCACAGACCGGTGCAGCTGCGGCCCCGCCTCAGTGTCCAGGGTGCTGCGGCTTGCTCCTCAGCTCCAGTGTGGATGCCTTCTGTCTAGAGGTGCGATGGAGGCTGTCGCCCCCCGCGCAGGCACCAGTCTTTACTGTGGGGGGAGGGTGCTCACTAGCTGCAAGGAAACCCCACACCGGGACCCATCTGCCCCAAGGGGCCCCAGGAGGTCAGACGGGTGCCGGGGGTCCCTGCATCCTCGGCGGTACAGGCCAGTGAGACCCCGTGTTGCAGTTCTGAAGTGGATGGGGTGACATGGACTGGCCGACATCTGCTACAGGGCCTCCATGCCGCAGTCACAAAATGGCGGACGGGGAGCTCACGGCCAGGCTCCAAAATCCACCCCCACCATCCGTGCAGCTGTTTACGAGTCAGCAGGGTGGGTCTCTTCAATCCTGGGATACCTCCGCTAAAAACCAGGGCGAAGGTGTAGATGTAGTCGGGTACCAGTGCTTTTACGGTACTAAAAGGGCCTACAGGGATGCAGAGTCGAGACAAGATGCGTCTCACTTCATTCCCGTCCTGACTACCACCCCCAAGTCAGCAATCTTTAAGAAGGTTGGGCTACCCCACTTACTAGATCATCTCCAGAATTTTCCATATTCAGTTCCTGGCTTTTTAACAAAAAAAAGAAATTTACTCATCTCAATGCGCACTAAGGAGGTTTCTCTGGAATCACAAGCCGTCTAGAATTGCTATGAATCAATGTTTTAAATCGACCTTTGAAGATGGATTGGCCACACCCCACATCCTTTCTTACTACTTGCTGCACATCTAGTAATTCTTGATGAATGGTGGTTTGGTAGACTAAATGATCCATCCTACGCCTCCGAGAAATGAGCGATGCAGGGGATCCTGAATGCGCATATATGGGGGGATCGTTCCCATCTTCCAGCTACATCAGTGGTGTTTCATATCTGGGGAGATACGATGAAGGCCCTGGGCTGGATCGAACACTCAACACAAGAGACCCCCTTATGGAATGGGCGTTGGCTCCACCAGGTCTTGGTGCTATGAGACTTAAAAGACTGCTGGAAACTTATTGAGATCTCCGGTCTAGGGTCTAGGGGGATCTCATGACTGGGACAACCATTAAATATTTTACTGAGCTACAGATGGAATATGATCTTTATTGCAGTCAGTTCTATCAACATTTGCAAATCAGACATGGTCGTCTGCCCTACGTTGCAGCTATTGAGAAACTACCAGAGTATGGTCCATTGGAGGAGCAGGTACTGCTTGGTGAAGCCATGACGATACAAAAGGGGATGATGGACGGAACGTTTGAGCCAATCAAACACTCACCCCCAGTCAACTGATCTGGGTTTAATCCATCATCATTCTTTAGCTCACTCCACCACCCCAGTTCAGACATGGCCATATGCAAATCAGTCTGACCCTGTGCCTCATGGGAACAGTCCAGCCCGAACTGCCAAGCCATGTCTTCCCTGGACCGGAAACAAGCATCCTAGGACCGGTTTCTGGCATTCCAGCCGTCATCAGCCAGGCTTGCTTGAATCCAGTGGCAAAGTGAGCAAGGGACCCACGTCTGGGCATACCCCCGCCAACTTAGGGCGAACAAAGCGATACAAAGGGGATGATGGACGGAGCGTTTGAGCCAATCAAACACTCACCCCCAGTCAACTGATCTGGGTTTAATCCATCATCATTCTTTAGCTCACTCCACCACCCCAGTTCAGACATGGCCTAGGACCGGTTGGCGGGGGTATGCCCAGACGTGGGTCCCTTGCTCACTTTGCCACTGGATTCAAGCAAGCCTGGCTGATGACGGCTGGAATGCCAGAAACCGGTCCTAGGATGCTTGTTTCCGGTCCAGGGAAGACATGGCTTGGCAGTTCGGGCTGGACTGTTCCCATGAGGCACAGGGTCAGACTGATTTGCATATGGCCATGTCTGAACTGGGGTGGTGGAGTGAGCTAAAGAATGATGATGGATTAAACCCAGATCAGTTGACTGAGGGTGAGTGTTTGATTGGCTCAAACGTTCCGTCCATCATCCCCTTTTGTATCGCTTTGGTCGCCCTAAGTTGGCGGGGTATGCCCAGACGTGGGTCCCTTGCTCACTTTGCCACTGGATTCAAGCAAGCCTGGCTGATGACGGCTGAAATGCCAGAAACCGGTCCTAGGATGCTTGTTTCCGGTCCAGGGAAGACATGGCTTGGCAGTTCGGGCTGGACTGTTCCCATGAGGCACAGGGTCAGACTGATTTGCATATGGCCATGTTTGAACTGGGGTGGTGGAGTGAGCTAAAGAATGATGATGGATTAAACCCAGATCAGTTGACTGGGGGTGAGTGTTTGATTGGCTCAAACGTTCCGTCCATCATCCCCTTTTGTATCGCTTTGGTGAAGCCATGAAGCATAAACTTTGTCACCAAAATACTCACCTGTAGCGACATAAAACCCTGTGACCCTCTCTGCTCTAGGCCTGATGATCTTGGACCTCCACAAAAAATATTTAAGGAGATAATAAACCTCGAAATTACCTTGGATTCCAAGCTGTCAATGAATGCACAAGTGGATAAGGTAGCCAAATCAAGCTTTCTCACAAAGAAAACACTGCAACACATCTTCCTGCACCTAGGATTCACTCACAAGGTTCAAGCTAGCATTACTCTTGTCCTATCAAAACTGGATTACAGCAATGGTCCGTATCACGGCTCACCTTTGTTAACTATGAGAAAATGACAGAGAATTCAGAATGCTGCAGTTAGACTTCTCCTACATGTAAAGCCACAAGCACATATCTCCCCTACCTTGAGGGCCCTACACTGGCTACCAGTTGCCGGTACATCCATCTTCAAGCTACTTTGTATCACACACAAAGCTATACATGCAAAGAACCATCCTTCATCAGGATCAGGAAGAAAATCCACAAATACATACAACAAAGGGACCTATGCTCGAACGGCTCCCCACCTCAACATTCCTACATACTAGAAAAAAACCATGGTTGGTACAGTTTTCTCTGTTCAAGTAGTTGAACTGTGAAATTCGCTATCCACACACATAAGATTTACTGACAACCATCTTAGCTTAGGAAGATTGGTCAAGAAATCAATCAATCAATCAATCAGGGAATTGTAAGCGCGCTTTGAAATGGCTCTTCCCCACATGAAGACTATTCTCACAATAAACAGTTTCCCACTACAGTATACTCTGACATGACAAACTATCCTTCTCACAACATAGAGATAAAGTTGTCATTATAAATGTGTTGTCCATTGAACTATTCTTCTTCTTGTTATAAGCAGTTACGTTTATGTAAGGGAAAAAATGTATGTTACACCACAAGATATGTAAAAATAAGGATACCCCTGATACAATTTCCTAAATCAGGGTGTGTTAGTTAAGTGTAAACAAAACACATTAGGAAAGCTGAAAATAATCATGGACCTAAACAACATATATATTATACATACACCTACTAGTATTAGGTATCAAAAATATTTTTTATATATACATATGTAAATATACAAAATTTTCTTCATGTACATATTAAAAAATAGGAAAAAGAGAAACAATTGTCCCCTAAAATCAATAGTGCATCTTGATTACACATTTAGATTACATGAAATGGTTGTGTTTCCAATCAGGAACCTAGACAATCCTGAATGTATATTTCATGATGTCAACATTGTACCTCTTTATGTATACTAATATTTACAATGATTCAACATTAATTACAAAATATAAATAGTACAAAAAATTTTCACTTCATTTTATGTAGAGGGCATTCAATTCTAGCATGGCTCTTGAAAATCTGTATTCTACGCGCGTTTCGGCTGTGTGCCTTCATCAGGAAGCCATGTACATAAACAATGAGACCTAAACAGGGTGCATGTAAACAAAAAATATATATCAATGATATGCAAAGATCCTACACAACGATTTCATGTAATCTAAATGTGTAATCAAGATGCACTATTGATTTTAGGGGACAATTGTTTCTCTTTTTCCTATTTTTTAATATGTACATGAAGAAAATTTTGTATATTTACATATGTATATAAAAATAAAAAATATTTTTGATACCTAATACTAGTAGGTGTATGTATAATATATATGTTGTTTAGGTCCATCCATGATTATTTTCAGCTTTCCTAATGTGTTTTGTTACACCACAAGATACATGTGTAAATCAGACCATATCATAATTGCTGCTTGTATGTACAAGCAGGTGCATATACAGAGAAGTTTATGTCTACTACTAAAAATTCAAGAACGGTCATGAAAGAATGTGCCTATTTCATCACAAGATAAATTTGCACATTAGACCATGTAAATATTGCTGCTTCTATGCACATATGGGTATTTCTATAGAGGGATTTTCTCCAGCCAATAAAACTTTACCAAGTGTCCTGTGCATATATGTATGTATAAGTTAATTTCAGTTTTTTTGTTATATGAAAAACATACTCCTTTCAACCTTTGTCTCATCCCTCCTCTCTCTGGCTCACCCCATACCTTTCTGACTACTATGAACTTCCAAACATCCTTCTCAAACCATCCCCTCCTTTTTTTACTCGTGTCACCCCAACTAACAGGCACACACTACCACTACTTCCAAAACTAACTTAGTACTTACCCTTTCAAATCCATGCCCTTCATTCTATCCCTACTTTAATCTCTACTAAACACACAAGAAATCAGGAGCACAAATCTAACACAACTAATGAACAAGCTAAAAAAACTTCTTATTAATCTACTAACTATTAATCTCTAATCTTGGGTTCTGGAGCAGCATGCTACTCACCGCAAAGAGCTTCAGTGCTCTGTCAGGGGAATTATGCACAATATAAATATAATTTACAGTTACATATACAAATCTCTTGTCATGCATACCCATGACTCCTTCTCTCGGCCTAGGCTAAAGATCTTGGTGCCCTGACAGACGATGATTGGCAGGAGGCTTTGGGTTCCCATAGGAGGCCACCATCGTGGCCCAGTTTTAATTAATGCAGTTGAAGTATCTCCACTGGGTTTATCTTGTGTGGTCCAGGCTGTAGAACACATGGGTGATCACCCCATTGCACTACCTATGGGAGGGTACCTCCACATTGAGTGAGGCGGAGTGCTTGTTTCATTCTGGATGGGGATATTGGCATGCTTTGGTGGGGTGTTGGGCTGGGCTCTCCCTAGGGATCGTAAATTTGCTCTCTTACACATTGCTACAGACTTGCAGAGTAATGGGTACAAATTGGTGTTGGCCAAACGTGATATAGCCAGAGTTTGAAAGAATGTGGAAAGTTTGTCATTAGTGGACTGGAATAAGGGATTGGATGTATGTATGAGCCTAGAGAAACCAATATTCGCTGAGAGAAGTTGTCCATACTAACATAGCAAGATTTGGAGAGACTGGGCCCAATATCGAGTAATCACGCTTGAGCCCTGTCCTACGTGTTTCTGGTCTTTGGATGATGAGGTGTGCACCTTTGAGACTTGATGGCTTTGGAATTCACTTAGTTAAGTGAGGTGGCGGGGAGTACGGGTGTGATATAGTCTGTATGGCTTACGTGCTAGTTTCAGGTGCTGAGGGAACTCTCTTCTCTTGTTTGGAGCTGCCATCTTGGGATGATGACTTGTCGGATTTAACTTGTTTTTTTGTATTAATACTCGATGCTAATAAAGTGTTTCATAAAAAATGTGCCTAAATGTGGTTTTGCTTCTAAAACGGTTTTACCTCATGAGTATGATTTTTGCTCTTAAAAGTGTTTAACTTGCATGTTGATGTTACGCCAAGGGTTATTTTGCCCAAAGCGTGAGTTATGTAACTCTGCATTCTATGCACCACTGGTGGTTTTTCACCTTGAGCTTTCTTACAAGTGCTCCTGATCCAAACCTCATAAGTCACCCCCCCGAATTAATGTTAACTGGGGTTCCTGTAATCTGTATCAAGTATTATAATTGGAACCTGAGGTTCACAGAAATAGGAAATTACTTGGTGAATCGGACGATCAAGCTCTGATTCATCCCCATTACACCCTGCAGTTTCTCCTTGAGTTTTCAGCTGTTTTGCACAGCCGAAAACACCAGGTCAGTAAGACAGGCATTCATACATTTTCTTGGGGCAGGTAGAGAGTTACCAGCCCCATCTGAAATTTCATATTATTAGTAATGAGGTGCCTAAAAGTGACTTTTACACTTGAACATTTGCACATAAATGTGATTTGGGTACCTGAAAGTTTTCCACATTCATTCAGATGTTGAGCTAAAGGGGATTTTTGCATCTCAGTGCGCTCTCAATCAAATGTGAGGTCATACTGATGCACACCTTTAACAACTCATTTTACATCTTAGGTCTAAGTGATACTTCACAGTTATTTCATAATAAATCTGCTTCTCAGAAGCAATGGCCTGCACTTTTTCAGGGGATCTAATTTTAAGCCCCAGCATAACACAAAGAGAGCTTCCTCAGATCAGACTCCAGAATGCATGTAACAACTTCTTAGAGATATTGTTGTATCCATAGCTACCCTCCAATAGCACAAACACTGAGCACTCACAACCAACTCGGAAACATTAAACTCTGACTAATACCATGGACTCATACTGCGGTCCAGTGGAACAGACTTACTCCTGGACCCATACATTGTTGTTTTTGTTGGAGGAAAATCTGAGAAAGAAAAACCAAGACACAATTGGCAAAGTAATATAGGTTTAATCAAAAACAGCTGGGGAAATCAGTTGCCTCTTTGGAGGCTGAAACCTGATGTCCGAATTACTGTATTTATATTACAAAACCGTAAGCTGACTGGTTCAAGAGTTCAATAAGTTTCAAAACTAAGATTTATTTATTTATTTTGAAGTCTCATACGTGTTTAATGGCAAAACGTAGAGCAAGCAGAAAAATTGTCTACATGCGAATTTGCAATTTAACGGACCGACGCTTCTTGTCTGAACCGCTGGAGCACAGCATGGTAAATTTGCTTTATTTTTAATTTTTATTTATTAGTTTCATCATAAAACAGACGTCTATATGCACAGTTAAACCATATGTGACATCCAGTGACGGAATGATTTGCATGCTCCAAAATAAAATCCAGGCATTTCAAAATTACCAACAATGCGGTACCCGCTATGTAGAACAGTTCCAACAACCGCAGGGTGACTCCGTGGTACTATAGGCCAGTGGCTCACAGGAGGCCCATGGCCCAATATCCAACTCGATAATGAATGACATGTCATTATGACTAAATACAATACATTTCTTTATTTACCTCTCCTGTGATAGTCTCAGGGGCCTCAATCTGTGGGTCTGAGTGTACATCAGCAGCTTTATTTACAAGGTAAGTTTGATATGGTCCCCAATAATTCCTAGGGCGGCTTCTAGGTGGGAGCAACTCATTATATATATCAGCTTGTGTGTTACAATACAGTATGTCAGTATGCCACTCTGTGATCAGTGGCAGTGGGCCTCCCATCCAGCGCAACGCAACACGGCGCTTAGCCAGAAGAAGTCCAATGGCCAGCAACGGGCGCAATGCTTTGGCAACCGAGAGATCCCACCCCAATAGTGCCATTTTGGGGTCCGGCTCCAGGTCAGCACTGATAATGATTCCAAGCTCCTGGAACACTTTACACCAAAAGGTCTGAATCCCAGAGCATTCCCAGGCTAAGTGCCAGAATCCCGCGTTTTCCACCCCACATCGTGGACAACAAGAAGAGTCAGACAACCCACTGGCGTTCGGGGTGCAATATGCCCTGTGCAGGAACTTGAAGTGGAGAAGCCTATGCCTTCCATTTAGAGAGACTGAGCGGGTACAAGAACAGCAATACTGCCACTCTTTATCGCTCAACGGAGTACCCAGATCGCGCTGCCAGTCCTGCCTAACTCTGAGGACCTCAGTCTTACAAGTGTCTTGTAGGCTAGTGTAGAATTTCGTGATCAGCTTAAGGGGCTCCTCCACCTTAATGAGTGTTGTGAAGGACGATGTGGCCTGTGGTTCCAATAAATCTTCACCCAGCAGGGCGCGCCATGCATGCCTGGCTCTAAAGAAATGGAAAAGCGCAGTGCCTGACGGCCGGATGTCCGGTTGTTGGAGGGCTTCCCAGGATACTAGTGAGCCATCTCTAAAGAAGTCGCCCATTTTTGTGACACCTATAGTGTGTAGTGCCTTTCTCGCCCCCATGTCTTGCCCCAGCGAGAACCACAAACCCCACTGGAGAGGCATCTCCGGAGAATACAGGAAGGCCCCCGCTTGCATATGCAGTAGTGTCTGCCAGGCCTGCACTGTGACAGCCAACGGATCAAAAACCCGAAACCTTCTGGAGGCCGGTCGCGTGAGGAGTTGTGGTAAGGATAACGTATCCGCTGCCATCTTTTCTAGATTTAGGAACTGTGTGTCATATGGGCCGTGTATCCAGTAGTGGGCAAAGGTACTGTTTGCGGCTCTGTAATACTTTTCTAAATCCGGGGCTCCCAACCCGCCCAACTCGTAGGGTAAAGTAAGCGAGTCCCATCGTACTCGGGGTTGTTTCCCGGCCCACGCAAGCCGTATCAGCTGTGAGCGCCATATTTTGAACATATGTTTAGGTAATAGGATAGGTATATTCTGGAACAGGAATAGAAATCTGGGGAGAATCACCATTTTCATTATGGCAACTCTACCCATTAGTGAAAGTGGGAGCCCAATCCGTTTCTCCACATTTTCTGTCAATCGTTGTGTAGCCTTGCCATAGTTTTCCCGAATCACCAGCACTGGGTCTGTGTGAATTTGGAGACCCAGATAGCTCACTGGATCTGTAGTCCAGCGAAGCGGGAAATCCATGATGGGTTCCTGGGTGGTGGGAGTGAGTGGGAATATGATGGATTTATCCCAATTTACACGTAGACCAGAATGCCCACCAAATTGGACCACCTCACGTAATATGGGAGACAAGTTGGCTTCCGAGTTGTGAATGTACAATAAAGTATCATCCGCGTAAGCGGAGATATTAAGTGTGTACTCAGGGAATCGCAGCCCCCTATGTGCGTGATACTCCCGGATGGCGCAGGCTAATGGCTCTGCAACTATCACGTACAGGAGCGGAGAGAGCGGACAGCCCTGACGTGTTCCCCGAGTGATGTTGAATGATTGTGAGACTACATTCCCGATTCGGACTCTGGCAGTGGGTGATGTGTAAATCAAAGAAACTAATCGAAGGAAAATGTCTCCGACTCCTATCTTCCGCAGGACCGCGAACATAAAGCCCCATTCCACGGAGTCGAAAGCTTTCTCGGCATCAAGAAAGACTGCCGCTGCTTTGACCTCCGGGTGCAATCTTTGCACAGCACCGAACAATGTTCTTAAATTTTGGGATAGATTCCGGCCAGGGACAAACCCTGCTTGTTCCGGCCGAATAATCCCAGGCAATAGTGGGGCCAGCCTATTCGCTAACATTTTCGCATAGATCTTTGCGTCTACATTCAGCAGAGACAGTGGTCGATACGAGGAGCAATTGCTGGGTGATTTGCCTGGTTTTAGGAGCGTGACAATGACCGCCTCACGCATGGAAGGCGGCATAGTGCCCGACTCCACCATTTCCTCGTATAGCAGCTTGAGATACGGTGTGCCACCGAAAGACCATCCACCCCTGGGGCCTTCCCTGCTGCCATCCCCTTCAACGCTTCCCTTATCTCGTCTGTAGACAATGGGCCCATCAAGTGTTCCCTGTGCTCAGTGACTAGCCAAGGCATTTTAATATACGATAGATAATCCTCTAGGGCTGCGCTATCTGTGTGGATTTGGGAAGCATACAAAGTCTGATAATAAGAACAGAAATGCGTTGTTATCTCCTCAATGGTGCTCAGAGGTGTACCATTCTCGCCCGGCATGCCTATCATTTTGTCCTCTTCCCGTTTGGGCCTCATTAACCCTGCCAATGTGGCACCTGGGCGATCCCGCAGCTACGTGCAGTAGCAAATTTACCCATGTGTTTGAGTTCGTCGTTAGCGGTGTCTTGGAATTCTGCAAGTTTCGCTTTAAGTTGTGCAACAGTTTGGGTATGCCCTGACCCAGGTAGTTCCTGTTCGAGATGTCCTATTTCTTTTTCTAACAGGTCTAATCTCCCTCGAATGGAGCGCAGCACTCCCGCGTGTGTAGAGATCACTACGCCCCTAATGTAAACTTTAAATGTTTCCCAGACCGTAGTGAAAGACTGCACTGAGCCTATATTGTTGGAGAAGAAGTCCTCGATCGCCTTGGTCAGTCCTGCTTTGAATACCGTGTCTAATAAGGAGTAGAGAGGGAAGCGCCAAGTGAACGCAGGTATTCTTGGGGAGTGATACCGTAGTGCAAATTGAACCTGGGAATGGTCGGAATACGTGCGCGGGAGGTGTGCGCAGGTGGTTACCCTCTCCGCTAGCCCTCCAGATATGAGCCAGAAGTCTATTCGAGTGTGAGTGTCAAATGCAGAGGAATAATGTGTGTACCCCCCTGTAGCAGGGAATTTGTACCGCCAAACATCAATGAGACTCTCCGTGTGCATGATATTATGTAAGGCCACTGCGGCAGCTGCTGGGCGTCTAGGCGGACCCCGGGACCTGTCCAAAGTGGGATCCAGAATGCAATTGAAGTCCCCTCCCCAGACCTGTGGATAACCTCTCCACTGCACCAATTTATCCACCAGCGAGATGTAGAAATGTGGATCATCATAATTCGGGCCATATAACCCCACTAATACAAAGGTTAAATCTCTTTTTTTTTTTGCAGAGGGCCACCGCAAATCTGCCCTGCTGGTCCTTGCACAAACCTGTCATCTCCACCCCCGCTTTTTTGTCCACCCATAACAGGACTCCCGTGGCGTGAGAGGTAAAATCTGCCGAATAACATGTTCCCTGCAATTTACGCTGCACCTCTCCACTACGTTCCGGGGCTAGATGGGTCTCCTGAAATACTACAATGGACACTGAGTGTCTCTTTAGGTAGGCCCCTATACGTCTAATCTTCCTATTATCGTTGAGGCCACGTACGTTCCATGTCATAAGTTGAAGAACCTGCGGTGACAAACCCTCAGCAGCCATGCAATGTGATGGAGTACCATAATGGACGGAGTTCTATGCCTGATATGTTTACTGTGCATCTATAATATGACAAACCTACAACACAAATAATCATACCATTAAAACAAGCCTTCCCACCCACGCTACGAAAACCCGCAACTGTCGCAGCCATGTATGCCCCACCCCACCCACCCCTCCCAAAACTCTGAACGACAACAAAACCCCATGAAACAAAAACAATAATGATAGTGTGATACACTTGGGGGCAGATGTTACCATCTAAAATACCTCCGTATGCCACCATATCAGTTCACTTAGTTGCGAATAACTGATGCATATTTCACTGAGAGATGCAGCGTGACCCCCTTTGAGTACCCCGTCAGATAGCCAATATAGGTCAATCAAGCTATACGTAAAGCAGTTTGCCTAACGGGGCAAATCCAATCAGTGCACTCGGGCCTGGCCGGCGCACGGCAACGATTCCCACCCCACTACAGTACAATATATTAGCTGCCAATAGGGCATCCTGTCACTTTGGGATATAACTCCAACAACTTAGCTGCTACATTCACTTGTCCTGCTCTTGCTCCTCCCGGCTGCTTGGAGAACCCTCTGCATGTGTCTGTGCGGACGTGGGCGAGCTCCGACGTTTCAGGCGCTGTTCCCTGTCTTTGACTGCCCGCAGAACGACCTTAGGGTCCGTGAAGAAGTGCACTTTACCGTCCATTTTAAGTCGCAATTTGGCTGGGTAGATCATGCTATATTCCAGATTTAGATCCCGGAGTTTCTTTTTCACCGGAACGAAGAGTCATCGCGCTTCCTGCACTTGCAACGTGAAATCCGGGAAAAGGGATATTTCAGCTCCTTCATGTCGAAGAGTACCCAGCTCGCGCGCCTTTAGCATCATGATCCCTGTAGTTCAGTAGCCGCACAATTATTGGCCGAGGGGGTGCACCCGGAACCGGCCTTGGCGCAAGTGAGCGGTGTGCTCTTTCTATGATGAATATGTCTGAAAACGTGTCCCTCCCTAGTAGTGTAACAAGAAGCCGCTCCACATACTGCTCCATGTTGCCGATGTTGGAGGATTCGGCCACACCTAGGATGCGAACGTTGTTTCTCCTAGATCTCGCTTCGAGATCTTCGGTTTTGGCTTGCAGGACACGCAGTATCCTATCCCTTTCCTTGTCAGTCTCCGCTTCCGCTCGTACCGCGTCCTCCAGATCGGATACCCGTTGTTCCGCCGTGTCGAGTCTGTCTCCATGCTTGTCCAGTCGCTCCGACATCCAGTCCATACGGAACGATAGCGCATCTATTTTACTGTCAATTTTCAACAAACTTTACTGTATAGTGCGGAACGCGAACTTCACGTCTATGTGAGCCTCCGCTTCTGGGTCTGCCGACGCAACATCCTGCTCGGCAGACGTGGGATCTTTCGATCTGGGAGTTTTGCGCAGATTCAACTGTAGCTTGGGTTGGAGCTTGTCGGCCTTGCCCATGATGTGGGGGTGTCCACAATAACAAGGGCGCAGTGTCAAAGGTATGATTATCCACTACTAGGCTGGACAGTGGGTCAGAGTCGTCAAAGTATGCGTGCAGCGTTAGCCACTAAGGTCTCTTGACACCTGCGCTGTGCAAACCCCTGGATCTCTTATTAGCAATTCACATGCACTACGTGGGTGCAGCACACCAGCAGCTAGCTTCCCCTCTGGTTGATTAGAGGTCCGACGACCACCAGTGGATTATGCCCCCACTATAGCTGTACCTTTGTCTGCAGTAGTTATGGACCTGTACTATGCCCATACACGTGATCCCTTTGAGTCCAGCAGGCCAACTCCTGTTGGGCTTACAGTGTCCTGGTGCCAGCACAGCATGCGCAACAGTGCCCCCTCAAAGTCGCCTGCAGCGTAGAGCCTCCGGCCCCGATGTGCAGGAGAATGCGCCGGGCAGAAGGAGGTCGCACTCCTCGTTAATACGAGGCTCACCACCGGCGCCAGGCCGAGTCCGACACGGGCCTCAGGAGCCGTCTGCAGGATAATGCTCCGCCCGGTAGCGCAGTGCCTCGCTTTGTTCCCCAAGCGCCGCAGCCAAATTTGCCGCCCGCAGGGTCCCGCCGGCTCACAGATGGCACCTCAGCCAGCTCCGCTCTTAAGATGCGACCGCCGGTATCAAGGGGCCGCTCGCCGGAGTGCTCCGCGCCCGCGAGGCCGCCTCGGGCGGGCCTCACACCACGACGGAGGCAGAGAGCGACGTGCAGAGTTTCTCCCGTTTGGCAGTATCGATCACGGTCGCGCCGGGCTCGATGAGAAGCGCTCGGCAGCGGTGAGTCAGCGACACCTCTCAGCCAGTTTAAAGGCTAATTAAAATTCCGGATTTTAGAGGATTTATGGTGGCAATCGGGAGAGCTGCTCTAACTCGCGGCCATTCCGAAGTCAGGCAAGCTCCGCGCCCCCCAAGTTTCAAAACTAAGATGAGCGGTAATCCCCCATGTGCGTTTCTGTTCTCAAAATTCAAGGGAAGCTAAAATATGTTTACATGACCGCACAGCACATGGTTATATCTTGCTAAATGCTAATTGGGCCAAGCTATCAGGCCTTAAGTGTGGTTTCTTTTGCCAAGCTATCATACCTTTACGTGTGGCTTCTGCAGCAGCATGCAGAGGTTCGTCAGAATGTTCTAAGGCAGGATGAGACACCTGTTGTCTCGTCCTGTGTCCATGTTCTCAAGCAGGGGTGTAATGAACTGCAGTGCTTAGAGGGAAAGCAAGCCCTTATGTGATTGGTGCATCTCGTCTCTTTCCCTTAGCTGCTAAGGGAAAGAGACGAGATGCACCAATCCCCATTATCTTCATCTGCTAAGGCTTAGCAGATGAAGATAATGGTGACCTGTTTTCGTGCAATAGCTCATCTGAACTAACCACCAAATGTTATGTCAAGTTTCCTGAAACTGAAGTGAAATGTGACCTGCATGCAACCTGCCAGTTTCTGCTTAACCCACTGCCTTTCCATACAAATCTATTTCCACTTGGGTCTGTCGCTGATTACTTAGGCTTGATGTTATTTCTAACCTGAGAGGTCAGTATGGGGGACTGGAGTCTTAGATCTGTGGGGGTCTCTACACAATGTTTCTAATTCTATCCTATATCATTTTTCCTCTCCGTCTGAAGCAATACAAAATTCCTTACAGAAAAAAATCTATTTCAGATTACTGTAAGCAGAAATGTGAACTACACATCATCGTATATGAAAATAGGAAGGTGGTGATCTGATCCTTGGGTGTCCTTGTCCATAACTTCATCACATTGATTCCCTGAAGTCTGTAAAAGCTTCTGTCATTGCTATGGTCATATGTATGCCCTATTTTTAGGTCTCGCCTAGCGACGCAGCGAAGCTGCTCGCTAGCGAGGTATATTGTCGTCGACTTAGTTTGGAAGGGGGACAGGAGATGTGCACTTTCCCAGACAGCCGATATGCACGCTCACGGCGTGTCTATCAGCTTGGTCCGGGACAGCACATGGGCACGCGCACGGCATCTCTTGCATCTCTTTAACTTGTGTGCTTCACAGCTGTGCCCGGCGCCGGACAGCAGACGTGCACACGCACGGCGTCTCTTTGACTCGTGTGCTTCACAGCTGTGCCCAGCGCCGGACAGCAGACGTGCACACGCACGGCGTCTCGCGGGCTTCAGAGCCGCAATGTCGAGAGCTTGTATTTTGTTGCCCGTGGCTATTTTCTGTATTTTCTGTCCCATTCGGAGACATTCTAGGACAGGGGCCTGCTCGCTGCTTCATGAGGGGTCAAGGGACCCCGCGGCTCCCTCCCGCTCCTCCACCCCCGCACGGCAGGCAACAAGAGAGTCTCAGCTCCAGTTCATGGATGGAGAGCAGGGGATGATAGGCCCCGCAAAGGCACTAAGCGGTGCAGAGGGCCGAAGAAAAGCAAGCTAAAGAAACATCCCACCCCCTTTGCCGTACCCCCTACTCCTGTTTAGCCATCCATTCAACTCTTGCGATACGGAAGAGATGAGGTAGGCGATGACGCTGTTCAACAAGGACACGGGAGGCCCTAATCAAATTCAGATTAATCGCTCTGTGTTATCCTGGGCAAATTGCATTATCACTTTGTGTGCAATTTAATCTCATAAGTTTATGAGCGCTTAGAAACATGCTTTAGAACAGAAAAGTGCCAGTGTGTAGCAATATAACATATCACTCACGTTTCACAGGGGCCATGCGGGAGGAATTCCTCTAGTTTAGGATTTTCTGGGACTTGTAGCTGTGATATTATAACGAGATAAACACAACCTTCAAAGAATGCAACAAAATAGAACTTGGAGGACGAACTGTTCTCACATGCGTATCAGTGACTTTAAAGCTCATATCAGCACTGGATTACTTCTTTAGAATGTAGCGCTACCAAATATATCGAGGCGCTGAAGGTTTGAACTTTCAACACTGTGGACTTCACCCCCCCATATACTCCGAGCAGTATGGATAGGAGCACTCGGAGACGAGAGCTGGGTGAAATATTTTGTCAGCGGGATGCAGGAGCTGTTTCACAAATCGGCAACATGTCACAGACTTGCCTCAGTCTACCAAAGAAAGGGAAACCGAGGACCTGCAGCCGGTGATCCTGCAAATAGCTGTCAACTATCCAGTTCATGGGTACATAGAGTATCCCAGTACCTGGTCATGCCAAGTAGAAGCACGAGCCGTGTGAACCTGGGCAGTGTCTATAGCCCAGTTACCTGGTCAGGGTCTTTAGCCCAGTTTCGCTCCACAGGTGACCTGAGATTGGATGGATTTTACCTGTTTTGAAATTTGCAAAATTCTTTCGCCTCCTTCCTCTTCACCCTATCCTCTCCAGTGTGCCTCCTGATGTCCTGCAGCACCAGTGCTGTGGATTATTTACCTGGGTTTCAGTGGAGTGCATGTGCACCCAGTGGTAGAAGTGGGCTGGATCGGAATTTAACACCGTCCGTTCCCCTACTACTTTATTTTAAAAACGTGTCCCAGGACGGCAGCAATTGTCCGAACTTAAAAAATGTTGCGTGATCGTCCAGCCCTGTGTGCTGCACATTGAGGAAGGCATCTGCAGTTGCCACAACCTCCTCCCCCTTCCCCTCTGCATCTGTGGGCAGGGGCCTGCCCAGCAACACTGTAGGAGCAATCAACCAGCACACGAAAACGGCAACCTTTGGTGGCCCTGCTGCTCGTGTGATTTACACCTAATTTAGTGAGGAAGCCCCCTACCTGCCCCCACTGTGCCTAATACAATGGTCAAATCAGGATGCATTTTAGGCACTACCCTTGACCTCATCTGCCCTTTATTTTCGGGCTCACACAGAAAGGAAGAGCACTCCAGTGTAGAATTTCTGGCAGACTATGCCCAAACCATGGCGCTTTAAAAAAAAAAAAAAAAGCATTTACAATGTTACAATACAATGCAAAAGGTCTCGCATTTTCAAAACTTTGACCTATTGGTATTGTAAATGACAATACCTTTTATTATTGCAGGTTTTTTAAACATAAATAAAAGCATTGTCATTTACAATGCCAATAGCTCAAAATCTCGCAAATGCGAGACCTATTGCATTGCAAATGCTTGTTATATTCCTGTAACCTGTGGTGCTGCGTTTTTTTAAATTCTCTAAGCCTTCAGTTCTTGCTAGTACAAAAAGCACCACAGGCTTGGAGAATAAAAAACAGTACACCAACATACAAAGCAGAGAAAGTGCAGGTTTCTCAGAGACACAACAGCAATAATATGTGCTTTATTAAATGTGTATATGTTTGCCTGTGTTAACATAGATGTATTGGCTTCGACATTGCTTGTTATTATTCTGCCTGGACGGTACCCAGTATGTTCATCCTATGGCGAAGCACGTTTTAAAGTTGAGTGCTGTATCCACAAGCTCATGACATTAATGAGATGTATTCAGAATAAATTTTAATGCCTCGCCCAAATCTCAGTTCTGAAAGCTAGGTGGGCAGAAGTTCAAATGCTCAAATCCTGTAATGGAGGGGTACATGAAGGGACAAATTCAGATCATTCTCATTTATAGATGAATATCCCATGGATGCCTTTGGCCCTGTCTTGACTTTGATAAAATGCAGTTTCCATTTTTTCCTGGATCTCTTATGCATTCCAGTGGCCTATGGACATTGCTGAACAGACTAGCGAGTTACATAATTTTTAAGACTCCTTCATCAGGACAAAAAGGCTACATTTTCATGGCAATACTTTTAATTAATGTATGCATTAATCTGCACCTAGTGCAAAACGCTTAAAAACATGTCAACGTCGAATATCCCTCCTTTCGCCTACTTTAGTTTAGTCAGTGGTTATACGCATTCTGTATCATTGCATGCCACACTATCCAACAAATGGGGCACAAGCGCAGTAGTGACATGCACACCTTTTAGCATCATGTCCTTTATTGGGAACTACAGAAACTTTTTTCGTATATTTCCATGACAAAAAATAATATGCTGACTTGCGCATCCTTTCCTCATCTAAGGTAGAAAAAATAATGATACTTTATTTTCAAGGTGAATCGTGGTGTACTACTAGTTCTCTATTACCTGTGTGAAATCAGTACCTCTAGCACCAAACATACAAATAGTAGCTCCTTCTCCAGTCTCCTGGTGAATCCCTGGTTAAATGTAAGCCATGATTCACTGCTATCTGATAGAGACTACTAGCCGCATATTCCTTAACGTAGAATTATCCCCAGACGTGAGACTGGATCCGGAATTTTTTTTGCCACAGCATCCCTGCGCGCCGGGGGGGGCGTGGCACCACACGACTCAGCCCTGACGCTGTCCGCGGACGTGACGTCAGCGAGGTCACATAAGTCCCACCCCGGCGCGCTGACGTCAGTTTCCTTCTTTTCCGCGTGCAAAGCGGATCCGGAGTGAGTTCCCTTGGCCTGTTTTCAGGCCTCTTTTAACGCCTTTGCGTTGGGAACAGTGTGCAATGCCTTCGGGCTTCAAGACGTGTGCTTCTTGTACGCGTCAGATGTCGGCGACGGACCCCCACCCTATTTGTATGTGGTGTTTGGGCGAGCACCATGATTCTACGGACTGCAACGCTTGTCAGCATCTCAAGCCGAAATCCCGGCGGGAGCGCCGGATGAAGTTGCTTTCGGCCCGCTTGTCCAGATCGGTCTCGTCCCCGCGTCCGTCCCCTGCCTCGGAAGGGTCCAGAAGCCGCCGATTCCGGTTGCGGCATCGTCCTTCACCGAGGCCCCACGGGCGTCGCTCGCCCGCCGGTAAGTCTTGCAGTTTGTCACCGAGGCCCTGTCCTCGTTCCGATGAGGGCGCGGGTTCCTCTCGGGACGTGCGCCCTCACCCGTCGCCACCCTATCCGCCGTTTCCTGGCGTTGGGGCGACAAGGGCCCAAATGAAGGCCTATGCTACGGCTCTGCGGGCTTCTTTGGGCCCCCCTCCTCTTCCTGTGACGTCCGCAGATCCCTCGCCATGCGCGGGGCCTTCCGCGGACTCGCTGGCGGCTTCGCCCCCGGCGCCGACGTGTTCGGCTTCAGGTCTTGGAGGTGTGGTGTCGTCGAGGTGCGGCCCTACGGGGTTCCCCTCTTCGGCCCACGGCGTCCCTGCCTCACCGCAAAACCCCGCGGGGTTCCCTGTGGTGTCGCAGGAGGTCGCCGGGACTCACGGCTCGTCCCCGAGTCCCCCTCGGTCCTCTGGGCAGGCGGCTGTCTTACCAGAGGCCGAGCCGACGCCTTTCCGGCGCCGACTGCTTTCCTCCCCGGCCCTGGCAGCACCACGGGTGGAAGCCGGGACCCGGGGTGCCTCCCCGAGTCCCTCTCGGACCTCTGCGCAGGCAGCTGCCTCGTCGGAGGTCGAGCCGGCGCCTTTTCGGTGCCGTTCATTGGCCGCTTCGGCTCCGACCCCGCCCCTTTCTCCTAGGATGCATGTGGTGGTGGAGGTCGACTCGGCACCCCTGGTGGACACTTCAGCGCCGTTCGAGGACACACCGGTGCCCATGGTGGACTCTCCGGCGCCGTCCCAGCGTCGGTGCGTCGACTCATCCTCTCCGGAGAGTTGTCATCTCCTTGTCTCCTCTTCACCGGAGACTGGACGCCGCATCATTGCCTTTTCCCCGGCGGCTTCCGGGGCGGGTTCTATGCCGTCTCCGCGTCCACAGTCCCTGGACCCACTCTTCCGCACCTTGCAGTTGGTTGCCCCGCAGGCTTCTCCGTAGACCCCTCAGGCACCTCACTCGTCCGTGGGTCCTCCATCTTACAGGGGCTGGCCGTTTCTTCCTCCGGCAGGGCACGGGGACGGGTGGCTTAGTTTGCAGCCTTCGCCCACGGAAGAGTTGCTCTCTCCCCCACGTCGCCCTACAGAGGCGAGTGTGGCCTTTGTCCGGGCCATCTCCACGGCCACTGGCATTTTGCAAATGGGCAACCCGGTCGCTCCACTCCCAACGGATCACTTGTTGGAGGTTCTCCACCAGGGCTCTGGTCGAGGGGATCCGCTTCTTCCGTTTGAAGCTTTGCTCCACAACTCTCTTCTGGGGGCCTGGGGGCGTCCTGCTACGGGGGATCCGGTGCCTCAGCCGCTCCTCCACCACCACCGTCCTGCCCCGCACGATCCAGTCTGCCTTTTTACCCACCCATCTGCCCAGGGCCCTGTCCTGCAGACTGCTTTCCCTTCCTTGCCTTCGGTGTTGCTCCCTCCGTCACGGGAGGCCCGGTGGTTGGACTCCTGGGGGCGTAACATTTTCGCTTCCACTAGTGCTGCTCTGCGCGCGCTCAACACACTTTGTGTGTTGGCCAGGGCTACCTCTGACCTATGGGATTCCGCGGAGTCCCTTCTGTCTCGCGCCTCACACGAAGGTGTCCGTGCTGATCTGCGGCACCATGTGCTGGATGGTCGGGAGTTAGCTGCTTTTCTTCTCCATTCGGCCTTGGATGTCTCTGATTTTCTCGCCCGCGCTATGGCGAGTTCTGTGGCCCTCCGCCGCCATGCTTGGTTGCGGGATAGCGTTTTTCCCGAGAATATTCGGGAGCGTCTTGTTGACCTGCCCTTTGATGGGATTCTTTTATTTAACACCCACGCGGACTCCGCTATTCAGCGACTCCTTGCGGGGCTCCGTCCTCCTCCCCCTCCATAACCGTTGGTTTATCGGTTCTCAGGTGTCTTATGGGAGGAGTTTATCCCACATTTCTCTTTGGGCCTAGTGTTTCAGTTGGCCCCTCTGTGTGCTGTGTGTGGCTGGGACTGCCTTCAGGGTCCTTCAGTTGGCCACTCTGTACTTTGGGCTGCGGGTACAGCCCTTTAGCTTTTGTGGTGTGTGTTTTTTGGCTGTGAAAAATGGAAGGAAAATCCTGTCGCTAGATCAGGGGAGGGGTTAAAAAAACACTATGTAGGTGGATACTTCCCTCTTGGTATAGTACCACTGAGAGTAACTCTGTAGAGAAAGGAAAAATAAGAACAAAACATCCAAACCGTGTGAGTATGTAAACAAATAATTTATAAACATCATCCATCCCGCGTCATACCTATAGCGGGCGTGGTGGTGTGAAGTGGTCTTTATGAGACAAGTGGCAGGTGCAACGTGTACTCACACTGTTAAAAAGTGGTTGTAAACCAACTCTTACCCTGTATTTCTACCCTAAACGCTCCATGGGAGGGCTGAGGTGGAAGGACCTACTTAGACTTTCTGTAGGGAAAAAACACATAAAACCACTACTGGTAGATAAGGGTTAGTCACCAGTATTCAGAAAGAACGAGGACCAAGGTTCCTAGTTAAAGCAAACATAACAAGGTGAAATCCAGAACTAATGGACCACCTATTCATTCAAGTTCACACCAGCATTCCTTCAGGCATACTCTTACTGTCTAGTTTCAGTGCTTCCAGCCGTTCTTCCCGGAGGCGTCCTCTCTGTCTCCCCGCTGATGGTAAATGGTGAGATTCAGAGGGTTTTTATACTAAATAGCTGTGACTAATTAGTGAGCTAATCAGTGTTAATTGGGCCCGTTAAGTGAGTTTCCTGTGTCCCTCTACGGGACTGCCTGACCGCCTGGTGGGAGGCGTAACTGTAAATCGCCCCACCCGATTGGTCAAAACATGCCTCCAACACTACCAAGGCCATTAAGATAGTAAACAATGGGCTTGTGAGGTTTGTTTCCTGTGTCCCTCTTGCGTGAGCCTGACCCCCTGGTTGAGGGTGTGTATTCAATGAAGGTTTCGTTCGGCATTGGTCAAAACATGCCTCCAACACTATCAAGGCCATTTTAGATAGTTAAAAATGGGCTTGTGAGGTTTGTTTCCTGTGTCCCTCTTGCGTGAGCCTGACCGCCTGGTAGAGGGTGTGTATTCAAACAAGGTTACGTTCGGCATTGGTCAAACGGCGCCGATACCGATGTTATGGTCCTTCCCCTTCCTGCGGGAAAACAAATGCAGTTACGAGGTCATTAGCTCCCATGTTTGTGAGGACGCCCATGTTCATTACCGGGTCTGATCAGTCTCCCGGTATTTGAGCATGCGCTGAAGTAGTGGGAAACCCGCTACCGCGCATGCGCCTAGGTGTATTTTGTGAGACGCTTGCCCTGCTATGGCTCCTATGCTTGCGCACTGATAACTACCAGCGTGGATTACAGCAGGGACCGCTCGAGATCCCCGTAAAGTGAGAGGATACCCCAAGAGTTCTAAACACTGTGAGAAAAATAAAGCAACATTACTCTGTTCATAATGGGATTACGGGCCAATGGTACCTCACTTGTTATATGTGTGAAGTACACACTAATGATAGTCAGTGGTGGTAATTGCTACAGCTGGTATCTATGTTTGATAACATGGGTTTACACAAACCAATGTGTTCCCCATGCCAGCTTGATCTGTTTGAATTTGCGAGCATAACAATGGGCACACTCTTAGTGAACTACTTAAAATTAAGTAGAGGGGTAGCAGTAGAGAATAGTCCCTACTCTATTAGGCCAGCTTTCTTGGAGTTGGTTGTTGACTAAAGAAGGTGTGCATGGTCAATTCTATACATTTTCTTTTTCGCAAGTTGCAGCCATGGTATCTCATCATTTAAGCCTTTATCATCGCTGCGAAGCCTGTATACCCAGCGCTGTTCTCGGATATGGAGTTGTCTAGAGATATCAGTCTTTTGTTTATTCATAACCTCAAGCACCACCCATCTGAGGTCCAGGTCATTGTGGCCTTTCTCCGTGAAATGTTTCGTCAGTTTGGTGTTGGTCTTCCTGCACCTAATCGTACTCCGGTGTTCGCTGATCCGCGTCTTCACCTTCCTGGTGGTCATCCCGACATACTTCAGGTTACATGGACAGGATAGGAGGTACACCACACCTTCTGTATTGCAGTTGCTGAAATGTTTTAGCTTCCAGGGTCTCTCTGTACCTATGTCGACTTCTTTTGTTGTGGTGGTCAGCCGGCAGCACACACAGTTGCTGCATGGGTAGTGGCCTGTTGGTCTCGGTTGGCTCCACAGAGTCATCTGATTCTCAATTTGATCATTGGGAGTTTTGGAGTGTACCAAGGTGTCCCTCAAGTTCCTACTCCGTTTGTATGCGAATAGTGGGGGTTCCCACTTCTTGTTCCTGCTGTTTAAGATGGCCCATTTTTTCTTTATAATATTCTGGATTCTGTTCGACACGGGCGTGTATGTTGTAACGCAGACCAGGCGGTCTTTTTTTTCTTTATGTGTTGTCTCCAAAAGGGCATCCCGGTTATTATTCCTCGCCCTTTTCCTTGCCCGTTTAACCATCTTCTTGGGGTAATGTCTCTCCAGGAGTTTTGTCTCTAGTTGTTCTGCCTGTATCTGGAATGTATCTATCTCAGAACAGTTCCTTCGAATCCTCAGGAATTGGCCTACAGGAAGGTTCTCAAGGAGGGCCCTCGGGTGGTAGCTGTCATACATTAATAAACTGTTCTTGTCTGTTGGTTTAGTGTGGACTTTTGTGGATATTCCTTCTGATGTTAAGGTTATATCCAGATCCAAGAAAACAGCCTGATTTTTGTCGATGGTATGTGTGAACCTGAGGTGGGGGTCAATGCCGTTGACCCACTCCACGAAGCGTGTTGCCTCATCCTTGGTACCTCACCAGATGACAAAAATGTCATCTATGTACCGTTTCCATGTCTTCATTCGAGGTGTGAAGGGGTTCGAGGGGTTAAAGATGTGGTCCTCCTCAAAGCGGTGTACGTACAGACACGCCATGCTCGGCGCGAAGGTGCTGCCCATGGATGTGCCGCCCACTTGATGGTACAGGGTGTCCTCAAACTCGAAGAAATTCTCCGTAAGTACTAATTCCGCACACTCCATGATGAAATGCGTGGGTGTCACATATGTCCAATACTGGTCCAGTAGAATCTGTTCCACCACCTCCAGAGTACGCCTCTGGGGGATGCTCGTATAGAGCGCTTCAATGTCCATGGTTATGAACATGTCTTCGCTTGCATCTATGTCCAGGTCTCGAAGATGGCAAAGTACATCTTTGGTGTCTCTAAGGTAAGATCGAGATTTCTGTACAATCGGCTTCAAGAACCAGTCGCAGAACTGGGAAAGTGGTTCCAGAGCTGACCCAATACCCGACACTATCGGTCTGCCCGGTGGGGGTGTTTTGTTTTTGTGAATTTTAGGAAGGGTATAGAACCTAGGAGTCCTTGGTTCCAAATTCACTAAAAACTCAGCCTCATGCTTGGTAATCCAGTCCTGGGTTTCTGCTTCGTTGACCATGTTCTTGATGCTGGTCATGATGCGGGGTGTTGGATCTTCCTGGTGTACCTCATAGCTCGAGGTGTCGGATAGCAGGCGTAAGCATTCCTCTTTGTACATAGTATAGTCCATCAGGACTATGGCACCCCCTTATCTGCCGGTTTGATGATTATGTCATGGTTGTTCTTCAATTGCTCCAGAGCCGTTCTCTCTCCTTTGGTCATATTCTGGAATCCCCTCATATTGTTGAAGTCGATTCTTTCCACTTCTGTGAGGACCGCTTGTTCAAATGCCAGGACATTGCAGGATATGTTCTGGTTCGGGGGAGAGAAAGTGGACTTCTTCCGTAGTCCAGTGCTGGTCCGGTCACTGTCCAGTGTTTCGTTTTCGCCAAAATATTCTTCCAGCTTGATCTTTCTGAAGAACTGAGCTAATTCAGTGTTGAGGAAGAAAGGGTCGTTATTTGGGGTGGGGACAAAACCCAAGCCTTTCGCTAGAACCGCTTCTTCTTCTATGCTGAGGCTATGCGTACTCAGGTTTACAACATTGGTTATTCCCTGGTCGTTGTTATTGTTGAGCCTCTGCCCCTGCTCCGTGTCACTGCGCCGCTGGTTGACGCTTCGTCTTCCCATTGGATCCTCGTTGTCCTCCTCGTTTCTGTCTGCCTCTTCCTCTGCCTCGGCCTCGGAATAAAAAAGGCTGCTGTCCTTGGTGGGGCCCGAACCCTGGGGGTTAAAATTGCTGTGGCCAGAAGCCGGATGGCTGCATCGGTGGCGCAAACATTGGTAAGTTAGGGTTCCGGTATCTCCATGTCTGCTGCCCTCCTGTGCTCTCATCGCTGCTGCTGTCGCTTCTCTCTTCCCCTGAGCTGTAAGTCCAGTTTTGAGGTGTAGGTCTGAAGCGTGGCTGACGTCTAGGTGCAGGTGTTTGTTGGGGTTTGTCATAGTATTCGTCCGTTGTGTAGGGGTACACCGTCTCCCGCTTGAACTTCTGGACATCCTTCTGTAGTTTGGTTATTTTAGATTGGGTAAGATATTCCCTGTATGCTGACTGGTCACTGTTTATCTCTTCAAGCTTTTTTTTGAAGACGGTAATGTGAACTGATGTTTTCAAATTACTCTCACTCTCCTGTATCTCAACTCGCAAATTCAAACAGATCAAGCTGGCATGGGGAACACATTGGTTTGTGTAAACCCATGTTATCAAACATAGATACCAGCTGTAGCAATTACCACCACTGACTATCATTAGTGTGTACTTCACACATATAACAAGTGAGGTACCATTGGCCCGTAATCCCATTATGAACAGAGTAATGTTGCTTTATTTTTCTCACAGTGTTTAGAACTCTTGGGGTATCCCCTCACTTTACGGGGATCTCGAGCGGTCCCTGCTGTAATCCACGCTGGTAGTTATCAGTCCGCAAGCATAGGAGCCATAGCAGGGCAAGCGTCTCACGGAATACACCTAGGCGCATGCGCGGTAGCGGGTTTCCCACTACTTCAGCGCATGCTCAAATACCGGGAGACTGATCAGACCCGGTAATGAACATGGGCGTCCTCACAAACATGGGAGCTAATGACCTCGTAACTGCATTTGTTTTCCCGCAGGAAGGGGAAGGACCATAACATCGGTATCGGCGCCGTTTGACCAATGCCGAACGTAACCTTGTTTGAATACACACCCTCTACCAGGCGGTCAGGCTCACGCAAGAGGGACACAGGAAACAAACTTCACAAGCCCATTGTTTACTATCTTAATGGCCTTGGTAGTGTTGGAGGCATGTTTTGACCAATCGGGTGGGGCGATTTACAGTTACGCCTCCCACCAGGCGGTCAGGCAGTCCCGTAGAGGGACACAGGAAACTCACTTAACGGGCCCAATTAACACTGATTAGCTCACTAATTAGTCACAGCTCTTTAGTATAAAAACCCTCTGAATCTCACCATTTACCATCAGCGGGGAGACAGAGAGGACGCCTCCCGGAAGAACGGCTGGAAGCACTGAAACTAGACAGTAAGAGTATGCCTGAAGGAATGCTGGTGTGAACTTGAATGAATAGGTGGTCCATTAGTTCTGGATTTCACCTTGTTATGTTTGCTTTAACTAGGAACCTTGGTCCTGGTTCTTTCTGAATACTGGTGACTAACCCGTAACTACCAGTAGTGGTTTTATGTGTTTTTTCCCTACAGAAAGTCTAAGTAGGTCCTTCCACCTCAGCCCTCCCATGGAGCGTTTAGGGTAGAAATACAGGGTAAGAGTTGGTTTACAACCACTTTTTAACGGTGTGAGTACACGTTGCACCTGCCACGTGTCTCATAAAGACCACTTCACACCACCACGCGCGCTATAGGTATGACGCGGGATGGATGATGTTTATAAATTATTTGTTTACATACTCACACGGTTTGGTTTGTATGTTTTGTTTTTGTTTTTCCTTTCTCTACAGAGTTACTCTCAGTGGTACTATACCAAGAGGGAAGTATCCACCTACATAGTGTTTTTTTAACCCCTCCCCTGATCTAGCGACAGGATTTTCCTTCCATTTTTCACTAGTTAAAAGGAAGTGAGCACATAGGGTATATAACCCCCCCCTTCCCCCCCCCCTTTTTTTAGGTCCTGAAGAATGCTACGTACCCTTCGGGGATACCTCAGCAGAAACATGTCGACCGCATTTCATACGGTGAAGGGAGAATAATATCCCATACCACCGTTCACTTAGTTTTTAACCACCATACATTTACCATTTGAATAAAGCATAGCATATGGACTAATGTAATGGTTTTTAAATCACTTATCACTCCCCCACGACCATCACTTAGATTTAGAAGTGCATCCCTGTCTCCAGGTGTATGCCCGCCCTCTATCAAACCAAGTTTTTAGAGGGCGAGGACAGCCGATGATGAAGCGTGACTCCGGGCGGTGTGTGAGGCCAGTCCGTAACTTTTTATGAGATGCCCCCACTGGTAGTGCATCTCTATAGAACTCTGTAGATAAACATAGGAATTGATTCAAGGGGCAGCCCACTTTTGTGTATTCAAGCCGTATGGGTCCTCAGGTTGGATTATCTGTATATCCCCTTTTGGCTGGTTGGCAAGCCGTCTGTGGTGATACCCACAGGTCTTTCTGTTCTTGACCTCTGCTGCGGGTTTTCCCAAAGAGGTGTTCCCCTGTTTTGTTTTGAGCGTGTCATACCCTAGGTGGGGTACTTGTTGGCTATTGTATAGCCCTGTCCTAAGCTGGGCGGGTGTGGATCCCTTCTCGGGTTCCTCGCGTTTCCTGGCGTCACTGTATTCCGCTTGGTGCGGTCTTTTTTCTTCAGCCTTAGCGCGGCTTCCGCTGCTCCAGGTTCCGTCCTGCTCAGTGTCCGCTGGTGTTTCGATCCTTCTTCTACAGGGCTTGCCTGTCGTACGTTTTGCCCTTGTTCCTGCGGGATATCTGCCTCTGTGCGTTTTGCCTTCCCTCCTCAGCCTCTCGATCGCCAGACCGACTTTTGTCATGCTGTCTACGGCGTCGTGTCTTGGTGTTTCCGCCTTATTTTCCGACGTTCGGCCTGGTCCTCTACCTTGTGTTCCAGGGGGGCCAGGATTTTCCTGGTGTTCTCCTGTGTTCTGGTTGACGGCTTCGGTCTGTGCTACATATTCCTCTTTTTCTTTTGGACGGTCCCGCTTCTCTTCGTGGGCCTGGTTGTGCCACTGGGTCGGTCCTTCTTTGGGGCTTGTGCTGGGGTTCCCGTGCCAAGGTCCTGGTCTTGCGCTCAGCTTGTTCCGGGCACACTACTTCATAGCATGTACCTGTGTGCTCCTGTCCGTCACTCTGCTGGGGCTTGCGCGACTGTGTCTTCCTTCTCACGTCTGCGCTTCTCAGCTGTGGGGCCGTTCCTGCGGCGGGCTCTGCCTCCGTTTCCACCTCTTCCCTTGGATTTTGCGGGCGGTTCTTTCTTCTTTTGGTACTCTCTTGGTGCCGTCTGTCCCTCCGGGTTCTCTGGCGGACACCCTTGGCCCCTCGGGTAGGCTTGTGGTATCCTGGCCTTCCCTTCTCCTTGTTTCTGCTTGGTGGGGGCTGGGCCGTCCTTCCTGGCCCCATGACACATCCCCTGTTGGGGCCCTGTGTTCTTCCAAGTTGGTAAGATTCTCTCGCAGACCCTCCTCCCCTCTGGGTATGGCTAGGGTATCTATTCTACGTTAAGGAATCTGCGGCTATTAGTCTCTATCAGATGTACAAGTTACTTACCTTCGGTAACGATGTATCTGGTAGAGACGATTCTAGCCGCAGATTCCTTCACTGCCCGCCCTTCCTCCCCGTTCTGCGAGGACCTTCAGTTTGGTCTTCTGCACTCGCCTCCCTCCGGGTGGCTTGTCTTCTGCGAGTCTCCTCTTTCACTTCCTCCCTGGCGGGATGCTTCTTTCTGCTTCTTGTTCCACCCCTTCCTTTCTTGTACTTGGTCGGTGGGTTTACGTGTACTTCTGCATCCCTCCACCCTGGTTATTCCAGTGTGGGGCCTACTCATGCTCTTCTCCCTTCTCATTGCTTGGGGTTTCTGACTCCTCTGCAGTCCTCTGGGTTGGGGTCTCTTGGCTGTGCCTCAGCCCTTGGCTCTTTACAGGGGATACGACACTCCTTGATGGTGTTGTCTTAGGGTCATTTATAGTTACTCATCTGTTCCGGCTTGTTGCCCTTCACTGTTGTAGATTGTGGTTGCAGACTTTCTGTCGTCTGTTCTGGCATTTTTCACATGTTTTTCTGCCTCCAGGGTGGATATCGCTTTCGCTTGCAGGGTTGCTTCTCAGAAGCGGTGCTCTGCTCTTTCCCTTCCATGTCTTTCAGTAACCCAGTGCCTGGCACTGTCCCTCATGGTGCTGTCCTTCACCATTCGCTTCTTTCCTTTCTGTTTCACTGCTTTTCGCACACTGTTCCCATACTTTCCCAGTTTTGTTTCTGATGGCTCGCGTTGTGGCGCGGAAAAGTTATCCGAGGAAAACTGACGTCAGCGCGCCGGGGTGGGACTTATGTGACCTCACTGACGTCACGTCCGCGGACAGCGTCAGGGCGGAGTCGTGTAATGCCACCCCCCCCCCCCGGCGCGCAGGGATGCTGTGGCAAAAAAAATTCCGGATCCAGTCGCACGCCTGGGGATAATTCTACGTTAAAGAATCTGCGGCTAGAATCGTCTCTACCAGATACATCGTTACCGAAGGTAAGTAACTTGTACTTCAATACCTAATTGGGAAGGTACAGAGTACAGAAGGAAAATGTGTTCTGGTTCATTAGCTGGACTTTGGAGATCTGGTACATTTTGAATATTTGCCTACATTTGCACTTCAAGAAAGTAAAGAGCTAGATGAATTTGAGGAAACATTTAGCAAATTCAACATAAATTTAGTTGTGATGAGAAACATTTTTACACAGATGCCTAGAGCTGGAAAAGTCAATTAACTTGTTTGTCATTGCTTTACACCATTTTAGAATTTTACCACAAATTTGATAAGAGTTCAGATTGTTGTCAGATGTAGAGACTGAAAAATCCAGCAGAAATTGCTATAATTGAAAAATCCTTTTGATGAGACGATTGATGCAGCATATAATATTGCAACATCACAGATATCTTCCGATGAATTATATGATTAGAGTAGAATAAATGTATATATGTTGCAGGGGATGACACAGAAAGCTACAAAACTGCTCCAGGAATAGAAAAAAAGCTTCCAAAGTGTGAATAAAGGTGCATTTTCCAGACAAAAAGATGTATGTTTCAGGTGTGGCTATCCTATTCACAGTGCCACCGGGAGTGGTTGACATCCAAAGAATTCTGTATGTAAGATATTCTGGATAGTTGGACATTTCATAAATGTATGTCAACGTTATGAACAAACAATTATAAATGTTGTGAAAAAAGAAAACATTAAGGAGCTGAAAAGTTATGTTCAGTATTTGATATCAGTCGTTAATGATTAAGTGGATGGGTAGAGCTCTGTATGCAGTATTGATTATAAATAGACTTTATTTGTTTGTACTCCGGAGCAAGAATAATTATGATATTACAATGGAAGTTTTTGAGATCTTGGGAGAAAAAAGATTGCTACCATCAGATAGAGATCCTTTTGCATATGAGGGGACTCCAGTTGTACGTTTTGAGTCTGAAATGATTTTCAAGGTTTGACCATTGGTGGTAAGGTGTGTATGGCCAAGAAAGATGTTGAGATTTTGAGAAGGTACCTTCAGTGGATATTCAGAGTAGTTCCTACAGTGAGTACAAAGGACCACATCATTGCGCATGTGTAAATATTGCCAGGTTCTATCCATGCTGGACACTTTTCAGGATGTATTTAAACCTATATTGTGCAAAATTAAGGGATTTAAAGACAGAATTAAATAACATAAAGGCTATGCCCATCAGACAGATATTGAGGAATGTTGTCTTAAGCATAGGAAATGATTTAGCCAAGTTATTGAACAAAGTGTTTGCAGGTGCTATTTTTGAACCATTTGAATTTTCATTGTGGTCTGTCCATTGAGTATAGAACACAAGAAATATGAAGATTTAACTTTGACGTTCCCAGCCTCAACAAAGAGATCTGGATTGACTGTCATACTTTACCTTAGATGGACGACATGTTCAAGCCTGGGGATGGGAGGGATCAAGACGGGTCTCAAATCTAAATAGTCTGCATACAATCACATACAGTTGGCATAAACGTAACTACTTGAATATCCTGAAAGACCTTAAAGCCTGTTGGTGCTGGACTTTATTGGGCCTTTTAATAGTCTCCTTTGATGTCAGAAATATGCCATCAATGTTCTGGATTTCTACAGTTAGTGTTAGCTGGCAACGTTTGTATCAAAACCCAAAACCGCAAGTGTATTGAAGTTCTTCAACTGAAGCAATTGTACATGAGGGTTTTCCAGATATGATTGTGTCAGACAATTGAGTCCTATCCAGTGAAATGTAGAAATTTCCTCGGTGAGTGTGATATCAAACCTCAAACAGTGACTACATAAAACCCAAGCAAATGTTCTATTGCAGGGAAAGAATGGTGGTTTGATTCAATGCATTCAATACACAAAAAGTAGCACATCAAGGATTGGCGAGGTGGTTCTGTGCCCATTGTAGGCTTGTAGGCCTACCCTTCATTTGATGGGTAACACACCTTTTGAATTATTGAGAGTTTTAGAAATTGGGTTGTTGGTTAACTGGGGTGTGACCCCTGGTCAAGCAGCAACCTCAATCCTAGTCAGAGTAAGGCACAAGCAAACCCCAAATTAACATGTTCAACTGTGAGATAGTGCCCTCTTTCTGCATGGTTGCCCCCACTTTTTGCTGAATTGCTGATGTACTTTGACTGAGTGTGCCCTGGGCTCCTGCTAATCCGGTACCCAGGGCCTATGTTCTTTCCCTAAAACTGCATTGAAGCCTAAACCAAATTGGCATCTCTGGCCACAGGTCAGTCCCGGGTAAATGGTACCACAGGTACCCAAGGCACTGTGACCAGAGAAGGCCTCTAAGGGCTGCAGCACTTATTGTGCCTCTCTTAGAGGTCCTGTACCACTACACTCACACACTGCCTTTGCAGGCTGCGTGTTTTGGTGCAGAACAAAGTGAAGAGTCGACATGGCAAACATCTCTGTGTGCCATGCCTACAAACCACTGCCCTGGCATAGGTCAGTCACCCCTCTAGCTGGGTGCACTATACCAGTGGTGAGGGTACAGGTGCATGAGCCCTGTACCCCTACAGTGTCTAAGTCCATTCTTAGACATTGTAAGTGCAGTGCTGCCATTAAGAGTATATGGTGCTGGGAGTTTGTCATTACGAACTCCACAGCACCATAATGGCTACACTGAAAACTGAGAAGTTTGGTATCAAACGTCTCAGCACATTAAACCAACACTGATGCCAGTGTGGGAGTTAATGGAAAATGCACACAGAGGGCATCTTAGAGATGCCCCCTGAAAACGAACCTACCACTAGTGTCCAGGCTGAGTGGCTGCTTTCAGCTGCCACCACCAGACATGTTTCTTCACCCCTGGGTCGAGAGCCTGCTGCTCTTTGGGGCCTGAAACAATGCACATCCTGGGACGAGGTGCCAAGCCTCCTCCCCCAGGATGGGCAGGGTTCACGAAGGGGAAGCTTCAAAGGCTTGCCGCCTTTGTGAGCTTCCCCAGGCCACTTGCTGCTTTCAGCAACTGGTCCCCACTGGTTCTGACCCCCCACTTTGGGCGGGAGAACCAGCCGGGAAAAACAAGTGAGGAAGAGAGGTGCCCACCTCTGCCAACTCCACCCCGCAGGTGGGGGAGGCGAGGTGAAGCACAACTCTCAGTCCACGCCATCTTGAAGATGGGGGACTCAGCCAACCAGGGACAGGCACATGCCCCCCTCCCACCGGAGGGTGGCATAACAGGGGGTGTACCCACCCCAGGGAAGGGAGCCATTGGTCCCTGCCGTTTACCTACCTGTAACACCCCTAAATCTAGTATTTAGGGGCACCCCTGAACCTTGCTTCCTGAGACAAGAACCTGCAACAAGAAGAAGAAGGACCGAACAGCCGTACAGCAGCTAACAAGAGGAAGACGCCCACTGACTTGGCTCCAGCCCTACCGGCCTGTCTCCCCCTCGAACCTGCTCTTGCGAAATCCCGGTGTGTCCTGCAGCCAGCAACCACGAAAACCCTGGAGGACCTGCCTGCCTTCAACTACAAAGACTTTGTCTCCCGTGAACACCGGATTTGTTCACCTGCAACCTCTGGCTCTGGCCGGACACCGCGAATCCGCCCCACTCTGCACCCGCCTTCCACGACCCGAGTTCGAGTGGGCATACACCACGAGGAGGTCACCCCGGCGATCCTGACCCGAGATCCGGCGACCCCTGACCTGCCTCAAGCCTCCAACTGACGCCTGCAGCCTAAATCCAGAAGGCCCCCCTAACCGCGACCAGGAGCTGGTAAGAAGATCCGACCCCAAAAGGCACCCCTGCACCCGACGCCCCACGGCCTTGTGTGCCCGAACCGACGGTGCCTAACCAACTTCCCAACTTACCTCTCGAAGTGGTGGTCGCACCCAGAAGACCTTCGTCCCCAAGCCTGCAGTGTCTTTCCAAACCGGAGGTTCTCCATTGAAAACAACAGGGCGCCCGACGTCGTAACAGCACTCTGCACCCGGCCGCCCTGAGGGTGCACCTTTGGTGCTACTTTGTTTCCCCATTTGCCCTGAGCTAAAGTCCAGGAGCTTTGCTTCCACAGCCAAGTGGCCTGCTAGTCAGCAGCCACCAACCGGAGGCCCCCTATCCCCCATTGGATAACATTGGCCCTCAGCACTCTGCACCCGGCCGCCCTAGTGCCGCTGAGGGTGTAACTAGAGTGCATCCTTGACCCTGGGGGACCCCTGAGTCTACCCCCAGAACCCCAACTCCCACTACCAAATACTTACCTCAAAACCGATAACACTATTTTCCTCCATAGGATAACATTGACTGTTTTTCTGTGAAAAGTTTCTAAGTGTGGAGTTTGAGAAACTAAAGAAATTCTTTAAAATTGCATAATCTAACAAAAACGATTTTACTTACCTGTTTTCAGGAAATGTCCCAGAGTAGTATCTAGGTATACTACTGTGTAAGCCTAGTAATCTCAAAAGTTACTTACCTGCTATTTTAATAAAAAGCCTATTCAAGTCTGTGTACTGCATTTACTAAGTATTGCATTTCTCTGCATCCATACTGTAAATCAAACCAAATTGCATATACAATTATCATTCAAACTGTATTTCAATTGCATTACTACTGTAAAGTATTTATTGCTTACCTGTGCCAGGCTTGCTTGGTTCTAGAAAATAAAATAACTAAAAGAATATTTTTATACAAAAGCAATTGGTCTGAAGTTCAGTCTTTGAGTGTGTGAATTCATTTTCTGACTGAGTGTGTACAACAAGTGCTTATCACTGTCCTCTGATACTGCCCTACTGCTAGACCACACTACCACAAATAGAGAGTAAGGTTCTATCTAACTTTACCTCGGTCTACCTTTGGGGTTCCACTGGACTCTGTGCACACTATACCTCACTTTGGTATAGTATATACAGAGCTAGCTTCCTACAGTGGTAGATCAGCGGTGGGATATACAACTTTGCATTTGTTGGACTACTTGTTACCACCTGATCACACAACAGAACTCTTAAATTGTCTTTAGAATTCAGATTTTTCAAATTGGCATTTTTTGCAAAATTACTAAGAGTCCTGTTAGGGCCTTGGTTAAGTCCCTTTGATTTTTTAGAAAATAAAAAGTCACTGTAGCTAGGGTTAGAAGTTTTTTTTAACAATGTCTCAAAATAAGAACCCAGCTGTTAGTGAAAATAACCATAATGACATAGAGAACCAGGTTGAGGAGCTCGAACTCACCCCTTATCTTCAGTTGTCTTTCAAGTAGATAAGGTCCCTATGTAAACTTAAAAACATAGCCATGGGTCCCCATCCCACCAAACAAAAGCTCCAGGAGCTGTTGGCTGGGTATGCTAAGGACCACCCATCTGAAAATGGTGAAGACCAGTCAGATGAGGAAGTAGAGGAAAGGGATGACCAGGTAGATCAACCCCCTTCACTTCCTAGGGAGAAAAGGGTCCAAGTACCCTTGACTCCAAGAGTAAACCTCTCAGTGCCTAGATCTCACACAGGTGGATCAGGTACCACTGAGGACATTGAGGACAGCCTCAATGAGGAGGACAGCCTGTTAGTAAGGCTGACCAAAAGACTGGATCTAGAGACCAGGTTGCTGGCTCTAGAAAGAGACAGAGCAGAGATGGGCCTAGCACCCATCAATGGTGGTAGCAATTTACTTAATAAGGATAAAGAGCAATCTTATGATCCTAAAATCCCCAAAGGGATTGTCCCTAAATATGAAGAGTGATGAAATCACAAAATGGTTCACAGCCTTTGAGAGGGCTTGTGAAATGAGAAAAGTGAAGAAGTCACACTGGGGGGCACTCCTTTGGGAACTGTTCTCTGGTAACTGCAGAGACAGACTCCTGACCCTTTCTGGGGCAGATGCTGGGTCTTATGACCTCATGAAGAGAACTCTGATTGAGGGATTTGGACTCACAACTGAGGAATACAGAATTAGATTCAGGGGGGCTCACAAGACCCAAAACCAATCCTGGATTGACTTTGTAGACTACTCAGTTAAAACACTAGATGGTTGGTTAACTGGACACAATGTGCATGATTTCAATGGACTTTACAATCTGTTTATGAAAGAACATATCTTAAGTAATTGCACTAATGAAAAGTTACATCAGCATTTGGTAGACCACTGTCTAATTTCTCCCCAAGAATTGGGAAAGAAGGCAGACCACTGGGTCAAGACAAGGGTGCCAAAAAGAACCACTGGGGTTGACCAAAAGAAAGGGGTTACAAAACCTCCCCAGGGGAAAGGTGGTGAGAATCCCCAAGATAAAAAGCCTGAGTCTTCAAAAGGGCCCCAAAAATCTGCACAGGGGGGTGGGTCCCAAAACTCTTCCCAGTCCAATAATAGGTACAGGGGAAAGAACCTTGATCCTTTAAAGGCCTGGTGTAACAACTGTAGAAAGTTTGGACACTTAACTGGAGATGCTGCTTGCCCAAACAAGAAGCCCCCTAGTCCTACTACAGCTACTCCTGGGATAGCAAGTCTCCAGATGGAATCAACAGTGTGCCAAGAGCAAATCGGGTTGCACACTGAAGCAGTTCTAGTTTCAGAAGGGGAAGTTGAGTTTGTCACTGTAGCTGTGTGGCCACCCAACTTAAAAAAGTACTTACAATACCCTTGGATTAATGGAACTAGGATAGAAGCACTGAGGGATACAGGTGCCAGCGTCACTATGGTGAGAGACACACTGGTTCCCCTGAGCAATACTTGATTGGGAGAACTTACCCAGTCACCAATGCTGACAGTGTTGCCACTAACCATGCAATGGCTATGGTGACATTATACTGGGGGGGGGGGGGGGGGGTTACTGGCCTGAAACAGGTAGTGGTCTCTCCAAAGCTACCAGCTGCATGTCTGCTTGGCATTGACTTTGAAACCTCAGCATGGGCTGAGGTTGAACTGAAAACCCATGCAGCAATGCTGGATATCCCTGAATTGGTGTGTGTAAAAACAAGAGCACGAGACAGGGTGAAAAAGAAGTGTTGGAGCCTGAAAGTATGGCCCAACCTTCCAAGAGAACAGGTAAGAAGACTGTGGAACCAGCTTCTGTACAGCAAAAGGATCAGGACCCCTCTCCTCAGGGAGAGGACTTTGACACCCAGGAGGGAACTGAGCCCATGGAGCTTGACCCTTACCAGGTTGGACTCTTAGGCCCAGGGGGACCCTCTAGGGAAGAGCTGTGCCTTGGACAGCAGGACTGTCCAACTCTTGAAAGCCTGAGGCAGCAAGCTGCAGCACAGGAAAAGGGAGATGTCAGTGGTACCCACAGAGCTTATTGGGAAGAGGGACTACTGTACACTGAGGCCAGGGACCCCAAACCTGGAGCCACTAGGAGAGTGGTAGTGCCTCAGAAGTACAGGGAGTTTCTCCTAACTTTAGCTCATGACATTCCCCTAGTTGGACATCTGGGCCAAACCAAGACTTGGGAAAGGCTAGTTAGCCACTTTTTCTGGCCCCAGATGCACCAAAAAGTAAAGAAGTTTGTCAGCTCCTGTTTCACCTGTCAGGCCAGTGGCAAAACAGGTGGCCCCTCAAAGGCCCCCCTGATACCACTACCTGTGGTGGGGGATCCCTTCGAAAGGGTAGGTGTGGACATGGTGGGTCCACTTGAACCTCCCACAGCATCAGGGAACAAATTCATTCTAGTGGTAGTGGATCATGCCACTAGGTACCCTGAGGCAATTCCCCTTAGGACTACTACAGCTCCTGCAGTAGCCAAGGCCCTCATTGGTGTCTTCACCAGAGTAGGGTTTCCTAAGGAGGTGGTTTCAGACAGAGGTTCCAACTTCATGTCTGCTTACCTAAAACACATGTGGAAAGAGTGTGGAGTGCAGTACAAGTTTACTAAACCCTATCACCCACAAACCAATGGCCTTGTTGAGAGGTTCAACAAGACATTGAAAGGCATGATTATGGGGCTCCCTGAAAAACTCAAAAGGAGATGGGATGTCCTCTTACCCTGCCTGCTTTTCGCTTACAGAGAAGTGCCACAGAAGGGAGTAGGGTTTTCCCCCTTTGAACTTCTGTTTGCCCATCCTGTGAGGGGAGCACTCTGTCTTGTAAAAGAGAGTTGGGAGAAGCCTCTCCAAGAACCCAAACAAGATATTGTGGACAATGTGCGCCATGGCCTAAGGTCCAGAATGGCTGAGTACAAGGAAAAGGCATCCAAAAATCTTGAGGCCAGCCAGGAGCTTCAGAAGCACTGGTATGACCAAAAAGCTGCACTGGTTGAATTTCAAGCTGGGCACAAGGTGTGGGTTTTGGAGCCAGTTGCACCAAGGGCACTCCAGGACAGATGGAGTGGCCCTTACCCTATCCTAGATAAAAAGAGTTAGGTCACCTACCTGGTTGACCTGGGCACAAGCAGGACACCCAAAAGCGTTATCCATGTGAACCGCCTGAAGCTCTACCATGACAGGGCTGACATCACCATGCTGATGGTGACTGATGAGGATCAGGAGACAGAGAGTGAACCTCTCCCTGACCTCCTCTCATACTGCCCAAAAGATGGGTCAGTGGATGGAGTTGTCTTTTCAGACACCCTCTCTGCCCAACAGCAGACTGATTGCAAGCAAGTCTTGCAGCAGTATGCAAAGCTCTTTTCCTTGACCCCTGGTCAGACAAACTGGTGTAACCATGATGTGGACACTGGTGACAGTTCACCTGTCAAAAACAAAATCTATCGACAGTCTGATCAAGTCAAGGAAAGCATCAGAGCTGAAGTCAGCAAGATGCTGGAGTTAGGGGTTATTGAACCCTCTGAGAGCCCCTGGGCCAGCCCAGTGGTTCTAGTCCCCAAACCTCATCCACAGGGTGGAAAGAGAGAAATGAGGTTCTGTGTGGACTATAGAGGGCTCAGCTCTGTCACCAAGACAGATGCTCACCCTATCCCAAGAGCAGATGAGTTGATAGACAAATTGGGAGCAGCCAAATTTCTAAGTACCTTTGACTTAACTGCAGGGTACTGGCAAATTGGCATGGCCCCAGGAGCAAAAGAAAAGACAGCATTCTCCACACCTGATGGGCATTATCAGTTTACTGTTATGCCCTTTGGTTTAAAGAATGCCACCTTCCAGAGGTTGGTGAATCAAGTCCTTGCTGGATTGGAGTCCTTTAGTGCAGCTTATCTAGATGATATTGCTGTCTTTAGCTCCACCTGGCAGGATCACCTGATCCACCTTCGGAAGGTTTTAAATGCCCTGCAAACTGCAGGCCTAACTATCAAGGCATCCAAATGCCAGATAGGGCAGGGAACTGTGGTGTAACTTGGGCCACCTTGTTGGTGGAGGCCAGGTACAAACCTTACAGCCCAAGATCCAGGCCATCCTGGACTGGGCAGCTCCAACAACCCAAACCAGAGCATTCCTTGGCTTGACTGGGTACTACAGGAGGTTTGTGGAGGGATATGGGTCCATTGTGGCTCGCCTCACAGAACTCACCTCCAAGAAGATGCCCAAAAAGGTAAACTGGACAGTTAGTTGTCAAAAGGCTTTTGACACCCTGAAAGAGGCTATGTGCTCAGCACCAATCTCAAAGCTCCTGACTATGCCAAGCAGTTCATTGTGCAGACTGATGCCTCTGAGCTAGGGATAGGAGTGGTCCTATCCCAGACCAATGATGAAGGCCAAGACCAACCTGTTGCTTTTATAAGCAGAAGGCTTCTCCCCAGGGAGCAACGTTGGAGTGCCATTGAGAGGGAGGCCTTTGCTGTGGTTTGGTCCCTGAAGAAGCTGAGATCATACTGGTTTGGTACTCACTTCCTAGTTCAAACCGATCACAGACCTCTCAGATGGCTAATGCAGATGAAATGTGAAAATTCTAAACTGTTGAGGTGGTCCATCTCCCTACAGGGAATGGACTTTGTAGTGGAACACGGACCCGGGACTGCCCATGCCATTGCAGATGGACTTTCCAGGTTCTTCCACTCAGAAAATGAAGACTCTCTAGGGAAAGGTTAGTCTCATCCTCTTTCGTTTGGGGGGGGGGGGGTGAGAAAGTGCCCTCTTTCTGCATGGTTGCCCCCACCTTTTGCTGAATTGTGGATGTGCTTTGACTGAGTGTAGCCTGGGCTCCTGCTAATCAGGTACCCAGGGCCTATGTTCTTTCCCTAAAACTGCATTGAAGCCTAAACCCAATTGGCATCTCTGGCCACAGGTCAGTCCCTGGTAAATGGTACCACGGGTACCCAGGGCACTGTGACCAGAGAAGGCCTCTAAGGGCTGCAGCACTTATTGTGCCACCCTTAGAGGTCCTGTACCACTACAATCACACACTGCTTTTGCAGGCTGCGTGTTTTGGTGCAGAACAGTGTGAAGAGTCGACATGGCACACATCTCTGTGTGCCATGCCTACAACCCACTGCCCTGGCATAGGTTAGTCACCCTTGGTTCTGACCCCTACTTTGGGCGGGAGAACCTGCGGGAAAAACAAGTGCGGAAGAGAGGTGTGCCCACCTCTGCCACCTCCACCCCTCAGGTGGGGGAGGCGAGGTGAAGCACAACTCTCAGTCCACGCCATCTTGAAGATGGGGGGGACTCAGCCAACCAGGGACAGGCACATGGCCCCTCCCACCGGAGGGTGGCATAATAGGGGGTGTACCCAGCCCAGGGAAGGGACCCATTGGTCCCTGCCTTTTACCTACCTGTAACACCCCTAAATCTAGTATTTAGGGGCACCCCTGAACCTTGCTTCCTGAGACAAGTACCTGCATGAAGAAGAAGAAGGACCGAACAGCTGTGCAGCAGCTAACAAGAGGAAGACCCCCACTGACTTGGCCCCAGCCCCAGCCCTACCGGCCTGTCTCCCCCTCGAACCTGCTCCTGCGAAATCCCGGTGTGTCCTGCAGCCAGCAACCTCGAAAACCCTGGAGGACCTGCCTGCCTTCAACTACAAAGACTTTGTCTCCCCTGAACACCGGATTTGTTCACCTGCAACCTCTGGCTCCGGCCGGACACCGTGAATCCGCCCCACTCTGCACCCTCCGTTCACGGCCCGAGCAGGAAAACACCACGAGGAGGTCACCCCGGCGATCCTGACCTGAGATCCGGCGACCCCTGAACTGCCTCAAGCCTCCAACCGACGCCTGGAGCCTAAATCCAAAAGGCCTCCCTAACCGTGACCAGGAGCTGGTAAGAAGCTGGTAAGAAGATCCGACCCCAAAAGGCACCCCTGCACCCGACGCCCCACGGCCTTGTGTGCTCAAACCGACGGTGCCTGACCAACCCCTAACTTCCCAACTTACCTCTCGAAGTGGTGGTCGCACCCAGAAGACCTTCGTCCCCAAGCCTGCAGTGTCTTTCGAAACCGGAGGTTCTCCATTGAAAACAACAGGGCATCCGACGTCGAAACAGCACTCTGCACCCGCCCAAGTGCCGCTGAGGGTGCACCTTTGGTGCTACTTTGTTTCCCCATGTGCCCTGAGCTAAAGTCCAGGAGCTTTGCTCCCACAGCCAAGTGGCCTGCTAGTCAGCAGCCACCAACCGGAGGCCCCCTATCCCATAATGGATAACATTGGGCCTCAGCACTCTGCACCCAGCCGCCCTAGTGCCGCTGAAGGTGTAACTTGAGTGCATCCATGACCCTGGGGGACCCCTGAGTCTACCCCCAGAACCTCAACTCCCACTACCAAATACTTACCTGAAAACCGATAACACTATTTTCCTCCATAGGATAACATTGACTGTTTTTCTGTGAAAAGTTTCTAAGTGTGGAGTTTGAGAAACTAAAGAAATTCTTTAAAATTGCATAATCTAACAAAAACGATTTTACTTTCCTGTTTTCAGGAAATGTCTCAGAGTAGTATCTAGGTATACTACTCTGTGTAAGTCTAGTAATCTCAAAAGTTACTTACCTGCTATTTTACTAAAAAGCCTATTCAAGTCTATGTACTGCATTTACTAAGTATTGCATTTCTCTGCATCCATACTGTAAATCAAACCAAAGTGCATATACAATTATCATTCAAAATGTATTTCAATTGCATTACTACTGTAAAGTATTTATTGCTTACCTGTGCCAGGCTTCATTGGTTCTAGAAAATAAAATAACTAAAAGAATATTTTTATACAAAAACAATTGGTCTGAAGTTCAATCTTTGAGTGTGTGAATTCATTTGCTGACTGAGTGTGTACAACAAGTGCTTAACACTGTCCTCTGATACTGCCTTACTGCTCGACCACACTACCACAAATAGAGAGTAAGGTTCTATCTAACTTTACCTCTGCCTACCTTTGGGGTTCCACTGGACTCTGTGCACACTATACCTCACTTTGGTATAGTATATACAGAGCCAGCTTCCTATATCAACCCCCTGGTAGCCTGGCACAGAATAGTCAGGCTTAGCTTGGCAGCAAAATGTAAAGTATTTGTGGAACACTTCAAACAGTAAAACAGTGAAAACACCACACAAAAAAATCCCACACCAGGTTAAACAAATAAAGCAAGATTTAATCAATAAAACAAGACCAACATGACAAAAAAAACAATCAGTAGAACTGGAGTTATGAATTTTTAAAGAATAAACTGTAAAATAGTGCCTAAAAGCAGAAAGCGCCAATTGTGACTATCTGGTCTAGCCGGACTGGGTCAAAGTCAAAAGTTCAGGCCAGCTGCGATAGAGTGCAGGTCGGATCCCAGATTAGTCCAGCTGAAGTTTTACATTCTCAAGTTTTGTCCCAAGAGTCCCTTTTGTGTAGAGGGTCATGAGGAGCAAGAGAGCGTTGTGGCTGGCTGTCGCTGTGGTGCGAAGAGCAGGTTGGATGTTGCAGATGAGTGGGCTGGAGCTTCGCGTTGGCGTTACTCTGCGGCTGTTGATGTAGCAGTACGAAGAGACAGGCTGGGGTGGCTTTTGCTGAATTTCGGTGCGAGCTGCACAGTTCCAGTACGAATTGGCCCGTTCGCGGTCGCAAAGTGCCAAAAAGCTTGATTTCAAGGCTTGTGAGCCACACCAAGAGTCCAGAACCTGAGAGGCACCACTTGGGGGTCAGCAACTCATTGAAGACCGGTCCAGGAGCTTTTGGGGAGCCTTCCCTGTCTGAGTCTCAAATCAGGAGGCCAGCAGACCAGCCCTTGAAGTCACTCTGGGGTCCTGCAGGCGCAGGTCCAGTTCTTCTTCCCCAGGCAAGAAGGCTGTAGGCAGCAGGTCAGCACAGCAGAGCAGCAGTTCATTTAGAGCAGTAGTCCAGTAGCAGCACAGCAGTCCTTCTTCCTGGCAGAGTATTCACAGGTCCAGAAGTGCACTGAAGAGTTGGGGTCTGAGGTCCTTCTTTTATACACAGTTGTGCCTTTGAATTGGGGAGAAGCTTCTAGAGGCATGCCTTTGAAGTACACAGATGCCCTGCTTTCCTGGCTCTAGCTCTAGACTAACTACATGGGATAGGCAGCCCTTTGTGTGGAGGCAGGACACAACCTATTCAATAGTAAATGGCACTGTGCCCAGCTCCTGCACCCATCCTGCCAGTGATGGGCCATTCAGGCACACCTAAGCTCCTATTGTGTGTGGCTGTCTAGGAGGAATACTCAAAGGCCAATTGTCACCTACACCCAGTCATGTGACCCAGAGTCAGGCTGCAGGCACCAAATGGCTAAGGCAAGAAAATGTGTGGTCAGGCACACCCACTTAGACAACCCCAACATTTCCAAGTGGGACCTGAGATCCACCTCCTTCCAGATGGTGTGCTCCAGGTCATTGCCATGCAGACAAGCCACAGGCATGGACAGACTCACAGCTACCCTCAAGGAACCTAAGGACCCCCCCCCCCCCTCATACACTCAAATGGAACCAGAGTCACTGGGTAGTGATTCTTATGGTTGTCCGCTACAACAGCTTGGTGGAATGCATTAGGGACTACTTGCTGTGAGGTCACCAGATGACATCTGATGGTTGTCATGCTGGCTTCAGTGTCTCTCAGAGCCCCCTGCCCATTGATGGTGACCCACTGCCTGTATTTCCTAGTATTACTAGGCATGTGAGTTCTCTGCACCATCTCTCCATCACCCAGGGACACTGGGGTAACCTCCACACCGTCCCCTCCACTAACTGGGACAATCTCCTCCCCAAGCACTACACTAGCCATCCCCGGTGTCTGCTCACCAGTATGAGGCTGTGCCCACTTAGCACACTTGGCATCCCCCTTGAAGTGCCCTTCCTGCTGGCACTCATAGAGCACTTAGGGAGTGCCTTCCCTGAAGACTTACTCTTAGGGAACCAACTTTCTGCTTAGGTGGGGATTGGGAGTCCTGACCAATGGAAGTCGTTTGGGGCCCTTTAGAGAACTTCTTGTTTTTAAGTTTGTCACTCCTCTCTTTCTTCTGATGGGGACCCTTCCCACCCTTGTGGTGACCACCCCGTCCCCCTGACAGCTTCTTGTGGACACTGGTGCTGACTCAGCTGTCCTCCTTAGCAAGCTCCCTGGGGTCAGTCAATCAAATGTTGGCGCAGATCTGCAAAACAAAGGCTAAACATATTCTCCTTTGCAATCAAGTTGTACAGCCCCTGACAATCCTTTACTTTACTGCCCTTCACTCAAACACCCAGTGCCTTGCAAAAGGTATCCACACAATCCACCCAGGTCTGTTGGGCCAGCTTCTGACTGTCCCTGAACTTCTGCCTATACTTCTCTGGGGTAAGGCCATATTTTTGGACAAGCGCTTCCTTCAATAAGCCTTGAGAAGGGAGTGCACACAGCGTTGCTGGTGACATTCGCCCTACTTACTTTTAAAATAAAACGTGCGTTAACTTTTAATTTGTTCTTAACCTGCTTTTTATTTGTTTTATGGTGATTGTGTGTGGTTATTGCTGCCACTTTAGTATTTTTGCCGCTTGCACTCTTAATCTGCTCACCTTCATCAGAGGTCCCCGCTGTTCCGCTCGCCGGTCCACCACACCAATTAGACTGGTGATTGAGTGGAGGGAGTCGTTTCTTCCAGGAAGTAGGCGTTTCCACCCACTTCCAGTGGGCCACTTTCAGCGGCCATCTTGGAGGGAAGACGCTCTAGTCTTCCTCCAATTTACACCAAGGCCCCGGGTATATTTTAGGCGATGGCGTCGACGCGATCAGACGAAGCCTTGAGAAGGGAGTTCACACAGCGTTGCTGGTGACACTCGCCCTTCTTTAAAAAAATAAATAAAAAAAGTGCGTTAACTTTTAATTTGTTCTTAACCTGCTTTTTATTTGTTTTATGGTGATTGTGTGTGGTTATTGCTGCCACTTTAGTATTTTTGCCGCTTGTACTCTTAATCTGCTCACTTTCATCAGAGGTCCCCGCTGTTCCGCTTCCCGGTCCACCACACCAATTAGACTGGTGATTGAGTGGAGGGAGTCGTTTCTTCCAGGAAGTAGGCATTTCCACCCACTTGCGGTGGGCCACTTTCGGCGGCCATCTTGGAGGGAAGACGCTCTAGTCTTCCTCCAATTTACACCAAGGCCCCGGATATATTTTAGGCGATGGCACAGACGCGATCAGACTAAGCCTTGAGAAGGGAGTGCACACAGCGTTGCTGGTGATACTTGCCCTACTTACCTTTTTTTTAAAAATGCGTTAACTTTTAATTTGTTTTTAACCTGCTTTCTATTTGTTTTATGGTGATTGTGTGTGGTTATTGCTGCCACTTTAGTATTTTTGCCGCTTGCACTCTTAATCTGCTCACCTTCATCAGAGGTCCCCGCTGTTCCGCTCCCCGGTCCACCACACCAATTAGACTGGTGATTGAGTGGAGGGAGTCGTTTCTTCCAGGAAGTAGGCGTTTCCACCCACTTCCGGTGGGCCACTTTCGGTGGCCATCTTGGAGGGAAGACGCTCTAGTCTTCCTCCAATTTACACCAAGGCCCAGGGTATATTTTAGGCGATGGCGCTGACGCGCAGCGGGCGCGCCAAAGGCAAGCCCGTCTGTGCCCGGAAGCGGCCAGCGCCAGTCACGCTGCCCGTTTGCCGTTGGATCATTCCATCCATCGGACATATAGCCGCAATGATCTTCTTTTGCTTCGACCTCAGCCTTGCCTCCAGTCTACCAGGTGGGAGGTGTTAGCTTTCCCCCCTTCCATGTGCAATAATTATAGTTTTACCATGTACCCTGGCATGGACACACCCCAGCACACTGGGTCCTTCTCCAGAGGCAGCGGGAAGGGGCCCATGTTTAGAGCAGCCCTAATTAACACTCGATCACTTGGCAGACACCACCAGGATATCTTTGATCTCCGGTCTGATAAAAAGGTCGATTTATTATTCATTACTGAGACCTGGCTCAATGACTTCTCAAACCCTATCATTGAGTTGGCGATACCTGGCGGTTTTACGATTTCCCGGGTAGATCGCAAAGTCGGGAGGGGTGGTGGTGTTGCGGTCATCTTCAGGGATAAATGGGCCTTTCACTGTGAGGAGTCCCCTGAGCTAGGAGAGGGTGAAGTCCTCGATTTCAGTGTTACTATCTCCCCACATGTCTCGCTGGGTGGTACATTGGTTTACAGACCCCCGGGGCCTGCAGGGCCTTTTCTCAAAAAGTCTGCGGATGTTATCATTCCAGCGCGCATTGCGGTTTACGAATTATCTCTTTCTGGGAGATCTTAACATCCATTTGGATAGAGATGATGTGTGAGACACCAGGGAATTCATTGACTCTCTTAACCTAGCCCAGCTCACTCAATGGGTCAGGACACCGACACACTCAGGTGGACATATCCTTGATCCCATCTGTTCCAATTTCCCTATCAAGGTGGAGGATCCTCTGCCGGTGCCCTGGTCCGATCACTTCCTAACATACTTTTCCTGGGTTCTGGAGGGTAGTATTCCCCCAAGCAATGCCGGTCAAAGCCCGGCCTTTGCTAAAATCGACCAGATGACCTTCAGCTGCGCTCTAGCTGAGTCCAGACCAGCCCCCTCTGTTAATTTGGAGGATGCTCTTGAAAACTTCTCCAGTTGGATCAAGAGGGCGGTCACCCGTTCTTCTCCCACGGCCCTCTGCAAACTATCCAGGGATTCCCCATCCCAGCTATGGTTTTCGCATGAGCTTAGACTGCAGAAACAACACTGCAAAAAGTTAGAACGTTTATGGCGGCTGGACTACTGCCCTTTGGCGAAACTGAACCTTAGGAAAGTCCAGAAGCTGTACTATACCTCTATAGCTCAGGCCAAAAGCCTTTACTATGCGGATCGCATCGATCTAGCAAGGAACAATTCTAAAGAAATCTTCTCCATCGTCCAGAGCTTTATGGCCCCTAGGGCGGAATCTGTCACACTTCCCTTGTCAAACGCTTGTGCGAGTTGCTCTCTAATTTCTTTATTGATAAAGTTCGCTCCATCCAGGCCTCCTTTATTTTAGGCGCTCACTCTATGACTAGGCCCTCGCCCTCGGAGGTGCCACATACTGAGTCTTCCTCCCTGTCGGCTTTTTTACCTATTGACCTACCCGAGTCACTGAAGATCCTAAGGCCTTGAAGTCAGGCTCCCCAACTGATCCCTGTGCAGCCAGACTTCTGGCCTCGGTCGCAGAGACAGTGAATCCTGAAGCCAACAGACTTATCAATCTGTCCCTCCAGGAGGCCCTTCTTCCTTCAGTATGGAAGCAGGCTAAGATTCTGCCCCTCTTAAAGAAACCAACGCTAGATCCTCTGAACCCAATCAACTACCGCCCTATCTCTCTCCTCCCTATTATGGCGAAAGCCTGCGAAAAGGTGGTTACTAAACAACTCACAGACTTCGTCGAGGGTGCTGGCCTACTTCATCCAGCTCAGTCCAGATTCAGAGCCTCCTACAGCACTGAGTCGACCTTGGTGGAAGTCTCGGAGGCTATTCAGGAGTGTTTGGATGCGGGAGGGCAGCTCTTATTTTGTTGGATCTCTCTGCAGCATTCAATACTGTCCCCCACTCTCTGTTGCTTACCCGCCTTGCGTACATGGGGATCTCGGGTGCTGCCTTGAGTTGGCTAAAATCCTTCCTGGAAGGGCGCACCCAACAAGTTTGGCTCCCTCCGTTCTCCTCCTCACCTCAGGAGGTGACCACTGGGGTGCCGCAGGGGTCCTCCTTGAGCCCCTTCTCTTTAATCTATACGTCACCCCTCTGATTTATTTGGCTGAAGAGCTGGGAGCCAAAAGTATAGCTTACGCTGATGATACTCAGCTGCTGTTTACCTGGGGAAAATCAGATTGCTCCCCGTTATTGGCCAAAAATTGCCTGGCAGCAGTTTTTCAATGGCTTTCCTCAGCACAGCTTAAATGCAATGAGGACAAGTCTGAAATTCTTCTCTATGGGACCTTTCCTCCCCAGTTCAGAGAAACTCTATGGCCAGCGGACTTTCCCTTGCCAGCCTCAACGGGGCAACCAGCGAAAAATCTGGGAGTCTGGTTCGAGGAGAATCTTTCTTTTTCCACCCAGATTAGGAAGCTAGCGGGGTACTGCTTTGGGATACTTAAAACCCTTTGGAAATTTCTCCCGCTTCTCCCCAGAGCAGCTAAGGAAACAGTGACCAGGGCCTTGATACTTTCGCGGCTCGACTACGCCAATGCTCTGTATGCCGGCTTGCCGGGCTACCTTCTTAGTAAATTACAGGCTGTCCAAAATGCTGCTGCAAGACTTGTTTTTTAACATCCCGATGAGAAGCAGTGTCAGACAGCATTTGCGATCACTTCATTGGCTGCCTGTGGCAAATCGAGTCAAGTTTAAAGCCCTGGCCCTGGTCCATCGTGCATTGCATGACTGCGGCCCCTCCTACTTATGGAAGAGGTTCCAGTTCTATGCCCCTGCCAGATATCTTCGTTCATCTTCTCAGTTCCTGGCCCATACTCCCCGCTTCCGGCTCACTAGAGTGGGGGGCAGCTCACTTGCTGTTAGAGCTACCACAGCCTGGAACGCACTCCCTCTGCTCTCCGCAGTATTCAAGACTTCTGTCTATTTAAAAAAAAAATTGAAGACTTATCTCTTTACTTAAACGAATCTTCATGCGTTCCGTGCTCACTCTCCCTCTCTCCAGGCTCGCGCCGGGACAATCCTCGGAGTATCTGTGCGCTCTACAAGTGCAAATAACTTGTAACTAACTTGTAACTTCATCGGGGGATTCCTCATCCTGTCTCCCTTCTCTAAGGCCAGAAGGGTGTCACACCTTTCACTGGGGATATGCCTCCACAGACTAGCCCACCCCCCCTCCATCTTCCTCAGGGATCTTGTGCATCTGTAAGACAATCTCATAAGCCTCAAAACACTTGTCAATATCGTCTCCCTCAGCCAGTCGCTTTTCCTCCATAGCCAGTTTATTTTTCTCCAAGGCCATCTCATCCTTTTTCTCCTAATCCTGAGCTTGGCTGTCTGCAGCCTTTATTCTCTCTCTGCTTTCCTTTCAGCTCGTTCCTCTGGGGACATGTGCAAGAGGACACACTGCTTCCTGCACTGGGAGGGATCTCCAAACCTGGAGGTAAGTCACCCCCTCCTCAGCAGGCTGCATTCCAAGACCCTCCTGCAGGTCCTTCTCTGATACCTCCTCATCATTCTCTCCCTCCTAGTCCTCTGTAGTGACTGGCAACAGGCGGGCCACTGCTCATGCCCTCAAGGCCTTTTGGAGCTCCACCTTCTTGGTACTCCTCTTGGCGGCTACCCCCTCTCCTGACAAAATTCCTTGAGCTTAGCCACAGTGTAGCCCACCAGGTTAGCAAGCTCAAACTCCATCTTTGCCGGTGAGGTCATAAACACAATCAGTCAGGTAGAGTAGGAATGAATTTAAAACAAAAAGGCCAATCAGGTGAAATTTAAAACTCAAATTGGTCTTCAGTATGGGATGGTAGTGTACACCTGAATCACTGTATGGCACTGCACAAACACAAGTCGTTATCCCCACCTCTGATCACCAGTGTTAGAAATTGGGTTACTTTTTGACTAGGTTCTGAGCCCTGGTCAAGCAGTAACTACAATCCTGGTCGGGGTAAGGCACAAGCGAACCCCAAATTAACCTGTTCTCAGCCCCCTGGTAGCTTGTCACAGAACAGCCAGGCTTAACTTGGAAGCAATGTGTGAAGTATTTCTGCAACACTTCAAACAGTAAAACAGTGAAAACGCCTCACAAAAAGAACCCTAGGTTAGGAGTATAGAGCAAGATTCAATAAATATAACAAAACCAAAACAACAAAAATCCAATCAGTAGAACTGGAGTTATGAATTTTTAAAGAATAAGCTGTAAAATAGCGCCTAAAAGCAAAAAGCACGAGTTGCGGCTATCTGGTCGCACTGGACTGCGTCAAAGTCAAACTTTCAGGCTAGCCGCAATGGAGCGTGGGTGGGATACAGTCCCAGATTAGTCCAGCTGAAGTTTTACCTTCTCAAATGTTTGTGCCAAGAGTCTTGTTCGCGTTGTGGAGTGGGGCGCAAGGAGAGCATTGCGGGCGGCAGTCGGCATAGTGCAAAGAACAGGCCAGATGTCGTGGACAGGCGGGCTGTAGCTTCGGGTTGGCAGTCCCCGCAGAATACTGATGCTGCTGTGCAAAGAGACCGGCTGGCGGCTCGTGTTGAATTTTGATGCGAGTGGCACGGGTCTGGTACAAACGTGCCAGTTTGCAGTCGCAAAGAGCGCAAAAGCTTGGATTTCAAGAGCTCGTGAGCCAGACCAAAGGTCCAGGACCTGAGAGGCACTACTTGGGGGTCAGGATCTCGCTGAAGATGGGTCCAGGATCTTTTGGCTAGCCTTTTATGTCCCTGAGGCTCAGATCAGGAGGTCAGCAGACTAGCCATTGGAGTCAATCTGGCATCCTGGGTTCAAGATGAAGTTGCAGGTCCAGTTTGTCTTTCCCAGGCAAGAGGGTAGCGGGCAGCAGTTCAGCAGAGCAGCAGTTCCTTTAGAGCAGTAGCCCAGCAGGGTGGCAGTCTTTGTAGCTGCACATTCTTCCTGGCAGGGTATCCGCAGGTCCAGAAATGTACTGAAGAGTTGGTGTCTGAGTTCCTTCTTTTATACACAGTTGTGCCTTTGAAGTGAGGAGAAGCTTCTAGAGGCATTCCTTTGAAGAACATTGATGCCCTGCCTTCCTGGCCCTTGCTCCAGACTATCTATAGGGCGTATGCAGGGCACAATGCACAGCTCCTTCCTCCTATCCTACAAATGATAGCCCATCTAGTCACACCTAAGCTCCCATTGTGTGTGGCTGTCTAGGAGGAATACACAAATTCCAACTGTCTCCCGCATCCAGTCATGTGACCCAGAGACAGGCTGCTGGCACCAAATGGCAAAGGCAAGAAAAGCCAACTTCCTTGAGATGTTGGCCCTATACATCCTAAGGTTAGACCACTTTTCTTGTGGAAACTGAAATACACCTAGGCTACATTCTTTATGGGTTCAGGTTTATGATTTCCTGATGCCTCTGGGTTTTATTTTACCAAAGTTATGTTTTATATCTTTCTATCCATTTTTTCATGTCAAACATCATTAGATCACATGCATGACAGGATATATAAGCCCATTGGGCTTTTTTAAAACACAATTACAGTTGTACCTTCAAAGGTACACTTTGTTCAAAACTCAATTACAATAATACTTCCAAAAGAAAGTTTTGCATAATGCAGAAAACATTAAATCAACATTTTCCTATTGACACATGTAATACATAAAAAATATATTATAAACATATACTAAACCAGTCTTGAATTTTACAAACAAGAGTCCAAATCTTTTTCTTTCTTCAAATAGGACTCATGAATGACCGCATTATAAACAGGGGTTATATTCACTGCTTCTTTTTTACAAGAGAGGCCCCAAGATTAGTTAGTGGTTGCCTCAGGTTGCAGGTTTAACTTTACAGTTTCTAGACTCCCTCGTAGCGGTAAAAAGCAGACACGTTTCGACCTCTTCAATTTGAGGTCTCCTCAGGACCAAGGCCAGTTTGACTGTAAAGTAAAAAATATATATAAAAAGGCAGAATTCTATCTCCGTATCTGCAATGTTTGCATTTTTTTAACATTTATTTACCCCTGACATCTTTGACTGTCCTATCTTTTTGCTGTGCAGTACTCTATTTTTTGGATAGGTTTTGTCCCGTGTGTGCTTTTTACAACCATGAATGTTGTTAATCTATTAGAAGATGAAATAAAAAGAATTCTTACACTAATATCCTTGCATTTATTTCAATTGGTCATGTTTCTACTGTTATTTTTACTTGCCTCCGTGATCTCTTCTTTTTTTTTTTTTTCTTCAAATAACTTTATTGGCATTTTTAGACAACACAGCAGATATTCCAATCAATTTCTTTAAGGCAAATGACATTTTTACAACATAGCCCCCTTCAGCATGGAATGGCTTTCCAACTAGCGACCATACATAATTACATACTTTGTGATCTATTTTCACTGATTCACAACATTTTTTCTAATATTACACATTACATACAAATCTTGGAAATAAACTAGTGAGAGCACATGCACATGGAACACAAAAGAAGAATTTACGACAACAGTGGCAAATATCACCAGTTCAAGGCCACCATAAATGTGGCAGCTGTATAACGTATGATTAAACCATAGAAGGCTCAGAATTTCAACTGGACAATTTAAATGGAAAAAACTATACATTGGTAAAACAAACCAAGAAATCCCCCAAAAAGTAATCCAACATAAATCAAGAATTTGGAAAAAGTAATTTCAGACCCTTTAGTTGGACATTTTTGGGAAAAGGGCCACCCAGAAAATGACCAAAAGTGGACAGTTCTGATGGTCATACAAACAAACCCAAGGGGAGGAGACGCAGAGCGGACTCTGGTCCAGAAAGAAGCATATCTACGTCTGTGTTTTAACACAACCACCAAAGGATTAAACTAAATGTCCGAGATCCAGAGGCTATGAAAATAATCCCCAAAGAAAATGTAAAAAAAAAAACTGCTTCAAGATGTAATATAGTATGTAAACAATAAGGTCTAAAGAACACGAAAATCCCGTTTTATAGTGTATGATGCTATGTTGGAAAAAAAACAGTTGAGAGGAATACTACCCTAACCAGTAAGGTCATTTGTTAAGATGAACTATTGTTGGGGAGCTTTTGCAAATGTCTTATTATTTCACAATTAGGCTTTATGTGTTTATCTGTTACAGGTGTGAAGAACACTCCGCTTGTACTGAGGAATGATCATGTAGAAGGTTGTATTTTATGACAACTTTACACACATAAAAGTCCTATGACCAAATTGGTAATGCAGTAGCAATATAATTTGTTGTTTAGGTCCTGAAGAAAGCCTGGGCAAGTGGCCTATTAGGCTGAAACTTGTTGACCATATTGTGAAGCGGCCTATGTGTTCAAAGCTGCTTCTGCACTATTTTTAATGCAGGATTGGCAGAGATATTTGTATTAAAAGGAGTTTTTCTCTTCCAAATCCTTTTTAACTTCACTCACATGCACTGCACTTATAATTCCATCACCCTAAAGCAATTAATATCCATTGTTGAGGCCTGCTACTAGGTGAACAAATGGTCTCTCTCTTTTTGCTTTCACTTCCTCCTGTCATGATTTCTGTGACCTGGTCGAAATCCGATCCACATGACCCTCTTCTGTGATCTAGAGGAGTAGTGGTAGGAAGGAAGGATATCCAAATGATGACACTGACCTCTCTTGGTAGTTGATGGAAATCCGATTAGTTCGCAAAGGTCTTTTACTTTATGCTTTTTGGTATTTTTGGGTGTTGGCACTGTTTGTGTGATTTGATAATTCAGTTCTTGCTCCCTTTTGTAGACCACCAGATTTATTTGTTGTTGTTATAAGAAGGAACATTAGACATTATATGCCGTTGTGAGATAAAGTACGGATCAACTAAAACACATAGTACTAAAAGGAATTGCGCTTTAAGACAGCTGTTATATCAAATAAAAAAGACAGGAACGAAAGGAAATAGGCAGTTGACTGAAAATGTCTGTTAATGTGTAAAGATAAAAATCCACAATGGCAGCGTACTTGAAATACGCACCAGAAGCCCACTGGACACGGAGAGAAATCTGGAAAAGAAAAGCCACCACTTAAAAGGCATTCAAAACCCTCAGGCCGCTGCATAGCAAGCGACGCGTAACCGAGCAGAGCAGCTCACTTACAAGTATCCTTGTCTTACCCGTTTAGACAACAAAGTAACAAACATAAGCAAAAGCGTACCCACCCTTGTTCCGAACAGGTTGGATGCAAAAACTCTCAGAAAATCCACAACGGAACACAGAGGCAAGTAAAAAATAACTGTCGACACGCATGACAAATTGGAATAAATGCAAGGATATTAGTGTAAAGAATTCTTTTTATTTGATCGTCTAATAGATTAACAACATTCATGGTTGTAGAAAGCACACCCTGGACAAAACCTGTCCCAAAAATAGAGTACTGCACAGCTAAAAGGTAGGAGAGTCCAAGATGTCGGGGGTAAATAAATGTTAAAAAAATGCAAACATTGCATATACGCAGATAGAATTCCGCCTTTTTATATATATTTTTAATATATTTTTTGCTTTACAGTCAAACCAGCCTTGGTGCTGAGGAGTCCTCAAATTGAAGAGGTCGAAACGTGTTAACTTTTTACAGCTACGAGGGAGTCTAAAAACTGAAAAGTTAAACCTGCAACCTGAGGCAACCATTAAGTAATCTTGGGGCCTCAATTGTAAAAAAGAAGCATTGAATATAACCCGTTTATAATTCGGTCATTCATGAGTACTAGCTAAAGAAAGAAACATATGGACTCTTGTTTGTAAAATTCAAGACTGGTTTAGTATATGTTTATAATATATTTTTTATGTATTACATGTGTCAATGGGAAAATGTTGATTTTATGTTTTCTGCACTATGCAAAACTTTCTTTTGGAAGTATTATTGTAATTGAGTTTTAAACAAAGTGTACCTTTGGAGGTAAAACTGTTTTGAAAAAGCCCAAATGGGCTTATATATCCTGTCATGCATGTGATCTAATGATGTTTGGCATGAAAAAATGGATACAAAGTTATAAACCATAACTGTGGTAAAATAAAAACCAGAGTCTACCCTTGAAAGTACAACTGTAATGGTGTTTTGAACAAAGCCCAAATTGGCTTATATACCCTGTGATGCATGTGATCTAAGTTATAAAAAATAACTGTGGTAAAATAAAAACCAAAGGCATCAGGAAATCATAAACCTGAACCTATAAAGAAAGTAGTGTAATCAATAGTTACAGCCTAGGTACATTTCTGTTTCACAACTTTCTAAAAGTGCCATTTCAGAATTGTAATTTAAAATCTGATTTCACCATAAGTTAGGGTTTTAAATTAAGATTCCAGAGGCACCAAACATTAGCTAGTCATCTCTTCCCATTTGGGAATTACACTTATAAAATGTAATAAGGCAACTCCAATGTTATCCTATGGGAGAGATAGGACTTATACTAGTGAAAAACGAATTTAGGCGTTTTCCACTTCCAGGACATTCAAAACAAACTTAAAGGTATATGTCCTACTTCTTAAATATATTACGCCCTGCCCTCTGGGCTGTCTAGGGCCTTCCCGGTGACCTATGTTTATTAAAAAGGAAGGTTTGGGCCTGATAAAAGGTTTATTTTGCCAGGTCAAAATGACAGTTTAAAACTGCACATACAGGCTCTGCAATGGCAGTGCTACTTAAGTAGGTGGCACAACCAGTGCTGCAGGACCACTAGTAGCATTTAATTTACATGCCCTGGGCACATGTAGGGCCAGTTGGCTAGGGACTTACAAGTAAATTAAATATACCAATAAAGTATAAGCCAATGTTACCATGTTTTATGGACAGAGCAGCACTGGTTAGCAGTGGTTAAGTGTGCAGAGTCCTAAGGCCAGCAAAAACGAAGTCAGCAAAAGCAGGATGTCTAAAAGGAAAACGTTAGGGGGAAACCACACTAAGGATGCCAGGTCTAACAGAGAGGAACGTAAGTGACTGCTATTCTGTGCGGATAAATGAGAAAGTGGGTGGATAGGAAGAATGTGCCCTTTACCTAGATGTTGAAGTTTGTGAGAAGGTGAAAGAAGGGTAAAGCAGTTGCGTCTGGCAACATTAAAATATGGTGGGGCGCGATACCCCAAAAACTCACCATATATGTTGCACTTCCTGGCCTCCGTCCAGAGTGTCTCTTCTCGGCGGAATCCCGGTGTACTTGCGCAGGAAAGGGGAGGACTTCCTTCCTGCTTGTGGAAGGTGAATCCAACCAATCCTGGAGCTGCTCTCATACTGTTTTCAGCATGAGAGCAGCTCCCGGATTGGTTGGAGCAGACTAACCCAGTGCTCCTTTTGAGGCTGGGGGCCTGTGCCAGCAATCCCTAGGCTGTTTCACAGCCCTTGGATTGCTGGGTCTACAGTGAGCTTGTCGAGTTGGCCGTCGCAAGACAGCCAGCCAATCCGATATGTGCACTGTAGACCAGTGAAATCATCCTGCATTTTCAGGATTCAGCCTCGCGCTGTACACAGCACGAGCAGTGGCAAAATAAAATGGCATTGATATGCCATTTTATTTATTTGTGTTTATCTGCTGCGCTCGCAGTAGGCGGGGCGACTCTCCTCCGCTCTTTAGGAGGAGCCGCACCTGGAGTAAAGCAAATTGAAAGCAGAATATAGTGGCAGTAAAAAGGTCAGTGTAACCAAAGATAACGTTGGTTGTTGGGTTCACATAAGAGATCTGATGAGGGAGGAAAAGTAGAATCAAAGTAGAGGAATATGGTGAGGGTGCACTGTTTGTGTTGGCATGCAGTTAGAATCTTTGTGAATGATTAGTGGAATCCACTCAAAAAATCAATATTATTTCCTGTCTAACGTTGTCTACAGTAGAGCCAGGTTTTTATGAAAACGTTCTAATGGCAAGCGATGGAATATAACCTTTAGTTGCTCCATTTCCAGTGTTCAAACCAGGTACAGAATGTTAGGCTGCGGTTGGTAAGTTGTCTAAGCATTCCCATAAGCAAAAAAGACCATGCCAGTCTAGCCATATTACTTTATCTCCATTTGCTCTGTTCCTTCATTGGGAAATATGATGGGCCTTAGGTACTGATAAAAATCTGTATGATGTGCGGTGTTAGACCTGGCACTGTTGGCGTGGGTCTCCCTTCCATTTTTTGCTGTTGCCTCATGTGTTTTTGCTGGTTATAGATTCTTTGGGCACTGTGCCACTGCTATTCAGTGCCACAGTGCAAGTGCTCCCTATGGTAAATTGATGTATGGATTAGTGATTCCATGATTGGTTGGTTTGGTTTACTTGTCAGACCCTAGTACAGTGCACTGAGTGTGCCCAGGGCTTGTAAACCAAATGCTGCTGGTGGGCTTGCAGCACTGGTTGTGCCACCCACAGAAGCAGCCTGTAAAAGTGTGTCTCAGGTCTGCCATTGCAGAGCCTGTGTGCAGTCTGGTACTGCCATGTTGACTGGGCAAGTGCACCCACTTGCCAGTCCCTAAACCTTCCCTTTTCTTCATATCAGACACCCCTATGGTAGGCCCAAGGGCAGGGTGCATTGTAAGTATAAGGTAGGACATGCCCTGGTGTGTGTGGCTTGTCCTAATAGTGAATTACAGCCATTTTCGTTTTTCACTATTGCAAGGCTGCCTGTTCCCCATAGGCCAGAATGGGCAGTTTGATTATAACATCTTATAATCCTAACTGACCCAGGGAACATGGTAGAAAAGCAAATTTAGTATGCCTGAACTCAGAATGATAAAATACATCTTTTAGTGAAGTTGGTTTTAACATTCTGTGTTTGAAAATACCACTTTTAGAAAGTAGATATTTTCTTGCCTAACTATCCAAGCCTGCCTCTGCTAGGTTGTGTATTCCATGTCTGGTTTGTGAATGACCTGGGCTGGGGGATTCCAGGAGACAGGGTGAGTCAGCACAGGGCTGAATAGAGAGATCTGCATGGAGATGGGTGGGAGGAGTTGCACCTGGGACCTGAATAGGGCTGTGCCTTCCCTCCACAATGCTGGCTCCACCTCCTGTGGTGCGTCTGATGTCCCTGGCCTACACTGTGAAAGGAAAGGAGTCTTGTCAACAAAGTGCTCCAGGACTGACCAGAACTGGTTTGGACTAGGCAAAGGCCTCTCTGTCTTCAGAGAACAAAGGGAAAATGAGTATAAAAGAGGGGACCCAAACCCCAGAACTTTAGATCACTTTGGGAAACAAGAAGAACCTTTGCTGAGGAGAGGAACCAGAGAAACTGAGGAGGAGACTATCCCTAAGCTGAGTGCTGTCTGGGGGATTGGCCTGCAGTGGTTGCCTGACTGCCAAAGAAAGGAGAAAGGAACTTTGTGTGTACTTTCATCAACTTGTGAAAAGATCTCCAAGGGCTTGAGGGAAGACCTTGCCTCCTGCTGAAGTCTCAGGGACAACAGACTTCACCAACCAGCCCCCCAAGAGTCTTTCTGGAAAGTGCCTGCTGCTGTGCTGGACTTTCTGAGGGACTGCGTGTCGCAAGGAGCTGGAAGCGCGACTCACGAAGGAGAAGCGTCGCCGCCGAAGCGCCTCGCATCGCCGGAGAAGAGGACCAAAGTCGCATCAGATGCCGCCGCATCACCGGGAAGCGTGTCGCAGGGCCTGTCGCGGCTCGGAAGAATCGTTGAGTCACCGCACGGCCGTCGGGCGTGCATGCATCGTGTCGCATCAAGAAGAAGACGCCATCTTTGTTTCATTGCACCGGCTCTTCATCGCATCACGGCGTTGCTGGTCGCATCGCCACGGAAGCACAGTAAGAATCCGACACATCACCTCCCCACGCCGAGAAGAACCAACGCATCTCCCTACGCATCAGTAGGGACCCGACGCATCACCGTTCTTGCGTGTAAGGAACCGACGCATCACCTTCCCTGCAAAACTTTCGTTGTTTAGCGTTACGCATCCAAAGGTACATTGAACTCAAAGTGTCGCATTTACCATCTAAAGAGAACTGAGCTAATTCTACCATTTTTGAAGTACAGTATTGTGGATTTTTGTCGTTTGTGGTCTTGTGTTAAATCTATATAAAAGATACTTATTTTTAATATACAACTGGTGTGGTGTCCATCTGTAGTGTTGTCACTGGATTACTGTATGTGTTCACAAATGCTTTACACACTGCCTCTGAGATAAGCCTGTCTGCTCGTGCCAAGCTACCAAGGGGGTGAGCAGGGGTTATTTTAGGAGTGTATCCCCCTTACCCTGACTAGACCCAAGGGTCCCTATTTGGACAAAGGTACCTACCTCTGCCAACTAGAGACCCCAAATCTAACATTGGTGGTCAGCGGTGAGGATTCTGGACTTGCATTTGTGACTCATGTACAGTGATTGGTGAACACTACTAGTGAGTGCAGACCAAAAACGCGACCACATACTTTTGGTATATTGTTTTTTCTGGGATTTTCTATTTTTGCCAAGAACTGCCAAGTTTAACCACCATGGATAAAGCAGCATCCATAGCATCTGTTGATTATGAGTGGGAAGAGGAGAAACTGGAATGCTACAATGTGAAACAGCTCAAGCACTTCTGCAGGAAATTTAAAGTTGCTATGACCGGTCTCACCAAGAAGGATGAGTTCCAAAAGGCACTGAGGGCCTGGGTCGAAGCAAGGAATACCCCTGAGAATGAGGAAGGGGCTGAGAATGCAGATGGTCCTGGACTTATATTGAATTAAAGCTTGGTTGCATGGAACATTCATAAACCGCATACAGTACATGTATAGTTTATATCAATAATGTACCATTAGTTTATTTGTAAAGCATTCAAATATATATATCCTCAGAATACAAAAAGGCACACACTATTGCTTTATAGGTGACTCTTATTTTATTCGGTCACTTTTCATAACATATTATCATATTCAATGTTCAGGATAGAGAGGGGGTTGCTCCAAGGGAGAGTGTGAAGAAAGAAGGTGCTCGTGAGGTAGGATAGAGTATACAGGAAGGGAATCCAATCAGGCAAATCAATGGTTCATCATTATATACATTGCAATCTCATTAGTAAAACTGGTAGTGATTCATGGTGGCACCAGTTCTACATTGGAGCCTGTCCCTTAGGTAATTCATGGTTATTCATTTTGTTCTTTTCAAATGTTAACAAACAGCGTTTGTCTGTAAGCGGGCAGGACTGGGATAATGTCAGGTACAGGCCCCGAACGGGGGAGAGTGTCGACGTTTCGACCCTAGTGCAGTGAGGGCAGTTTGTATCCTCTTCAAGCGGCTCTTCCTCAGGACAGAAAGAAGGGATGGGGGGAGCAACCTATGGAGGTAAGTGAATTGACTAGTTAGAGGAAAATAACTCAAGAAAGGGGTTTACAATTAAATAATAATGGTGCGCCTACTCACTGGTCATGGGTGATGTACAGTTAAAGTACCGCCCCTAGGCATGGATATAAAGGTCTGTAAAAGATAGAGGATATATATACTGTGTATTAATACTTATACCATTCATGTATAGTATTCATAGTAATCGATCAGTGGACTGATCTCCACTTACCCGCAATTGAATTGCGGCTTGATAGAGGCTATTCAGCAATTTATGGTGGTGCAAATTCAATTATAGGGTGAGAAAACTCGCCCACGGCGTCTAAAGAAACATGAAAATAAACATAAAGGACAAATTAAGTCTCATTGTAGCACGGAAAGCCAAAAGAAAACTGGCTACTGTCATTGACAGGGAATTTACCTTAATAAATCATCTTCGCACAGCCCGGGGGAATCCAGCTGGTCTGCTCGAGTAGAGAGCTGCAAGTGACTCAGCGTTCTAAAAATAGGCTTAGGAAAGCGTGCACGTAGTCAGACCTGCATTGTCAGAAAGACAGATGGCCACGTAGTTACTGCTTTAGGGACCGGCATAAACAACAGACTATTCCTTGAATCAACATAGAGTAAAGCACACACAATACAATTGCGAAAATGAAACTGATAAACAATCGCTGTTGCTTTTAAATCCAGAAAAGAATTAAATAGGTCACATTTCTCAACATGTCATGGTTTTAAAATTGCATATGCCTCGTAACTGTGGGCAGATATGAGTTCACTGAAATACATACGGTAATAAACATGCCAAGTTGACATGATATAATGTGCAAACAACTGAGACTGGTTGACATACATTCATTAAAGAAGAGGAAAATTACATACAGTATTTATACACTGATTAAAACATGATCATACCATATGGCAGTAAAACAGTGAAAGGTTGCAGGAACAATGTTGCAGTAGGTCTGGTTAATATACAGTGACTGATGAAAATATATACAGTGTAAAAGGCTGAGGTGTCTAGCCATTATTCAGGGTTTACCACCTGCCTACTAAACATGCCATGTTGACCTGATGTAATGTGTAAACTACTGAGATTGATAGAATTTCATAAATAGTGAAAGAAGAAAATTACATACAGTATTATACATTGATAGGTATAAAACATGATCATACCCTGTGGCGGTAAAACATTTGAAGGCTACAGAAACAACGTGGCGGTGGGTGTTGTATATCTACAGTGACTAGTGGAAATATATACAGTGTAGAAGGAATAATTGTAATCACCCACAGCAGAATGCGGGGTCTAGCCATTATTCAGGGTTGGCACTTGCCTGGTAATCTCCTCGTATTCGTTCAAACCCCTTGTTACAGTATCAAAGATATGTATCCATTTGCACTCACGGATACTCAGTGTGTTCGCAAAATTGCCTCCCCTTGGGTTAGGTTTGACCTGTTCAATGACCCACCACCTAAGGCTCTCAGCCGAGTGTCCGAAAGTGGTGAAGTGTTCCACAAGGGGGGCTCCCTGCGCCCTACAGCGTATCCTGCTGCAATGCTGCAGTATCCGTGCCTTCACTCTCTGTATGGTTTGACCTATGTACCAGAACTCACAAGGGCATGCTATTGCGTAAATGACTCCCTTGGAGTTACAGTTGGTATGGTTCTGCATCCTGTGTGTATGGTTGTTGTAAGTACACTGTTGCTGTTCTCTGGTCATGGCACAGGCTTTACATTGCCCGCACTTGTAATGTCCTTTTACTGGAGGCATATTCCAGAGGGTCTGCTGATTATCCCTGGGTTTTATGGGTAATAGTGATTGAACCACATAGTCCCTCACATTCTTGCCTTTCTTAAAGGCATGCATGGGTGGTTCAGTAATCCCAATCTCGTCCGCCACTAGATGCCAGTGTTTATTTACAATCTTCTTTATCTGGTTACTCTTGGTGCAAAATGTAGTAGCACACACAAGGCGTTCGTGTCCCTGAGTTTCTTTAGATTTTGGTTCCAAAAGGTACTCCCTATGACAGAACCATGCCCTTTTCCTGGCTTTTCTTAAAAGGTTCTTAGGGTACCCTCTGTCTAAGAGGCGTGTTATAAGGTCATCCGATTCCTTAAAGTAGTCATTCTTCCAGGTACAGTTCCTACGCAACCTCAGGAATTGACCAAACGGCAGATTGTCCCTGAGGTTGCGTGGGTGATGACTGGAGTAACGCAACAGGGTATTCCTTTCACTGTCCTTCCTGTACAGGGTGGTATGCAATACACCCTCATCCTCCCTAATGGAGATGTCCAGGAAGTTGATCACTTTCTTGTTAAACTCAAGGGAGAATTGGATGTCATGTGATTGGGCATTAAGCCAAAGATGGAATTCTACGAGTTGTTGTTCGTTCCCGTTCCATATCATCATGACATCATCTATGTAATGTCTCCAAAGGTCAATGCAACCCCTGTATGGGTTCCCGTCATGGAGAACATATGTGTGTTCATACTGGTCCATATAAATTATGGCCAGGTCTGGAGCAAAACTGGCACCCATCGCCACGCCCTTGGTCTGAACATAGAAGTCGCCCTGAAAATAGAAGAAATTCTCGGTCATGGCAATTTCTAGAAGGTTAATTAAGAATTCAGTGGGGACCTGGACTGGTCTGGGGCGGTTCTCCAGGACTCTCCTAATGGTATCTAGTGCGTCCTGTTGGGGGATGTTGGTGTATAGGGACGTTATGTCCATGGTCGCTAAAATTTGTTTATCCGTGTCAAACAGGCGATTGTCCACCAATTTTATCGTCTGCATAGTGTCCCTCAGGTATGTCATCGTGTCTTCTGCAATTGGTTTGAGGAAGACATCTATATATTTACAGAGTGGCTCTAAAATGGATCCACACCCCGAGATAATCGGTCTCCCTGGGGGATCAGTAAGACGTTTGTGCACTTTGGGGAGGGTGTATATGGTGGGCATCCTTGGTTGTCTATTGTTCAGATATTCGTATTCATGTTTGGAAAGAAATCCTTTATTGAAACCCTTTTCTGTGATCTGTCTGATTTTATCTGCAATCTCGTTTGTGGGGTCAGATCGTAATTTGATATAGTTACCTTCCACACCCAATTGTGTGACGATTTCCTTCTTGTAGTCTTCCACCCCCTGGATCACAATAGCACCCCCCTTGTCTGCAGGCTTTATCACTATTTCTTGATTGTTTTTTAGTGATTCTAACGCTAAGCATTCCTGTCTGGATGCGTTATATTTGATGTATTGTCTCTTAGATAGTCTTGTTGTTGTCCCTCATAACCACTTGTTCATAGGCCAGAATCTTATGTGACATAGAGTGAGGGGGCGGGGTGAAAGTGGAAGGTGGTCGTAGGCCTGTGCTTGAAAATGTGGGGTTATAAGGAACCCTATTGAAATAGTGCTTAAGGCGTATCTTTCTGAAAAACTGATGTAATTCAATTTTCAGGTTGACGGTGTTAGGCAAAGAGGTAGGACAACCCTCTCATCAACCTATCCAATTATGTCCTGAAACCCGATGAAAGAATGATACTTGAGAAAGGCCTGTCTTTCGTTCCTACCTCTTTCCCACTTTCACCCCTCACTCTATGTCACATAAGATTCTGGCCTATGAACAAGTGGTTATGAGGGACATCAACAAGACTCTATCTAAGAGACAATACATCAAATATAACACATCCAGACAGGAACGCTTAGCGTTAGAATCACTAAAAAACAATCAAGAAATAGTGATAAAGCCTGCAGACGAGGGGGGTGCTATTGTGATCCAGGGGGTGGAAGACTACAAGAAGGAAATCGTCACACAATTGGGTGTGGAAGGTAACTATATCAAATTACGATCTGACCCCACAAACGTGATTGCAGATAAAATCAGACAGATCACAGAAAAGGGTTTCAATGAAGGATTTCTTTCCAAACATGAATACGAATATCTGAACAATAGACAACCAAGGATGCCCACCATATACACCCTCCCCAAAGTGCACAAAGGTCTTACTGATCCCCCAGGGAGACCGATTATCTCGGGGTGTGGATCCATTTTAGAGCCACTCTGTAAATATATAGATGTCTTCCTCAAACCAATTGCAGAAGACACGATGACATACCTGAGGGACACTATGCAGACGATAAAATTGGTGGACAATCGCCTGTTTGACACGGATAAACAAATTTTAGCGACCATGGACATAACGTCCCTATACACCAACATCCCCCAGCAGGACGCACTAGATACCATTAGGAGAGTCCTGGAGAACCGCCCCAGACCAGTCCAGGTCCCCACTGAATTCATTGCCATGACCGAGAATTTCTTCTATTTTCAGGGCGACTTCTATGTTCAGACCAAGGGCGTGGCGATGGGTGCCAGTTTTGCTCCAGACCTGGCCATAATTTATATGGACCAGTATGAACACACATATGTTCTCCATGACCGGAACCCATACAGGGGTTGCATTGACCTTTGGAGACGTTACATAGATGATGTCATGATGATATGGAACGGGAACGAACAACAACTCGTAGAATTCCATCTTTGGCTTAATGCCCAATCACATGACATCCAATTCTCCCTTGAGTTTAACAAGAAAGTGATCAACTTCCTGGACATCTCCATTAGGGAGGATGAGGGTGTATTGCATACCACCCTGTACAGGAAGGACAGTGAAAGGAATACCCTGTTGCGTTACTCCAGTCATCACCCACGCAACCTCCGGGACAATCTGCCATTTGGTCAATTCCTGAGGTTGCGTAGGAACTGTACCCGGAAGAATGACTACTTTAAGGAATCGGATGACCTTATAACACGCCTCTTAGACAGAGGGTACCCTAAGAACCTTTTAAGAAAAGCCAGGAAAAGGGCATGGTTCTGTCATAGGGAGTACCTTTTGGAACCAAAATCTAAAGAAACTCAGGGACACGAACGCCTTGTGTGTGCTACTACATTCTGCACCAAGAGTAACCAGATAAAGAAGATTGTAAATAAACACTGGCATCTAGTGGCGGACAAGATTGTGATTACTGAACCACCCATGCATGCCTTTAAGAAAGGCAAGAATGTGAGGGACTATGTGGTTCAATCACTATTACCCATAAAACCCAGGGATAATCAGCAGACCCTCTGGAATATGCCTCCAGTAAAAGGACATTACAAGTGCGGGCAATGTAAAGCCTGTGCCATGACCAGAGAACAGCAACAGTGTACTTACAACAACCATACACACAGGATGCAGAACCATACCAACTGTAACTCCAAGGGAGTCATTTACGCAATAGCATGCCCTTGTGAGTTCTGGTACATAGGTCAAACCATACAGAGAGTGAAGGCACGCATACTGCAGCATTGCAGCAGGATACGCTGTAGGGCGCAGGGAGCCCCCCTTGTGGAACACTTCACCACTTTCGGACACTCGGCTGAGAGCCTTAGGTGGTGGGTCATTGAACAGGTCAAACCTAACCCAAGGGGAGGCAATTTTGCGAACACACTGAGTATCCGTGAGTGCAAATGGATACATATCTTTGATACTGTAACAAGGGGTTTGAACGAATACGAGGAGATTACCAGGCAAGTGGCAACCCTGAATAATGGCTAGACCCCGCATTCTGCTGTGGGTGATTACAATTATTCCTTCTACACTGTATATATTTCCACTAGTCACTGTAGATATACAACACCCACCGCCACGTTGTTTCTGTAGCCTTCAAATGTTTTACCGCCACAGGGTATGATCATGTTTTATACCTATCAATGTATAATACTGTATGTAATTTTCTTCTTTCACTATTTATGAAATTCTATCAATCTCAGTAGTTTACACATTACATCAGGTCAACATGGCATGTTTAGTAGGCAGGTGGTAAACCCTGAATAATGGCTAGACACCTCAGCCTTTTACACTGTATATATTTTCATCAGTCACTGTATATTAACCAGACCTACTGCAACATTGTTCCTGCAACCTTTCACTGTTTTACTGCCATATGGTATGATCATGTTTTAATCAGTGTATAAATACTGTATGTAATTTTCCTCTTCATTAATGAATGTATGTCAACCAGTCTCAGTTGTTTGCACGTTATATCATGTCAACTTGGCATGTTTATTACCGTATGTATTTCAGTGAACTCATATCTGCCCACAGTTACTAGGCATATGCAATTTTAAAACCATGACATGTTGAGAAATGTGACCTATTTAATTCATTTCTGGATTTAAAAGCAACAGCGATTGTTTATCAGTTTCATTTTCGCAATTGTATTGTGTGTGCTTTACTCTATGTTGATTCAAGGAATAGTCTGTTTATGCCGGTCCCTAAAGCAGTAACTACGTGGCCATCTGTCTTTCTGACAATGCAGGTCTGACTACGTGCACCCTTTCCTAAGCCTATTTTTAGAACGCTGAGTCACTCGCAGCTCTCTACTCGAGCAGACCAGCTGGATTCCCCCGGGCTGTGCGAAGATGATTTATTAAGGTAAATTCCCTGTCAATGACAGCCAGTTTTCTTTTGGCTTTCCGTGCTACAGTGAGACTTAATTTGTCCTTTATGTTTATTTTCATGTTTCTTTAGACGCCGTGGGCGATTTTTCTCACCCTATGATTGAATTTGCACCACCATAAATTGCTGAATAGCCTCTATCAAGCCGCAATTCAATTGCGGGTAAGTGGAGATCAGTCCACTGATCGATTACTATGAATACTATACATGAATGGTATAAGTATTAATACACAGTATATATATCCTCTATCTTTTACAGACCTTTATATCCATGCCTAGGGGCGGTACTTTAACTGTACATCACCCATGACCAGTGAGTAGGCGCACCATTATTATTTAATTGTAAACCCCTTCTTGAGTTATTTTCCTCTAACTAGTCAATTCACTTACCTCCATAGGTTGCTCCCCCCCATCCCTTCTTTCTGTCCTGAGGAAGAGCCGCTTGCAGAGGATACAAACTGCCCTCACTGCACTAGGGTCGAAACGTCGACACTCTCCCCCGTTCGGGGCCTGAACCTGACATTATCCCAGTCCTGCCCGCTTACAGACAAACGCTGTTTGTTAACATTTGAAAAGAACAAAATGAATAACCATGAATTACCTAAGGGACAGGCTCCAATGTAGAACTGGTGCCACCATGAATCACTACCAGTTTTACTAATGAGATTGCAATGTATATAATGATGAACCATTGATTTGCCTGATTGGATTCCCTTCCTGTATACTCTATCCTACCTCACGAGCACCTTCTTTCTACACACTCTCCCTTGGAGGAACCCCCTCTCTATCCTGAACATTGAATATGATAATATGTTATGAAAAGTGACCGAATAAAATAAGTCACCTATAAAGCAATAGTGTGTGCCTTTTTGTATTCTGAGGATATATATATTTGAATGCTTTACAAATAAACTAATGGTACATTATTGATATAAACTATACATGTACCGTATGCTGTTTATGAATGTTCCATGCAACCAAGCTTTAATTCAATATAAGTCCAGGACCATTGTTTTCCTATACCAATCATTACCCAGGTCCATTGACTTCTATGGGTTACCCCATTATATCTTAATGAGAATGCAGATGAGCAGCTGGAGGGGCCATTGGGTCCAGAGGGGAGGAGAGCAACTTCCCCAGTAGGTAGCAGTGTTTCTGCCAAAGGCCTGTCCCCAGAGGAGTTGGCGGACAGGAAGGAAAACAGGATGCACGAATTGGAGCTTGCCAAGCTCAAGTTGGGTGGGCAACTGGAGTTAGAAAATAGGAGATTAGCCCTGGAAGAAAAGAGAATGCAGTTGGAGCATGAGAAACGTATGAGGGAGTTGGAGTTGAAAGTTAGAAGCTTAGAGATTACTCCCTCTGGTGGCAGCACACCGTCCATGCCTGTTGAAGCTAGGGTGTATATTCCTAAGGATGTGGTGAGAGAGTTTTATAAGAATGATGATATTGGGCAGTGGTTCAAAGCCTATGAGGTAGCCATGTCTTCCCACCGGGTCCCTGAGAAGGATTGGGGAGCGGGGTTGTGGGGCGGTTCCTTAGTGAGGGCGGGACACACTGTTAGACTTGCCTTCTGAAGTCCATAATTCTTATAGCCACATGAAAGATGCATTGATGTCCAGGTATGGGTTGACTCCTGAATTGTATAGACAGAGGTTTAGAAATTGCAAGAAGGTGGAGTCAGGTACATGGGTAGAGTATGTAACTTTCTTTTGCAGAGCATTGGATGGTTGGGTGAAGGGTAGAAAAGTGAATGATTTTGAGGGGCTCTTTGATTTAATTGCATGGGAGCACTTGTCAAGTAATTGTTTTCCAGAGCTACGCCAGCACCTGATTGATAGCAGGCTGACTAACCCTAGGAAGCTTGCTGAGGAGGCGGACCGCTGGGTGAGCACCCGGGTCCACAAGGGTCACGTGGAGACTCCGCCAAGAGTGGGCAGGGTCCCCAGCAGAAGAGTGGGGGGGAAAAGGGTAAACAGAGGGAGTTCCAGAAAGGGCCTCAAAGTAATCCCCAAGGGAACCAAGGGAAGGGTTCCCAGCCTCCCCTTGAGAAGAAGCACGGGGCCCCGACAGGTAAGCCTGTTCCCAGGGGACCCCTGAGGTGCTACAAGTGTGGTGAAGTGGGCCATAAGTCTAATGATCCCCAGTGCCCACAGTTTGGAAAGACAGCACCCACTGGTGCTCCACCCCGGCAGATGGCGAGTGTAGTCCTGGGGGAGGAGAGGGGTGTCCAAGGTGGGTGGGGTCCCGCAGAGATGTCCCTTGTCTCTTTAGAAGACTGTGAGGTGGTCCCCAGGACCCAACTGCCTGATAACACTAAAAAGTATAGGCAGTGGGTGACCATCAATGGCCATAGAGTGGAGGCTCTTCGAGACACAGGAGCCAGTGTGACAGCTGTCAAGTGTCACCTGGTGTCTGAAGAGCAGGTTGTCCCCAATGCATTTTACCCAGTTGTTGCCGCTGACAACACAGAGAGCCACTGCAAGGTGGCTCAGGTTCCCTTTGAGTGGGGGGGGGTCTCTGGTACTCTTCAAGTAGCTATGAGGCCAGCCATGCCTGTTGACTGTTTGTTGGGGAACGATTTGGAGAGCTCACCTTGGGCTAAGGTGGAGCGAAGTGCTCATTTGGAGATGTTGGGTCTGCCTGACTGGGAGTGTGTGACCACACGGTCCATGGCAGCCAGTAAGGGTGTTCAAGAGGACCTGGAGCCTGAGAGGGGGGCCCAGGTACCTGCCTTAAAGAGAAAAGGCAGGGGGCACGGGAAACCGGCCCCCGAAGTTCCCACGGTCCAGGAGGAGGTAGACCCTGAGGGGGATGCCCTGGAGCCTACAGGGGAACAGGTAGCTGAACTGGGGGACTTGCCTGAGCTGACCCATTGGCAGCAGGAAGGAGGACCCTCCAGGGAAGAGTTCTGTGCGGAGCAGAAGAAGTGCCCTTCTCTTGTGGGTTTGCGGCAGCAGGCTGCAGACCAGGCAGCAGGTGATCAGTCTGGATCACATTGGATCTACTGGGAGAATGATCTCCTGTATACTGAGCCTAAGGTTGCTGAGCCTGGGTCAGCCCGTGTGCTGGTGGTACCCCAGCGCTTCAGAGCCTTCCTACTGGGGCTGGCTCATGATGTGCCGTTAGCAGGACATTTGGGGCAGGACAAGACCTTTGAGAGGCTTGTCACCCACTTTTATTGGCTCCAAATGTGCAGGAGTTCAGATACGCACTGCAGGACCTGTCAGACTTGCCAGGCAAGTGGAAAGAGTGGGAGGAAGCAAAAGGCTCCTCTCCTGCCATTCCCTGTGGTCAGCACCCCCTTTGAACGGGTGGGCATTAACATTGTGGGGCCACTGGACCCCAAGACAGCCATGGGCAACAGGTTCATCCTGGTCTTGGTGGACCATGCCACCCGGTACCCGGAAGCCATACCTCTGAGGATAGTGACGGCCCCCGTGGTGGGACGGGCACTGATGGGAATTTTCTCCCGAGTGGGATTCCCTAGAGAGGTAGTGTCTGACCGAGGTACAAACTTCATTTCCAAGTATATGAAGTCCCTGTGGCAGGAGTGTGGGGTAACTTATAAGTTCACCACTACTTACCACCCCCAAGGAAATGGGTTGGTTGAGAGATTCAACCGGACCCTAAAAGGCATGTTTATGGGTCTTGAGGAACCTTTGAGGCGTAAGTGGGACGTCCTCTTACCATGCCTGCTCTTTGCATACCGTGAGGTGCCACAGAAATCTCTAGGGTTCAGTCCCTTTGAGCTTCTCTATGGTCACCCAGTGAGAGGACCTCTGAGTCTGGTCAAGGAAGGCTGGGAGCAATCTCCCAGGAAACCCCCCCAGGATGTATATAGCTACATGCTGGCCTTCAGGAACCAGACTAGGCGTTTCAGGCAACTCGCTGAGGCGAATCTGGAAGCCAGCCAGGAGGAGATGAAGCGGTTGTACGACCAGAATGCCACTCTGGTAGAGCTTCAGCCTGGTCAGAAAGTGTGGGTCATGGCCCCAGTGGAGCCTTGTGCGCTCCAGGATAAGTGGACCGGACCATTTGAGGTGGTGGAGCGCAAGAGTCCTGTTACCTACTTGGTGGACTTGCGGTCTCCCAGGAACCCCTTGCGGGTCCTGCATGTCAACCGCCTGAAGCCCCACTTGGAGAGGTCCGAAGTGGGCATGCTCTTAGCGACAGATGCTGGAATGGAGGAGGAGACTGAGCCTCTTCCTGACCTCCTGTCGGCGACAGAGCGAGATGGGTCAGTAGATGGTGTGAACCTCTCTTCCACCCTGACCCCTGAGCAACAGAATGACTGTCACCAGTTGCTGGGACAGTTTTCTGATCTGTTCTCCCTGATTCCCAGTGTCACTGATTGGTGCATCCATGATGTGGACACTGGAGACAGTCCTCCTGTTAAGCACAAAACGTACATGGCAACTGACAGGGTGAGAGCTTGCATCAAGGAGGAGGTCTCCAAGATGCTTGCGTTAGGGGTGATTGAGTCCTCTAACAGTCCTTGGGCCAGCCCAGTGGTCTTGGTCCCAAAGGCTGCCGCACCGGGTGCCACGCCAGAACTCCGGTTCTGTGTGGACTACCGAGGGCTCAATTCAGTCACGAGGACTGACGCGCACCCCATCCCCAGAGCTGATGAGCTCATCGATCGGTTAGGGGCTGCCCGGTACCTCAGCACGTTTGATCTAACGTCTGGGTACTGGCAGATCGCCTTGGCTGATGGGGCAAGAGAGAGGTCAGCATTCTCCACACCAGATGGGCACTACCAATTCCGGGTTATGCCCTTTGGGATGAAGAATGCCCCTGCCACCTTTCAGAGGTTGGTCAACCAGGTGTTGGCTGGACTGGAAGAGTTTAGTGCCGCCTACCTGGATGACATTGCAGTGTTCAGCGCCAGTTGGGAAGAACATCTGCGCCACCTCTGGGAAGTGTTGATGGCGCTGCGGAGGGCAGGCCTCACGATCAAGGCGAGTAAGTGCCAGATCGGGCAGGGTTCCGTGGTGTTCTTGGGACACCAAGTAGGGAGCGGCCAGGTGGCGCCCCTACAGCCCAAGATTGAGACCATCCTGGCTTGGGAGCCCCCCAAGACCCAGACAGAGGTGAGAGCCTTTTTAGGACTCACTGGGTATTACAGGAGGTTTGTCAAGGGGTATGGCAGCATCGTTGCACCCTTGACAGAGCTGACTTCCAGGAAGCAGCCCAAGAAAGTGATTTGGACTGACACCTGTCAGAAAGCTTTTGAGGCCCTGAAAACTGCCATGTGCACGGTGCCCTTGCTCCTGGCACCCAACTTCTCAAGAGAGTTTATCGTTCAAACAGACGCTTCAGAGCATGGTGTGGGGGCTGTTTTGTCACAGATAAATGAGGAGGGCCTAGATCAACCCGTAGCCTTCATCAGTAGGAGGTTACTTCCACGGGAACAGAGGTGGAGTGCGATTGAGCGTGAGGCATTTGCTGTGGTCTGGGCGCTGAAGAAGCTGAGACCATACCTGTTTGGGACTCACTTCCGGGTTCAGACAGACCACAGGCCCCTCAGATGGTTGATGCAGATGAGGGGTGAGAATCCAAAGCTGTTGAGGTGGTCCATTTCCCTACAGGGGATGGACTTCACGGTGGAACACCGCCCTGGTACAGAACACGCCAATGCTGATGGTCTGTCCAGATTTTTCCGCCTTAGTGAAGAGAACTCCCAGGAGGTAGGGTAGTTCTCCCACATTTCAGCTGGAGGGGACACGTGTTAGACCTGGCACTGTTAGCATGGGTCTCCCTTCCATTTTTGCTGTTGCCTCATGTGTTTTTGCTGGTTATAGATGCTTTGGGCACTGTGCCACTGCTATTCAGTGCCACAGTGCAAGTGCTCCCTATGGTAAATTGATGTATGGAATAGTGATTCCATGATTGGTTGGTTTGGTTTACTTGTCAGACCCTAGTACAGTGCACTGAGTGTGCCCAGGGCTTGTAAACCAAATGCTGCTGGTGGGCTTGCAGCACTGGTTGTGCCACCCACAGAAGCAGCCTGTAAAAGTGTGTCTCAGGTCTGCCATTGCAGAGCCTGTGTGCAGTCTGGTACTGCCATCTTGACTGGGCAAGTGCGCTTGCCAGTCCCTAAACCTTCCATTTTCTTCATATCAGACACCCCTATGGTAGGCCCAAGGGCAGGGTGCATTGTAAGTATAAGGTAGGACATGCCCTGGTGTGTGTGGCATGTCCTAATAGTGAATTACAGCCATTTTCGTTTTTCACTATTGCAAGGCTACCTGTTCCCCATAGGCCAGTTTGGGCAGTTTGATTATAACCTCTTATAATCCTAACTGACCCAGGGAACATGGTAGAAAAGCGAATTTAGTATTTCCATAAATCAGGAAGGCGTACTCTGATTGAAGTCACTCAGGAGGCATATGTAGTATGAGAATCTTCTTTTTATTAATGTTATTTGTTTTGTAAAACCGGCACACAGCCAACGCGTTTCGTTCCCTAGTGCCACGGGAACTTCATCAGGGTTGAAATACACCGGGCGTCAGTGGGGCTGCATTTTGAAAATCAAAAGTCTTGAATGTTGCCTCAACTCGATAAAATGTTCTCAAGCTCACTTTTCCGACTGCCGCGGTAGCATGGTTTTATGGGCGTTATGTGATTTGCAAACAGTCAAGTCCGCGCCTTAATATGCGGGTTGATCTGCAGCATTGCACCCTCGCCAAGTCTTTCAGTATCACCGGAATGCGGAAAAGGGCGTGGCCATTCAAACCGTGACATTAATAAAAAGAAGATTCTCATACTACATATGCCTCCTGAGTGACTTCAATCTGAGTGCGCCTTCCTGATTTATGGAATTTCTTGCTTGTTTGACATCCTCCAGCAGCAGATGTCGGGAGTAGCTGCACTCATATGGAATATATGAAACTGGTGGAATTTAAGTGCTTGACCCTGGTCAGCTGCTGTGTGCATCTTTTTGTTTGTAAGCGAATTTAATATGCCTGAACTCAGAATGATAAAATACATCTTTTAGTGAAGTTGGTTTTAACATTCTGTGTTTGGAAATACCACTTTTAGAAAGTAGGTATTTTCTTGCCTAACTATCCAAGCCTGCCTCTGCTAGGTTGTGTATTCCATGTCTGGTTTGTGAGTGACAGGGGCTGGGGGATTCCAGGAGACAGGGTGAGTCAGGACAGGGCTGAATGAGAGATCTGCATGGAGATGGGTGGGAGGAGTTGCACCTGGGACCTGAATAGGGCTGTGCCTTCCCTCCACAATGCTGGCTCCACCTCCTGTGGTGCGTCTGATGTCCCTGGCCTACACTGTGAAAGGAAAGAAGGAGTCTTGTCAACAAAGTGCTCCAGGACTGACCAGAACTGGTTTGGACTAGGCAAAGGCCTCTCTGCCTTCAGAGAACAAAGGGAAAATGAGTATAAAAGAGGGGACCCAAACCCCAGAACTTTAGATCACTTTGGGAAACAAGAAGAACCTTTGCTGAGGAGAGGAACCAGAGAAACTGAGGAGGAGACTATCCCTAAGCTGAGTGCTGTCTGGGGGATTGTCCTGCAGTGGTTGCCTGACTGCCAAAGAAAGGAGAAAGGAACTTTGTGTGTACTTTCATCAACTTGTGAAAAGATCTCCAAGGGCTTGAGAGAAGAGCTTGCCTCCTGCTGAAGTCTCAGGGACAACAGACTTCACCAACCAGCTCCCCAAGAGTCTTTCTGGAAAGTGCCTGCTGCTGTGCTGGACTTTCTGAGGGACTGCGTGTCGCAAGGAGCTGGAAGAGCGATTCACGAAGGAGAAGCGTCGCCGCCGAAGCGCCTCGCATCGCCGAAGAAAAGGATCGACGTCGCATCAGACGCCGCCGCATCAACGGAGAAGAGTGTTGCTGTCGCATCGTTGCCGAAGCGCCTCGCGTCGCCGGAGAAGAGGACTGACGTCGCATCAGACGCCGTCGCATCAGACGCCGCCGCATCACCGGGAAGCGTGTCGCAGGGCCTGTCGCGGCTCAGAAGAATCGTTGAGTCGCCGCACAACTGTTGCATCGTTGCCGAAGCGCCTCGCATCGCCGGAGAAGAGGACCGACGTCGCATTAAATCTATATAAAAGATACTTATTTTTAATATTCAACTGGTGTGGTGTCCATCTGTAGTGTTGTCACTGGATTACTGTATGTGTTCACAAATGCTTTACACACTGCCTCTGAGATAAGCCTGTCTGCTCGTGCCAAGCTACCAAGGGGGTGAGCAGGGGTTATTTTAGGAGTGTATCCCCTTTACCCTGACTAGACGCAAGGGTCCCTATTTGGACAAAGGTACCTACCTCTGCCAACTAGAGACCCCAAATCTAACATGCGGTATAAAACATAGATTTTTATCCTTACTAAATACCGTTCATTCTGTCTCCTGTAGGCATTCAAGCTGTGACTGTGAACCTGGAAGCTGAGAGTGTGCTGGTAGATACAACACTGACGGCTGAAGAGGTTCAGGATCTGATTGAGAGTACCGGCCGCCTGGCAGTGCTAAAAGGCATGGGAAGCACCACCCAGAGTAAGTAGTGTAGACTAACAGACGAAACTGGGATGCTAATTGGGGCAATAACCATTTCTGCTTAATTGTGCTTAGGAGAACCCAGGAATTTTATTATTGGATTTTACCACATAAGGTATAGTACATCCTGTTTTGTGTCTGCAAGAGTAGCAACTGATTTGCAAAATGATGGAGGTCAACTTAATAAATGGGGATTGTAGCAGATCTTGCTCTTAAAGAGATCAGAATCTTTTTTCAGTAGGGTACCCAATGTATGTATGTGTGTGTGAGTGGGCATTGAAGGATTTACAACTCTAGCCTTAAAGGGAGTTGCTTCGGTATCTGACCTACAAGAGTAATGACTACACTGAACTTAAAGGGTCAATAAATGCTGGTACGCTGTGTTCTGAAAGGGAACTGTGCCAACAACATTTTTATTATTGCACCCTTGCAAAGAAACTACCTATCTATAATACTGAATTCAATGTTTTATTATTCACAGGAATATCCCACATGTGCTGCACTTCTTACCGTATTGATTATTTTAGTGTATCTGTGTATGTTATTTGAGTTGATCTCTGTACCTTATTTTAGTGTACCTTATTTTAGTATATCTGTGCATGTTATTTGAGTTGATCTCTGTACCTTATTTTAGTGTATCTGTGTATGTGCCCTTAACTTTTTTTTAATGGTTTTATGCTTTTCTTCCTCACAATTTTCATTTAGTTTAACTTGATTTCCCAGTAACTTTCCCTCACAGGGGAGCCTGTGCAGGGAAAGCGGGGTGGCTGGGCCCTGGATTTGCTCCCTGTTTACTTTCCCCATCCGTTTGTTAGGAATCTCTCACTCGCGCTACGGCGCTGGCGTGTACACACGCCCACCCTCTTATGGAGGGATATTTAAATCTGGCTGTAGCGCGGATGCGCAGCTGGCGCGCCAAAAGCAGCTCGTCTGTGCCTGGACCGAGCCCAGCGCCGGAACCCCTGCCGGTTTTAATGTAGATCCCAATACGAATATCAGATACTCAGGTAAGGAGCTACTCGCCCTCAGAGGATCCACTAACGTTTGTCCCTGTTTTAATTTGCACTCCCTTTGGTTAGGAAATACTGCTGGCTGCAAGTCATGTGGTTTTTCTTTGGTAGCCCCCTCTCTACCGCTAAGCCTCCCTGCATCTTGCTCAGAGCGCACCTCAATCCTTACCCCTCTTTGTACCGTTGTGCGCTCGTCAATGTCCGGTCCCTGGTTAAACACGCCACAAAAATGGCTATTTTTATCGAAACCTACCAAATTGACATCATGTTTATCACAGAAACATGGGCCAATTACCGCAGGCCCCCCAGGATATAACATTTTCAGACTAGACCAACCCCTAAAAAGAGGAGGCGGACTCAGAATCATTTACAGGGATCAGATCAGGGCTAGATTCACAGCCACGTCCAATGAAAACTGTGAATCCCTATCTTTCTGGATCGAACTGACAAAAAAATAAATCCTTTAGAGGGCTGCTTATTTACCACCCACCCGGACCAAAAAGTAGGTTTCTCAATACCATTAGCACTCTCCTGGAAGGAGACATCTGTAATTCAGACTTCACAATTCTAGGAGATTTGAACTTCCATCTAGACTTAATTGAAGAGAAAGACACTAGAGACCTCCTGGAAACTATAAATGATTGTGGGCTTACTCGGCTGATCCAGAATCCCACCCACATAGCAGGCCACACACTGGATACCATCTTTAGCAACAATGACTCGCTCAAGCCCTGGGACCCAATAGAATCCCTGTGGACATATATAAGTATTTGCCAGACTTTTGGGCCCCATTGATCACAAATCTTTTAAAAGCTGCAATAGTGGGCCCCTTAGTCCAGACCTGGAAAAAAGCCATTATTGTGCCGATTTTTAAAAAGGGGGATAAAACCAAACCTCATTGTTATCGCCCAATTTCCTTGCTCGATAGTTCGTTTAAAATATTGGGCAGGGTAATTTTGGCTAAATTAGAACTTTGGGCACTGGAACAGCAGGCGCTTTCAATCTATCAATTTGGTTTTCGCCCAGGACTTGGAACCGTAGAACAATCTCTAAATCTGGCTTTAATTGTTCAACAGTATACTAAAGCACAAAATGGCTGTGTTCATTTAGCGTTTATGGACCTAACATGTGCCTTTGACACAGTGAATCGTAGTCAACTATGGTCCATAATGTTAAAAATGGTGATCGATGGAGCGTTTATCTCCTTGCTTAGTAGGCTACATGAATACACCTCAGCCTCAGTACGTTACAACAATCAGGGAGATTTGACTGAAGGATTCCCCTCAGATATAGGAGTAAGACAGGGCTGTGTCCTGGCCCCATTTCTTTTCCTATTATACATCAATGGGCTGGGAGACCAACTATGTAAGTTGGGAAAAGATATTCCAAAATGTAATAGGTGCCAAATCCCCGTTCTCCTATATGCTGATGATGCTGTCCTGATAGCCAGGACAGCAAATGGCCTACAAGTGTTGTTAGATTTATTTAATAATTTTATTAACAATCTAGGGTTAAAAGTAAATCACACAATCTTTCATCATGAAATGTGGCCCAAAGAAAGCCAAAACAAGAAAATTTTACTGGGGGGCTCAGAAATTGAGAACGTTCCATATTTTACCTACTTGGAGGTACCATTTGATGCTGATTTTAGTTAGAAACATGCTTTAAATATTAGAATCATCCAATTTCAGAAATCTATTGATGCTATTTTTAGATTCACTTAAAGATTGGGACATAAACCAACTAAGGAGATTTTATGTATCTACAATAGTAAAAGTCTTTCTGTAGTGACTTTTGGGGCCGGGGTGTGGGGACACGTAAATTGTAAATCACTCCAAGTAGCAGAGAATAAGTTTCTAAGAAGACTTCTTTCAGTGCCTCAGTGTTCTGCTATCTCTTTCTGTCATGAGGAAGTTGGTATGAGTTATTTGAAAGACTACATAGCTATTCAACCACTGTTGCTCTGGTTAAAAACTTGGCAGAACCCAGAGGCTGCCCTCTGCAGAATAATATTGACAGCCTGTATGAAGCTGGACAATAGCTTAGACATACCCTGGCTTAGGTATGTTAAAACGAGTTTTGTTAAAATGGGTGTCCCAGAATATTATTCAAACGCTGATATGTTAAAAAATGTTTCATCTGTTACTATAAAGTCACTTTTTTTATCAAAGTTATGTCCGGGCAGGCTCTATATGTAGCGTGACTGGTCAGCCAGAGCACCTACCACAACCACAGAGAGCCTGCCCTGTACCTGCAAACTGACTCAAACGAAAGAAGGAAATTTTTGTTGACAAGGCTGCGTTTAAAAACTGTACATTTTCTAGTTGCTTTCCCTACCCAAGGCATGTGGTTTGCCTCACTCTCTGTTTGTCCATGTGACAATTGCTCACCTCAAAGGACTATGCACTTTATTCTCTTTTGTAGATTTTGCACCCCCCCAGAGGAAACAGTTTATTCGCCCTTTATTACTTTTGGCAGGGATTATGAATAATAAATTGGCAATGGAGTTTTTACTCTCTCTAGGGACAGTTGAGATCATATATTGTATATTAAATGATCTTTTTACTGCTTTTAAGATTCGTAGTAGATATTGATCATTTTAAAATCTGTAAATCTTTTGTATGTGAATGTGCTGTTTTCAAATGAAATTGTGTTTGTACAACCTTTTATGGCTCTTTTAGAGTCAAAATAAAGTATTCTTGACTTGACTCGCTCACTATATTAGACATTTTACCCCTCGCATGGTCTGACCATTCCGCTATTCTGTTTGAGCTAGAAATCAATAAAGATACTCCAGTTATCAACAAGCAAAAGGGCCTGATCTCCCATCAAGCATGGAAGAACTTAAACTTCAGCCAACTTCAGACGCAGCTTTTAGAAAGTCTGCCTCCCTCCTCTCCAGACCCTGGTAAGGCCGCCCAGAATTACTCAAACTGGCTAGATGCTACTTTTTCACAACTAGCTCCTCCTAAAGCCGTCCGACAAAAGAGGAGCCAACCCTCGGAGCCTTGGTACTCCGAGGCTCTTGGTCTAGAAAAACAAAACTGTAGACGACATGAGAGGAAATGGAGACTTAACTATGAAGCTCACGAGAAGGAACTGTACAGACGTACTCTGTCCAAATACAAAACTCTCCTGACCAAAGAAAAAACTGTGTACTTTACGTCCCGAATAGAATGCTCAAAAAACTCCCCTTGGGAGCTCTTTCAGGTTATAAAGAAATTTACAAAACCTCCTGCAGCTAAAGAAAATAATAGTAGCCAAATCTTCTGTGATAATATTGCTCCATACTTAAGAAACAGGGTGGATCAAATCTACAAACTTTTTAGTGCCTCTGGGAACAACCACCCTATCCCGCAACCTGTTAAACCTTCAGTTACAGTGATGAATTATAATGAAACTCTCCCTATAGAATTGCTTAGTTTCAACTCAGGTGGAGCATCTTATTCAGACCACTAAATCTATATCTCCAACTGACCCTTGCCCTCCTTCGGTGCTCAAACAAATTCCTGAACCTATTGCTAAAGTTCTGACGAACATCTTTAATTCTATGTTTCGGTCAGGTTGCTTTCCCGCGTCTTGGAAGAAAGCTGCTATCATTTCACTCTTAAAAAAGCCCAATCTTGATCCTGATTTCCCGTCTAGCTACAAACCCATCTCCAGACTTCCTTTCCCTGCCAAAACCATTGAAAAAATCAAGAATACTGAACTCACTCAATTTATTAAAGAGCATGATCTGTTAGACCCAACACAGTTTGGTTTTAGATCAGACCACAGTACAGAGATAGCGCTCCTCAAAGCAACTGATGAACTTAAAGCTATCCTTGATGGAGACAACGCAGCCCTGATCCTGCTGGACCTATCTGCGGCCTTCGATACCGTAGATCACCTAACATTATGCCAGCGGCTAGAGACTATTGGCATAAAGGGTTCAGCTCTAGACCTACTTCGATTTTTCCTTAAGGACAGGGGAAATACAGTGATTCTAGATAACTTCAGCTCCAAAACATTCTCGCTACCATGCGGGGTTCCGCAGTAGTCCTCGCTCAGACCCACCCTTTTTATTAATATATATGTAGCTGAACTCGCTCCGCTGATCCAGTCATTTGGCCTATTACTCACCTCCTACGCAGATGACACACAAATCGTTCTATCTGCTGCAAATAAAGCCAAAAACACAAGCTCACAGCTACACAACTGTATGAAAGAAATCGGCACTTGGATGGACAGGTACTGCCTAAAGTTAAATTCTGACAAGACAGAGGTTATTCTCTTCGGAAACAATCCCCACTTTTGAACTCCTGAATGCTGGCTATTAGAGATGGGCCCACTCCCAGTGGCAAACCCCAAAGTTAAAAGTTTGGAAGTAATTCTGGATGATAAACTAAATCTTGGTAAACAGATTAATACCATCTTATCTACTTCTTATAACACCTTAAGAACCATCAAAAAGGTCCTTCCTTACATACCCATCAATTCGAGAAAAACAGTTATGTCCTCCCTCATTTTATCCAAAATTGATTATTGCAATGGTTTATATATCAATCTACAGAAACAATACATTAATAAACTACAGGTCCTCCAAAACTGCGCCGCCAGAGTATTGCTCGATCTCCCTAAACATCTTTCAGGATCTTCTGCTATCAAAGATCTACACTGGCTTACCATCAGTAATCGAATTAAATTTAAAACCCTCTACCTCACTTTTAAGGCTCTACATGGCTCTGGTCCCGAATTCCTAAAAAAAGCTATCACTTGGTATACCCCTAACAGGAACCTCAGATCTTTAGGAACTTACAAAGTGACCTCCTTCAGATTCAAGAAAACCAAATTGGGTGGCAGCAGATTTCTCACCGGAGCCACTAGACTCTGGAATACGCTGCCTCTCCACATCAGATCCACTGCATCCTTACAAGTTTTCAGGAAACTTCTTAAAACCTGGCTCTTTAACAGATAACTGTTCTCCCGCATTCTCCTTTCATACTCTGCTCGGCAATCAGCGCCAAGACACCTTCGGGTATACGCTGCGCTTTACAAAACTCGTTAACGTAACATATGTTTTTTGAGTTGTTCTCAGTACCTGTGCTATGATTTATTTTAATTAGGTAAATGCTATATTTTATGATATGACTGGTGTTCTGCATGGAATCCAGGGTAACAGTAAATATTCTAGTAAATCACGTTACTATTATGTTCTGATTGTTTCCCATTCTCAACCTGTAAGTATTCCTGCAACCCAATGAAAATTGCTGCAATGGATGTTTTACTTCAGTTTTGTGTCCCAGTACTATGCATGCCTTTATTGATCATACACCGCACGCCCCATCCCTGCGTGTATCCTCACCACTTGCCTTTTTTCCATCAACTGGTGCATATCGAAACTTGTTTCTATATTCGCCGGGAATTTCTGAATCGGTGTCTAGCTTTTCTTCCTGTCTCCTACCTTCCCGCACTCTCCCCTTCATGGCCTTTACAGGTGAAGGCTAAGTATTTCATTGTTGTTTTGTATCTTGCTGCATGTATTTCTGAGACTACAGAGCAGTGCTTTATAACAAATAGAGGGCTGGAGCTAGTCCAGTCCCAAGATGGCAGAGGCATCTCAGAACTCCCGTTCTTCACCTTCCCCTCTGTCTTACCTGCATGAGACCCCAGCTGACCTAGCGAGCTGGGTGCCATGGCTTCAGACACCCGATATCGATAGGCGACTCCAAGCAGAGAGAGATCCCCAGTGATTTACAGCATGAGATTCTGGCCTAGCCACCTCTGCCATTTGTTGTGTGTAGTGTAAGCTGCAGTAGTGGTGGCGACCTTCCCTTGCTTTGCATCCATGTTTCAGGTGTGTGATTTTTGTGCCCTCCTGGAGCGAGCAGAGGTGGAAGGGGAATGCTGGTGGTGTTCTCTGTGACACCCAAAGCGGAATCAGAGCCACTGGCATAATTATGGGCTGCCTGGTGTGACCAAAGCAGGGGAGAAGACCCCTGGAGGAGACAACCGCTGCAGAGCCTCGAGTGGTGCACTCTCTAGATATGTGAGAGCCTACACCTGCACCCTTTGGGCCTACACAAACCGCCTGTCCATTGATCAAGGATGGACCAGCAGCCCTGGGACAGTTTTCAACATCTCCCGTTCTTCTATTGGGAAGAAAGTTAAGAACTTTGACTTTGCAGGCCCGATAGTTTGGATTGGTGCAATGTCAGAATGGAAAAGGAACAGGTAAGATTGCTTTAACTAGAAATTGATTACAAGGTTAAAGAAGACAGTCCCTCGGCTCTTACATGTGTGGTGGGGGAGTGAATGCTGTTGAGCTACATTAATGCTAAACTTTGTGATCCTAACTGCTGGGATCGGAAGAACACTCCAGCAGTTTAGATCATATAGTGTAAGATAGGAGTGGAGCGGCACAGCTGTGGGAACATTATCTGGGCCTAGAAATTCTAATCTACTATACGTAGACTATTAAACCATGGCCATTTAAAGAATTGCCACAACGCTGAAGAAATGTCCTGGCAGTATACTCGCACATCTCTAGGGAGACACACTGCCTGCCTGAAAACATGACTGAGCCAACCATATTGGTCTGTGATGACAGTGATTTCCAATATTTTTAGTTTTGGGAGACATAAATTTGATACAGTCCTTCGCCCAGATGAGCGTTTGGGAATTATTGACACAATTGAAGCGGAACCAAATAGAAACAACGCTCCACGATACAATCATGACTGAGTACCTCAGAGCAGCCTAGTGCCTGATACTGATCAGTGAGCCACGCATTTTGCTTGATTTGACCTTTGGCAAGGAATGGTCATTCATTGCCTGAAAATGCACTAGAGACTGGCTGGTTGTGCTAATATTAAACACAGCCAGGTTCATTTCTGATACAATGCTGATCCAGACAAGCGAGAGTAATCTTAGAGGAGTGGTCCAGGTAACAATTTTAAAGAAAAGCCTGGATTAAATCAGTAAAGGTATGGACTACACAGGAAGTTCCTGACCAAGTCAAAAATAAAAAACTGCAGAAGGACGTCTATAAATTCAGTCACGAGACCACTTCCCCTACTCTACAGATGAGTACTATACAACCAATACCATCAGAAGCAAGGGAACAGGAGACCAACGCCCCAGAACTGGTCATTCATCTCCTACGACAGGAGTACTAGCAGTGATGAAAGTACTCCCATTTGTAACCCCCCGCTGCCCAGCCAGGTTTCCCATTTGGGTTTTGGCCTATCCCTTACCAGCAATTCCCACCTAGATTTCCATTCGCACAAGGAAGAGACAGAGGAAGGGACCGAGAGAAACAAAAAGACAGCTAAGTGTCCAATGGTCTGACGAATCCCAGATAGTGACAAGGAGCAAAGCGAATGACAATTTACCAGTCCCAAACAAAACAACCTAGTAGTCAGCCTTCATACAATCATTCTATCTGAGATTGAGATGCAAGTCAAGTTCAAATAAGCTTTATTCGGCCATGAAGCCATAAAAGATACACTACACAGTTATAGAAAGCTTATATAAACAATACAGATTTGCTATAAAATACAATTTAAAATAGTGCAAAACAAACACAAATCACTGTTGTGTGTCTTTCCTAATCCTAATAGAGGAACAAATGAAACTGATGACAGCATGACAGACAAATTCAGATGATAGACACTGCAAACATTTTGAGACTGCATATCTACAGTCAAAAGAACGTAAAATGGAGCGCACATTTTTGTTCCTAGGGACAGAATAAAAAATGCACAACAACATAAAATGTAAGCAAGATTGCTGGCTAGTACCATTACAAGGGCAACAAGGTAGGTACGGAAACCAACTGCCCTGTAGAGAGGGTAAGCAACCAAAAAATTAATGAGGTTCAGCCTGAAAAGCGTTAAATAAAATCGGTGCTTTGGTTAGGGATTCAGTCCAAATAAGATCCGGGTTGTGCCGGAATAACAATCTCCATGTAAAAGCTCACCGTGGCATCGCTGAGAATTTTTTAGATCGATTTAAATTACTATTACATAAAAAAAGGGAACGAATCAAAGCCTTCGAATTACTATCCATCTCAGTAGGAGAATAAAAGAATTGTGTTACACCCAGGTCTGTGAAGGATTTTTTAACATAAGCCAACCAAGGGATGTTGTTACCATGGTCTAAAGTGATGCAGTCAGTCAGGACAAGGCTGGAAAAATTTGTGAAGGAAGAACTCCAGATTTTTACCCAGAGTAAAAGGGCGGCTAATTTCATTGTGTCCTCAATATATGACAAGCTGACCTCAGTATGAGTGATAAATTTGGAAGTATTCTTTGGGACTGGCAATAATCTAGAAAGGAATTTGTACTAATACTGGCCCATCTCCTATTCTAGGCAGATCCTATCCATTTGTCTGTAAAAACCTCTCCAAGGAATTAATATAAAAAATAAATAAAAAGGATGCAAGAATGCACCCCTGTCTAACCCCCTTGCTGACCTTAAAAGTAGATGTGCACTTCCCGGAAGGACCATATCGGACCTGTGCCAAAGTGTCCCAGTACAGTTGTTTTAAAAGTTCAATTATGCCAGTATAAACCCCAGCACCACTCATCAGAGTCCACAACCTACCCCTGTCCACAAGGTCAAAAGCACTAGACAAGTCCCTAAAGGCCAGGTGCAAAACGCCGCCCCTGGCCCTTACGTACTTCCCTGTGATCAAGAGCCAGTTGAGTGACTATTCGACCATGCCCACACGATGTCGAAAACCATATTGTACCTCTGACAGAAACCCTCAATCTTCCGCCCATTCCTCCAGTTTCTGGAGGTTCACTGTACCCAAAATCTTGACGGTGAAATCCAACAATGAGATTGGACGATAACATGTAGGATTTCCCCTGTCCCCTTTCTTAAAGACAGGGACAGTGGTAGATCTCCTCCAGGAACTAGGTAATCGCGCCTGGAGAAAGGGTCGAAACACATTTGCCAGTAGAGGGGCCCAAAATGGTACATTGTGTATAAAGACATCTATTGGGACTCCGTCTGGGCCAGGGGCCTTCCCAGGGGAGCTATTTAAAATAGCAACTGTGACATCAGACGCATCAAATGAAAACGCATGGAGAATACAGTCTGTCACTTGGGTGGCGGGGGAATTTGCCTGACTAGGAGAGCTATTTGGAGGACTTGAGCCAGGGGAACTAAAAATCGCAGTGAAATGGAGCAATAACTTCTCCGGAAAGACGCAAGTCTTTAACAGAGGCCTAGGATTTGTGCACACTCCATGTCTGGGCAAATTTAATCTGAGGCGTGAGCTCGCATAATTGTTTTGTAAAGTGGGATTAAAAGCATTTTTTTCAGGATAGCACCATGCTCGGAGGCACTGAGCCACAGATGTGATTAAGGAACAGGTCTACGTTCCAGTCCGCACATAATCAATATCATTCAAAGTCTTTACATTTGAAAAGGTTAATATCAAGGAAATTGAATTTTTTTTACACTAAAAAGCAGAGGGTATTCCACTTTTTGTTGCATCAAAAGGAAATGGCATTTAAAACATTGGAAAACAGTCAGCCCCTTGTGATAAAACTGGCTGACAAGGGCTGGCCAATTGAATGTGTGGCGAGTTGTGCAAACACCTCATGTTAGACCAGACGGATACAATGTACTTGGAAATGACCCAATGACGAGACTAAAAACCACTATTAGAAGCATGGTGGAAGAAGCACTGGCAATTAGATGGATCACGGGGCAAGGCGCCAAGTTCCTTATAGCTAAGGAACCGCATATGGCATTATTTTGTACACTAATAAAAATGCACAAATGGGAGTTTCCACCGCCACGTAGGCCCATATTTTCAGGAATAAATTAGATTTTGACAATCATTGTCACAAATCTGGGGCTGGTTCCTTAGGCCACTGGCAACAAAGATGCCATCTTACCTGAAGGACACAAATGATGTTTTATGTCTACTTTGAGGTCTTGCCATCAACCCTAATACCAACCTATTTATCACAGTGGATATAGAGGCATTATATTCAAGTATTCCTCAGGAATGCACTTTAGAGGTTGTCAAGTCTATTTTAAGGATTACCAAGTGGAATTCCACCACTCCAGTACACTTTGTAATGGATTGTGCAAGAGGGGTGCACACCGAGAACTTCTTTGAGTACAATGAAACCTTGTACCATCACATCAAAAGCACATCCATGGGCCCCAGTTCTGGCCTGTCTATACATTCACCAGTTTGAATAGGATTTCATATATACAGACAGTTACCCATTTAAGGATCAGCCCATACTCTGGCGAAGATAAATAGGCAATATCCTGATTATTTGGATTGGGGACACCAACAACGCCCTACAGTTTGTTGAGTGGATCAGTCGACGTGACACTTAATTAAAATGTATCCACTTTGAGTAAGGATAGAATCAGTTTCCTAGACTTCGGGCTTGATTACGATGGCGGCAGGCAGGTGACCGTCCGACAATGAGTCGGCAGTCCCATCTGCCCTATTATGATAGGACCACCGGCCGTGGTGCAGGCAGTCGGAAAGTGCCTTTTTCTACTGCAGCTTGTGCTGCGGCCCAGGAAAAGGGCAGCAGCACAAGCTGCAGTAGTAAAAGGCACTTAGTGTACACCCATGCACCGTGTGCCAGGCACCATGTGGTTCCTGGCACAGTGCATGGATGTGTGGGGAGGCACTACATTTGCCCCCCCAGGCCACTTAGCAGTGGCCCACGGGGAACGGGGGCCCTGCTTGGGGCCCTCAAAGTCCCTTTGCGGCCGCCTTTCCATGGCGTTGGGGCCGCCATGAAAAGGCAGTCGGAAAGGGACATCTTAATCCCTACAGCGGTGCCTGCGCAGGCACCGCCCTCATGGTAGGGATAGGAGCCCAACCGCCGCCCCAACGAGATCCTTGAGCCTGTTGGAGGTGGCGGTCTGTCCCGCAGACCGCTGCGGTCTGACTGTCTGCATCGTAATGCGGCGGTTTGACCGATGGCCTGGATGTCGGTGGGTCCCCCATCGTCGGTCTGTTGGTGGCAGTCCCTCCGATATCCAAATGAGGCCCATAGATACAGAAATCAAGGACAGAAGTTTCACAACAAGGTGTTTGAAAAATCTAAAGAAGAAAACGCCTCCTCCACTTTGAAAGTTTCCACCCAAGATCACTGAAGGAAAATCTGCAGTTTGGGCAATAGCAGCGCATCCGCAGAAATTGCTCAGACATCTACAAATGTGAAGAACAAGCAGGTGCACTCACAAAAAAACTCGCATCACGCCTATACCCTAGGAAAATCACAAGGAAAGCCCAGAAGAGGGCACGTAACAATAGGGAATCTCTTCTTGAGAGCCATCCTAGACCAGAATCAGATAGACTAACTTGTGTCACCACCTACTCAACAGTTTCCAATACTGTGAAAAGAATTAGTTTAAGACATTGGCATATTTTACATAGCGAAGAGAACACCTGGACGCCACCCTTTTTCCTTTAAACCGGGTAGGAGAATTTGCGACAAACTTTTACATACAAAAATAACTCCACCCATTCCAACAGCCCCAAATACCCTATGGGGCTTACCACCAGTCACAGGACTCCACCCATACGGTATATGCTCTGTATGTCCGCTTACTACAGCCAATAGAGAACTAGACATTTGTGTAGACCGCCCATGCATTATAAAAAGTCACACTAACTGTAACAGCTAGAATGTGTTCTATATGATCACATACTCATGTGAGTATAGATACATAGGAATGACGTTTCGTAAGGTGCACATTAAGCTTAATGAGCACCGGAGATAAATACGATGTGAGAAAAATGCAACCAAAATGACAAGCATCTATCTGGAAATAACCCACTCAGTAAATAATCTTAGGTGGGTGATACTCGAGAAGGTAACATCCAACTTACAAACTAGCACATTACAAACGCTCCTTAATAAAGAACAAAGATGGGTGTATCGCTTATGGACCCATATATAAGGTCTGATTGATGTTATTCCATGGTTCCAGAGAAATCAGGGATGGTTCTGACTGTATTACTGATGACTATAGCCGCCTTAAAACAACAAACACCCCCTTTTTCAACACATAAAATACTCTGTAGATTAAGTGACAGAGTTAAGATATAGACCCCTGTTTGCATTTATCTATAAAAATACTCACTGAAAAAAACAAAGGTTTCAGGGACTGTATAGTTAGGCTCAGATTTCACTCATACAAAACCTATGAAATTCAGCAGTTCTACTTAGCTGGGCTAACTATAACTTACGCCCCCTGCAACACACTGCTTATGACCTCGCATATTAAATTACTCATGACATGGTCAGTGACCTCACTGATGACATCACTCATGACATTATACAGTGAATATGAGTGTTTTCTAGAGGTTTATGAGTGTTAAACATATATACCAAGGTACTACAAAAGTTAAAATAGTATACTTTATGTACTACTAATGAGTGATTCCATTTTTTAACATAGATTATGTGAGGGGCTGTGTGGATCTGTGTGTGAGTGGGTGTCTGAGTGGCCGTACTGATGTGTGAGTGGGTGTATTAGTAGCTGTATGGGTGTATTCTTGGGTGTGCGAGTATCTGTATTGGTGAGTGAGTGAGTGTGTTAGTGGCTGAATGAGTGAGTGGCTGTATGGGTGGTTGAGTGGGTATGTAAATAACTGGGTGAGTGAGTGGGTGTCTGAATAGCTGTATGAGTGAGTGACTGGCTCTGTAAGTGGCTGTGTGAGTGAGTGGCTGTTTGAGTGGGTGTTTGGTTGAATGAGTTGGAGTGTGAGTGGCTGTATTGTAGAGTAAGTGTCTGTGTTAATGGATGTATGTGTGAGTGAGTGGATGTGTGAGTGTTTGAATGGATGTGTGAGTGTTTGAATGGATGTGTGAATGGCAGAGAAAACATCCCCTTCTCCCGCTTACAAAGAATTTTGCAGCTCTTGCAACATCTTGGGACTTCACCAGATGTTCTCTGAACCCCACTCAATCTAGTGGCCACACTTTAGATCTCATTTTTGCCTCAAAGAAGCTAGTCTCCATTTTAGATACTTTCCCTCTTTGTTGGACAGACCATGCCTTGATAACTTTTCTTCTTCACACAAACAAACTTAGACCCGCCAAAAAGGCAGAAACTACTTTAGTCATGAACAGGGCTTGGCACAAACTGGGCAGCTCTTTTCGGAAGGAGTTATCTAACCTGTCCACTGTAGATGAAAATTATAAAGTCATGGAGGAAAACATTCTGGAACTTCTTGACTCGGAAATCCCTTTACAATCAAGGAGAAAGTGCATTCGACCCTCTGCCCCCTGGTGTAACTATTCTCTCAAGCAATTAAAGGTAGCCTGAAACAAGCTGAAAGAAAATTGCGTAGATCCCATAGAGAAGACAAAGCACAACTAAAATCCTCCTTGCATGATTATAAGAAAGAGATTAATTCAGCCAAAACAGACTCTAATGCCACAGCCATTTTCACAGCTCCCAGAAACACCAAAAAGGTCTTTGACATTATGCATGAGGTATCCAACCCAGACTGTTTGAAAAGGAACATTGCCCCATCTCAGTAGCTATGTAACAACCTTGCAACATTTTTTGAGGAAAAGATAAATAACATCCTGGAGGACATTACCAATTCCCCCTACCCTACTAGCCTCCCCGCACTTGGAATATCTCCAAATAGTTACTTAAGTACTGATTATTCTTATTACGCGCCAGGCAATTCACTCGATTCAACCAGCGCCCCAGATAACTTTAGAAGCACTCTTGAGAAGTTCGAAGCCATTTCTGCTGACTGTTTCCGCTCCCTAGCTAACTCTATATCTTCAGGGTCTCCCCTCGATCCTTTCACTAACAGAATTTGGAAAGAATTGGCAGAAGAATCTTTCCTGTTACTACCTCAAATATGTAATCATTCACTGGATACTGGCATAGTCCCACAAACTTGGAATAAAGCTATTGTCTCTCCTATTCTGAAAAAATCCTCCCTAGACCCAACCATCCCTGGCAACTATAGGCCAATTTGTTTGTTGCCTTTTCCAATAAAATTACTGTAATGCCATACCATTCAAACTCTATCACACTATCTTGAACACAACACTTTGCTTGAACAGTGTGGCTTTAGGCCTGGGCATGGAATTGAATCGGCCCTCCTTACGACCATGGATGAACTCCGAATGCTAGTCGATGGCGGCAGATCAGCAATTCTGATCTTATTAGACTTATCTGCCGCCTTCAACACGTAAACCAAAATATCCTTCTAGAAAGACTCGCCATGGCCGGAATAAGACGTACTGCATTGAACTGGATGCAATGCTATTTGGCGGAGCGCTGCCTGGCCGTTGCTCTCCCTCACTATCGATCTACCTTCAAGGATGTTAAGAATGGTGTCCCCCAGGGTCGGTCGGCCCTTACCCCCATTTTGTTCAACCTTCATATGAGACCCCTAGTGACCCTTATTAAAACCCATAATATTTGCCTAGTTAATTAAGCTGATGACACCCAGCTAATTCTGTCACTTAATAGAGACCATCAGACAGAGACTTAGATCTTCCACAACTGCATGAAGGACATTGCTACCTGGCTGAACGTCAATTCTCTGAAATTTAACGGAGACAAAACTGAGTGTCTCTGCTGCTCAGCCAACAAAGTTCCCCTTAGTCTTCCAGCAAACTTGTCACCTCTGCCCACATAGGAAGAGCCTCTCCCCTCGGACTCTGTCTGTAACCTAGGGGTGACCTTTGACAGCAAATTATCACTGGAAGGTCACGTTACTAAAGTAGCTGGGACCTGTTTCTCGCTTCTACAGGACTTGTGGAAACTTCTCTCCATGTTATCTTCATCTGCCAAAACTTCGGTTGTAACGTAGTGTGATCCTGAGCAGGTTAGATTAATGCAATGCGCTCCTTTTAGGAGCCCCTGATTTCTTGCTGCAAAGATTACATCGAGTTCCGGTCACAGTGGCCAAATTAGCTCTGGATAGACCTAGAAGTTCATCTGCATCGGAAGCACTGAAGGAACTCAACTGGCTTCCGATCAGGCAAAGGAAAGTCTTTAAAGCTCTTTGTATTGTATTCAAGGCCCTTCAGGGCAGCGGTCCAACGCATTTTCAGAACAGCTTCCGGAAATATATGCCATGGAGAAGTCTCCGCTCCTCATCAGCCAATTTTGTCTGTATTGCTAACTTTAGGAAGTCCAGACAGGGTGGGCGTGCCTTCTTGGTGAAGGCCGTCCAGCTCTGAAATCAGCTCCCTGCCTTCCTTAGACACTCAACTGATCTCCTGTGCTTCAGAAGTACATTGAAAACCTGGCTTCCTTCCCACTGATCATTAATGCCACTTTCTCTTCAGTGTTGCTTGATTCCCATTTGGTTAAATATAGCGCCAGGACTGTAAGGTATGGGGAAAATGGAGGAAATATTATGGAATGGATGGAGGGCTGGGAGACGACTAACCAATTACAACTTTCGGGCCAGACTGTGTTTCCTACGAGGGGATCATTGGACCTGTCTCTCAGACAGACGAGGGACATGGGAAAGACTTTGCTGGCGGGGATACTGGTTGGGAAACCGCAGCTCTGCCCGGCTCATGGGGGGGAGGAGGTGATGTGTCTTATGATGTGGATCATAGATAAATGTCATCGCACGACTGTGACCAAATGTGACATGCTTATTGTTTTGTATTGGTTGACAATGCAAATCAAAAATACTTATTAAAAAAAAAAATATAGCGCCAGGATACCTTTTAGGTGACAATGCGCTCTATAAAATAAATAAATAATGGGTATGTAAGTGGTTGTGTGAGTGAGTGTATGGGTGAGTGAATGAGTGTGTTAAGAGGCTGTATGGGTAAGTGAGTGGGTGTGTGAGTGGCTGTATAGATGAATAAGTGGGTGTGTGAGTTGCTGTATGGGTGAGTGGCTGTGTGACTGTATGGGTAAGTGACTGGTTGTTTGAGTAACTGTATGAGAGTGCTTGTGTGGGTGACTGTGTGAGTGAGTGGGTGTGTGAGTGCCTCTATGGATGAGTGAGTGGTTGTGTGAGTATGGGTCTGTGAATGGGTATGTGAGTGGTTGTGTGGGTGTGTGAGTGGTCATATGAGAGGCTGTATAGGGATGTGAGTGGGTGTGTGAGTGCTTCTGTGGATTATGTAATCAGTGATGTCATCAGTGTTGTCACTGACCATGTCATGAGTGATGTGATATGTGAGGTCATAACATAAGAGTGCATTGCGAGGGCGTAAGTTATAGTTAGCTCAGCTAACTCTTACTGCTGAATTTTGCTGGTTTTCTATGAGTGCAATCTGAGCCTAACTATAATGTCCCTGAAACCTTCGTTTTTTTCAGAGAATTTCTAAATGTTTTTTAAATTCTATTTCCTAACTATAACATCCCTGTAACCTTTGGTTTTTAAGTGAATTTCTAAGGTTTTTTGAAGTTTATTTCCAAACTGTGACTCCTAACCTTTGACAGTGAGTGTGTGAGTTAGTGCATGAGTGTCTGAGTAGGTCGGTGAGTGGGTGTGAGAGTTTGAGTGGGTCTGTCAGTGGGTGTGTTTGTCTAAGTATGTCTGTGAGTGGGTGGGAGAGTGTCTGAGTGGATCTGTGAGTGAACATAGGAGTCTCTGAGTGGTTGAGTGAGTGCATGAATCTTTGAATGGGTCTGTGAGTGGATGCGCGAGTGCCTGAGTGGGTCTGTTAGTGGGTGTGTGAGTCTCTGAGTGGGTGCATGAGTCCCGGATTGGGTCTGTGAGTGGGTGCATGAATGTCTAAGTAGGTCTGAGCGGATGTGTGAATGTCTGAGTGGGTCTGTGAGTGGGTGCGTGAGAGTCTGAGTAGATCTGTGAGTGGGTGTATGAGTCTCTGAGTGGGTATGTGAGTGAGTGCATGAGTCTCTGAATGGGTCTGTAAGTGGGTGCGTGAGTCTCTGAGTCAATGAGTGGGTGTGTGAGTCTGAGTGAGTACATGAGTCTCTGAGTGGGTCTGTGAGTGAGTGCGTGAGTCTCTGAGTAGGTCTGTGAGTGGGTACGTGAGTCTGAGCAGGTCTGTGAGTGTCTGAGTGCTGTCTGTTTTGTCCTCTTTTGCTGTTTTGCCTTTTCTGCTTCTTTTTCTGCCCTCAGTTTTTCCCTCTTCTGCTCTGTTTTGCCTTTCCTGCTTGTTTTTCTGGCCTCTGTTTTGGCTTTTTGGCCTTCTTTTTTGCCTTTTTTTGACGCTCTTTTTTCTGCTTTCTGTTTTGCCCTTTCTGCCTTCTGCCCTCCTTTTTAGGTCTCGGCCTAGGCAGCGCATGCGATGTCTCGTCGAGAGATGCTGTATACAGTATAGTGGGGGAAGCTCCGCCCACTTTCCGGCTATCTTTTTAATTGGCCGAAATCGTAAATGCTGCATTCTGATTGGTGTTTACCTTGTTAGTCCCTCCTCCTAACATCCATGGCGTAATTTGTACACATCCGAGGCTATTGGCCCCTTTACTTAACATTAGTTTTTTCCCTGTGTCCCCCCGCCCCCTTACACAGTCCGTGATTTTCGCAAAGCCATCATCCCCCCCCCCCCCACTCCCGTTTCTGCCTTTTTTCCCGCCCGCACTCCGGTTTAAAATGCAATAGAACTAGCGTAAATGCGAGTTCTATTGCATTGCAAATGTTTGTTTTTAAAATAGTGCGCATTAACATGCGCGCGCTGCCTTATATGGTGCGCATGCGCCAAAAGTCCGCCCGGTCGTGGATTCCGTGGCTCACCTGGAAGTTGATTAGGAGCGGGTTAACTCTGCAGGCATTTGCTGCGCTTCACTTCCTTGAGCATCCCCCAAACAGGAACCGGGATAATAACATCATTGGAGACGAAGCTTGAAGAGATTTCAACCAGAACCTTTCTGTAGTATTGGGGTTGATGGAGCTGACAGAATGATTGTACGTTCTCACATTCTGTATTCTATATTCAGGGGTATTTATGGTAGGCTTCGGAATGTTGCGGGCAGCGAGCTTGGGAGGAGGCCCAGGAGCGGTTTCCTTGTGCATGTTCAGGGTTAATTGGACTAAAGTAGATCTTACCTCTACCGTGTTGTCTCACAGAATCATTAGTCTAGAATTTGGCAGCGAGGATAGGCACCAATCAACCCCAGATCCCACAGTCTCCCGGAATCGTCAGAGAAAATGACTCACCAGCAGAAGTTTATTTTAACTTTAACGTATGTGAGTGACTCTGTGGTTTTTGACCAAAAGAACTATCTGGCACCATAAAAAGGTAGTCAACATTATTTAAAACTTAATCGCATAGCCGATTTGGCATTGTGGGGGTTGTTCATTGGTGGCTGGTGTAGGCTAACGCGGTCTCTGTGTACGTTCAAAAGCGAGCCGCGTACACCTTCACACGCAAACACAAGTCTGCTGTTTTATTTGATGTGTGTTATGTCATAGCATTTATGACAAGGTTGCGCTGAGTCGCCAACATGCCGTCGTCGTTAAAGTATTCTACTGCAAGGATACGCAGTATTCTAGTGTTTTACTTTCACCAAGGTCAAGTGATGTGATACACATGCAGTCATTTTCTTGTCTTGCACTTCGGAGTCTCTAGAATTTTTAACAATCTCTTCAAGTAAAACATGGTTGAGAGGGGTGTTTTCACTTTCTTTAGACATTTCAAGGTACGATTTAATTTGTAACACCAATTTTATTTTACTTAACGATCACTACTTCCACTCCTGTTAAAAATATTTTGAGGACTCCAAAGGAGTTTTTGCCTATTTCTGGTGAAGCAAGCAGATAGAATGTAAGGAGTATTTTATGAACTATATTGCCACTGTAGAGGATAATAGTGTACTCACCTGAAAGAAACGTATCCTTATGCACTGTTTGGGTCCGGAAGGTCTTCGTATTTATGGTCAAATGCACAAAATTGCCAGAAGTGGATATATTGGTGTATTGAAACATGCCTTTTTGGATTTAGAAGAAAATTTCACTCCTACTGTATGTGTTGCTGTTGTTAAGAGACATGTGTTCTCTCAGAGGAAACAGGAACAGCAGGAAAGTGTTGAGGTGACTCATGGCTCCTCTCGAGCGCGCGCTCTTTAGAAATGTTGAACATGCATTGAAGGTACGCGTTAAAAGCAGGGCCGGACTGGCCATAGCGGGCACCGGGCGTTTCCCCGGTAGGGCGCTAGGGTGGGGGCCGGTTTTGGACCCCTGGGGGTCCGTTTTTGTTACCGGGGGTCGGCAATATCGCCCCCGGTAACAAAATCGGCCGAAACCGGCCCTCGCAAACTGCTCGGCTGCACTCCCCCTCACCCCAGGGGGGGCCGGATGAGCAGTTTGCCAGAGCCGGTTTCTGTTCCCAGTCCGGCCCTGGTTAAAAGTCTGCTTTCTGTTACTAAACCCGCTCAAAGCTCGAGGCTTTTTCTATTATCGCAGTAAGAGCACGAATTCCCTCACAAGTGCTGCTCTGCCATTAGCCTTTTGTGCTTGCGCTTCTGGAAGCTTTACTCAGGATTTCCTATTCTTGGGCGTCAGCCACGCACTTTCTGATGTGTTTGGGGGGAAATACTTTGTAGGGACCACTGTCGGATCAAGCCTCAGAGCGCTAGAAAACCGTTTTTGTCATGACGTTCTTTAGCAGCCTCACTCTTGGGGTATTGGAAAAGGTGCTACATATTCTCATTTTTTAAGGATACCCCTTTCTACAGATCATTCCTCTGTCAGGAAGTTAAGGCTGGTCATTGGTAGGCATTCCTCTTATATATGCTGTCACAAATCTACTCACGCCCCTATTACTGCTCACCTGCTGCTATTGTGTTCTTCTCCTTTACTACTGTTACTGCTATCCTGTTAACTACTAATACCGCTGTAGCTGTCTATTGTTAATAATGCAGTTACTGCTTACCTAGAACTTCTGTCACAACTCTCACAATAACTCTGCTATTAAAGCTCTACAAATACCACTGCTGTTCCTGCTCTCCTAATGCTTTTATTATTGTTCTCCTGTTAGTGCAGTTCTACTCTAATAATGCTGCTCACAATACTGTCCCACTGTTACTTCTGTGATCTTACTCCTATTACTATTCTCCTGGTGAAATTGTATTTGTTCTCCTTATATTACTGTTATTGCTAAACTGCTCAATCTGCTGTCACTGCTATCATACTAACTTTGCTCATACTGCTGTTCTGCTAATACTACTAGCAATGCACTAATGTTAACTGCTATCACTACTCTATTGCTCCTGCTGTAACTGCTTTACTACTAAAACTGCTGCATTACTATTCTGCTACTTCTGAAGTCATTGCTAACCTGCTAACTTATTCATCTGATACTAAACACAGTATATTAATATATTTATAATAGCAACTACATCACTAAACTCCTTAATATGCCGAGACCAATTGGCATTGCCAATGCTTGTTGCCTTTTCTGCTTGATTTTCTGCCCTTTGTACAGGGTAGGGGGCGTGCGTCCCCCCTTCCCGAGCCCATTTTGTTCCCGGGGACCCCATCCCCTATGGCCTGGCCATGTTTCTCTGAGTGCCCTGGAGCCTACTCGGGGCATCCAGTGTGCAATGGGACCACTGGGGAAGCCCCAAGGCCCCCGCAATCCCTGCCGGCTCCCCGCCTCCTACAGGAGCCAGCATTGCTATTGCACACTGGGAGCTGCTGGAAATGAGCACTTTGAGAGCTCCCGCATGCTGGAACTGGAACCAAAGCGTTTGCTTTTTCTTGGTGGGCACCCCGGGACATAGCAGGAGCCGGCCCTGGGGTGGTGGCAGTGTCCAGGGCCATTAATGGCTCCTGGATGTGGGCTGCGGGGCCCTACTCCTTTACTTTTCAGGGCCGGCCCGGGGGGTGGTCCCTGGAGCCGTGTGTGGCCTGGGAGGGGAGCCACGCGGCACCTCTCCCAATGTTTTTGCCCGTGGGGGGGGGGCTCCGCAGGGCCCCCCATTAACCTTTATTTAGCCCGGGGAGGTGGTGGCCCCCACAGCTCGGGGGGGCCCCCATTACTCATTCTTTAGCCCCGGGGATGTGGTGGTCCCCAGGGCTTATAGAGCCTCAGGAGGGGAGCCCCTTGTGCCCCCTCCTTTTTTTTATTAATATAGCCCCGGGGAAGTGGTGGTCCACGGGGCTCAATGAGCCTTATGAGCCCATGCGCCTCCGTTTTTAAAAGAAAAAATGCCCCCAGGACCTGGCCCACCTGGGGGCTCATTTAAAAACAAGCACGGGAGCCCGTGCTTGTTATTTTTTAACATTTTCGCCAGAGTCGGGGATCCACTGCAATTTAGGCAAATGTTTTTTTTTTAATGCTATTTTGCCCTGGCGGGGTCCCCAACACCAGAGCTAAGGCGTCGGGGTATTCCTACCCTGCCCCCTTTCCTTTTTTTTTTTTTTTACCATTTTTCATGGACTTGAATGAAGCAGAGTCCCAAGATGGCTGCCAACACTTCCTGGTTGAAGTGTTGGCAGCCAGTCAGATCTCAGCACGAGATCGGGAGCGTTCGCGAGCCTTTGCGTCCCTAGGTATACAAATTAAATTTTTTCTTTAATATCTCCCATAATACCGAACGGATTTACACCACATAAAAAGGATTCTTACTGGACCAAGAGCTACCTTTCTGCCAAATTTGGTGTCATTCCGTCCAGCGATTGGGGCTGTAGTCGTGTCTAAGATCTCTATGGAAGTTAACATTGGAAAAACACTTTTTTTTACCCCCCCTTTTTTTCTCGGACCTCGCTTTACGGATCACCCCGAAACTTTGCATGCGCAACAAGAATCACCGGCGCACTTTCTTTTGGAAAAGTTCATGAAGATTCGCCAAACGGCGCCAAAGATATGGGCAAGTCAAAAAAATGATTTTCCTATGGAAACATGGACCTAACTATAATTAGGTTATATATATATATGACCGACTAGCAGTACAGTTAATTTTGGACTTTGCTTATGAATTTTATTTATAATTATGTGATGTCTGCTTCGCTACTTGAAACAGAACCAGTCATGGACTTGTACCGTTTAATTGCCCACAAGGGCTGAATTGCCTTATATTCTGGGCAGATATTTGCATAACCCCTAAGATAGGTTGACACATTAATGTTTTATTATTTTCCTGACATATTTCACCTGATGGAACTTTGTATACATTACATGTGTACTAGATCAACTATTTGCAACCATAATGGTGTAGTTGAGTATAATACATATATTTATACAAATTAAGTTTATCAGCCTTGAATGTGGTAATAATATAATTTTGATGACTTTACTCAGACATATCGTGTACATAGATAACCATGTATTCACTTTTTATATCACAGTGATGTATAGTGTGCATGCTACAATCTGGCCGAAATGTTTACACATCTTGAGAAACCATACCAGCTGGTTGTCCTTTCTTTATGTTAATTTACGTTTCACGAGAATGTTTAAAATTTATTCCTGGAACTTACTTTCCTACCTGTGATCAAGGCGTGTTCTACTCCGAAACACGTTGGGTTATTAATGGCTAAGATGACAACAAATCACATGGATTAAAAAATATCTGGATACACTTTTCATTTGGAGGCGAGTGCATGTACTCAAATGTGCTGTTCGTTCGGTTTGTGAAACTGTATGTGTTCAGGGCTCCTCATACCCTGACGTGCACCAATGCCGCTTTTGGATCCCTTCTTTCTTTGTAGATTGTGGCACATATATATATTCACTCAAAAAAACAAAGGTTACAGGGACGGTATAGTTAGGCTCAGATTTCACTCGTACAAAACAAGTGAAATTCAGCAGCTATAGTTACCTGAGCTAACTATAACTTGCACTCCTGCAATGCACTGCTTATGACTCACATATTACATCACTCATGACATGATCAGTGGTATCACTGATGACCTCTCAAATGACTATCAATAAGCCCTGGGGAGGTGGTGGTCCCCGGGGCAATATTAAGCCGGGGGGGGGCCGTGTGCCCCCACTCCCTTCTTAACAAAATGCTCCTGGCCCACCCGACGCTTTCTGGACCAACAGCTACCTTTCTGCCAAATTTGGTGTAATTCCACTCAGTGGTTCGTGCTGTAGCCGTGTCTAAAGTTTACTATGGGGGCGTGGCCAAGATGGCGAGCGAGTAAGACGTGTTCTTCTCATCTCCCCGTCGCCCGCCGCAACTGCAGGCCGCATTTTGAATTCCCAAGAGGCTTACTGCTTGCTGGGGGCGAAGGGGCTGATTGCCAGATCCGGAGGGTGCTCGCCACCTGGCGCGACCGGCAGCCGGCGGAAAGAGACGGGCTCGGCTCCACGTAATGGCGGCCGTGGCCTGGGGAAATCTGTCAGCATATAGAATCGACAGCATGAGCCTTGTGGAGAGACAGTCGTGAAGCCGCTGCCCAAAGACGCAGTCGCCTTGACCAACAAAGACTGCTCTAGATCATCAGGGCCCCCGCAAAGGTGAACAAGGTGAGCGGAGAACGAGGGCGGGGTCACTGCATGAGAGCCGAGCTACATCGCCACAACGTCTCTGATACTGCCGTGCGGTGGGGGCGTAGGCTGGAGCCTGTGCCCAGAGGCAGACCGGAGGAGCTCCCTTGCGAGTGGCAGAGTGAGAGGATCTTGAGCACCGAGATCAGCCCGACTCACACGGGCCTCAAGGCCCAGCGAGCCAACACGAGGGGGCACCCGGACTGGAGAGGGCCCTGGGATTGCGCTTCCCGATGGCACGGCAGGACATCAGAGCGCCCGGACCAGGATCCTGTAGCACCTAAAGCAGATCCCTGGCATTGGGTGAGCTCCTGGAGAAGGTGCTGGATACAAGTCATTGCACTGAGTGGCGGCCCCCAGGAGAAAGGACTGCTGAGGAGCTACGCACAGTGGGCCGCTCCCTCTATCGGCGTCATTCGGCGGACCATTATGCTTTGGGAGCCCGTCCCAAGCCTCACATTGATCCAGAGCGTACCTGAGCCGGCTAACATTGTCCACTATGGGAGGGCAGGCCCCCTGGAGGTGGCTGAGCAGATGTTGTGAGAGGAGAGTGGAGGGGCAAAAAGGAGATGGCGACGAGAGTACACAGTATCTGGGTGGCTACACTCGATAAGGGACCTTGTGCGCGGAGCGAGCCCATGAAGACAGAACGCCGTGTGCAGACCCACTCTCTGCGATACCCAGAGGAGCAGAGGATTTAGGCCCCAATCTGCAGGCTTCTCAGGGCCAGCACATTTTTGTTCCTCCACACTCATCTACCAGAGTTGCAGACTCAAGACAGGGAGGCTGGGTCCCATCATTTCGATAGAGGCTCGGCCTGGGGGACAGAGCAGCTCATTCCTCCAAATATGTCATCCGCTAGGGGGAAAAAAAGATCGGTCTTTAAAGGACATGTTGACAAAACTCCCACCCGCGACGGGAGGAGATGGACAGGTGTCGCCCAGCATCCATCCTGGTCAAGACACTGAGAGAACAGAGGAGTCAGTCACTTGCTCTTTCTTGGAGGCACTGTTTTCCAAGTTGCACGAAGACCTGCAAACCCTCCGAGGGGAGCTATCCAACGACATTAAAGAGATCCAGCATGATGTAGACTCAATCGGGAAACTGTGGCAATCATGGAAGACCAGGAACACACCCGCGATGAGGAAGTGGAGCAGCTACAGCAAGGTAGGATTTGCTTACGTGAACAGCAGATAGATCTCCAAGCCCACGCCGAAGACCTCAAGAACCGCTCACGGCGAAATAACATCCATATTAAGGGCGTGCCATCTCAGGCAGAGGGCTCCGATATAAACCTCTATTTGAGGGACCTCTTCAGCCACCTTTTGGAGGCCCCCCCAGAAACAGATAAAAATAGACCGTGCACACAGAGTGGGCCTCCCACAGCGTCCTACAGCTCCTCCACCAGACATCCTGGATTTCCTATTAAAGGAGCTAATTCTACGTAAAGCCCGAGAAAGACAACCCCTGACGTTCCGGGGACATACTCCCTCTCTGTATCAAAACTTAGCTATGATCACTTTGCAGAAAAGGAGGTAATTCCGGCCTGCCACCTCCCACCTGCGGAATATGGGGGTTGCATACTCATGGGGCCACCACTTTCGCTTGATTTTCAAATGGGAGGGCAAACTGCACCAGCTCAGATCGCTCCAGGAGACTTGCTGCATCCTCGGAATTGAGGATTCCTTGATGAGGATTCAGAGAGAGGAGAACTTGGAGCCTCACGTGGGAAGCGCCAGTGGGAGCGGAGGCGTCACCCCCCAGAGAGCAGTGTGAAACCCGATCCCGCTACAATAGCAATGAAGCGGCAGCGCGGTCCTGGAGTCGCTGTCTGGTGGACGGCACGATGGTGACGCCACGTGAGACCTCTGGGCAGACATTAGATTTCATAGCGGGGCTGGGCTGGCGGCGGGCGGGATTCTCTGGAAGTGGGGAGGGGATAAGCGCCTGGCACAGTCTCCAACTCAGCAGAACAAAGTACAACCCTCAGCAGGATCTGTAATACCAATCCTTTCGTCTTTTACTACCTTGACTACAGAGCAGACATCTAAAATAATCGTCTCAATCAAATCAGGATCTCCCTCAGATCCGTGTCCTCCCAGAATTCTTCACCTGTCCCCAGAAACCATAGCTATCCCCCTCACTGCCATTTTCAACTCAATGATCATGCTAGGGCGCTTTCCAATGGAGTGGAAGAAGGCTTCCATACTGCCACTATTGAAAAAACCTAACTGGGACGCAAAGGACACCCTCAACTACAGACCCATATCAAGACTCCCTTTTCCTTCAAAGGTGATAGAAAAAGCCATCAACATGGAACTATCTTCCTTTGTTAATGAGAACGCCATTCTTGATCCATCTCAATTTGGATTCCGCGCTCATTATAGCACGGAGCTGGCTGTCATTACCGCCACTGAAGAGCTCAGACAGACCCTGAATGGAGGGGGGAGTGTTGCCCTGATTCTTCTAGACTTATCAGCAGCGTTTCATACGGTTAACCATGAGCTGCTGATAAACTGTCTAGCTTCTCTTGGGATCAGGGATAAAGCACTCTCCCTGCTGGGCTACCTTCTGTCAGAACGGTCGCAAGTGGTAGCATCGGAAGACTACGTTTCACCCTCCTTTTCACTACCCTGCGGCGTCCCTCTGGGAACTTCCCTGAGCCCAACGCTATTTAATTTGTATGTCATCCCCCTGGCTAAACTGATCAAAAGTTATGGTTTTGTGTTAGTATCTTATGCTGACGATACGCAGATAATTGTCTCTGTGAATAGCCCATTTAGCTCTACAGCCACCAGATTCCATGACTGCATAAGTCATATAGGAAACTGGATGGTAGACAATTGTCTAAAGCTCAACTCCTCTCAGACCTGCGGTCCTCCTATTTGGCAATAGCTACTCTATCTGGGCAGATAGTTGGTGGCCTTCTCAACTCGGCCCTTTGCCAACACCAGCGTGCAATGCTAAAATCCTAGGAGTGATTTTTGATACAAAACTGTCATTTGAAGCCCAAATTAATCACATTACCTCCGCCTATTTCTTTATCCTCAAAATTCTGAGGAAAATAGTTCCCTCGATCTCTTTTGATCTAAGAAAAACAGTGGTATCTGAACTCAACTCATCCAGATTGGATTACTGCAATGCCCTGTTAACCAGCGCACTAAAACGCAGTATCCAAAAGCTCCAGATTGCACAAAATGCAGCAGCTAGAGTGCTCCTGGGGACCACCAGATTTGAATCCACTTCTAAGGCCCTGTTTCAACTGCACTGGTTGCCGGTAGCAAAACGGATCCAGTTCAAATCCCTTTGCATATCTTTTAAATCTTTGAACAAACTAGGGCCAGAGCAGATGGTAAGCTTTCTTAAGCCATACGCTCCGACAAGATCCCTTAGATCAGCATAGCATGGAAATCTTGTTGTCCCTAGAGTGTCAAAGGGTCAACTGGGGTGGCAGGAGTTTTACCGTCACTACGGACAATCTCTCTTAAAAAAGAAACTAATCTGTTGAAATTTAGAAAGGGCCTGAAAATCTGTTTTTTTAAAGGGTGAGTCTTAACTATTCCATCTAGCTCTGTCTATCTGAAGGTAGTGCCTAGACACCTTAGGGTATTAGTAGCACTTTATAAATATAAATATAAATATAAAAATAAAATAAATAAAATAAACCTATGGGCCACAACATGCACCCACCAATTACACTTCCTGGAGACTTGCAGACTCGATCTATTGGTCCTGGACTCAAATTGACTGTATTAAGGTCTAGGTTTGGTTTGTGTCTAGTTTCATGGGAGACCAGTACTCACCTTAGCGGGATGCGGGGAGAGGGGCGGACGCACCTAGGGGGAGAGCAAGAAAGGAGGAGCTGAGAGGGACCAGGGACAACCGAGACATGGCATCACATATAATTAAGGTCCTATCGCTCAATGCGAAGGGCCTCTGTAAACCTACCAAGAGGCGAGCGATACTTTCCTACCTCGAAAACTCAGAGGCGGATATCTGCCTCCTCCAGGAGACTCATCTCTTGAGTAAGGATTGGCACCTTCTCCTTTCCCAAGCCTTCCCTCACCAACTTTTTACTTCTACTTCTGCTAAAAAAGCAGGAGTAGCAATCCTTATAGCTAGACATTTCAAGGGGGAGGTGGGTCCTAGGGTTGCTGAGGTGAAAGGTAGGCTTCTGGCCCACACTATACACATTGGGGGGCACCCCTTGGTGGTGGGTTCTCTATACGCTTCCAACGCAGGACAGGAACAATTTCTACAGGCGGCAGTTTCAGAAGTGATGGCCACACAGTCACGTATGATACTACTAGGGGGAGATTTGAATCTTATATTCGATGCCGACAAGGATATGTCTGACAGACGCTCTGCCCAGTCGGGAGCCCTGTCGCAGGGAGGGGCCAGGTGGCTACACGAGGTTGGGCTAATTGATCTCTGGAGGGAGGCTCATCCACACTCTACCCAGTACACTTTTTTCTTCCATGCTCATAAAACATATGCATGCCTCGCCTATCTATTAGGGACAAGGGATGTACACAAATTCATGGGAGACGTGGAGATAGAGCCGGCGGCGCTGTCAGCTCACGACGCAGTAACCCTCACACTAAATTTCCCCCCTCAGAGAAAGCACTTTGGGAACTGGCGACTCAGAGAGACTTTGCTTCATCGACCCGCAGTGGTACAACAGCTGTACACACCTATCTCGACCTCAATGATACTAAAGACATCTCTATCTCCACACTATGGGAGGCACTGAAAGCAGTAGTGAGAGGGGAATACAAAGGAATATCCGCTGCCGACAACAAAGCTCGTACAGAAAAGAGAGATCAACTTACGGCTCAGGTCATGGAACTTGAACGTGTACACAGCCGCACAGCGGCCCCAAGAGACTGGCGCCAACTCCGTGCAGCGCAGGCCCAGTTGGCGGGCCTCGATATGGACAGGGTGGAATATGCGGCTCTTCAGTTGAAACACTCCTTTTATGTTGGAGGAGATAAATCAGGGCGGCTTTTAGCTAACAAGTTAAGGGCCCAAAGACACTCGACGAAGGTTCACTCTCTCAGGTCCCAGAGGGGCAAAGACCTGGTGGACGACGAGCAAATAGTGCAGTGCGGGACGTCTATGCAGAGCTATATACGAGACGAGATTTGGAAGCCCAGAATATTTCCTCTTATTTGGAAGGGGTGATTACCCCCTGTATTGCTACAGCCCAGGCTGCTTCCCTAGACGCCCCATCAGGGTCGAAGAGGTCATCTCAGCGATTTCCCGACTTAAGCCCGTTAAATCTCCAGGCCCAGATGGATACCCAGCAAGCTTCTATAAATCGTTTTGCCAGATCCTGGCCCCCATTCTAATTAGACTGCTTAATTCCTTTGTGGGTCCTGGGTCAATTCCTCCAAACATGCTAGCTGCGTTCATCGAAGTTATCCCTAAACCAGGGAAAGATAGGCAAATGTGCAGCTCTTACCGCCCCATATCACTACTAAATGTGGACATCAAACTTTTTACGAGTATTCTCGTGACACGGCTGGGCCCCATGATGCTGGGCATCATTGACCCTGATCAGGCAGGATTCATCCAGTACAGACAGAGCAGCGACAATACAAAACGAATCTTACATTTAATCGACAAGACTTACCATACAGACATGGAGGCTTTCCTCCTAACGGTCGATGACGAAAAGGCATTCGACTGTGTACATTGGCATTACATGGATCCGACCCTTTTTCACTTTGACATAGGTGACCGCTTTCGGGCCTGGGTAGCGAGCTGCTTTAGCACCCCCACAGCCACTGTTAGGGTGAACAGCATTTCATCATCCCCCTTCTCTATAAGCAGAGGTTGTATAATCCTATCTGTGCCCAGTTGCTTTCCTGCATGTTTCTCACCTGAAAGAGAGCTCTTTACTTGCCACCACATCCAATGGTGATACGCGGACCAGCATTTCACTTCTTTCCATTGGAGGACATGAGGTGAGTCTTGTACTGTGTTCCAGGACTCACTCTGACTCCATACCTTCCTGTGCCCTCTCATTCCAAGACGGGTGGGCTCGTGGCTGCAGCTGAAAGTCGAGGAGCCAGCTGTAAAGTGCAGACTGCAGGCCTACCATGCACGTGCTGCAGAGCCACCAAGAGATTAGGTGCTCTCAAGGGATATATATAGTCTGGACTGGGCCACGAGCAGTCCAGCTTCCTTTTATTTATCATATTGATCGCGCCTGGCTGCCGGGTTGTTATATTCCATATAGGTACCCAAATATAGGCCAGGGTAACATCCCAACCTTTCACCTATATTCGTCCCTACACTACATACATAACGTGCTGCTAGGACTGGCCCTTTGCCTAGTTACAGTACTGCTTACATAAGGTGGGGTTTTCCCTGAACACTAGCCTCATACATTATGCATGAGGATCCTTGGAAACTCAGCAGGACTACCATCTCCTGCATAATAACGATGTACAAGGTTCATTCCCGACGTCATCCTAAGTCCGACAGTGGCACAGCAAGGTAGAACCCTTGGGGATACCTTCGGGTATATAAACATCACATCTTGCTGAGATAGTCAGAGGAGATCACGACTTCCATGCCGACACACTGACGCGAGACGCTGAGGTTCCTGCATGCAGATACTCCAGCTCGCAGTGGTCTGAACATCCCTTGCGGGGTGTCCAACTCGAGACCAAGACGGGGTCCCACAGTCTCTCACTTCAGGTAATGGGGTTGACTTTATCCTAGAGGGATTCTTGGCTTAACACCTACATACATGCTAGGTACATCTAATTAGAGTAGCATCGTAGGAGTACGCATTTTATTGACATGTATTTTATATACTTGCCTGTATTCATGATTATAGCAAAATGGTAGAAATCTACCATCCTTTTACTTTCTTAGTGCTTCTAATCATTTATATCTGTTACTGTCTAATGGTTGTTTCAGTACACCTATTTTACACTCGATTAACGACCGTTCAATAAATACTCATTGAAAAACGTCCCTGCCGTTCATTCTGTGTAACTCTCTGAGACTAAGTGAGCACGAGTGAATGAGCGAAAAGTAGTACACTGTTTCCACGGTCCTGAGGGATCAGGGTTGCATTGTTGGATAGTTGCCAAGAACTATTCTCTCCTTGGTAAGAGGAGTTTCTAGTGGCACTGTGAGCTAGCTGGTATACAGGCCAACATATCCGGTGGGGGTGTATGGAATCAGTCTGGACACCAAGCCCGCAGTGTATGTTGTCTGAACGCGCAGATCCTGTATAGGTTTTATAGGAACTAAATGACATGGCGCCGCCAACGTTGGTTGGGTACTTATTTAACAGTCAAATCAGAGTAGTTCAGTTGTGCTATTCTTAGAGACCCCTACTCACATTTCCCCAGAGACGTCGGGAGTGGGAGGGTACAAAATCCGCCACAGCTGAGTAGGCAGAAATCCTATGTATTGGCTGTTGGTTAATCAAGCTTGAAGGACACATTGTTCCTGTTGTGCATAAAACCTTATCAACGTTCCCTTGAAAGGCTCTTCTTACTGAAACAATGACTGTACAGGAAGACCCTGTGGTTGCATTAAACCTCTCAGGAGAAGAAGTAGATGCAGTTGCAATACACATTGCGGAAAACGTTAGAGATGCCATCACCCTAAAACTAGTAGCATACGGTGTTACAGCTAGGGGTGGGTCAGTAACATTCGTGATTGAGACACATGAATCATTTAGAACAGAGGTATTGTATTCATGGGTTACATTCCCACAAGCGAATGCACTAACAAAGACATTTCATTACTACACAGAAGATGAAATACCGAACGAATATTGTCCGTACGAGGACATTGAAATTCCACTTACTTACCAGGAACATTTATACTGGTTTAAAGGCGCCCTACCCCATACAAGAAATAGAGTAAGACTCGGTCCGCTCGGAAGAGACGGAGCAACATGGCCAGTATTAGCGGCCTACACACCACATCCTGACATTAACACAATGCCAGGGGGAGACTTACTTGCACAGCATAAAGAATTAATAAAACTTTACAGAAACATGACACAATTTGTGATGAGAATACTCACACTTCAGCCAACACCTGCTACACAACCAGGACCAGTCCAAACTTCTACAACTAAAATTACACTACAAACGTTACACGCAGTGATGGGTAAAATGCCCACTAAACGTGAACAAATGCCTTTCTGGATAGCTCAAAAAATAACACAACTAGAGGCAGTATTTCCACACACTGGTCCGCACGAAAAGCATAGAATGCTAACAATTTGCTTGCCGATGGGGATAGCTCCCCTGATAGAGGATTGTACTTCGTGGGGTACAGTCTTCGCTGCAATATATATGAGAACTCATGGTATCCCTTCATTAGCCGTAATACCGGATGTATTGAGACAAATACAGAATGAGTATGGAGCAGAGCCTGCACTGAACTTAGGGATGAAGTTACTAAATAACTTTGCCCAGGTATCAGCTAAAATATTAGCAAACATTAAAGGGGAAGCAGCATCAGTGGTAATACGCCAACGCCTGAGAGATTTCACTCCTTTAAAAACAGGAGACAGAACTGCCTAAAATTATTGAAACTGCATATGCAGAATTAGGTAGAGATAGTTTGGGAGCTAGACCAGTAAAACCTCAACTGATGGGAGGTCCAGAAAATGAACAGGCAAAGCAAACACCAGTTTCTTCAAAGAAGAAATGGGACAATAACAAACAACAAAAGAATAAAGACAAAAGATCGCAATCAAGAGGTGGGCCTCCTCAACAGGAGCCCTCCGAAAGGAGGTATAACCTTAGAAATAGAGACAACATTAGGAAACCTGATAGGGATCAGGATACTGATACACGTTCCTCTCGTTCCTTTACAGGGTTCATCGAAAAACTTGGAGAGGGAAGGACGGTCAGAACACAGACAAGAAGAGCGTACAAAGTCCAGAGATGCACAACGCACTTCAGACTACGCTTTCAAAAAAGAAGAAAAGCCTAAATCAAAACCTCAATTCAAGAAGAAGAAAGTAGCAGGTCTCAAAGTTAGACATGCCCAGAATTCTGAGGACTCAACTACTGAACGGGGAATGGGCGCTGACGATGCTAGACAGCGCAGCAGAAGTAACAATAGCTTGCCAGAACCTGATGGAATTTCTGGTGACAGCGGAGTTGAGTGAACATATCACAGTGGAAACACCTGATACTAGGGTAAGCATCCCACATAGGTTACATGAGATAATACTCCAAATAGAAGGGGACAAGCCCAGAAAAATTAAAGGTCTCTTTTGGAAGAACCTAACTTTTGGCTATGACATTCTTTTAGCTGAAAGAGATTGGCCATCTGCTATTGTTATGGATTGCCCAAAGGGAGAGACGGTAATTATGCCAGCCTTTTCCGACCTCGTTCCCCAATACTTAAAACACACATGCGCGTGGGAGTGGGTGGTAGCCCTTGCTCCTGCACTATATCGCAACCATATTGTGTGGGATGAGAAATCAACTCACCACGTGATACCACTAAAATCTACTCCAACTCCACAGAGACAGTATCCAATAAAACAGGAAGCGAAAAAACAGGTCAGGGAGATCTTAGATCAACTTGAATACCAAGGTTTGATTGAAACTTGCACCTCATCAATGAATAATCCTTTGTTTCCCGTAACGAAACCCGACAATTCATATTCTCTAGTTTTAGATTACAGACATCTAAATTCATGCACAAGAACATTTGCAGTACAAAATGCACATAGTGCCGCATTGATGAATAACATAGTGTGGAAAAAATACAAAACTACACTGGATATCTCAAATGGATTTTTCTGCCAAAATATAGCGCCTTAGAGCAGATATTTGACAGCATTCTCAGCGCAGGGTTTCAGTGGGAATTTGGTCGACTCCCCAAAGGGTATAAGAATAGCCTGAGGTTATTTTCAGCCAGGGTAACTGAGTTACTTCAAAATCTAGCGAAGAGGCATTGACCTATGTAGATGACATTTATCTGACGGATGATGATCTGGAGGAACACTTGACCAGGGTGAGCATCATAATTTAGAGATTCGCCTCTGAGGGCTACAAATTTAACTTCTCAAAAATAGCCCACCTCAGCGTCCTATTTTTGGGATATGAGCTTTCAAGTGAAGGGAAAAGCTTGGCAGCCAACTTTTTAGAAAAATGTGTGCTGCTCCAACCTCCAAAATCATTGAAAAATTTACAATCAATACTGGGATTCCTGAATTTTGGTAGAACATACATTTTGGATTACGCAGAAAGGGTTAAACCGTTCTACGACCTTATAAGACCTGATTTTTCAGTTAGGCAATGGACACAGGAACACACAGATATCCTTCGTTCCCTACAAGGTGACATGATAGCATCTAAACATTTACAGACATGCGTAAATGTCCGCAACCTGGTGAATCGGATAGTTGTGGGTCAATCTGGGTATACTTACTTAACATACAATGAAGGTGAAACTGTACCAATAGCTTACAAATCACTCTTGTACACAAACGCTGAGATGCGTTTTGCATCTACAGAAAAAATTCTGACAGCAGTACAGACTGCTGTAGCGAGAGAAAGAGCACTGGCTCAGGGGAAATGAATTATTGTTGTGACTCCGGTACCGGCCTTAGAGGCTGCTACAAAGGCAAGCGTTCCAAATGCTAAAGCTTTACATCTGCGATGGATACAATGGGCTAATTCTCTCACTGCATCAGATGTAGAATACAGATACGACCCAAGTCTAAAAACACAAGCATTCCTGCAATATGAACAAGAATATCCTCTACCGAATTAAATTATGCCTCTAGATCAGTATAAATACATAATTTACACTGACGGATCTGCACAACCGGCCATAGTGTTAAGAACAAAACACAATCATGAACATTCTGCGCCATCTTGTCTGATGAAAGTTCCTACGTGCACATAAACTACAGTCATTCTGATTTACCACAGCCATTTTGTACTCTGTTGGTCACCTTCATTTCACCCTGTCCTCTAGCAGCCTTCTGACTCTCTGACTAAACCTGATATGTGTGCTGGGGGCTATAAACTATTTCCACGACAAACATCAACATCACCTGCTGCCTCAAACTCGTCTTTCCTCTCATCCCTGCACAAACGGGTTACAAATACCAAACAGACTCTTGCAAACATGGTTTATTGCACTACACACAGCAAGACTGGTTTTTTGCCAACAATGGGACCTGTTCTTATCAACAGAACGGACTCTTAGATCTGGCCGGTCTCACTCGTTTTTAGACCCTGAAGCAAGGTCCAGCTGCAATTAAATTGTCTGTTTTTGACCTGGGTGGGAGGAGAGTTAATGTTGGGCTTGTGTAACCATGTTGATAAAACAATGTCAGGCTTGTGTGACAACCTGCCCGGGCGGAGACTCCAAGCTTGTAACCATGATAAAAGAAACAAATACATTGTGTAAAACTGTATAAAAGGAAGAGTCAGAAGCATTGCCAGTAGAACACCTCCCTGAAGACATCCTGGTGTCAGCAGTTGACGTGGTCTCCTCTAAGAGTAATAAACCTTTTTCTTGCCTTCCAGCTTCCAGCGCCTGCCTCGTTATTTTAGATAGTGAATCCAAAGTGGATTAAAGGTGACTTTGCGCCGGGCAGCATTGGGGATCCCAGGAGACTCACTGCTTTTCACAAATTGGCGACCCAACGGGGGCCCATCAGAGACACGTGGGTCCAGTAGAGAGGTCCTAACGACGGAGTGAACGACTAAATGATTGGAGTGCACCTGCCTGAAAGAGACCCTCGTCTGGCTGCCAATTGACTGAACTTCACCGGTTCCGAACGGACCTCTCTCGAGTGACCTGCGGTCCTGACTGGGGCCTTACAGGAACGCCGCATTGATTGTTGGAGTAAGAGGACAACCAGGCGCTGGAAGGGGAATACGAAGAACTGTCCATACGGTCCGGGTAAGGTCGTGAGAAAACATGACTTAAATTGATTGATTGATAGAAATACTAGTATTCCTTTTTGAGTTATTTGAGACATTCCCTGCTTGCAAACAACGTAGAATAGGAATATTCTCTCTTTGCAGACAGCGAAGGACAGGTAGTGCAGACTTTTGTCTAACATTAATTGAGATATTCATTTTGACCGCTAAATACGTCATGCCTGTTTTCTCTAGATTGTTTGATTGTTTTGGACCGGACCGTTTGTTAAAGGTCAGTCATCCGGCACCGCCGGAAGGCACCCTAACAAGGACATGTACGTAAAATATGGATTAGCCACCGTAGCTTATAGCAAACTATGGCATAAGTACACTAGGAAGGACCGGGTAAATCAGTGGCCACTGACGGGATCTTTCGATCCCGCTAAAATAGAAACGTTAGAATTAGCTCTCCACAAAAGAAAGCTAGACCAGCCATGTTTGATAGTTTTGGTTTATGGCGAAAAGAAGCAGCTCAACGAAAGAAAAGAGACGAAGCTAGACAAGATAAAGAAACGCGAAAATCAGCTTACCAAGCCTGTAAAAAGTTAGAAGAAGAACTAAAAGAAAAGGAAATCGATAAAAAGGAACAGGAATCAAAAATATCAGGTCAATGCCCTGTTAGAACGCCCTTAACTCTTTACCCCGAGTTACCAGCAAAACAGGGGGTAGATGATGATTTATTGTTAGGTCCCCCAATGATATACATGCCACCCCCTTATGCCCCTACTCATCCCGTAGTACAACGCCAGGACCCCCAAAGTATAGCTGGAGATGGCACGATCGCCTCAGTCTCCACCACCTCTGCTCCCACCGAGCCACCCACACCAAATGCCTCATCAAAGGAGGCATTAGTAGAGGTAGGAACCAAGGAAATAGGAGCGCCCAGGGTCCCGCGATTAAGTAAAAATGAGCGAGCAAGCATTGATAAAATAGTTAAAACCCTCATAGATAGGAAAGAAACAGAAGAACACGTAACAGACATATGCGACTCCTATGTTGAAAACCGCAAACGATACTTTATTGTACGTCTCTGTTACCACACCCTATGAAGATAAGTACCAAAACGAGGGCCCGAGCGATTAGTGGCTCTCTACAGGAAGGTAGACATCGGAGATGAAGGCGACAACGATGTTGCAGAACTATTTTCATCCACACTAGAAGTATTGCGTCACCTCATAGAACAAGGACAGATAGATAGGGACAGGACAACTAAGGTAGCAGGACCCCCAGTGGAAAAACCAGATAGCATGATGCCAATAAAAGAAGCTGCCCCTTACTGGGTACCTCCTAGAGGACAAGGGACTAATGACGATATAAACCATCAAGACGCTAGAGGAAGGGTGGTCTACAATTGGGTGTATCAGCCATGGGACAGACAGGACATCCTGACCTTCCGTAAATCTTTGCCAGATTTACGAAAGAACCCCACCGCCTTTTACGCCGAGCTAGGTACCGCTCTGGGATCAACAATAATGACACTTGCCGACATAGACTTGTTCTTCGGGTTATGTTTGCCAGCAGATGTGTGGAAACAGGTTAAGAAAGTAAACCATACCGAACTGTTTGGTCATACCTGGGAACAACTCGACACACTAGATAAACAGCGGAACCCTGGTCAAAAACCAGTTAAAGCAATATTAGACCTCCCTGACAAAATAGTGCAGAAAGTGAAAACGCTGATCCCAGAGAAAAAGATAGACTGGTCCATAGTAACCGCATGCCGCCAGAAACCACAAGAGGACGTCTCAGAGTACTTCTCCAGATCTGAAACTGTGTTCTCTGATTAAAGTGGACAAGACATGTCCACCGCAACCGGACACCACTTATTTGTGCAGAACTACGTCAAAGGATTACTGCCAGATGTATCCCAGAAACTACAAGCCAGCGAAAGTAGTTGGGCAGCATCTAAACCGACGGCCATTCTCCAAATGGCCCAGTATTACGAGCATCAGAGAAACGAAAATGACAGGGCTACAGAAAGGAAAAAGAAGGACTTGAAGGAAAGGGTAATGATAGCACAACTCCAGGGGGCGAATACAGGAGGGGAGCAATATAGGGGAGGAAACCAGCAGAATACCCCTAGAGTACGGCCACCTAGGAACAATCCATCTACATCATATGTAGGACGCCAAGACCTAGGACAGGTTCAATGTGCATTTTGCAAAAAATATGGACACTGGAAATCCCAATGCCCGGCTTTGTTAGGAGCTGCTAGGGGCAGAGGGGCGAGGGAAATAGCAAGTGGACAGAGAGGAAGAGGACGTGGGAGAGGGTACGCGAGTGAAGCAAGCGAGGAAAGGCCAGGAAGAGTGAACGCATTTGACCATCCCAGACAGAATCAGTACCAACAGACAGATTATGACAATACGTACGACTTTGCATAGGACAGCCAGGGGCAAGGGAGGGATCCAGTCGAGCTCTGCGTTGATCAGCAAGGCCCTTATGTTACCGCTGAGGTCCTGGGCACAAGGTCGCCATTTTTGGTAGACACAGGAGCAACACGTAGTGCACTATCCAACGACTGATTCCAAGGGCACCCTTGTCAGGCTCACATGTGACCTCAATAGGATTTGATGGTACGCCCTCCACCAACCCTTTGTCCCGACCCATCCCTTTTAATCTTGACAGCAATGGCGTCGAAACGACATTCCTCCTCTCATCTAACACCCCAGACGCCATTATGGGCCTCGACCTTTTGAAACACTTCCATGCGACTATTAGATGCTCACCAGACGGAGTGCGTGTCATCCTGTATGACAACCCCCAACGCCATAGAGAGAACCCTTTTCAGCACATGTTTTCCATCTCTGAGACTGACACATCCCTACTGGACACTTTGCCATCACACTTATGGGCTAGGGCTGATTCAGACGTAGGACGAATGATGATTGACCCAGTACACGTAACAATACGACAGGACGCAACCCTACCGAAGGTTCCGCAGTACAAAATATCGCCAGAGGGTGAGAAAGCACTAAGAGAGATCATACACTCTTTGGTAGAGGCAGGGGTGGTAGAGGAAGTAGTGAGCAACATTTGTAACAGTCCCATACTACCGATTGTAAAGAGACAGGGAGAGGGAGATGGGAAAGCCTACCGCTTCATCATTGACCTGCGGGAGGTAAACAAAATCGTAGTACCACAATACCCAGTAGTTTCCGACATCACGACAATTTTGACTTTAATCCCCTCCACTGCCACCACCTTCACTGTGATCGACCTCAAGAACGCCTTCTTTTCCATACCTATACACGAGGACAGCCGCTATCTTTTTGGATTTACCCTAAATTCCCGTTCGTATAGATTTTGTAGAGCACCTCAGGGGTACACTGAGAGCCCAAGTAACTATAGCCAGGCGCTTAAAAGACAGTTGGACGCCATACAATTGCCAGATGGAGTGGCACTAATACAATATGTAGACGACATCCTTCTAGCAGCAGACACCATACCAATAGCCGTCACAGCCACCATCAAACTACTCCATTTCCTTGCTGAGAATGGTCACAAGGTCTCCCGAAAGAAACTGCAGTTCTGTAAATCACAAGTGACCTATTTGGGTCACCTTTTATCAAAGAAGGGAGAAAACTCACGCCTGACCGGATCCAGACAATTCTAGACACCCCTGTCCCCAAAAATCAGAAGCAAGTCCGCTCTTTGATAGGCCTCACCTCGTTTTGCAGACAGTGGTTACCGAACTTTAGCCTCATTGTCAAACCCCTTCTCTCCCTCCTAGCTAAGGACATCCCCTCACCTCTCCCCTGGACCCCCGAATGCCAGACAGCCTTTAAAGAACTACGCAATACCCTTTGCTCAGCACCAGTCCTAGGAACCCCAGATTACTCCAAACCATTCTTCCTCTACACACACGAAAGGGAGGGATGTGCATTGTCTGTCCTAACACAATCAATTGGTCACAAACAACGCCCTTGTGCATATTTTTCTGCCACCCTCGATCCAGTAGCCAGAGCACTGCCAGCGTGCCTGCGCGCTGTGGCAGCTGCAGCGGTATCAATACGCCAGAGCGAAGGAATAGTGCTTTCCAATCCAGTCACTGTTTTAGTACCCCATGCAGTCGACATACTACTGAACCAGACCAAAACCCAACACTTGACTAGCGCCCGACTGACAGGATATGAGTTGACCCTGCTAGCACCGCACATTACCCTAAAGCGATGCACCTCCCTCAATCCAGCCACACTGTTACCCCTACCCGAGAACGATTCTAACGTGGCTCCACTACACGACTGTGTGACACTAACCGATGAACAAACAAAAAGTAGAGTAGACCTCAGAGACACCGCCTTTCTAGAGCCAGATGGAGAACTATGGGTGGATGGTTCGTGCATCAAACTCCCCGACGGCACCACCTCAGCTGCATACGCTGTCACCACAGCCCGAACCATTCTAGAAACAGCCCGTATTGCCCAACGTTCCGCCCAGGCAGCAGAACTCATTGCCCTCACACGAGCATGTATTTTAGCAGCTGGCACGACAGTTAACATATACACCGACAGCCAATACGCCTTCGGGGTGGTTCACCATTTCGGGATTCTATGGAAAGAAAGAGGGTTCCTGACTTCACACGGTACACCCATCCTGCATGGAGATTTAGTCTCCGCCTTGACGGAAGCAGTCCTCCTCCCCAAAAAGCTAGCAGTGATAAAATGCCAAGCACATAGGAAAGTGACAGATCTCATTGGACAGGGAAATGCGCTAGCAGACGTTACTGCCCGAGCCACAGCAGAAGACAGAACCATGACACGAATGTATGTGACCAGGTCACAAGCTGAACAATGGACTGATGCTAGGACCACTGTAAGGGACATACAGACTACAGGCACACAAGACGAATTGACAGAGTGGGAAAAGGTGGGACTAAAAGACGAGGAAAATTGCTGGAGAACTAAAGACGGAAATAAATGGCTGTTACCCAATGCCTACCTCATCCCCATATTGACCATGGCACATTTACCAGCACACATAGGCTCCACCCCCATGATTGAACTAATCACAAGAGTATGGCATAATGTCAAGATAACAGAATCTGCAAAGCGCCTAGTACAACAATGTATAGTATGCCTACAACACAACCCAGGGAAAGGGACAGTAGTACCACGGGGAGGGTTTGGAGTCCCTGATCACCCCTTTGAAGTCCTTCAAATGGATTACATCCAACTAGAGAGATGCCATGGTCTAAAATATGTCCTGGTGGTTGTGTGCGCTTTTAGCAAATGGGTGGAGGCATATCCCACCCGCGACAATACTGCCATAGCCACTGCAAAAGTATTGTTGAAAGAATTCTTCCCCCGGTACGGCCTTTGCAGAATTTTATGGAGCGACAACGGCCCACACTTCGTAGCCGAAGTGATACAGAACATACTGAAAGGGTTGGGGGTAAAACAAAAATTCCATGCCGTCTTCCACCCCCAATCAGCGGGCCTGGTAGAGAGACACAATGCAACATTGAAACTAAAGCTAGCCAAAATAGTTGCCACAACCGGGTTGAAATGGCCCGACGCCCTTCCATTGGCATTGCTATCAATGCGATCCACCCCGACCAAACACAGACTGACCCCGTATGAAGTGGTCTTCGGCAGGCCTATGAACATTTGGTCGGCACCAAGACCCACCTCCATTAACGATGTCCCGAACATATTAATGTCAGACTATCTGCATAAATTGACAAACGAGCTAACAATTATCCACCAACAGGTGCAGCAAGCCTTGCCTGACATATCCAGAGGCCCAGGACATGTGATAAAGCCTGGGGACTTCATCCTAGTTCGCAACTTCCAAAGAACGAAGAATCTGGAGCCCAGGTGGACGGGCCCCTGGCAAGTCTTGATCACCACTCGAACTGCCCTCCAAGTGGAAGGAAAAAAAAATTGGCTGCACGCCCACCACTGCAAGAAAGTCCCTCCAACGCTGGCAACCTGCGAAGAGGTGGAGGTGCAAGAGGAAGTACTCGCAAAAGACCGACCAGCTCTGAGTTGCTACCCACAAGAAGACACCCTCCAACTGTCTGAATTTCCCGACCCCACGGTGCCATCCAAGGAAGGGTACAACCTAAGATCGACGAAAAGGGGGGAGCTCCAACAACCAGGCCACTAACTGAGTCAGAGTTTCAGATCGGTAGCACAGCCAAACGACGCTACCAGGAAAAATACCAGACAAAAGTCTGTGGTCCTAACAGTTGGTGAGCTCCTCAAAGATGATGGAAGAAACGGAACACCTGCAAAGCCACCGCAAAGACACCAAGACTTTTGAACTGCACAGTACAAAGACAATTGCACTTGCAGCTGCATTTCTCACCTGCCTCCTGCTAATGGTCACACTCTGGATCATTGAAGAGAATGCACCTGCATACAGAACATTGTCACCAACCATGCAACCAATCACAAAGAAAGAACACTACCTGGTATCACTACCGCCACATCTCCGAGAACGACGCAAAGAATTCTGGAATAATTCTTTCGTACAGATGCTGCACCAGCACAATCTTGCCACCAATGCCACTAACTGTTGGGTCTGTGGGCTGCTACCACATGCCACTGAACATTCCATCCCTTTCATCCCTTCACCCTTTTCTGTTCATGGATCTTGCCTTGCCTGGATGATGCTCCTACAAGAAAGTTACAAAGACAATGCCACTTCCGATGGGACAATCGCTCAGTTCTACAACGAGTTCTGGCTAAACCAAACAGGAAGAACAGCAGCTCCCTTTTGCCCTCACACCTCCAATACGACATTCCCAATGAATGTCCCCTCCAAAGAACGAGTGGAAATACAAGTGTTCAATAATCCTGTCAGAGCCACATTTTCCTACCTGAAGAAAAGAACTGCTGCAACACTGACTGTGGCCCTATCTGTGGTGAACGTCTCTGGCCTTGTATGCTTTGAAGGCCGTGGGACTAAGAATGTGGGTCACAGCACTTGTAACATTGTAAGGACTTTGAACACTGCCAATCCTCCAGCATTTGTTGCATCACCCAATATGTACTTTGTCTGTGGAACCAAAGCCTACACCTGGCTCCCAAGAAACTGGGGGGCACGTGCTACATCGCCTTTGTTTTGCCACCGACCTACACAGCCCCTGCAGAGCATCATCGAGAAAAGCGTTCTAAAGACACTGATCAAGCAGACACTGCCGCATCACAGTTCGTTGACGCAGCAAAAGGGCTCGTCCCGCTATGGGGTCCGATGGCAAACAGCCGAGCCATCAGACATCTGTCTCAAGCGGTAGAAACCGCCCTGAACGTCACAGCTGGCATCCTCACCAACAACACTGCCGAGCTTCAAGCGGTCCGTCTGGTGGCCCTACAAAACTGCATGGTCCTGGACGTGGTACTAGCGGATCGTGGAGGAGCATGTCGCATCATTGGTGCCAGTTGCTGCATATACATCCCTGATAATTCACCCTCTGTCTATGAAGCAATCGAACATCTCCACAGACTGTCTTCAGAAATTCATCAAGGATCAGAGACTTGGACAATTGGAAGTTGGCTTTGGGGCATCTTGAAGGACTGGGGTTGGAAAATATCAATGTTTCTCTTGGTCCCAGTATTGGCAATATGTGGTTGCTGTTTGGGTGTACACTGTATACCACCTTTGTGTTCTCTTTGCATAAGTGCCTTGCGCCCTAAGACTATGGACACTCAGTTAACAAAAATGAGAGTAATGTATGAACAAGAAATACAGGACATTATGGAGATCGAAATAGACTGACAAGATGGCTAGTTATGTTCAAAGGGCGACTGTTAAGAACAAAACACAATCATGAACATTCTGCGCCATCTTGTCTGATGAAAGTTCCTACGTGCACATAAACTACAGTCATTCTGATTTACCACAGCCATTTTGTACTCTGTTGGTCACCTTCATTTCACCCTGTCCTCTAGCAGCCTTCTGACTCTCTGACTAAACCTGATATGTGTGCTGGGGGCTATAAACTATTTCCACGACAAACATCAACATCACCTGCTGCCTCAAACTCGTCTTTCCTCTCATCCCTGCACAAACGGGTTACAAATACCAAACAGACTCTTGCAAACATGGTTTATTGCACTACACACAGCAAGACTGGTTTTTTGCCAACAATGGGACCTGTTCTTATCAACAGAACGGACTCTTAGATCTGGCCGGTCTCACTCGTTTTTAGACCCTGAAGCAAGGTCCAGCTGCAATTAAATTGTCTGTTTTTGACCTGGGTGGGAGGAGAGTTAATGTTGGGCTTGTGTAACCATGTGGAGAAGTGTGGCTCAATGGTTAGAGCGGCAGACCCTGATGCAGAGATCTGGCCCGGGACCAGGGTTCAATTCCCGCCTCGGCGGGTCTTGGACTCAATTTCCTCGGACCTGATAATTCTCGCCTCGGTGCCTATTCTAATCATGGGTCCCACTCTGCAACTCTGGGGAATAGCTTGCTTAATCTCCACAACGGCCCCACCAGCGCTGGGATGCCTGGCTTCACCTTGGGGGTGCCCAGGAGTGGACATTTCACAGGGAATAGCCAGGAAGGGTTCCACAGCGGTATGCGTATAGCGCCAGGATGCCCCAGTTGGGGTGGCAGTGCGCTTTACAAGTACGAATTACATTTACATTTACATTACATTTACATTTACATAAAACAATGTCAGGCTTGTGTGACAACCTGCCCGGGGCGGAGACTCCAAGCTTGTAACCATGATTAAAGAAACAAATACATTGTGTAAAACTGTATAAAAGGAAGAGTCAGAAGCATTGCCAGTAGAACACCTCCCTGAAGACATCCTGGTGTCAGCAGTTGACGTGGTCTCCTCTAAGAGTAATAAACCTTTTTCTTGCCTTCCAGCGCCTGCCTCGTTATTTTAGATAGTGAATCCAAAGTGGATTAAAGGTGACTTTGCGCCGGGCAGCATTGGGGATCCCAGGAGACTCGCTGCTTTTCACAATAGAAAGTAAACAACAATACAGCGCCGGATGTGCGATTGTAAAAGGTCGTATGCAAGATGGTAAGTTCCATCCAAGCTGTACAAAGACTCAGGGGCCGATTCCGATTTTGGCCAGACGGGCACCGAACGATGGTCGGAGCCCTTCCGACCGAATCGGAACGTGCCGCTCGGATTCCTTTCCGACCGAGCCATTCCGATGGGCTCGGTCGGAAAGAATCCGACTCGGATTTCCGGATGGCTCACGACAGGTTCGGAGAGCCCGTCAGCCATCCGGAAATCCCTCTGTACTCCCCGGCTGCCTCTTTGCGACCGAGGGAGTACGATGGCAGTTTTCACTGCCTTTTCGTGCCGGTCTTTCCGGCACGAAAAGGCAGTCGATCACTGTCTTTGGGGGCCCCCAGTGGGACCCCCATGGGTGCTAAGGTCGCCGAATGGCGGCCTGGAGGCACCTATGGTGCCCCTCTGTTGAACCCTGCACCCGGTGGCAGGCACCTTGGGGTGCCGGCCACAGGGTGCAGGGTTGAACTGCACCCCTGCTTTCTCCAATGCCAGCATGCATTCCGTCCGGAATGCATGCTCCCATTGTGGGAGATACGAGTGCGACCGAACAGGGTTCGGTCGCATCGTACTAGCCTGGGCCGTAACCGACGACAGCAGGTCGGTCGGTTACTGGCTCAGATCGATGTCGGACGGACCTGAGTCCGTCCGACATCGGAATCGGCCCCTTAGTCTCTAGGAGACTGCACGGCTCAGTTAACAGAACTAAAAGCTCTTTTACGGCACTGATCAATACGGATCGAGAATTCCCCCCACTAATTGTGTGCGATTCCTTTTACTGTGTCCAATCATACAATGAATATCTTCACTATTGGGGACAAAATGGGTTTGAAGACTCAAAAGGTGGCACAATTAAGCACAAAATGCTGTGGTAACAGGTAGATGAGTTGAAAAAAGAAATACCAAGAGCTCACGTGATACACACGCTGAGTCATCAACGTGATGGCGTTCACGTTGAAGGGAATTCAAGAAGCCGCGAAGGGGGCAGTACGAACTGCGTCTGTAGCTACAATCACTCGTTCAAAAACGAGAATAGACGGACAGATAATGGTAGCTGTCATTGCTTCAGGCAAAGACAATAAGGCACTTCCGAAAGGTTTTCCACTCAAGCACTCCTACAAGTTAGATGCAAACAACGTTCCATTTGCTCAGATTCCAGGAGTGGGGGATAGAGTAATACCAAACATGGATCGCAGATTAGGCTTAATATTAGCTGCACACGAGGATCTTGGTTCTGCACACGGAGGAGTGATGGCGACGGTTTCTTTACTGAAACAACGCTATTGGTGGCCAGGGTTAACAAAGCAGACCAAAGATTATGTCTTAAAGTGCGACATCTGTCAACAGATGATGGGCTCCACCATAAGACGTCCAGCGTAGACACCACTCTTGATATCAGACAGTCCTCTCGTGTGTATCTATTTGGACCACTGCGGCCCCTTACAATCTGATGGGGCTTACAAGTACATAATGGTTGCAGTGGATTCCTGCTCGAGATTCCTATGGGTATGGCTTCAGCGCTCGGCTGACGCTCAAACTGTTATCAAGGATTTGCGAGTCTTTATAGGGACATACGCAGTTGGCACATTTCATTATGACCGCGGCCCAGCGTTTAGCTCTAGGGCTTACAAGGAGGCCATGGGAGGTTTGAGTGTAGCATTGCGGTACTCCTCTCCGTACCATCCCGAGGGAAACTCGGTCGTGGAAAGGAAAAACCGAGATTTAAAGCAATCATTAACAGTTAGAGTATTAGGCGTGGGTGGTAGTTGGGTCAATCACCTATATGGGGTACAGAGGGCCTTAAACAACATGCCAAGAAGCTCTCTGGGGGGGGTCACTCCGAATGAGGTCCTATTTGGGACGAGGATGTGGGTACCTGACCTAGATGGTGAAGGCACGCTGGCGAATGAAAAACCTTTTGACATCAATAAACGTTTGGCTGTTTTACAGGAACTGAATGAATCACGGGCAATACAGAGCAATGTTCAAGTGAAAAGGTTCGCCACTCGGGAAGTCAAGTCAGTCACGGCAAGACCTGTCTGGATTCCTAAAGTCGGGGATCTGGTCAGAAAAAAGATAACGGACAAAAAAAGAATTTGGGCCATCATACAGAAAGTCTGTACCTGTCCTGGCAGTTGAAGGAACAAGAATTGTACTTCTGCCACCTCTTGCCGGAAAAAAGGAGAAAAGATGTGTCTCCATTGATCTGATAAAACCACACTATGTGGCCAATACTGAATAGTAGGCCTCGTGGGCTCCTGGGTAGCCGACGCCCTCCTCTAGCTACCATACAGGAAGTTCAGACGGAAAGGCTCATCACGTTTGAAGAGTCTCCCATACGGAATAATGGACTATGCAATAATGCCATGGAACTCATTCCCCTTGAACAAGGAACACAAAATCAAAATGAAGGACAAATTTCAATTCGACCGAACACTGATGTCTACGTAAACATGCATCAACAAGAGCCATCTACAAGTTGAACAAAACCTGCTGAGCTACCAAAGATAGATCGAACTGCATCTGGCTATTTCATCGACTTTGATACCTTTTCTTTGTATCCAAGTGAACCTGAAACACCGCCAGACCCTAAAACTCGTCAACAACAAGTCAAAGACTTCTTCATTTTTCTTAAAAACACTTACCTGGTATCACCTTGGATAGAACTTTGGATAAGCACTGGGATACTTTTCTTTCTTTTCTGGTTAGGCTTAGTAACTGTTTTCTGTTTACTTATTAATGGGACTTATCTTCGCCAAAGCTCTGCAGCATCAAAAGTGAACTTGATCCTGAAACCTCATGTTTCATCACATCGTGAACAAAGAGACTTGTCATCAGTGAACATTACAGCAGTTCCTATACCTGATGGTATAGTATGGGACAAGTTTGGTTATGATATTTTTGGTCCGACAGAACTTTTAAAAATACCACATTTATTTAAAATTTCCTTGAATGATATCATTACCTCCAGTACATTTTCTGATGATTGGGATTCTGAAACTGTGAGTAACATGTTGTCTGATTTTGAACAATCTGCAGCATTTTATAGCAATGAAATGTTAGAAGACGCATCAGACTTTAACACGATGTATTGTTATCAACATTACGGTCATCATTTTCTTCACAAATCTAGTAACCCTAGAAATGTTTTCACATATCACCAAGGGGAACATTGCCCAACACCGCCAAAAAGTAGTTCGAAAACTTTTGCACAAAAAAGTTTCATATTTTTCAGGGTTTAATATTTCAGACCCAACCTCATACTATTATATGGTTGCACCCACACCTGCACAGAAAAATATGTTGACTAACACAAAACAGATTTACTCTGCTTCCTTTATTACCCAACTGTCTGAACAGGGTTTCGACTTATGGAAAGACACTATAGACATAAAATCAGTCTGGGGTTCTAGAGACTGGCAAGTCCAGGGAACAGAAGCGCTATTTAGAGCATGCCTCATCCCTCAGCAGATGATATTTCTTAATGAGACTGTGCAACAGACTTCCTGCCTTGGAATAGCCAAGAACAATGATTTGAACACACCCCGGATTCCAACACCATCACAGGCCGAGGGTAATTTTACATCATTGAAAGGGGATACATTAGATGACATCTTACAATACAATAGATCAGACCCCAATTGGAAGGGATTGTTGGTATGGCCCACAGACACTAATAGATGTCAAGAAAGATTCAGGGTTACAACCGAAGGGTATAGTATCCATAGGCCAGACCCGCGCTATGTACAAAGAGAACATCCGGGGGTGGTGGCATCATACAGTGTTGGGAAGTTATGCCTCGATTGGCTAAAAACCTCAACACTAACACAGGTGAAACAACACTTATCCTTACTCACAGAGGATGTGGACCTACAGGATTTTTTATTAGGTCCTAGGAAGCCACGTCAAAATTTTTTCTATTATGCTGTCTATAATGAAATATGGAAAATCTCCCAAGAAGCTGCGGAGAGATTATGAGAAATAGATTAGATCAATTTAGAAAAGGCGTTAGCCGTAGTTGACAATGGTATGACTACGTTAACATCCAGGATTTATTCACTGGGCAACATTGTATCTTCTGCTGTTGATGTACTAGAACAAGACTTGTCCATAATACAGCATGGACAATCACAATTACGTTCTATTATGTTATTAAGCTGGACGCTGCAGTCATTGCGCGCAGATTATGTGCCTTGGCGTTTTATGAACAGTATGTCACTATTTTCTGCATACAATCTAATGGAGAAACAAATGAAAATGGCACAGCGGGGAGCAAAATATACAATGCTGCATATTGAAAAACTGGACAGATTATCTTTTACTGTGGCAGAATCACCGTCCACAGAATGGTTGATCCATGGCCATATCACATTACCGGTCACAACTTTCCAGTTTCGGTATTGCCTAGAACAACAACAGGCAGGCAGATATGAAGAAATGGGTAGGGAATTCATCAAGGAATCCTGGGAACTACCATACAGATTTCGATGCAGGAGTGGGGATCGAGAAGTGTTTCTAAGCGGTACTAACTGTAAAAACACTTTGAGTGGATCTCTCATATCCCAGGATATTATGCTACACGGAGCTTGTAATGGTTCAGTGACAAACCTATCCTGTCATTTGAAAGGTACCCCGGCAGCTGTGATCACTCCGGTATTCAGGCTTCTCTCAAATGGGAGTTACTTGATGCTGAACGATCAAGGTTGTTGTGGCATGCTTCCCGGCATCGCATATCTAGTAACCGTGAGCTCCAGGGTTACTTGCTGTATGCAAGTATTGTCTCCACCAACACATACAGCCAGGGAGGAGCCCCTATGGCCTTCATTGAATGTTTCTCTTATACAATTTGATACTCTGAGCAGAATAAAAGCCATGCTTCTATAGAAAACCATGCCCTTAACCTCCGCCCGGGAGATTTTTGATCTCCAGATCGCAAAGGTCCTCGGCCGAGATACAGGCACTCATACGTACAAACTGATCCTTCCATTTCGCAGAAATGGTGAATCATATCTTTAACATGTCTGATACGACGTGTATAGTACACCTATTTAAGACCATAGGTTTGGGACTGTTAAGCACCTTTCAGACAGTCCTCGGAGTTATACCAAACTTTATTCACTCTGTATTCAAAAGCATTTTTGGAGGGCTTCCGCTGATCCTGTTTCTAATAGCAGGTATCCTGATTGTAATTTTTCTGCTACGCAATGGACGTCCCAGTCACCAAGGAGATGGAAACATTGCTCCTGGAGCGTAAATACCGTGATCGCATGGTACAACATCTGGGCACACCTCGCCTACGGGAAATGAGCGCCTCTTGGTTCCTGTCATTCAGACGAGTCTGGATGGACTGCATCTTACCTGTTCTCCGATGCCTGTTCTGCGGAGAGGAATGCGTGTTGGATCTCTGTCTGCCACTTCTATCGATTGCGCAACCGGACGTTGATGCATTGCTGGACCCGATAACGGCCCATGTTCTGCAATGTCCCCAGCGTATTCCTATGTTGGTGGCGGCATTCTTAGAGCCTCCACAGGAACTCTATGCTCCTGTTGGAATGGATACCGGCTCCTCCACCGACACCCAGGCCTTGGATGGCGCACAGGCTGCCCCAGCATCGGCTGCAGACAGTAAGGAAGGTCATCTGTGCTCGATTGACGTAATCTGCGCGGTGTTACAGGGATCGTCGTCTGCGAAGGCAGCAACAGCAATGTTGCGTCTACCAGCCAGGACACACAAACATTTGGCTCGTTGTGTGCTGGGAAAAATGTTGCCTTTTTTTTTAACAAACTCCAAAACAAATTGACACTTTTTATGACCTGCATGGCTTTCCGATACTTGTAGTTGTTCAAACTATATATACCGACACAGTAGAGCTATTATTTGAGTGACAATTCTTCTGTTTTAGCACTTTTTAGAGTTTTTAAACATTTTTTAGCAGAACTATGGGTTTTACTACATATGTTTGCGTACCAGTACCTAGACAGGTAGTACGTTAGAATTAGATTGTCATCCAGTCGGATGAGGAGTGGGTGTTATATTCCATATAGGTACCCCAATATAGGCCAGGGTAACATCCCAACCTTTCACCTATATTCGTCCCTACACTACATACATAACGGGCTGCTAGGACTGACCCTTTGCCTAGTTACAGTACTGCTTACAGAACGTGGGGTTTTCCCTGAACACTAGCCTCATACATTATGCATGAGGATCCTTGGATTCTTGGAAACTCAGCAGGACTCCTGCATAATAACTATGTACAAGTTTCATTCCCGACGTCATCCTAAGTCAGACAGTGGCACAGCAAGGTAGAACCCTTGGGGATACCTTCGGGTATATAAACATCACATCTTGCTGAGATAGTCAGAGGAGATCACGACTTCCATGCCGACACACTGACGCGAGACGCTGAGGTTCCTGCATGCAGATACTCCAGCTCGCAGTGGTCTGAACATCCCTTGCGGGGTGTCCAACTCGAGACCAAGACGGGGTCCCACGGTCTCTCACTTCAGGTAATGGGGTTGACTTTATCCTAGAGGGATTCTTGGCTTTACACCTACATACATGCTAGGTACACTTGGGTACATCTAGTTAGGGTAGCATCGTAGGAGTTTGCATTTTATTGACATGTATTTTATATACTTGCCTGTATTCATGATTATAGCAAAATGGTAGAAATATACCATCCTTTTTCTTTCCTAGTGCTTCTAATCATTTATATCTGTTACTGTCTAAAGGTTGTTTCAGTACACCTATTTTACAGTCGAATAACGACCGTTCAATAAATACCCATTGAAAAACGTCCCTACCGTTCATTCTGTGTAACTCTCTGAGACTAAGTGAGCACGAGTGACTGAGCGAAAAGTAGTACACTGTTTCCACGGTCCTGAGGGATCAGGGTTGTCATGTTGGATAGTTGCCAAGAACTATTCTCTCCTTTGGTAAGAGGAGTTTCTAGTGGCATTGTGAGCTAGCTGGTATACAGGCCAACATATCCGGTGGGGATGTCTGGAATCAGTCTGGACACCAAGCCCGCAGTGTATGTTGTCCGAACGCGCAGATCCTGTATAGGTTTTATAGGAACTACAAGACGGGGTGTGTGATGCCGTAACTAATAAGGGGCAATGTGACTTACTACATTGCTCCCCTCGTTGGATTGGTCCATCATCATTTGATTCTCAGTTAAGGCTCAAGGGGTAGAGCGCGACCACCCATTAGGGCTGTCCCTGTTTGAAACTTTTATTGCCTGTAGGCGCTTGGTGAAACACTGTTATGTAGTAACGCACTGGGATTGTCCTTAAACTCCATGGTGGAGTATGGCATGCTATGTGCACATTTTGGGTGCCAAATTGAGTCGCCTGCGGATTAGATGCTGACGAATGTCTGCCTGAGGCCGTCGGGTCAGTGAGTGCAGTACCCCTCACCTCTTGCTGGGTGGTGCTGTACATAAGTGCATCGCCATGGATTGAGACCACTTTGTTCTGAAAAACAAATTTGGGTCTCTTTGGCGTAGTTGATCATTAATCAGTGAGTGTCTCCCAGTGCTTCCCACTGTGTCATAAAGGTGTTCAGATAACATGCTCATCCAACCTTTGGCGTCTCTGCGGAGGACAGAGCGAAGGTCACATATGCATCATTTGGAATAACAATTAAGGGGAAAAGTGTGTGAAGGAGATGCAGTTTTCGAGGTATTGACAGCAAAGTATTAGAGGTCAATAAATTAGCAGGACGAGCCAAGCCAGTGGGTTTGCTCATCTCTAAAAGCCAATGTACGATCGAGAACAGAGGCAAGGGTCAAGCTTGGCTTGAGCAGCCCATGCTCAAACTGAGCCCTGAGGATGCTTGGCATATAAATTGTGCAACAGACATCATGTAGAAATATGATAATGTCTCTTCATAGTTCCAAAAATTGTATTTCTTTAACATGTGGATGTGTTTCACCCTACTACATCAGTTACTTCCCTGCATTGAAAAATATTTATTAAAAGTGATAGTTTTTAAACATGAACTTAGAAACATTCATGCACCTGCCCTGAGGACGATGCCATTAGTGAACTAAGAGGTAAGTCATTTGTCATGTGTACCTTTCTTATTATAGTTGGAGCAACTTTAAAGTTTATTAAATGAAACACAAGAGATGTGTTGTACAGAACACATCCGAAACTTGTATATTTCAGACTGCTCTCATACGTAGTAATGAAGAAAAAGGAGAGCGTGTGAAATAAAATATTTGCTTAGGATCACACAATTAGGTCAACCAGGGAAGCCAAGATTAATTCCAGGTTTTCTGTTTTCTCATTGTGCAATTCAGCCATATCAAAGGTGAACGTTTGTCTTTAATGCTTTGTACATGAGGTTAAAGCATGGGTGGCAGACAGAGGCCACATGAAAGCATGGCTCATTTTGAGCTCCAGGTTCCAAGAGTACATTGAGGTGAGCCGGAGCCTGACATCTGGCTTGAGTGGTCAGTGACGTTGCCACAGGAAAAGAAAATGCGTTGTGAGAGAGTAAGTGAAAGCATTGTCTTTCCAGGAGACAGAAGACACGAGCAATGGGAGAGGGCATGTCCTGGAAGGGAAGGGTGTAGCGTTGCTCGACACTCTGGAGGAAGCAATGGTCTGTAGTGATGGAGTGCCACCCTATTTAGGTGAAAGGGCATCCCCTGCACCCCCCCCGCCCACAGGCCACATTGCAGTTCTGGAGAGGAGGAGGAGGACTGTTGCTACTGTCCTTGTTGACCCTTGGAACAGCCACGTCCTTTGTATTGCCAAAAGAACTGGCTAGAATGCTACAGCACAAATTGCGATGGGTGGTGCTACCAAAATGGTATACTTTGGCAGTAACCATTGAACTTACAGTATTGTCTGTGGAATTGAATATGAGAGAAGCCAGACCAAATGAGTGGGCCATGGCACACTCTTGTTTAAAATGCTCTATGGCTAAGTCCGCCTTGTGAAAAACATGGGCATCATCAATGGAATGTTCGTACGAATCAACTGGACCTCACCGAAAGGCCACTGGAGTGCATTAATTGCAACTTCTGAGGGGATTTGTATACAGGTGGATAAGGGAGGGAGGGCAGCACTTATCTTGCTGGATCTCTCAGCCACATTTGACACAGTTAACCATCAAGGGCTTGTCAACCGACTGGAGAAACTGGGGATTAAGGGCATGGCGCTGACCTTACTTTGTTTTTATTTTTTCCGAATAGAGAACAAACTGTGGTGTTTGGAGGCATGCATCAAACTCTTTCTCTCTTCTATGTGGGGTGCCTCAGGGATCATCATTATCCCCAACATTATTCAACATCTATGTCACCCCCTTGGCACAACTCATTCGATCTCACGGTTTTCCTGCAATATCATATGCGAATGATGCGCAGATAGTGGTATCAATTACATCTGAGGTAGATGGTGTGGCCAAAGAATTTAACAACTATTTGGCACACATTACAAGCTGGATGTAGGAAAACTGTCTCAAGTTGAATACTGAGAACAGAGGTATTACTCTTTGGAAACAACACCTCTTTTTGGAATGATTCCTGGTGGCCGGCCGACTCAGGTCCGTGTCCATCTCCAGTTCGAAAAGTGAAAAATCTTGAAGTCCTGGTTGATGACCAACTTTGTTTTTCAGAACAGATCAATCATATTACATCTTCATGTTTTCATCTTTTGAAGATACTAAAAAGATTTCTCCATTCATTCCATTAGATTTACAAAAAATGGTAATAGTTGCCTTGGTTCTGTTGAAGATGGACTATTGTAATGCTCTCTATTTGGGAACACAGAAGCGTCTGTAGTCAAAGCTTCAGTCTCTGCAGAATGCGGCAGCCCGCTCACTCCTAAAAATTCCAAAATTCAGTTCCCTATCAAACAGCATTAGGGACCTACACTGGTTGCCTGTCCAGGACAGGGTAAAATTTAAGGCCTTGTGCATTTTACATAAGGTTCTGCATGTGTGTGGACCTTCTATCTTCCAGAAGTCCATTAGGTGGCATGTCCCTTGAAGTGATTTAAGATCATCTACCGCCCAGTTGGTGGCTATTCACAAGGTAAAGAAGGCAAATTGGGGTGGCAGAAGTTTCTTCCATTTAGCCTGTAAGTTGTGGAATCCCATGCCTTTCTCATTGAGGTCTCAAACAAATAGGCTGTTTCAGAAAATCTTTGACGACGTGGCTCTTTGTCTCTAGTGTCAAATAAGTCTCCTCCTTGACTCGGTCAGTGATAGCATTGTCAGCGCTAAGACGCACCAGCATTCACGCGCTCTAAAAAAATATTACTTACTTACAAAGAAAAGAGGCAATAAAACATCTTTAAATGTTTATTGAAAAGATCTAGTCCTTGTAAGTAACACATTAACTGTGATTATTAGACAGATGAAACACTTCCTTGTTATAAGCATTATTAGAATGGTGAAAAACACAAACAATTCAACCATGTTAATTGTTCCTAATGTTGCTCCTATCTATCGGTAATACCCCATCTCTATCGAGAGCATAACAAGAGATCCCTTCTGTCAGACCCTGTTGGAATGATCTAACCCCGTGCCTTGGTGTAATGTCTCAGAGAGCCGGTCTCAGTGCATTAACAAATGCACCCTGTCTCAATGTGCAAGCCTGCACACATCTCTGCTTGCGCAGCTATCTTCCTTCTTAGGATGAATGTAGTAGCCTGCGGGGCTGTATCTCATTCGCAGCTCTCTGCAGCATTCATGATAACACCGGTGTGATGTGCCTCTCACCTACTTCAACACGGGCACGGTTTAAATAATAAAATACCAGCCTTTATCTGCTAAAGGCGCCGAATAACATCTTTACTTAGTCTGGATAAAACGAGTTGTCTCCTACGAACACATAATAAAGCAAGGACATTGCATTCTAGTATGTGTATCCCTGGAACTAAAAGTGCAGACTACAGAACAACAGTGTCTACTAAAAATAAATGTGTGCATGGGATTCTCACATGTTAGTGAAAAACATGTGCAAACCACCATCTGAAAAAGATGCTACAGTAAAACGAAAATTAAAATGGACACTAAATATAATCCCTACAACAATTCTACCTTACTGACCCATTGCATTCAGACCAGCATGCAAACTCATGGTACTCAAATATGATAGTCAGCTGGCAAATGTTCACAGTGGTAGCCTGACTGTGAAACTTTAGACAAAGGATCGCCCTTCTGCCGTACCTAGCCATGTAGTAGCAGCTTTATAAACACAGGCTCCCCACTCACCCGGCAACATCCGAGGTGATTGTGCTTAATTTGTAAGTAAGTGTTGTGGCTCAAAGGTTTTCTTAGAAACTTGTCACCTATGCTGCCAAATTTTAGGGTTGTAGAATACAAGTGCTGTCTAGTCATGGTTCCACCTCATGCCTTTTTTATCCACGGCCATAAACTTCCTGGCCTTTTATCTCATTCTGGCAGGTCTTTTTCTTCCTTCCTTCTCCCGTTAATGTTGTTCTTCCTCCCCCCCCTTTTCTGTCTTTCTCTCTTGTTCTGGATAAAAGTCTGACGACGGAAAATAAATGTCAGTGTGCCCCACCTGCAACCACCAACTCAGTTTAAGCACGGCCCACCCCTGTCCACTTCAAATGATGCATATGTGCAGCAAAAACACAAAATAAGAACACAGTTCTGGTGCTCGTGCAAAGCATCCAAACACTACCGATATGAGACACTTACTCTTCAGCTTAGATTAATTTCATTTACTTTCTTTATAACTACGGTACATGATGCTGTTCTTTTAACCAAAGGTTGACTGAAGATCTCAAATCTGCAGCTTCGCCTTTTTGGTCCTCCAGCCACGTGCTCTAGCCCATGCTGTGCATTGCTTTGAGATCCAGCCAGTGTCATGAGCAAAATGGAGGTCTTAGGCAGTGCATGCCTCTGTCTGAGTTACAGCCGAGTTCCTGATTCTCAATCCATCTATCGCCATGTTGCCCAATCATACCTAAACAGCTTGTGAAAGTGATCATGCTATATGGCAGGATTTATCAAGCAAGCTGCAGCCGCCTAGTACCTGAGCTTCTGGTGTCTGCCTGGACTTCAGCTGTTGCTCCCTTGCTATCTGCTAGTACCATTTCATTTTGAACTGTAACTGCCAGCTAGCGAAGTCATACATTTTTGACAGTCTGGGGAGGGGATTGTACTGCTGGGTTGAGGCGCAGTCTGAAGTTTTTGCGTCAGTCTTGAAGTAGGAGTGGTATGACACTTTAGTGCTGTGGTGCCATTAGCACTGCTGCATGTTTCAAAGTTTTGTAAGTGAAGAGCATGGCTGCCAGGTAAGATTATGTTCCGTGCCACACCACCACCCAGTCCTGGTTTTCTCTCCAACAGCACTTTGCATGCAGGGATTTTTAAGCCCATAACTCTAATTGTATAAACAAAACTCCCAAGTTCTAGAATGCAAAGTGCTGCTCTCCAAAAAGAGAGAACTGGCTGAAAGTGTCATGAAATTGGCCTAATCGGAAGCTATGGAAGGTGGTGATTCAATTGGCTCGAATCGGGGTGCATCAGCAGGCTCTGGTATTGGTCAGAGTTCTGGAGTACCAAGGTGTGCTGTGGTTCAGAATGCCCGGTTACTCACCGGTAATCTTCATTACTTCGAGTCCTGGTCTTCCTGTTCTATTGCTGAGCCCCTCCCTCCCTTCCTGTTTCTATTTATGGTGATTGATTTGTGTTTTTCTTTTTTCTTGAGTTTTCTTATGTATTCTCAGGATGTGTGGGTGACGCACTGCCCCCTTTATGCATTACGGAACGGGTAGGCGGCGCCATATTGGGGGCAGTATTTGACTTTGCTACGTAATAGGTTTCTGTAGAGCAGACAAGCTGCTCCTTGGTGAGGAATGGGACGGGAAGACGGATGAGGGGGTAACTGAGGTTATTGGTAGTAGAGAATGGGACACAGAGCAGAACTGCCGGGAGCAGTGTATGCCAATACTGGCTTGCATTGGTGCGATTTCAAGCATTAGAACGTGCAGCGGTGCGGGATGTGCTTAGTCATAGGTATATGTTGTTCCATTATTTCAGCAGCAGCGGATGCTACATGTTAAAGTTGAGGTACCTTTGCAGAGCAGTATGAAGTGCCCTGGCACACCTGAGTGTGCCTCCCTGCAGTGGAATAGCAGGAGGTGCTGGTGTTGGTCAAATACTGGAATCTGCTTCCTGGCCTTTCTTCAAACCTCTTATCTTCCACCTGGTCTGCGCGAGAAACCGAGGACTAGCAGGCGCTCCTCCCACTGGGTTAATCTTATATTCCAGATGAACTACTCTTAGCGTTGAAGTTTGTGTTTGGGTCATCGGCTCTTTATGCTCTGGATTTGGTTGATCAGCACTCCGTCACTCGTGTCACCAGCCCCAGTGGAAGAATGGTCTTCCAGACAGGCGCAGTTGCAGTTGCAGGCGGAGCTACGGAGGTGTGAGCAGGGCGGCGGCGGCGGTGGTGGAGGCGAGCTGCGGACGAGCTGCGGGGGACCGGGGGTTAAGTTGAGACCCGGCCGAGAATTGGAGCCGAGAGCCGCAGACACGCAGAGAAGCGGCGGATCCGAGATGTCCAGGGGATAGCAGTAACGGCGAAACAGTGAGTAGGAGCCAGCAAGCTCGGGAGTCTGGGTGAGGGCGTGTTGGGCTGAACTTGCAGTCCCCCTCCCTTCGCCCTCCCCCCCCCGGCTCCACTTTTTCTCCTGTGCCCAAAACCGAACAAACTCTTAAATCTTCAAACCCCAAATAAACTCTAATCTCAAACCTCAACCCGCCTAGAACCGCCGCCGTTCTTCCTTCACCACTCACTTCAGTTGTCTCCCTGCCGGAAAATAATCGCCGTTGGACAAAATACGATCGTCTACAGGGAGGCAGTCGGGGACGGGGACTGGGAGACGGAGGGGACCGAGCTAGTTGCTGATGGTCTGTGGCAAGTGCGGCAGCCCTTTAGCAGGCCCCCGCAGTGAGTGTGTGCCTGTGGCGTCTTGCAGAGGCGGCCTGTCTAGTACAGGTGCACCCTGCAATTCAGCCCTGAGTGCCCCGCTTGCCCCTCCAGCCTACCCCAGTTCACCCCTCTTCGTTGGTCACACAACCTCCACCAACCACCTGCAAAACAACCTGGAAAAAAAAAATCCACTTATCACCCACGCATCAACCCGGCTGTAGCCACAACGAAGCACAACGCCGGTCCCACAATCTTCCAACCTGTCATGGACAAACTACACGGATAAAGTACACCCCCAATTTTACAGTTTGTACAGTTTGCCTAGTTTGCAGTCAACGGCCATCAGTACTAGTACCGCGACAAATATACAGAAAGGATAAGGACAAGGAAAAAGCAGACACGGCGCGGCAGGAGTCGCCCACGCCAGGCTGTCTTTTAAGGGAGTTTACAGTTATCCTGATTGCTCAGCGGTTCTAGCAACCCGGCCATCCAAGCGTCGTCAGGCATTTGGCAGGCTTACAACCAAAAAAACAAAAAACAAATCAATTATCAATCGGTGAAAAACCGCAAAACAAGCAAACAATTAATAACTACAGCAAAAGCTTAAAGACATGGCTCATATCAATCTAACCTACTAACCTACTAATCAACCTCACTTATTTTATTATTTCATCAATTAATCAACCAACTAACCTGGCCAACCGTTTAACCAATTACCAGGAACTACCAGGAAGACGCGTAGCCCCTTACCAATAAAAAATCCCCAAGATGAGATTGGGGCGAGTAAGGAAAGCCCCAACAAGATCCATCAAAAAAGGTGCAAAGAAGATGGATCTCTGCGAACATCTGGTAAAATCCCCAACGGTGTCTACGCCGCTTCAAACACTTGCAAATTCAAGAACAGTTTCTGACCCAGGGCCTGTACACGCCCAGCTGACTGCTGAAGAGCTAAAACCTGGCTCTACAGAACCATCAAAACCTACAACAATCAAGGCTTCATTAAGGGGCTATTTCAGGACTTCAGTACCGGCGATGGCACGGAAGAAAGTAATCAGCCCTTTGGACAAGCTGCAGGCATTCCCCCCTGCAGCCACAGAGTTATTGCCACACCAAATTATGGTTCAGCCCCTGATCCATGGAGCTGCTGGAGGGCCTGACAACTCGATACAAACAAGTTCTTCACCAATAACAGAATCCCTCTGTAAAGAAGCCTAAGAAGCCTTAGACGATAGCCAATCACACCAGGCTTTTTTCCAACCGCTAGTTCAGCATACAGTTCAAACGGAACAAGCCTCTCCTTATGTAATCACCCCCAAAGATGTTCATCTGTCAACTTTTCAACCAGTTTCAAACCCAAGTCCGTTTTCCCAATCCGCATTAAATTCTTCAATCGCATTTAAATCTGACTATCAAATAAAGAGCCCCAAAGTTTTGCTACCACAGGTCATGACCTACTCGCAAGCCCTCTTTAGTAGCTCAGATCAGCCAGAGTCGGAAAGTTTTTTAGCAAAAGTCGATCAAGGGGACCAAGGTGATCCAATGGTCAACCTAGAAGGGCCTAACGAGAACGTAATCCACCCCTCTTTAGATTTATCGTTCTTTACCACTGAACCCAATATGTTTGTAGTACAGGATAGATCTCCATCAACTAACCCTAACGACCTATGGTCCCAATTACTGCAAACCTTCCAAACAACGGCAGCAGCACTAACATACCACTCGGACAAGATGGACCTGCAGGTACACATACTAAATACACTCACGGTGTATACCGCTGGGATCGACCAAAAACTGGAGGCGCTTAATTCTCTCATTATAAAAGCCCAATCCCAAACCCAACTGGTCCAATCAGTATGCTGCTGCTCCCCCATAATTGATTCCTTATCATCCCTGCCTCAATTTCTCTCAGCAGTTCTAACGGAAATAAAGAAGCCCCCAGTGTCGGAGTCATCAGACCCCCCCACCTCCGGCTCCGAGCCTGGTACAGGGTCCAACTTACCCGAAAGTCCAAACCCGACCTCTCTCCCCGCACTCCACGGAGCCAGCGGACGGTATATTAATCCCTATCGAACCATCTAACAATCCTAACACGCATCGGCTGTCGAAACGGGAAAAAAAAGACAGCGAAAAAGCCGGAAAAAACAAACAATAAAAATGAAAACCTCAATTGTGAGTAATCCCCCATCGAGTAACTCAGAGCTTCCACGAAAAGTACCCTTGACATTACCGATGAAAGGAGAACAGTCGATCCCGCAATTAACACTGTATCAACTGGTCTCACAGACAGAATCTCTACACCAGACCAGTCAACCGCCAGGGCCACCTCAAGACCTGGGGCACTCCCTGCAGCCACCACTTCAAGCAAAATCCGGCCTTAACCAATCACCAACAATGCAGTCAGCACTCGAAGTAGGGCGACAGGGACCCGTAATTTCCCAGGTGCCAGTTTTAGAAGCTAGTTCCTCCCGCTTCCCCATTGCCGAGGACAACAACTTGCGCATACAGTGTATAGTCACAGAATCTGGTCGTAAGAACTCCATGAATTTATCAAGTTGTCATCAGTTGGTGGCTACAAGCAAAAGTCCTTTTGCCCCACCCCCAATCACTCACCATAGCGAATCGTCCCTTCCATCGCTCGCCATACTTGCATCGAAACCGCCCAGTGAAGAAAAATCAAAGCAAATAAAGCCGGTAACGACTAATGAGGTTTGCAAGCACTCAAGCAACAGCCAAAGTACCAAACTGCTGCTTATTCCAGAATACACCTCCAGAGGCTCTCATGACATCCTCAATCGAGGGAGTATACTAAGACTCTTCAAATCACTTCCAGACCTACGTTTCCTACAATCGAGAGACATAATCGCTATTGAATTTATTCCAACTACAGGATCCAAAACGGGCGAAGCAACGCAAGTAACACTGGCATCCCGGCAACCCGGGACCTGGTTTTGACAAAAACAGATCAATTTAAATCCTGGGGTATAACAACCACAACACCAAGCGCTCCTCGCTACCCTTCAATACTGGAAAACAATCAGGCCTGTATCTCTAGCTCCTCCCCGGCCCCCTTTTCAGTACTGAGGTCCGCGAGAAGCAGCTCACCAACAGTAATTCCAGAGTCTACAACTAATCAGTGAAATTTCGACGGTGTAGATTGGCTATGGCTGCCAGGGGCCTTATCCAGAAACCGGACCGATTGAACCACCGTTTCTCACGGTCTAACAATATGCTCCTGGAACATTAACGGATTTGGGCAGGAAAAACAATCTGCCGCCACTCTGGACTTTTTAAAAGAATATGACATCCTTCTTTTACAGGCAACATGGGCAGTAGAAAGCATCCCAATAGTAGGCTACCTGGAGTTTGACACCCGCTACAAGACAGTCCAAGTTTGGTAGACCGAGCGGCGGCCTCACGATATATGCATCAACAAAATTATCCCAATGCATCAAACAGATTAAATTTGAGGAGGACTGGCTTTCTGGAATTATGTTGGGAAGTTCACTTATGGATACTCAGTTGCTCCTCCTCAACGTCTATATTTCTCCCTGCACCACCAAGAAAAAATCCAAAACGGACTGTTTGATTAATATCATTTGTAACCTACTTAGCAAGTACGGCAGCACACCCAGCATCATTTCAGGAGATTTTAACACCAACCTCTACTGTAATTTTGCTGAAGACATAGGGCTCGATCCCCCAAGAGTTCCTTCACACTTTGCCCCATAGTCGACTCCTGCAGGAGATAAACCTTCGACATTGGGCGAATAGGTGGTAATGCAGTTTAGCAGCTTAGGATTTACCGTATTGAATGGGCGCCTCCCCACTGATATTCCGCCTGCCTGGACCCGGTCAGATGGTCGAATCCACTCGTTTTTGGACTTTACTCTAGGGAGTAGAGAAACATTGCCTCTGATCGAGAGTTATCACATCGCACCACAAGGTGAGAGTGATCACCGGGCACAAATAATAACATTATTCACCTCCACCCCATGCTATCAAGAACTTGCCCAAACTCATTCAGGCAACTATACAGAGAACTCAAAGCAAATAAAGTGGTCGGACACTACGGCTCCTTTTTTGATTGAAAAAAGTAAAGCCTTATTACATCAATCCCTAGAGTCACATACCCACGTTGTCAGTGGCTGGACTTCTCTTATAAACCAACTACTCAAAGAAATGCCACTTAGGAGGAGCCCGAGAAAACAAATCTTTCAATTCCGCATTTCAAAAGCCACAAGGAAATTAAAAACGCAAAGAAACCGAGCGCTTCGACTGTCAAGGAAGAACCCCAGTAATAAAAACAACTTTAACAACTATAAGCAAGCCCAAGCAGCCCTTAGCATCTCAATACGAAGGGAAAAACAAGCGGCCTCGGATCAATTCTGGCTGAAGCTCATTTATGAAAGCAAAAATCCTAACTCGAAGCAATTTTTGTCCCTCATAAATAGGAGCCCACAAAGCACAAGTGTTTACGGTAGTGCAAACATCAGCGGAGCCGTATGGAGTACGTTTTTATCACTTCACTTTGGGGACTTCAACATAAAAGATGCTTATACCAAATCCCTCAGTACGGTTAACTTTATGATCTCAACTCCGAAACTGGAGAGCCCGAGACGAGCTCATCCTGCAAAAAAACTGATAGAAGAACCAACACATAAGGAATCAGCGAAAAAGAACGACATAATGTTAAAGACCATGGTGACACCAGACAACTTAAAAAACAAGATCTCGCGCTTCATAACGAAAGCCAGAGCTGAAGGAGCCCCAGGCCCAAATGGTCTCCCCCAGGCCATGTTCAAATCGGATGTCAACCTATGGTCAGAATACCTGACCCCCTTGTTCCTCTACTGTAGACTAAATAACACCGTTCCAGAGTCTTGGAGAGGTGCAATCATTCACCCAATCTACAAAAGTGGGAAGAGAAACGAGCCTAAAAATTATCGAATGATTGTACTTCTCGACGTGGAGTCTAAGTATTACGCAAGTATTTTATTGGAAGAGCTGCAGGCCTGGGCCGAAACAACTGCACGCCTTCCTTTTAATCAGACGGGCTTTGTGGCTAACTCTGGTACTACAACCAATTTGTTAGCATTAACAGTCCTGATGGAGAAAGCGACAGTCCAACAAACCCAGCTGCACTGTTGCTTTGTAGATTTTAAAGCGGCCTTCGACCGCGTGCCCAGGGGTCTGCTATGGCAGAGATTAAAATCTTGGGGCATACCCCACCTCTTTTACACGCTATAGTACAACTCCACACGGAAACATGGATCAGAATCAAGTTGGGTGAAGGCTCCCATGTCTCCGGGAAGATACGAACTGAAACTGGTGTCAAACAAGGCTGCGTGTTGGCCCCACTTCTTTTTAATTTGTTTATATCTGACTTATCTCCAGTACTCGACAGTGTAAAATGCCACCCTCCCCAATTAGATGGAACCCGCATCAGCAATCTGCTGTACTCCGATGACTTGGTGTTGTTAAGCCACACAAAAGTGGGTCTCCAGAGGTTATTGGACGAACTGCTTCCCTACACGACAAGAAATTGCTTAGAACTGAACTTGTCAAAAACCAAAGCAATATCTTTTGGGAAGCAAAAGAGGTCAACAGAAAGGTGGTTTTTCAATGATATAAAGCTAGAACCAACCTCCAGTTATAAATATTTGGGCATCTTTCTCGACACAAGATGTACATTCATCAAGCATAAAGAAGCGCTAAAAATCAAAGCCCTGTCGTTAGAGGCTGCTGCCGCAAAACTGTCAAAACAGCTACTTGGCCCGAGCCTAACTCCCATGCTGAAACTGATGAAGGCTAACAGGCACATGCATCAACCATTTTTGCGAGCGCAAACGGTGCGAATCGCAAAAATCGGCCGTTTGCGCCCGCAAAAAGGGCATTTGCGATGCATCAAGGTTCAAGGCACTCGCAATTTGAGAATTCGCAATTATTTGCGATTTCTCAAATTGCGATTGCATTTAAGGAATTGCAATTTGCGATTCCTTAAATGCAATGCAAGAACCACTTTAGAATAGTGATTTCGCTAATAGGGGCGCAAATTACCAGGAAGTTGAACTTGATGGTAATTTGCAAAAACTTTGAAAAATGCACTTTAGTGCATTTTTCAAAGTTTCATGTTCGCACACACATGCCCTTGGGGCATGTGTGTGCGCAACATGAGAGCACATCACTATTTCAGGGGTGCAACAGGGTGTCATTTTGACACCCTTGAAGTTGCATGCGCAATTTGCGAGTACCTATTGGTACTCGCAAATTGCGCATGCAATCTCCCATTCATTCCTATGGGCCTGTAGGCCCATAGGAATGAATGGAGAGCCATTCATTAATTGCGACTCGCAATTTGCGAGTCGCAATTAAGGAATTTGTAAGAATCGCTATTTTCTCAGCCATTCCTACATGCATAGGCATTTGCGCTTCCTTATTAGCGAATCCTTATTTTTCGCTAATAAGGAATCGCAAATGGCATGTTTGATGCATGTGCCTGTAAGATAATTAATTCTTTGACGTATGGGCACGAGATCACTAAGGGCACAACCAGCACATTAATAAACAAACTAACAACTAAAATTTTTAAACGAGCTTTCCGCTTGTCAAAATCTGCCTCGCCAGCCCAAGTTAGACTTGAACAGGGACTACAAGATCACCATGGAGTAGAGGCCGGCACGTTTATAAAACTGTGTCATAGACTGCGCCGTGCTCGGGAGGGTTCCCTGTAGGCTCGACTATGGCAGGAAATACAGAAAAACCAGACCAGCCAAAAGTATCGGCTACTCCTGGATCGCAGTTTACAGCTATTAGGAGTAAAAGATCTCTGGGAAACAAATCCCACCCACCCGGTGTTAAAGATCGCCATTAAAAAGACTGTTAGAATGTGGTCCTTTCACTCAGACAGGGCAATACTGTCAAAAAGGAAACACGCTTGGGCTGTAATCTCCAATTTTAAACTAGGAGTTCAGCTGCCCTACTTATCAAGCACATTTGCACTTTACTGGAAACAAAAGTTTTTAGCTCTGAGGATGGGTGACTGGCCCTTTTTAAAGAACCTTCCCGAATGGCGCCATCCAGGTAGCAGTATCGAATGCAGGTTGTGTGGCTATCACTCTGAAGTAATGGAACACATCGTCTGTGTATGCCCCGCACTGCTCATGGCCAGACGGTCATTATTGCGGGATCAATGGATCAGGTTGTGAGTTCGATCCTGCCGCCAGGCAATAATGGCTGCTCTAAATCCAGACAACACCAAGCTGAACATTGGGCTCACGAAATTTGTTCACAAAGCATCAAAAATACTGGAAGCCACAACTGCAGCCAAACCCTCCTCATTTTAGCATGGCGGCCGAGTTAAAAGGCTCAACAATCGAATTAAAGACTATAATATCAGAAAACCAGTGTGAGGCCTTTCAGCAGAACATTATTAGCTCATAATGATCTCTCTAATTCTTAGTAATTTATAACCCTCGTTTCTAATACTTATCATAGTCATTTTTATTGTACGAATTAGTCGTGTTTTAAATTGTAATGTTTTTTTTTCTTAAACCAATCAATAAAGTTTATTTAAACAGTACTGGAATTAAGGGCAGGACGTTAGTGCGATGCATCAGTAATTTTTTTTAAAGATAACACCACTGGAACAAGGCTGAGTGGAGCTAATCGATGAAGGCGCCTGGATGGAACGTGGAGGGTGCGAGCGGTGTTATTAACATGACTGAAACTATCAATTTATTTACAGTCTTGCATGGCGCACCTGCACCAAGTGATATTAAGGTTCTATACAGCAAACAGCGCAGGTTACACAACTGAACCAGTGCAAAAAAAGAATAATATGCAGAACTGGAAAATAGGCACTCGGCGACTGAAAAGTCATTCAAAAACATCCGTTTTGTATGCATTCGTGTTACTTAGCGTGGGCAGAGTGTGGACAGCTTGCACCCAGTGGGTCAACAACTGCACTGCCACTAGATAAATACTCTAACATGAGTCATTACTTCTGCCTTAGGCTGCACTGTACAGTTCGAACAAGGTCAGGGTGCATCTTCCTTTTATGCCCTGAATGCAGTAAGTGGTGGTCTGCAATTGGGGAGAAAGTGCATTAGGCAAAGGCCTGTCATTGTCGAGAGTTCAGGAACATAGATCATCTCGGGGGAATGTTCTAGAAGAACAGTTCGCCCATTCTGGAGGGTGCAGAAAGCACACCCCTGTCACAGAGGACGTTGCAAGAAGCACAGCCTTGCCAAGCGTGGAGACGGCAGGATAGATCAGCTTAGTACCAGGTGTGTACAAGAAGCTTAGGCCTTTACTATGGAGGGCAGAGAAGGCATAGACCTGCTCTCTTAAGGATGCCCAGGTGTAAAGGGGTATGCTGTTATTCTGTAGAACCAGGCAGTTCTCTCTGATTGAATGCTTCCATTTTCAATTATTGTCCTGGAAAACATTGCCTAAACACGCCAGGCCTACAAGCTTTGGAACACTTAATTTATCATAGATGTGTCCAAAACTCAGCCCCAAACAGTATATGGGCCACTTTTCTTTGGGCGCCTGGGCCTATTTTTAGTCCCTGCCCCACTCTTCTCATTCGTTCAAACTTTATTCAGTACCCCCGGACTTGCCCAATGACCTCTTCACCTTGTATTTCTTCCCCACCCGCCTTATCTATGGGGTGGCGTGGAGTGCACCTTTGGACCTATACCTACTCCAAGTGCAAGGAAGGGAGTCCTGCAAAACCTCAACAGGGCTGCTGGACCCTCGCCCCACTTTACTCTCTGAAGGATGCCGGTGAAGGTGAAGGTGGACTGGGACAGATAACGGGTTTTCTGGTGTCAGGACACAGGCAGCTGTTAGTAGTCTGTCTTCCTTCAGTGGTATACGTTTGAGACTGAATAAGGACAGGGACAAGTGACAGCTGCTTTGCTGGTCTGTTCGCTTTTATGAATCGGTCACTGGGCAGCTGTGACATTTTCCAGTCCCCGTGTTGTGTGGTCTTTTGTGGGACAAGGTGGAGCAGGCCAACTCACAGCTGTCCAGGTAGTCGGGTGTCTTTGATAACTGAGGCAGATTTAACTTGTCCCTGTTCTTTTCCACCCTCATTTCTTTTGGCACTGAAGGATGACTCCGACAGTGGAGAAATGCCCCTCTTGCGTAAGAAAATACATCTTCCCCATTTTCTAGAGCAAGTGGGGAGACAGCTTCCGCTATCTTTGGGCAAGACTAGGAGAGGGGTTGTCAGTTTTTAGCATGGTCGATGAGTTTTCACTTCGACATTAGCAACACATCAAAAAATCAAACAGTTTGGTGTTTGAGGCTACCTCCTACACAACAGTAAAAGATCCAACAAATGTTAAACCAACATTGACAACTCCTTTTACAGGCAAGTGCCAATTTATTAGCTCTGTCTAAAATGTCCGTTGGCCATGTTGGAGCAGTCAACTTAAAGAAAAGCCCAAATGGCTTATTAAATGCGCATGCATGCAAGCACACAGAGCCCATTTTGGAATGGATTAATTCCAAGGGGGGCATGTGCACAATACATGCTTCCTAATGCACCAGCGACCTTCCGGCTGTTGTTTAATTTACCTTTCCAAGGCGGCTGGCGGTTAAACAAAAATGCCAAAAGAAGTGCGCAGCAGTGCAAAAAATAAAACGGATGAGGCAGTATTATTGTGCCGCTGCCATGCCCTAAAATAAATGGGAGCGGTGTAGGGATGGGCAAGGGGACGCTGATGGGCAGCAGAAAGGTCGGGAGTGGAGGCTGGTGTGCACGCAGAGGAAGCAGGTGGCCGAGGGTCCTCCCCATTAAAGAAATAATATAAAAATGAATCCATGCTAAAGTGTGTGGGCTTCTGTGTTAAGTTGTATAAATCCACGAAATGCCATGGCTGATAGCCATACTAATAGACTACCTCTAATTTCGATGCCCAAAGCAAGCTGAGCCTCGGTAGTCCAAGGCTGCCCAAAGCCTCTTTCTGTGTGCATGTGTGTGCTGTGTGGTTTGATGGCATGAGCTCTTGCCCGACAGCTATAGCTGTCTTCATGGACAATCTAACACCTGCGATGGTTTCACCTTTTCATTCATTTCTCTTGGTAGTCGCAAACACTTAAATGGTGATAAAGACTAAAAAGCAAATTAAACATTGTTAAAACCGCTGAAGTTAGGCGCTTTTGTAAGTGAACTAATCTTGTGCCCTTCCAACAGTATTTCATTTTACTTTTGATTTTCTCTCGGTGTTACCAGGCATTGAGGGGAAAAGTGGTATTGAATATTTGTCAAAGATTACAACGGCGGACTCCTAGCTCTGCACCTAACGCAAGTTCCAATAAGTCTTGGCTGAACTTTGCTTACTACTGAAATTCCGTATTAAATTACCAATAAAGAACTCTTTTGATAATACCTACAGTCTATTCGACTTCATTACCTGGCGCACCCCCATTTTGTAGTGGTATTGAATATTTGTTTAATCTTTGAATTCTCTGTGGGGAGTAGGAGCCCTGCAGAGCAATAATATTGTTTTGTTTGTTCGCATCTGTGGAGAGGTCATGAAGACGTAGACTGATCGTGTCCATCCATCCCTAGGTGGTCACACCATGGTCCTTACTGCTTACGTATTTTTGATGCCATCAGGGCATGCTCCTTGGGGTCATGGACCCACATTAGTTCTTTACCCATTCGGGCTCTCTAGTACTTGGGACCATCGATGTTCATTGCTGCATGGTGCCTTTGATGCTCTAAGGCCTGGCACCATTAAAACCTATTTCTGCTTGTAGCCATTACGCCCCATTGCTGCCTGAGGGCTTCCATATTTAACACCTCCTGGAGTAAATATTTACGCTTCCTGTGCCCATTCTTAAACTTCGCTGCCTGGGGCCAAGCAGGAATAAAATGCTAATTAGGCGGTAATAATGCAGCACATTGTGTCAATATTATTTTGCTATATTGACATTTTAGCACACATTAATCCTACCTGGACCAAGGCTTTATAACATTAGTCCCATTTAAACACCTGAATATATCAATCAGAAAATGAAAGATGACCATTTAAATTAGCAAAGGGTCTGCCACTGTGCAGCACCAGGTGTGATGCTATGTTAGTACTGTTTTATTTGTTTGAGCTAAAAAAAATATTAAAATCTACAAATTATGCAACAGATGACACATTAGGTGACAAGTGTGGAAAATTCATAATTATTTTGGAAAATATCGCCTCAGAATTGTATAATTCAAATGCCCCTGTCAGCACCTCATTATATCATCTGCAATTTCAGTAATAATGTCACTAATTTTTACACACGAACGGAATCCCAGTTTAAAATGCAGAAAGAAGTGGGACATCAACAAGTGCAATCAAAGGTTGTCTTATAAACAGTATTTAGAAACCTAGGCTAATACGTCATTGTCATGGCAAGAAAGTTGTGCCGTTGATGTGTTTTATTGCACCTAGTACAGCTTCCTAGAATGTGGTCTGTCTGTGACATCTTTACTACATATGCAGCCTTTAACTTAGGTTCCCATACCACCTTCAATAGGGAGATCTTGATAGGGATACATTTAGTGTAATTTAGCTGTGGCGTAATGCCAGTCATAAATTAGCTTAGAGCGCACATATGCATGTTTTGTATACATTTGATTTAATTAGCCATGTCCCTACCTAGCCGATCCCCTCATTTTCTGTAATCTGCCTCCCTAATGTAATATCCAGTTTATTTATATATGTTTGATTAGAATTTATCGAGGAGGGCATTTTTAGCTTTATATCGCACATTTAGCACTAGAGCAAATGGCAGTGGACTTCTCAATTGGTATATACGTCCTTGTGTAACATCTCTCCTCGTTGCTGGGTGCCAAATCCCTCTTACAATAATTAAAGAGCTTAAAGATTCCCTTGGTAGACATTTCTGAGATTGTCCAATATCACTTTATTATATTATTCACTGTTCATAAGGACCTGGTAAAAGCAATTAGAAAAAAATGCATAGATGTGATGTGGGACAAAAAGGTTGCTGTTCCATATTTCGTTGCAACTATATCCATGCCTCTTCGAGTGTCCTTATGTTGGTGCTTATGTAAACTTTAGTATGTCTCTGATTCGTAGGGATCCATGGAAGGCCCCAAGGTTTCCTCCTCATCACATTCTAGTCCAGTGGAGCCCTCTCCCTGTGAGACTACATCTGAATCCTTTCTGGCATTACCTTCAGATGGGCCAATGATGGTATGCTCTGTAACTGGGAAGTGAGAGTCAACAGTGAGCGGCAATCTCGTTTTTTTTCACCAGTGATTAAAAGACACTTCCACCAAGACTGGAAGGGCCTGAAATTATAAAGTGGGCATGTTAAGCCAATCATTATAATGGCATTGAATCTGCCCAGTCAAGATATGTGCAGGGTGTTTATTTTGAGAGCGTAAGTTTTAAAATAGCCAGTAACCCCTGTAAGTCTGGTTTGGCTAGAGTAAAAATTGATCCAGTAATGTTGACACCCGAGTATATGATGCATTTTGTTGTACATTAAAATGGACACAGCTATTTAATGTGGGTCATTTTTTGATGGTTCAGGTTACATCTAATATTTGGAACTTCACATATTTATCTTAAATCCATACAAGAAAATACTGGTTGTTTAGTCAGGGTCAGAAGAAATGGTTATTTACTTGAAGTCCTGGATCTGCATTGTAGGAATCTTTATTGAAAATGAATGTGACCTTGTGTAATGTAACTGGTGATCATGTAAAGCGTTCCAGTACCTACGGGTTAAATCATGCTATATAAAACTGCAAACAAAAGTCATCATTGTTAGATTGACTCCCTGCAGAATTAAGAATGGGCTCAGGATGTAGTCCTAGGCTGTGAAATAAAAATCCAGGGCAACCTAACAGATGCCTTTCTGTAGTAATATAATTAAACCAGTGAATTTGATGTGCATTTTCCTGTTTCTTCCTACCACTAACTCATCATAGTGGAAGGAAGGCAGTCCCCTAGAAAAAAACGCAGACAGAGAAGGACACCAGGAATGCTTGCATTTTTCAACACCAGATGGGTTGACTGTTCCTGTTACAGTTATTAGAGAGAACGGATCTTTGCCAGAGGTTCACCAAATTTCTGTTGACCAACTATACCAATCAGTCTGTAAAAATCAACCTCAATGCCCCCTTTTGTGGGCATGTAAGCTGTATTGTCACTAGACATGAATGCCCACTTTCTCTCCTCCTGTTCGTTCTTAGCACAAAACCCTGGGCCCAGTGAATCAGGAGAGGCGACAGGATCTAAGGTGTGGCCTTTAAGAGGACAGTGAATTGCAGAACCTAGTCTATTTACCCATGATATATCGCTTTAGGTCCCTAGAAAAACTGTGATTCTGTATTGTAGGATCTTCATTGATCGTAATAAATGTTCAAATGAGTTTGCATTGCAGGCCTGAATCCCAGACCACTTAATCGCAATAAATTTGTCCATAAATTCACATATAGGGTACAATTGTCCACATATACAAATGATGCGCAGCACTCATCAGAGCCTATGCAACACCAGAATATTTTTAAATTCATACTGCTAAATCACAGAGATGTCTATTCCAAGACCGCATTGAATCATCTGTAGCGCAAAGTGCTGAGTACCTGTCTAGCATTGAGGGAAAGGTGCTGCCTCATAGGCTTACATTCAAGTGCACTGGTAAAAAAAGAACCCTGTCCCTTTGGGACTTCAGGAATTTTCACTACCCAGGATGCATTGTATTGGCATTTGCCTCCCGCAGTTAGTTAGGTTTGAGGTAACTGCCACCTTTCATCTACTGTACAGGCCTCCTGGCAGAACAAGGCCTTCAATGATGAATTCTCAGATCTCCACACTACCTCATCCATCCAACATGCCCACACCACCATCTTTGGGGAACTTAAACCTCCCAGACAACACAAACTCAAAAAACCAAGAGGTACTCTCTTGAAACTCATCTATATACTCAACATGCTGCAGCATGTAGCATAACCCACAACTCCAAAGGCCACATACTTGAGCTCATCTTCCAAACATCACCAACAATCCAATGCAAAACATCCATACCCTTGGACTGAACTGACCACATTGCCATCTCTATGTCCCTGCTCAGTGTACTACTGACAAACCTTCAGACCCTTCAAAGACAGCCTAATGCTTTAACTCCTCTCTCACCCCATCAACTCCGACGCCAACACCCTCCTAAACAACTTTCTTGGAAAGCTAGGTGAACATCCACAACCCAATAATAACACACAAGGAAGAAAAGCAGAAATTCCAAGGACTTCTTGATACTGAAGTCCCTCCACTCAACATGCAGACAGTGCATCTCATCAGCCAAAGCAAATTACTCTACCATCTTCATCAATGAATCACCAACAGAAGCAGAACACTGTTCAAGACAATCAGGTACTGCATCAACTACCTGCCAGACCCACCTATTTCTTGCTACACAGAAAAGTGGAATGCCATCAACATCAGATCCTCCCCATTTCTAAAGATACCTACACTAGACTCTGATGACCTTGCCAACTACCAGCTTATCACTCACCTACTATTAATATGCATGATAATTGAAAAAGCAGTCTTTGTTTAACTCCAAGATCTCATGAATGTTAACCATATTCTGCATGACTACCAGTCTGGCTTCAGATCACGTTGCAGCAGAGAGACTGCCATCTTACACTTCATAGACAGTGTCCTCTTGACTACAGATGAAGATAACCACTGCCTCCTGATGTTGCTGGTCCTCTCAGCTGCCTTCAACACAGTCGACCATCCCACCCTCATGCACACCCTTGAGTCTTGAATGGGACACACCCTTGAGTCTTGAATGGGATTCACCAGCTATGTCCTTCACTGGGTTTTATCCTCCTTTCTAACCAAAACTAGTTTATTCCCATGGGCACCACCAGGTCACAAAAGATCTCTATCACGTGCGGAGTTGCCCAGAGTTCCATACTGTCTCCAGTCTTCTTCAACCTTTAAATGGATACACTTGCTGCTCTGCTCACAGATAACAGCATCAAGATTCACCAATATGCTGATGATACACAACTCTGCTTGAAGGTCTTCTCTGCTTCAGACATCCAAAGCCTCAAATACAGCGTGCACATCATCCAGACCTGGATGTCCTATCTGAAGTTCAACCCAACCAAGACAGTATTCCTGTTACTTGTCAAGAACAACAAGATACCGAACAAACCTGTCTTGTTGACCTGAACCTTGACGGCTCAGAACCACAACTCTCGCCGAATGTCAAGTCAGTTGGGTTCACCCTTAGTACCAACCTCACCTTCAATTACACATTGCCACAAAAACAAATACTGCCTGGTACCAGCTATCTCTTAAAAATAAATAAAAGTAAACTGTTTCTTCCAGAAAGTGAGTTCAGAACTACTGTTCAAGACCTGGTACACTTGCATCTGGATTGTGGTAATGCCCTACTCCCTTGCCTCCCAAGCTTCACACTGGTGCCCCTTAGGGGCATCGTACACGCCACAGTACATCTCATCCAGGGCCTGAAGAAATATGATCCCATCATCCCCATTTTGATGGAAATCCATTGGCTCCCCTTGCTGGCCTGCACTATCTTCAAAACAAGCTGCACCATTTACAAAGCCATAACGACCAGCACCCTTATTTATCTTGCAGACACTCTCACCATCTCTGATAGTGTCCTGGCTGCTGGTGTCCCAAGAACCATCAGACTGCAGACTAAAAGGTGTAAAGAAAGAAAAACAAGGCAGCAGGCCTTTTTCATCTATGCACTCAGGATCTGGAACAGCATCCTTGTATCCTTTAGGACTGCTCAACACTGTTCCAGTTTAGGAAAGAGTTGAAGATGAACCTCTTTAAAGAATACTATTTCACAATGCATTAACCATCCACAACCCAGTTTCCTCTCCTATTGCCCGTTGACTTTACCCTTGCCTTTGACCATGTACAGCGCTCCGCTGCCTTTTGCCTAGGTTCGCATTATAGAAATATCAAATACTTACATACATGCAGAGAGAGAGATGGATTATTATGACAATGAAGCAATTGCTGTGTAGAAAGCCCAATGAGAAGGAAGGTGGGTTGTTTGACTTCAATCTTGAGTGATGCCCAATATGGTTTTTGGTCTGGAAGGTCCACCTCTGACCAATGCCTGAATCTTCATCTCATTGTTAATAAATACACGGTTGCCCGGTCTGAATCATTGCACTTAGCGTTTATGGACCTGACGCCTGCATTTGACAGGGTTAACCGTGTTAAACTCTGGGCCTTGCTTTCCAAGATGTGGTTGATTGGAGTATTGTGGCCCTTTTAGTTGATTTCCACTCTAATACCTTCGCCTCAGTGCTTTTCTTAGAGGGTGCTGCTCGCGAACCTGCCTTTCCCGGTAGCGGTGTTCACCAGGAGTGCATTCTTGCTCCATTCTTGCTCACCTTGTATTTGAATGGGTATGCCAACCTGGTTAAGATCCAAACTGTAAAGAATAAATTTTTGCATCGAGTAGCGCAGGTAACACATTGTATTCACGCGTTTTCAGCACACGTGGAGCTTGGTCTTGGTCATGTGATGGATACAGTGACCCTTAGCCCCCTCCTTTGCTGGATCAAGGTTTGGACCAGGGAAGGTCTGAAGGTGAATTGGCTGATCCTTTCTAATAGTCTTGCTCTTGAACTGGTGCACAAAATCCCTTGGATAGCATACGTAAAGGCAACCTTTGCCTCCCTGGGGAGAACCGATATCTTTATTGATCCCAATTCGCTATCCTCTCGTGAACTGAAGTGTGTTAAAAGATTGTTCTTGGATCAGGCCCAGTTGGAAAGCGAGCAGTTCGGTGCTGGGACACATTCTCCTAAAGACTGTTCAGGGCATGGAGCCAAATTTAGCCCAGGTTTGACACCAGCGAAATAGGTTTCTTTTAACCAGGTTCAAATGTAACTTACTTCACGATCTCTCGGCTTCCCCAAGTGGTTGGGCCTTGCCTGATTGTAGACTGCCCTGCAGCTGCGACAAAAGGTCTCTGCAGGACACCCTACATTTCATTATGTTTTGCTGCTATTTTAGTAGTCACAGGAAGCAATGTTTAGTCCCCTTGTTGAAGTCCTTGAATTTTTCTCAGGTTAGGCCAGCCTTGGTTTACCTACAGATGCTTCCTAATGAATTGCTGTTTTGTGTTTTTTACGAGCTACACTGACGTCTAGGCGATCAAGACACGACTAGTTCCTCTGATTTTGTTGGTCTGGGATCTCTTTTTTTAATGACCGGTTTTACTATGTGGAAATGTGTTACTAAGATGATTTTATATTTATATGTACTGTATTCTTTTATGGTGGTTTCTGTCAACTGAATAAAGATTTTATGATGATAATGATGACTTCAATTATGATTCCTGCGATGCAGAACCAGGAGTACAAGTAGGTAACTATTTCTTCTGTGTCGTATGATCTTCATTGCTACTTATAGTCTTTAGACTAAATTGGAAAACTACAAGCCAGCCTCTCACTGCGGCTCCTGGGCAGAAGAAGCAAAACCTGTATGAACAAGTGAACATTGCTGAGAATGTTATCTGGTTAAACAGTGGCTTGACCAATCTTAGAGTCAACATTTGAATATGAATCCATGCAGTGATGTCTTGCAAAGGTATGTGCTGATCTCTAAGTGACAGCTTTGCAAATGTCTGCCAGAGGCACGTTTCTGTGCCAAGCTGTGGTGACTGTCTTACTCCTAGTAGAACAAACTCTAGGTTTTCCTGGAAGGGGCTTACCATCTAATTGTTAAAACATGAATATGCATACCACAGTTCAGCTGCTGATAAAATGCTTAAATGTAGCTTGACTTTGTAGAATATGGTCATAGTTACAAAATAACTTGCTGGATTTGTGAGGTGACTTAGTTTGTCCAGATAAAAGCGAAGTACCCTTTTTACACCTCCATGGTATGTTGTCCTGGTGTCAGTAGATTGGAACAAAACACAGGCAAAGTAATGGTCTGGTTTATGTGATATTCGGACACACCATGAGGCAGAAAATAAGGGTTCTCATAACCACCTTGTTAGCAAGAACATCTATGCATGGCTCCAGGGCAGAAAGGGCTTGAATTTCACTACTCCTACATGCAGATGTTATGGCTATTAATTATGCTGTTTTCCAGAAAAGGTAGGTGCTGCAGTGCAGGCCTGTGAATGTGCTCTGAAAGGAGTTCCCATTACTTTTGGCAATATCAATCAATCAATATAAACTTTCTTCGGTTTAAAATAGACCATAAAAGTACATAAAAATTCATCAGTTGCATCAAAATCACAAATTGCTAAAAACATTCCTATTAGAACCATTGACCACAGTAGGACTAAAATCCGTTACCCTTCATTAAATACTAGGTGCAATAAATTATAAAAATCAGCGAACCACTAATAAAATGAAGAGAATAATAGAATTACATGCTAGTCCTGCTGCGGACAGCACATTTAAAAAAGGAACTGACAGTTATACAAATATATTGTTGGAAAAAAGTTTGTAAAAACAGTAGGTCAGACCTACATTGCCTAAAATTGTGCATTTTCAATATGGGTAGAGGAAACTGCCTAGTATATTTAATGTAATAGGCACAGAAAAACACAAAAGCGTTTAATGGGAAGAATTGTCACAAGGGCATACAGGTACATTTGTTACCTCATGCTGACCTAACGGATAATAGAGCAGATTTCTAATACATCCAAGTCTAAATTTCAGCAACAACCCTCCTTCCCACGGATTGGAAGTGTTCAACAAATATGGTTCTCTATCAGAAGTGGGAGATAGTAATAAATATTGGTGAATGGAGTGTTTTTAAAGCTTTGCCTCAGCCCTCAACCTGCTTCTTTCCTCATAAAAAGATGTTTTCGTCCTGTACAGCAATACACGTTCGATTTTCTAATGCTTTTAGGGTCATCGAAAAGAGGCGGTCTACTCAATTTAGAGAAGTTAGTTTTGATGTAAGCAAACCAAGGGATGTATCTTCCCTTATCACAGACAAGCAGTCCCAAATTATAAGTTGGTTTAGCAGCGCTTTAGGATTATTCCAGATTGTAACTAATTTTTCAAAGGGGCAAGCCTAGTGCTATCCTCCATATATCTCAGCTGGAGCTCCTTGTGGCACACAAAATCTGGACAGAAAGGAGGCTGAGATAACCTATGGCAGAAGCGGTTTTCTTCAGTATGGAGGCAGACTGCCTTTGAGTACCTCCACACACTGGCGCCATATGTATCCTCTGAGACACACTGGGTGTTTGGAGGGAGACAAACATTGTTATCTTCCCTAAAAAGGGGAAAGATCCTAAACTTTGCGGGTCATACTGTCCAATTTCGCTAACTAATACCAATTCTAAGATCCATGCATGAGTTCTCGCTAATTGGTTGTCTGTTATCATTGCGGATTTGGTGGACCCGAATCAGCATGGTTTTATCCCTGGACGGGACAAAACATCTCATGTTAATACTGCTATTATGGCTCTGGCGGTAGCCTCGGTCGGGGGTAGGTCAATCGTTTGATATGTTTGGATGCGGAGAAGGCCTTTGATGGGACCTCCTGGCCCTTTCTTTTGGTGGGGGGGTCATGGAGGCCGTAGGCTTAGGCCCAGTTTTCATCTCAAGGGTCCGGCGTCTTTATTCAGGTCTTAAGGCTAGGATATACGGTGCGGGGGAACAATCGGATCTTATTTCGATACTTCGCTGGACTATGCAGGGGTGTCCTCTTTTCTTTCAGTTGTTTTCTCTTTATATCAAGCCATTTATTCAGTCACTCAAACGGATGGTAGAAATACAACCTCTGAGACTTCATCGCTTTGAAGTGAAAATCCTAGCATATGCGGACAACATCACCATCTTGACTCCTGCCACGATTAACCGCCTATGTGCGGTAGTGGAAGCTGCTCAGTCATTTGGATAAGTTGCTGGTTATAAGGTAAATCAGGAGAAGACTCAGATTTTATCCAATGTGGTTCCTCCTGACCAGGATAGGAGGTGGGTTCAGTCTATGGTCTATCTTGGGGTTACTCTAACGGTCAACACTTTTGAGATTCTAGAAAACAACTATGGTAAGTTGTTCCAAAATTCAGCGGAGGTGTTCCTTAAAGTGGAACCGTTTACATTTGGGGCTCATTGGCCACTATAATCTTATTAAAATTATTATTCTCCCCGATATCTTTATTTTTTCCGTTGTATCCCACTTTTTTTACTGGTTATTTTCTTTACGAAAGTAGAGTCATTATGGCATTAGTTTATTTGGTCATACCGGAAGCACCGGTGCAAAATCCAGTTTTTGCAGCAGTCTAAAGAAGAGGGCGGTGTCTCACTCCCGGTCCTCAGGTTCTATTATTTGGCAACTTTTTTTCATCATTTTGGTGGGTGCAGGGCTGGGGGCACTGGCCCTTGGGTCGTATGTTTAGCGAGTTCCTCCCCTTGGGGGAATCGATTGCCCCTGGCACGGGCATTGTGGACACAATGTAGTTCAAGTGAACTTGGTTCAAGACCTTAAAAGTCTTTAATCTTATCTGGGGTTCCTTCAAGAGAATTGTTTTTTGGCACTTCCTCATTCAACCAGCTTATATTTTTGGGCTATAACCCCTGTTTTCGGGATTGTATCCATGAGGGTTTCAGGGAGACCTGGTAAAGGCCAATCTCTTGATCTTAGGCCAACTATTTGATGGTGTGGTTTTACCCTCATTTGGTAATCTACAGCACAGGGTTCTCTTCCGTCAACTGTCTTTTTTAGATATCTGCAGTTGCGTCATTTTATTTTTGGCCTGAAGGAAGGGGATCTGAGCTGTATGGACAATCCTGGTCTTGAGCTCATTAGGAACACTCCATCCAAGAGAAACATCGGGCTGGTCTATGAGTCAATCTACTTTTCATCTCATGATCAGTTGGACGACGTGTTCCTGGCGAGAGCTTGTAAGTGGAGTGCCCGACTTAATACGGAAGTCACTTGTACCAATCTTCGGCACAGCAATATTCTGTTTCATTCAGCACTGAATGTATCCCGTATTAAGGTACATCATCTTAAATGTACTAACGACTGGTATTACACCCCACATCGTCTTTTTACTATGAAACTTTGGCCTGATACTCCCTGCTTTCGGTGTGGACTAGCGGGAGCAGACGCAGTCCATGTCTTTGCGTCTTGTCCACCCTTAAGGCTTTTCTGGGTATTTGTCTTCGGTAAATTAGGCGACATCTCTAAGCTGACAATTGTGGCGGATTCGAAGCTGAATATTTTGGGTCATTCACCAGTTATTCCCATTAATTTATCTGGGCTTTATTTTTTCTCTATGGCAATTAGCTAGAGTGGTTCTGGCTAGATTCTGGCTCTCCAGCGAGGCTCCTGATCCTTGGATCTGGTGGCGTGAATTCCTGAATCTAAGTCGGCTGGAGGTGGCATCGATAGAGAAAGACCTTTGGAGGAAATGGCTAGGCCAGATCTAGGATCCTGTCCGGGGCTGGTTGGTGCTAGTGGCTGCACCTCAGGACCGGTCCACTCAGCTTGTAGCTTCTTAGGGGGCCTTTTTGTGGAGTCCACAATGCTTCTCCCCCACCTACTTTTGTTTCTTTTGCTAAGTGTTATGGTTTGTCGTCTGGTTTTAGTTCTACAATAACATGTATGGTATTATTTGGCAATTTCTGCCTATTGTGGCCGCTCTTTTTTTATCCTTTGCCTGATAAGTTTATTTGCTCCTCTTTGCTTGGTTTCTGTTATGTATTTAAACCAAAAAAAAAGAGACACCCACTGAGTATTGTATATGGCCAAAAAGGGTCAATGGTTTTCCCACCTAACAGGGGTATAATATAAAAAAGCGTGCCAATCATCTGAACATATGTAGATCGTCTGGCAGCGATGTTGCTGTTCCAAGTACCAGTCGTGTCAAAGTTTACCCCCAAGTAAGGGAAACTGCTCACCGCTGACAGAACATTTCCATTGCAGTTAATAGGTTTCAAGTTACGTCTCTTCCCACCGCAGAGTCTATTCTATTCTTGCATCGCTGACACTTCCTCCTCTAAAGAAATCACTTTTACTTCTACTGTGCCTATTTTGCTCCTTTATAGGATAGACTTGGAGCAGGTGTTGATACAAATTTTTGCAGTTCTGGAGGTTTAACCTGCATAGCAGTATTGTTGTCCTTCAGAAGTCTTGCACCACCCTTGACGGACTGTGGGCTTTTAGCAGACTGTCTTCTAGATAAGGATAGACAAATATCCCCTTGCATCCTAAATGAGCCACCACTACGGCCATGTGTTTGCAGACGTGCCTGGGGCTGATTTGAGTCCTAATGGTAGGACTGTGTATTGGTAATGTGAGTTTCAAACTAAACAAGCATTGGCATAGCCAATAGGTCTCGCCTTTGGGACCTTATAAGTATTTAGTTATGCAGCACAATATCCTTGGTGCAACAACATCAACTGTTGCATGGCGAAACACTTATAAGGTCCCAAAGGCGAGACCTATTGGCTATGCCAATGCTTGTTTCTTTTAACCTTTGTAAGGTGGCATTTTTTGGTTGTAATATGCTTCTACTTGCATAAAAAAGAGAAGGAAAGCAGGCTCCCTGCAACAGTCATATGTTGGCACCTGAGCTGACCTGTGTCACACTAGCTCAAACCTCCAGCTGGCAGCATCCCTGCACATCTATCAGCTTCAAAGGTGCAAGGCCATATATGATGCCAGCTATGCTTTACCGCGCCGGCCTGCGGGCCAGAGCAGTGGGTGGGGGCCGGAGATATTTCTTAGCAGCATCTGGGAAATGGCGAGGTCCTGACTGGACACAGAGGGAGGTGGGGGTGAACTTTGTGGGCTACTGAGGGAGATGGGGAGGGGGCTCTTGCTACAGAATGGGGCTTGATCCACATTGTGTGCACGTGTAAGGGGATGCGGGCGGAGGCGCAGCACAACATAATGGGCCCTCCGTCCTCCAACAAAATGTGATGAGGGGCCCCTGCGAATGACTCCTGTATCTCACAGATGTTCTAAGGCGTTAAGCCGAATGAGGAGCCTGAAAGGGAGAGGGGCCCTGAGCCACGGGGCTGCATTTTGTGGGGTGTGTGGGAGTGCATGGGGCGGCAAGGGCGGCCTATGAAGAACAAGGCACCGCAGCAAAGAGTAACTGACACGGCCTGCCAGACACTCATGCACTTAAAAGCATTTCTAAATCCCAAACAACCCTAACACAATAGTAAACACAACCAACGCATGCGTGCATTCCGTAGCACACACTACGTGCAGGCACACATAACACCATAGCACTGACGCCACACACACTGGTAAAAGTGAACTGGTGGTTGCAGGTGGCACCCACCAACACTCATTTGTCAGGAGCGAACCTTATTTTTCCTCAGCATACCTTTATCCACAGCAAGAGAGAGATATACAAAAAGAGCAAACAAGAGGAAGAGGGGTAAAAAAGTTACAAAAGGGGAAATCAGGGATGAAAAGAACAGGAAAGAGTGAGATGAAGAGGCAGGGGGCAACTGGTGGTGGATTAAAGAGGCCCGAGGTGGAAGCAAGACCAGGCACTTGTTATACGGTGCCACGACCTTTGACAGCGCCGGCCGTGAGTTTATGAAGAAATCTGTGGGGCACTGGCGTTTATTCTTTTACAAATCAAGCTTTTGATTCTTTCCAAAACGTCATTACTGGGCCATTTAGTGCACTTTATGTTTTTTACTGAGACAAGTCTCACTCGGATGTATCTCTTGTTTCACGCCTCAGTGTGAATGAGTTTCGAGGCTCGCGGGGGTTTGTGTCACAAGAGCGCGTGAAGGGCAAAGAGCATCACTTCCGCATTCACAAGTAATCTGGGAATTGAAGTGGCATTCATCCCCCTATGTGACGTGTTCTGTGGACCCTTTCATTGAGGCCTCCCCTGTGTGCCTCGAGAAGCCCCGCACCAGAGAGAAGGAAAGAAACAAAGTCCGCAAAAGAGGCACGGAGGAGGGAAAGAAAACAAAAAAACATTAGTGACGGATGGCAGGGGACAGGACAGGAAGGAGGGGTGGTAGGAAGATAGCTAGAGGGAAGGGATGAAAGAAAGGCGGAAAGGAAGCAAGTATGGGCGGAAGAAAGAGACGAAGCAAAAAACAATGGAAGGGATGAAGGAAGAAAGGGGTGACGTACATATGGGACCGAAGGAGCAAGTGGAACGGAAGCAAAAACAAAGAGGAAGGAAGAGAAGAAGGAAGCGCGTATGGGAGGAAGGAAGAGGCAAATGAAACAAGTGGGAGGGGTGGGGGGAGTGCGGACGAGAGCACACACAGCGTTTCCCTTGCGGGAGCGAGCAGGGGCACCATCTGTTTGAAAGTTAATTACAAACAGATGGTTTCAAAGCTCGCTCTCGCAAGGGAATCGCCAAACGTGCACGTGTTGCCATTGAAAGCAATGCAATGCGTGCACGTTTTTGGCAGAAAAAGCAAATCGATTTCAAGAGGTCTCCTCCTATGCAGCGCATGCGCGCTGCGTAGGTGAGACCTAAAAACTGAGAGACTACCTGTGGTGTTTCGCTTTTTGGATGGGGAAGTAAATGTCTTGTAAATCGATTGCACACATCCAGTGTCCCAGTTGCGCGATAGGCCTGGTAGGCCCATTGAAATTGTAAAATGCACTTTATTTACCCAGACGGAGCCCACTTGGCTTTCTGACATCGCGCAACACACTTTAGCAGTTAGTTTATCCTCCCTCCAGGCTGGCTGGTAACAATTATCATCATCAATTATATACCCTCACTCCTGGTTTTTGGACTAGTGCGCAACAGGCTCTGTAGGATTCTGGACATTCTATACTACGTTTTAGAATCCTAATTCGACACAGCATGTATGTTACTCATTGTATAGCCTTCCCTAACGTCAGATTTTGCTTTTTAGTAATCTTAGTCCTTAGAATCATAGGTTTTATAAAGGTGCATTCGTATCAACGGCTCCATGGTACCACTTGTCTAATTTCCTTAATTTTTAGTCTCAGTAACCTTGCCATACTTTGCTACTATTTCAAAGTATGTTGCATTTTATTCTTTGGACTAAATGTTGTCAAGGGAACAGGTGGGCAGAAAAGTGCTTTATTTTATTGAAAGTGTTCTTCATATATCATGATTTTACTGTTGATTGGAAAAGATGCAATGCTTAAGCACTTTAATGACACACTGAATTGACAGATGTATGCATTGATCAACTGTGATAATATTGACTATTCTGTTTAAATATTTTAATCTTCTTTGCTAAATTGTTATGGTTTTAAATAATTAGAAACAATAAAATGTATTTACTTACTTACATTCTACCTGTTTTGAGTGAGCGAAGATCTGATGGAGTGCCAACATACAAACCTTTTCCTTCCTGATCCACTTATTGGTGAAGCATAGATCCAGAGTTAGTCTAAATTTTGATTTTGGCCTTTCTTTTAAACCGGGAAATATCTGGACCATGCTCCTGTTTGCTGCTGTAACCGTACATTTTCTTTACTGTAATGTCCATGCTCTTGCTTTCTGTAGGAAAGTAGGATCTGCTTCTTATGGTTGCCCCCACTTTTTACTAAATGTGATACAGTTTTTGACTAGTCTGACTGGGATCCTGCTAATTAGGACCCCAGTCTATTACAGTTTCGCCCTAAACTGTAATGTTATGTACTTTGGTACACTCCAGATTGGATACTGGGGTACCCTTGTCAGTCCCTAGTATATGGTACCCATGTACCCAGGGCATAGGTACCCCAGAGGCCTCCCGTGGGATGAAGCATGTATTATGCCACCGATGAGAGGCCATGCAAAATGGAACCTACAGGCCTGCCATTGAAGCCTGTGTAAGTTGGTGCATGCACCACTTACTTAAGATATAGGTTTACTATATCTAAGGGTCACTGCACTTAAAACCTATGTCACCCCAATAGCAGGCCTTAACAATCCTGAAGGCAGCGTGCTTGGTTCTAAGTGAAAGGGTGCCACTGCATGAGCAGGACACCCCTGCAGCCTACGGAGTCCATTCTCCCGGGTTGTCAGTGTATCAGCCATTTAGGACATATAGAGTGGCATTATGCGACCGCGTGATGACCAACTCTAAAACAGCTGAAAGTAACCCTATTGTGTCTGGTGTCAAACATTGTGGATTCATACCCCCACACCGGTAACCGGTGTGGGAGGTATGATTCCACCCCTCAGAAACGAGCTTCGTGAGGTCCCTGGTGTTCCCGGTACCAGCCTTCCAGTCCTGGGCAGCACAAAATGGTTGCTACCGACCAGAGACACATTTCTGCCCTTCTGCTGCTGAGCCAAGCTCGAGCAGGGGAAGGCAGAACAATAGGTATCCTGTCACAGGGAAGTGTGACTACCACCCAGACAGGATTTATTGTATTAGGCCTGGGTGGGTGCGCTTGCCAGCGACCGAAAGTTTGCATGAGGGGCACATTTGGTGTCCCTGTGCATAGTCCAGTTCAAACCAGTCCTGGGAGCCGTTGGCTCCTGCTCTGGCACAAAACTGGACAAAGGACATGGGAGTAAACTCCCCACTGTCCAGACCCTCCCCTGGGAGGGTCCCCTGAATCTGTCCAACCCTCTCCCTCGGGTACAAAAGGGCTTACCTGGCTGTAGGACCCTAGATTCGACGTGGACAAGATTCTGAACCAGAAACCACTGAACTTCGACCATCTGGACACTCTGGACTTCGTTTGGGCCCGGCTTCATCTCCCTCTCAGTCAGAAGCGTTGTTTGTGCCCGTGCACCATACAGGCTCCGTGCAGGACCTGTGGAGCATCAAGGACATCCGAAGATATCTCCATTGGAGTGAAGGAGTCACTCCCCTGCAACCGCAGGCACCACATCACGATTGACCGGTCTGCTGATCCTGAGCTCCTACGGACTTCGAAGGCTCCAGCAACACAGGAGAAGAGTTTCTACGTCCCTCGAGGTCCGAGCTGCCCTCTTACCAAGTTTGAGGCCATAATCCCTCGTGGGGGCTGCAATACCCGTACTCCTGTGCACCGCGATCATTTGCAAGTGCATATGCTTGTTGGCGTTTCACGAGCAAGTTCATTGGGCTCCGAGTAGCCCCAACCTCTGGCACCATTTCCTACCAAGAACTCCGGCCTCCTAGCACCAAGTGCTCCGTGGGCTGTTGTTTGGTGACATCGCTCGAGGTCCTCTCGCGACTCCTGTGCCTCCGGCCAGTGGGTCCATTTGAGGGTCAACTTTGCTTTTCTTGGGCTCCTCTGGTTGCTCCAGGCCTGCCCTGACTCCCCTGTGCTTGGTGAGTCTCCTGGACTTGGCTGGTCCAAACCGTAACCTTCTTTGACCTTCTGCATGGGTTGCCGTTGCCAAGGCTTGTTGGTGCTCCAGCCGGACACCGACCCCTCTGTACTCGGCATCCTTTGTCGGACAGCTCACATCCAGCTCCTGGTCGTCCTCGACGTCTCCTGGTCCCGGGGGCTGCAGAGTCTAGAACCCCCTCAACGCACCTGAAGCACCCGACATCGGTGGGCATTCGTCTACCAAGCCCCTGGTCACTCCTGAGTCTGACTCTGTCCCCTCTGCTTTCAGGTACTTTTCAACAAGAATCCACCTCTGGATTCCATCGGACACTTTTCTTCCTTCCAGCAGCGGCTCTTCTTCGAAGTCCTCCATTAGGTTCGACGGCGGTTTCCGACGCTACTTCAGACCTATGCACCCGGCTTCCCTAGGATAGGTAACTCTGGTACTTCGGTATCCACGGGTGGGGTGGCTCTCCAACCTCCTAACTTCCATGGGGTTTCTTTGAAGTCCATTGGGAAGGGCCCTTAAACTTCAAACTCCAACCGCGACTCTCCCATAGAATTGTACGAAGCACGCGGTCGTGTTCCCACACTGCACCCGTCCTCTGTGGGGTCCCTACTTACTCACCTTGGGTGGTTCCTTGGGGTCCCAGCGATTCTACATCCTCTAGACACTGTCTTGACTCGAGTCGTGGTTCTTTTACCACTATTTTAGTATATGGTTTGGTCTCCCCCTGGAGCCCTATGTGTATTAGTGCTACTTACTATTGTTTCTGTGCTACAGTATTGTGTGCTTTGTGATGATCTTCGTGTAGAAGATACTTTGTCGTACTAGAGAGTGTTATATTAATAAATACATATCTTTATAACTACTGTGTGGTTCTTTCACTTGACCAATACTATAAGGTTGCATTCTGGTAAAACAGGCTGCTTTACATTCCTTCAAGACCAAGACTAAGACTGAAGGCTGCTCTCCACAGCTACCACTTGGACAGGTTTCTAAGGTTATCTTTGACCTCTTAAATTACCATAAGGGTTGTTTGGACTGGTGCAGGGTGCCCACTTTAATTAGTGGACAGCATATACCAGGCCAACTTCTCACACTTTCCCTTTCTGGAAGTGCCGTTTTCTCTGAGGCAGAGGCCTATCACTGTCTAACTGATGTGATTATTATGGAGTTCTATCTTTGGTCTGATTTTTAGAACTTCAGTCCTGTTGAAGAGGATTGTATTTTTTAAGAAGATGCTATGTTGCTGACGTGACTGTTGCCGAAATCAGGAATTTTTCCTCCACTATGTATACATTTCACTATTAGTGGGAAAGAAGTGTGCTTCAAGCTACGAGAAGATTGAGTAAAGTCTCCATTAAAAAAAATGAACCTCTGTGGTTTTCCAAGATAAAGTCAAGTTATCTTGAAGCAAATATTAACGTTCAGACTGAGAAACTTAAAATCTGAAAAAATATTCAGCTCCCCAGTTGAAAAATGTAGATGGGCTGTTTGGGGGGTGGTGAGTTAGGCGCAGTAGCTGCCCACAGCCCCTGTAGCTCAGCAGAGAAATCTGGGACTGATGTCTCGGAGCTTGAATTATTGGGTCTAAAGTTTGCAGATCTAATAATTCTGGACCCAGACACACCAGGAAAGGCATATTTGCCCAGAGTGGTATTCTCCCGTCCCTGGAGATACTGCTCAAGGCAGCTCGTAATGGGGTCCTTATTGTGTTTGGACAATTGTACAAACTATTGACTTTTGAAAGCGATTTGTAGACTAAAGACAGCACATAAAGCTCCTCAGGGGACAAACTATTGACTTTTGAAAGCGATTTGTAGACTAAAGACAGCACATAAAGCTCCGCAGGGGACAAAGAGGAAGCCTAATGATATTTTGTGGGTTGAAATCCATGAAATCTGTCTGTTTTCCCTCTGTAAAAGATGTTGGCCATTTGTTAATAATCTTCACAGTGGCTCGAGTGAATTCATCACCTAGAAACATTGTTAACCTTACGTTAAAATATGTAGATATATCATCTCTGCAATCTGTGTCGCTGTTTGTAACTTTGAAGACAGTTGAGCTTCTCAGAGAGGTGTTTCTCATCTCAGGTCCATACTCCTTCTGTTTCTCTGGGGTACCTCAGGGGTGCTGGGTCCTAAGGATGTCCAGCTTGATTATTTAAAATAAAATGCCTTTTGGTTCTAGTAGCTTTGTCCCCTCTTGCCTATGTAAGCCTTTCTGCAGTTCCAAACTCTTGGTGAGCTCTATCCTCCACCCCTTATTCAACAAGCATTTGCAATGCAATAGGTCTCGCATTTGCGAGAGTGTGAGCTATTTTTATTGTAAATGACATTGCCTTTTATTTATGTTTTGGTTTTTGAAACATAAATAAAAGCCATTGTCATTTACAATGCCAATAGGTCAAACTCGCGTAAATGCGAGCCCTATTGCATTGCAAATGCTTGTTGTTACCGAAGCCCTTTCCACAGCGCATACTGGCTCCTTTAACGTTACTCACAAAAACAAACAAGTACAGGTAAAGCACGAGATGGCTTCGTGTAACCAAAAGCACAATGCTCCAGCACTGGAATTATAATCAACATAGTGGCAGAACTTAAATCCCAATGGCAGGAGTCAGGAGGCCTCACAAGGAACATATTAACCTGTAATAATGTGCTAGAATCTGTTGGAGGAATATGGTTAAAGACCAGTGTGCACACTGATGAGAGGCATGTGAGTCCAGGACAGTGTCTCCTATGAATGAACAGTGCGGACCCTGAGTAACAGTCTCTTAATCATGCAGTTTTGCCATCTTCACTAGTCCTGTTATCATCAGCGCTATTCTTATTGTTGTCATCGGCACTAGTCTCGTTGTCATCGGCACTAGTCTCGTTGTCATCGGCACTAGTCTCATTGTTATCATCAGCGCTATTTTCGTTGTTGTCATTAGTGTTGTCATTAGTGTTGTCATCAGCACTAGTCTCATTGTTGTCATCAGCGCTATTCTCACTGTTCTCGTTAGCACTAGTCCCACTGTTCTCATCAGAGCTATAGTCATTGTTATCATCAGTGCTATTCTCATTGTTGTCATGAGCACTAGTCCCATTGTTATCATCAGAGCTATTTTCATTGTTATCATCACCACTAGTCCTGTTGTTATCATCAGGGCTATTCTCATTGTTGTCATGGGCACTAGTCCCATGGTTATCAGTGCTATTCTCATTGCTGTCATGAGCAATAGTCCCATTGTTATCATCAGTGCTATTCTCATTGTTGGCATCGGCACTAGTCCCATTGTTATCATCAGTGCTATTCTCATTGTTGGCATCGGCACTAGTCCCATTGTTATCATCAGTGCTATTCTCATTGTTGGCATCGGCACTAGTCTCGTTGTCATCGGCACTAGTCTCATTGTTATCATCAGCGCCATTTTCGTTGTTGTCATTAGTGTTGTCATCAGCACTAGTCTCATTGTTGTCATCAGCGCTATTCTCACTGTTCTCGTTAGCACTAGTCCCACTGTTATCATCAGAGCTATAGTCATTGTTATCATCAGTGCTATTCTCATTGTTGTCATGAGCACTAGTCCCATTGTTATCAGAGCTATTTTCATTGTTATCATCACCACTAGTCCTGTTGTTATCATCAGGGCTATTCTCATTGTTGTCATGGGCACTAGTCCCATGGTTATCAGTGCTATTCTCATTGCTGTCATGAGCAATAGTCCCATTGGGATCATCAGTGCTATTCTCATTGTTGGCATCGGCACTGATCCTCAGTGAAAAATCTAAGAAAGTTTCAAAAGAGCAAACTGTGCCCGACAGGCACTTCAAACTTAGCAGTCTGTCAGGAAGTACATCGAAGAGCAGAGCCCTCCACCGCTGCAAGTAGCTGAACTGAATGCCCAAAGGAACATTATGCGTGCGTGGTGTACATTTATCTGGAGTTCGCCACCAAACCTGTTACACTGTAATCAAACATTCCTCCGTACATCCACGCCAAAGACAGTCAGCAGAAAACACGGGAGTTCTGCCTCACAGAAGTCCGAGGAGCGGCCTAAAGATGGGGCAGACATTTTTATACTGTGTGAACATAGTGAACATAGTGCAATGCATAATACTTCAATACTTCAACACTTTTAAAAGCAGCTGCGAAACTTATTTCAGATACTATCTGGAAAAAACCAGTGGTGGTACCACAGAGGAGCGGGGGCGAGGGATCGCGGCAGCGAGGCGAACGCGCGCTGCTGCGCGTGCTAGACACGGACGGGAATGGGCGTTGCAAAGGCGGGACATGCGCCCGCCTTTGCCCAATCGCTGGGCCTTTTTTTTTACAAAAAAACACGCGAAAGCCAATGCCTGCCGGCGAAAGCCTGATCACACGCACAAGCGTGTGGTCAGCTTTCAGAACCCCATACAAGAGGTCTCGCGCTGCGCGAGCAGTGTTACGCACTGCAACGCTAGGCGCAAGACCTAAAAAGAGTGATCCACACCTGCAAGGAAATTGTCCTGTTGTGCTGCTGGACAACAAAGCCAAATAATTCACTCATTTGCTTTTGGGGGATTTAGAGGGTGGGGTTGCAAAATTCCGCTATTACCATACTAAAGAAAGTGTTTTCTCACCATCTCTTTTGCGATAGCATTCTGCAACTTATAGTTTTGATACATTGCTCTGTCCACATGTCCCCTGTATGAATGTTATATAGATGCTAGTGGGACCTTGCATGATGTGGACAAGAGTATTAAGGGAAAAACATTTAGATTGGGGCATTCCTAAGGGCTTGCTTCACTTGTTTAAATCACTATATACTAATACTTGGTTTCATGTTAAGCTGTGTTAAATGTGCACCTCTGTGGCTGGGTTTACACCAGCTCAGGTTTAAAGTGGAGGTGTCTATTAGCACCCCTTCTTTAGCTTTTTTTTCTATATACGGCTGACCTGGGTCTGTAGTTGGTAAGATAAGAACATTACCCCCAGAAACTTAGAGTAAGACACCAGTCAGTTCTGCAATATACAGGTGCCACTATCTTAGGGGCCTGTACTGCAGATAACCATTTCAAAACCGACCGAGCACTGGTTGGTTCAAAGAGCATGTCAGCCATGGATCATTTCTTGACATTGTCACGAGGCTGCATCACTGATGTATACTTTAAAAATGTTTTTGCTAAATATTTGAGTCTCCTTTGTGAAATTTTTACCATCTTTGGTTTATGGTCTGGAAGCTCGTCATGGGAAGATACCTATTAGTTAGATTTATATAGATCCCTCTTTTGTCTCCCATTGACCACTGTTCAAGACCTGTGTTCTTTTTCTTAAGACAATCACTGGCTTGTAGTGTAAACGTCTTAAAAACCTGTTTGAGCAGAAACAGCGGCCAAATTTATAGAAAAGCTCAGTAAGGGAGAAAATATTTGACCTCGATGGCTAAAGACCAGAACAAATGGTATTGTTTTCTTTATTTTCTGCTTTAGACCTTTGATTCTTGGCCTGCATATAGTTCTTATTTACAGTTTAAGTTTGACCTAAATGTGAATCTGGAAATTACATTATTTGATAGAGATTGTATCGATCTAGCTACCAAAAAGCATTTTGAGTACATCACAAATACATATACTTTAAGATGACCCCAGAAGTATTTGATCTAAGCCACCTCCTTGAAAACTCTATATAAGATAATGACCTGAGATTTTGCTTGTTATTTTTATCTGGATTCAAGCTTTCTTGACAATAGGCCACTTCTTACGACTGAAAGCGTATCCTCTGCGCAATTAGAGATGTTGGCAGGGTTTGTTTCTTCCTTGAATTGGGTGACACTGACAGACGTTAGTTCACTTGAAGTTGGGCGCATTGGAGGTCCCAATCCTCTATTCAATCGATTGACTTTAACAGGTGCAGACCTTTTTACTTCTGCATCCGAGGTTCACCTACCATGACAATCTTCAGTTGAAAGAATGGTAAATAAAATACCTGCAGGAGTTAAAAATATGTCTAATGAATTCGAGTGAATGAAAGAGATATGTATTTTGCAAATTTAGTACCGAGGGACAGAAATTCGCATTGGGGATTTCGTTTTCTTGGATGTGCCAAGGAGTGTGGTGCGGTTTCAGAAAGTAAACTGATTTTTCTGCTCTTTCCCCAGAAGACCTCGGTGCTGCTGTTGCCATGGTCGAAGGAGTGAATTCCATACAGGGGGTGGTGCGCTTTGTACAGTTGTTGCTGGAGAAGTGCATCATTGAGGGGACCATAGATGGACTGAAACCAGGATTGCACGGGCTGCATGTCCATACATTTGGGGATCTCACAGACTCCTTTAACAAGTTAGTATCTATCCTTATCTTTACCTGATGCAAAAAGATTGTGTGGCCAGACTCGTGGATCCTCATGCCTTCTTTTCCTCCCTTAATCTATAGCTTCATCCACAAGGCTGCTCTGGATCTTAGACAGATTAGACTCTACCTACTCACCAAGTTGTTTCAACTCAGTAATCTCCCAATCTCTTATCTGCTGTTTTTTCTCAACATTTTAGATGAAATCTTTTTGATTATGTGATCCATCTTTATTCCGTTCCCTATGATTATTACACAGTTAATCTAAAGTGTAGGCAGACATTTTTATTTTCTTTGAATTCTTGCTTTGGTTAGAGTGTTCTGTCACTGTGGAGCAATGGAGTGCCCTCCTAACCATCAGAGATAAAGCTATTGCTTTTTACAAGTGATGAGTTTTCCTTCTAGACACCAGGGATGAATTGGTTGCCTCATAATGGAACGATGTCTTTCTTTCATTATCTTGACGACCCCCCACGCTGTAGCAAAATACATTGGGGGATGTGCCCATGTATATTCTAAAAAGCATTCAGAAATGTTAGACAAATGCAGTGGTGTGGTGTAACGTCAAGGGGAGGTGTGATGTGGAGCTCCAGCGAAAACACCATTGACATTTGGTTACGTCAAACATGATATACACGAGGCCCTCAAATACAGGAAGCACCTTGACACTCTTTGCTGCTGTATAATAGAGGGCTACTGGAGAGAAAGCCGAGTCTGTCTGCTGCGAGAAGCTGCGGGGCCCTTGCAGAGAAATCTCTAGCGAAAAGGTGAGAAGCTAAGTGACAATGACTTAATGCAGACCCTCCTGCAGTTAGCCCGAAAGCATCACAGGAGATGGACTCAGAGAAGGAGTTGAGCATTTTCTTGGAAGGGCAGCAGGTGTCACCTGGGCTCAACTAAGGGGAGAAGCATTATATCAAAGAAGGAACAGGACAGGAGGCCCACTCTCAACAAAACCGTGCTGTGGGTCCTTGCTGAACTTGATGCCCTGGGAGAGTACAGAGTACATGAAGCGAAGACAGCAATAAAAGCAGGGGGGTTGGGGGTCAAATGGGGGTTTGGACCTAGTGCCAAACCAGGGCATTGTCTGCCCGTGACTGAATGGGGACTGGAGCACATAGGCAGCAAAGAGAGCAATAGGAAGCGGGGCATGTAGGAGTAGGTCAGGGTCACTGATAGCAGTGCACTTAAAACATGGGACTTAGAAAGATCAGCGAGGAAGCTCCAGGGCCATTGTTGATGAGACTATATTGAAAGTGCCATTGCCTTGTAGGCAGTGGTTGTGGCTTAGTAATACAAAAGAAGGCACGTGTTCGCCGTAGTTTGAGTATCTGTTGAAATAGAGAGTGGCAGGCAGGGAGGATGAAGTAGGCAATGCACCCATAAGAGAAAGCACTGATAATCCAAGAAAGACAAGTGAGCCATATGAGATTTAACCAGTTTACTGCTAAGCCTTTTCCCTGGAATGCTGAACGGATTTTTCGATATTTGGGGCCGTTTGGTCTTCAGCTTTCATAACTTTTTTTCCACATCTGATGTCCAGGCCAAATGTACACCTTTTCCCGACATGTTGGGGATTGTAAAGGTTTCTAGGGTTTGTAATTTCCTCACAGGGGCTGTGAAACTATTCAAAATTGGGCAAAATACTGTTTGAGTGCTGTGTATGAAAGCATGCGATCATGCTATTTTCTAAGCATGGCATCAAGTAAGGCTTTGCTCTGATAAAATTGCCTTCTTCCCGACTTTCAGAAACAGAAGCCAAAAGCAGAACACTAATCATTTCTGAAGACTAATCCTGAATTCAGTGAATTCAGCAAAGAGCCCCTTGTGTAGCTTGGTCAAAGTTTTCTCAGAGATGCTAAGAGTTTAAATTAAAAAAAATAGCGAATGTTGGTCCTGGCTTGCGGGGCAAGATGCCAGATGGTTCCTTTCTCGAGCTTTAGCTGTAGAACCATGCAAAAGTCCTTAAAAGATTAAGCAACTGCATTTAACCAGTTTGTACGGGCAAGTAACAATGTAGTTTTTCCTTTACAACCGACTCTAGGCCCTGGATAGGGAGCGGTTCCTGGTCTTGAAAGCTGTGGCCCCTCTCCTGCAACTGTGTGGTGCAGGGCTACAGGGGCAGGAAACATGCTGGGATGTGACCTATCACCCTGGACATCAAGCAGGCCTGTAGATTATGTGAACCCTGCAGCTAAAGCGCTATGAAAGGCGCCAGAGTCGGGACCTTACAGGGAATTGTTTGAAAAGGACTGTAGAGGAGGTGCAATAGATAAGTGTGGGACAAAGAATTGATCTCTTCTTGTGACTCTGTCCTGATCGACCAGTGGAGGATGTTTATTTGGCTAAGGTTGAGAGGCTCCAATTGTCCACGCAGGTGAGGAGGGTGGGCAATGGCAGAGTGACCCACCCACGCCCATGGGCTTGTGTGTAGGAGTACAGCATAGCACTGATGATTGGCTATGTTGGAAGGAGACATCACCATGTGGATGAAGAGAGGGCTGCTGTGGATCACCCACCAGAGCAGCAAGTTAGGATAGAAGTGGCCAGCAGAGACTGAATGGTTCCTTTTGTAGTCCAGGAGCTGGTCACGGCCTGTGGTGTATATGCAGCCCCAATCTATATCGCAGAGGGGTCCTGCCTTGCTTAGATACACTGTCTGGATCCTGCTGGTATTGCCATGTGTTTCTGGGCACATGGCCTGGAAACTGGATAAGGGGTAAGCTGGACATTGATAAAGAGGGAGTTTAAAAACAATCCTGCAAGAGTGAAATGGATCCTTTGGCCCAACTGGCGATAACAGTGGATGATAGCATGTAGGGTGTCCCTCTTGTTTGAAGAGATTTAAATGACTTTGGAAGAAGGGCATTTCATTCGCCTCACGGCCTGATTGATCTTTAACAGGTGTGTCATTGTTAAGAGTATTTGAGACTGGGTAATCGATCTCCCTGGAAGGCCCCTGGGCCTAGCTGATTCTGTAGTCATGGAACTCGGGCGTAAGTTTATGGTGACCTACTTTAATTGGTTGCACTTCTACTAATGACTCTGGAGATCAGATGCATTGAGTTTGGTGGAGTCACTACTCATCAAACTGCTCGGGTGGTGATCGGGCAGTGGTCGCCACTGTGTGAGACACTCTGCCAAGACATACAGGAATGTGGGAAATATATGAACCAGCTGCGGGACGCATGAAAAGTAAAAGGTAGTAGTTGCTTTGGACCGTTTGCTGCAGTGTTTCCCTAGGGTCCCGATCCTTTGTGTTGCTTCTGACCTTGATAAGCTGGTGCACCCCCCCCACCCCAGCACATCAAGGAACCATTGCATGAGACAAAGGGGGGCACACAGACAATCGGGTAGATAAATTCGCCCAAGTCACCCCATCAACCACAAAGCAAAATTGTGATGTACAGATGAAGCCTGGGACCGACAAGCTGGAATTCACCATCTTAAGTGAAGCAATACTGAAAGCCATAAGAGATACCTGCTCCTCCCTCAAGGATAAAATAGGGAAGGTGGGAGCCAATGTTGCGTTATTGTGCCTGTGTCTCTGCACAACACTGGACAGAGTCACTGAGGAAGATGGTAGCATTTGTAATCTGGAGGACACTGTCTTTTAACTCACCACAACAATCATATAGGTTATTGGTGCATCCAGGCACTTAAGAAAACAGAGTTGAAGATGCCGGGCCTGGCGATGCAACTTCCATGGTCCAAGCGCTTTCATCCTTCATATGTTTTAGAGCATGACTTCATACTCTGCTGCCTGTGATGTTTAGTGGCCTTACAAGTCGCTGGCTCAGGGAGCTTCTCTTGGATCTTGGCCAATTTGTGCCAGATTTCTAGATGACAAAAGAGGGTGTTATACAGTTCCTACGAATTTAGTAGGACTGTGTATTAGGCCAACCAGACTTCATAATACAGAGACTGAGTCTTATATAATCAGTAAATGTTGGTTTGGCTAGCTTACAGTACCGCATCTAATCCCCTAATCTTGCAGAGTTATAGATGTCTGCAACCTTGAACATGCCCATTCTGATTCCCAAGGAATTTGTGGAAACAGATCTAACCCTTTAGTTTGTCACTTTTAAACGCTGAAAGGGAGGCAAAGAAGAGAAACGATCATGCATTTACAAACGTTTATTGAAAAGCTCTAATCCTTGTAAATATAATGTGAACTGCGATTATTAGACCGATGTCACACATCATTTTTATAAGCATTATTAGAATGGTGAAAAACGGAAACAATTCAACCATGCTGATTGTTCCTAATGTTACTCATATCTGTCACTGATAGAACTTCATTAGCAAGAGCATATCTGGAGTACCCTTCCTCCACACCTGTTTCGATGATATGGCCCCATATCTTTGTATAGTGTGTCAGGAAGCCGGCCTCAGAGCATTAATTAACTTCTCTCACACAGCTATCTTCCTTCTCAGGATGAAGACTGGGGCCTGCAGAGCTGCATCTCAGTTACAGCTCACAGCAGTTTCCATAACAACTTCGGCATGAAGTGCCTCTCACTGAATTCAGCATGGACGCTGTTTAAATAAAAAAACACCATCCTTATCATACTGTGCCAGAGGGGCAGCACAACGTCTTTAGTAAGTCTGGAGAGAAAGAGTTGTCTCCTAAGAGCACAAAAATAAAACGAGGGCATTGCGTTCTAATATGTGTGACCCTGGAGCTAATTGTGCAGACTAGAGGGCGACAATGCCTACCAGGAATAAACATGTGTGTGGCACATTCTCGTATTAGGGAAAAGACGTGCAAACCACCATTAGAAAAAGATGCTAAGTTAAAAAGGATAGCTAAAATGGAATTTTGGAACATAGGAGTGTGTAAGTGTATGTGCTGCATGAATGTGTGCATTTCCTTTCACACTTCTAAATTGCTGTTCATTTTGCAAATTAACGATCACATCCCAGTGGATGATAGTTGTTTGACAGGATCTGTCAAATTACAGGCCTGAAGAAAGCCACAAGACCCGGTAAAGGCTAAAATGGCTGAAACATGTCGACCATGATTTGTTGAATGCCTGGGGTGTCCTAATTTTCCCCATTAGGCATCACATATGTTTTTAACCTTATCCTGGTACCAGTTGTCAATTAAAGAATCCTTCCCTTTGGGTACGAGAGGCACACTAGGTGCTTTAGATGTGGACTAGATGATGAACCATGCCACAAGAGGAAACTCCAGTGAGTGACAGTCCTTTTAAATATTTCTCAGAATTTTCAGGATAGGAAAGGCATCATAGTGGCACCATTCCCCTCTGATTAGTTCTATTTCTATTAAAACCTGTTTGGTAGGGTGAGACTGTCAGCGGCCAGATGTCACGAATCCTGTTGGCAAGGATGCTAGTGAAAATCGTAATGTCGCTATTTCATAGGGCAGTTGTCCTATATGATCCGAAGCTGGTCAGACCCTTATTAGGCTTTAATTTAAGAGTGAAGGTAGACTCCATCATTGTATGGGTGACCCCTCCCATATCTATAAATGTTGCAAATAATTTGTTAAGAGGAAAATAAACTCCCTTGAGGCACTGGTCCTGAAGTATAGGGTCACTAAGATCCTCTTTATATAGCTCTCTGTAAACTTTTGCAAAAGCATCTACTATAGTCCTGTCTGAAGTTATAAGCACTTCATCATGTGTTTTTATAGCCTGGATATAATTTCAAACCGATTTGTTTCGTAATTCATACACTAACAGCTTGTCCCCTCTCTCATAATATAATTGTTTAATGCTCAATAACGTATGGGCTGCGCCTTGAACTAACATTGCTTCCAATTCTCCCCTCACTCTTCGAAGATCTCTATAGGTGCGTCTTGAGCATGTCCGTTTATGCTCCTACTCTAATCTATTTATTTCTGTCTCTAGTTCCAGATGCTTTTCCTTAACCATCCTAAAAAAAGGCTGTCTCTTTGATCAGTTTACCCCTCATTACTCCTTTGGCTGCATCCTGTATCACTGTCTAAGGCATGCCTTCTGTCTCATTCTCCTGCAAATAATTATCTAATGCTTTCCTGATATTTAGTCGAAGGACAGGGTCTCTCAATGCTACCCTGTTAAGTCTCCACACTCTGGGAGTAGTAGGGGGCTCAGGGGTTACCTGCATAATCGATAACACCGATGTATGGTCTGAAAGGACCTTTGCACCAATCTCCAAAGACACCACCAGTTGTTAGAAGGTGGCTGATATCAGGAAAACTCTACTCTTAAATGAGACCTATGGACATTAGAATAAAGAGAGTAGTCCATCTCCCTATCATGTGTTGCACGCCACTTGTCTGTGAGATTCAAGTCTACGATACCAGCTGTCAGTGAGGGGGGCGGTGGTGTACAATACCACTGGAGGGCAGACCTGTTGATATCTGGATTTAGAGTTAAGTTGTAGTCGACAACTATTACTAGACAGTCTCCTGCAAAAGAGGGAATCTTAAGAAAAAAATGTTATAGACTTTTTCCTTGTTGTCATTTAGGTCTTATATGGAAACTCTTGAGAATGGTTGTCCATAAAGTGTTCCTTGCCACCCCGCAACCCGCCCTCGTTTCCTTTATTTAGTGAGTGTGGGTAGTTCAGGAGACCTGAGCAAATCATTATAACTACACCTCTGACCTTGGATATAGCAGTGTTGGAGTTTACCTGTGTGGGGATGTATTACGTCTTAAAGTGTTTAACATCAGGGGATGGGAGATGAGTCTCCTGAAGCAGGCCTACATCAGATCCCTTCATACAGAGCCAGTGCAAGAGGCTTTTGCTCTTCATCTGAGAATTCAGCCCCTTGGTGTTATGTGACAAAAACATTATTGTATGATTGGCATTTGGGTCTATGTTAAAATTATTGGAATATTAATATGACTCAGCATAATTTGGTGGACTGGACCCATCAAATCTTTTCCAGAAGCACACACCCGAGGGTTTGAACGGGTCACGCTCTGCAGACTAATGCCCACTGATTACTTTCCAACATGGTGTAAATCATGCAGTATCTGAACATAAAAGCTTCCCAACATAATACTTTCTGTCTTTTGGTTTTAGAACAAGGGTCGACCCTCTAGATTTTGAGGGGCAAGCTCCAGGGCTATCAAGGTTTAGAAAAAGAAAATGAAGTCAGTGGTAAGTAAAAGGGGAAAGAAAAACGCAGAAAGGCAAAAAAGGAACGAAAAGAATGAGAAATCCTTCCCCTCAGTTTAGTTTAAATTCCTAAACATGTTTAGCCTTTTCAACAAAGCTAACCCCCTGGACAAACCTTAACCTATTGGCACCCGGACAGGGAAGAAGGGGTGCCCGACATCTTGAACTACTTTAACTGATTTTTAGGTCTCGCCTAGCGTAGCAGCGCATGCGCTGCTCGCTCTGCGAGATCTATTGTCGTCGGGTTGCTTTCGGAAGTGGGGTGGAAGCTCCACTCATGCTTTTGATTGGCGCGCGTCACAATTTATGCTGAACGCTCGCTTTTCATTGCAAGTGAGGCTTGTTTGTTCCCTCCCTGTCTCCTTTTCGGCTCGCCCACCCGGACTGGATATTTGGCTCGCGCACGGCGTCTCTTTTGCTCGCGCACGGCGTCTCTTTTGTTCGCGCACGGCGTCTCTTCCGCCTTGTTCAACGCGCATGGCACGCTTTCACTTTCAGCAGCAGCACTTTGTTTCATTCACCTTATCCACCCTCTGCATAGAAGCTGCCCCTTCCCTCTGCTGATAAAAGGCTGAGCCTGTGGCTCGTAAGTAAAGGAAGGAAGGAGACCCCGGTCTAGCCGTGACACAGGGACCAAGTTCCAAGAATGACAGCCCTGTGTAGTTCATGCGCATGCATCCTACGCAGCTGATCCCTCCCAGCTTCCATAGACTCCGGTGACGCAGCGCTAAAATGGCGGCAGCTCCAGGGGAGGAATAAACTTTTTGAGAAGGAGTTGTGCGTTGTCTCAAAAGCGAAATCCCTTATAAGGCTCGGATCCAGTGCCTGCTCCGTGCTTCCGACCTTGGCAGCCACAGGTAAGAGCCGAGGGAAAAGCGGGGATGAAACAAAGACGCTAACAGTCTGGGGGAAACGTCAGACTCAGCTGTGGCTGTGTGGGGCTTTAATGAGGGGATGTCGAGGGAGATATTTTAATTGCAGATCATTTTGGACTGTACACCCGTTCCTTCATCCTCTATAGGAATTAGATGCTCATTAGTCCGTGTACTGTTTTTGGTGTCGTTTTGGACTTCCAGGTGCACAGTATTCGCCTTACCTCTATCTAAAGTTGATGTGTGCGGCGCACCCACTCATGTAAACGTCTTCCTCGACACACTGGAACTACCCGCGGCTATGACTTCAGCCCGCCTCGCTGTGGGCTCTGCTTCACCAGAACCCAACCAACTCTGATTGCTTTGGTAACATCAACATTGAACCCTCCACTTCCTGCTGCAAGTGGAGTGACAGCAGAATTTTGCCTGTCCACCGAGATTCCGATTCTATCTTGACTCAAAAATTCGGACACTGATACTGGCATCTGTCACACTAGAGCCTACTGTTTTTGACCCATACTTCAGGTAGTCAAAGTTACTGTTCTTTGTAGGATTGAGTCTTTCATGTTTCTCTATTAGGCGTTCCAGGTCAGTAGCATCGTCATTATACAATAATTTATAACCAGTAAAAAACGAAAGCGTTGAAAGGGCGGTGCATTCCTAAGGTACTGGTAATCAATTGAAGCTTGTTGTTTTAGGTTCTTCACCCTTCTCAGTGTGAACCGCGATTGGCCGAGGCGGCAGGTCCTATGGGGTTATGGTTCACGAATGACCCTCCCTATCTGGGACACTGAGCATGTGAGCAGTTCAGACTACCCCCCCCTTATGAAGGAATGCGGACTAATTCCTGGGTCCAAGTTATCCCTCAGTAAGAGGCGTGAGTGCGTTCAGTAGGAGCAGTGAGTGTCCAGTGTTGCAGCTGATCACGTCTCTTTCATTTGGCACACCCATCGGTTGGCTACAGTGGAAAGCAGCCCGTAAGAAGCGCTGGTTGACCTCATGGGCACCCTATTGGCAGCCTTCATGAGCAGGAACTGGCCTTGTATTGTAGTGTCACATTTGCAGAGCTCTTCATATCTCTCCTGAGACTGCTAAGCACCTCCAGTTGGCGTTGGTACCTGGGCCTGGGGCAGTCCGGAGTGTATGGTTGAAACGTTTTCCAGTGAAGTATGTCCTCTGTTGGAGTTGTTGTTTGAGGTAGGTGAGGTTTAGAGACGTGCTCCAAGCACAGTGCAGCCTGTGTAGCAGTACTTAATCATGTGGTCTGCAGATAGTGTGAGTATAGGTGCAGCTACGTATACTACTTATCCTTTTATACACACAGATAATACTCTGAATTTTGTGGTAAAAGTCTTGGGAAGAGCCACACCATTTAATGCTTGGAGACAGATGTCGATTTTCAATATTTGGTCAGAGATTGAGTTCCAACGTTTTGCTGGCTGGACATAAAAGGGGGTTTCACCACTTGCTTACAAGAGCACTAACATGGGGCTGGGTTGCCTCTGCTCAAATCCTTAACAAGGTACACAAATCCTTAATTTTTTTTAACATTTCAGAAGCATTTTCTCCAGTTTACATCACAGCTCCTGGTATCCAGAACGACGGAAATACTGGAAATACTCCTCTGGATATGGCTCTGGTCACTCTGGCATGCTTCATCAGAGGACTGAAGGGGTTGCAAATGTTGTTCTGTTACTAGCTTTTACATGATGGGTGATTCATAGCACCTTCTAGCCAGTTCTCAAACCGCTGCATATCAAGTGTTGTTATTAGCCAAGTGTGTGGTTCCCGTTTTATCAGGTCTGGAAGAATGGGGCTGCGTACCCTCTTTGGGAGTCTAACTTGTAAACTTCAGTTTACACCTATCTCGGTATTGGATGCCGTATTCCACTGAACTATCTTAATAGGAAAGAAATTGCACCCTAGATACGTTTTCAGAGCTGCATCACAGTGGATTAGCTATATGAAGGCAGTGAACATGTCTTTCCTTTGGTAGTATGGTGTTCAGATCAGCATTTCTTACGCAGCAAGGGTTTTTGTGGATATATCGTAAGTTTTGTACCCTAATAGTGCACGTTTTTAGCTGTCAGTGGTCTGGGGCTTACTGTCTGTGAGGGGGTGTCCAAGCTAGTGGGTTATGTTTTTGGGGTGGTTGTGAGCATGTTGAAAGCGAGTGTGTGCTAAGAGTGAACTACTTCAAGTGGTAAGAGAAGAGCCAGGTTTTCAGTGTTGTGCTGAACATTTTTGTGCTCTTGTATGGTTATAATGTTTTAGAGGAGTAAGATCCTGAGTGCTTTCGGCAGCACAGGGAGGAAGACCTACCTATGTGTTGCTTGTCGTGTTAGTAAGAGCTATGCTATCTTATTATTTCTTACTGTAGGCATTTAGAATCTCTACCATAAAATGCTAAGCAGGTTACGCTGATGGTCATCAAATTTATCTAGTTTATACATACGTTTCTGAAGCTTATGCAAATAGCAAAAGTACTTCTCCACTTTTTTAAACTGTAGTCTTGTTGGCACTTGATTCTGTCAGACCCTCTAAACAGTATTGTAATCAAGGTTCCAAGGGCCTTTGGTCTCCTTCATTCTTTCTTGTTTGCCGTATTCTATTTGACGTCTCAACCTAAGTGAAATATCCTTTCACTTCATCCACTATGCAGCCCCACAACTATTCCATTCTCTCCAGCACTTACAGATTCTCGTCAGTAGCTTTGATCTTGCTTGCATGAGACCCCCATGATTCACCATTTCCCTTCTCTAAATAATTTCCCTGCACCTTCACAGCCCCCTTCTTCTGTGCTTGCTGCTTCTCTGTTCTGCTTCCTTTCCTGCTCCTAATCTTCGTGCAGCCCTCAGACCCTCATCTAAAATAAAAGCCATTGTTATTTGCAATGTCAATAGCTCAAACTCGTGTAAATGCGAGACCTATTGCATTGCAAATGCTTGTTCTCAGTAGTTGTGGCTCGTCTGTGTTCAGCCTCATGTCTCTGTACCCATTCTAGGGCGAATTCCTTAGGCAGAGTCTAGTTCAGCTTCACTATTCTTTGTTTTTCTTCTGTCTCTCTTTGACTGTTGTCTGACACGCTGGCCTTACCTCAGTAACTGCCTTATCTGGCCCTTGCAGTGCAGTTTTCAGGTTCAGGGCTTTTATGGCTTCCTCCCTTGAAGTTACCGTAATTGATCTGCGTCTTTCTGAAGGAAAAACCCTATTTGTACAGTAGATGCTTGTATCAGAGGTAATTCATAGCTATTTTTAGAGATATACATTTTGCCAATGTCAGGACAGATTAATCTTGAAAAAGAGCAATCGTGAAGCCTTTGTACACTATGGGATACATTTTTCTTGCCGCCTTCAAAGTATTCTATTTGACCTTGAAGTAATAAATGTGGGTCAGTATTTCTGGAGTCAATCTTTCTTTATTAGGTAAGCGTTGAATACCCGATGGGTCCTGTTAAGGTCCGTGACATGGTCTTCTGGGTTCTCCAGTAGTGAATTAAAGAGACCCCTTATGTAATCCTCCATTTCATGGTCATGTATTATTTTGGTAATCCCTCCAGTATGCAGATCGTCACGGAGGGCTCTGTTTTTTCCATTGTCAACCCTATTAAACACTGTTTGGTGTTTTTTCTCTAGTTTTTGGACTTAAATGTTTAGTTCCTCCTTATGGTGAGCCCCTTCCGCATTTTCTTTTTCTAGCTCGTCCACCCTCCATTCAACTTTTGGATTGAATGGCCCAGTTCTGACGCAGCCTTAGTTAAGACCATCTCCTTCTTTAATTCAGTCATTAACAGGTGGATATCAGTTTTAGTTGTCAGGGCCTCCATGCTTCCTTTGGGGGCCAACTCCACCATCTTGTCCACTAAGTCTGAAGAAGCTCCGTTAAGGAGTCTTTTGGCTGATTGTCAGTGGGCTCCCAGTAAGTCTTTTATATTTGCTGGCTTTAGCGTCTTAGGGCGGATTGATGACATTGTCTCGCTGAGTAATCCCCTCCTGTTATGTGAGCAGTCTTATGGAAACTTTCAATTAACCCAAATTAGTTATCCCCATCTGACTTGGGTAATCCCTATTGAGGGAATCCTCTTTGTCTATAGGGTTGGTCTATGCACCTGTTCATCTAATTTCAGGCTCTCCTGGTGTCCACTCCTCATCTGTTGCAAACAAAGGGGACTCTGTTCTGGCCAAGTGACTAGGAGACCTTGTAGGGATATGTCATTGGCAGCTTCTTTTAAGTCTCTCCTTTCACTATTTTAGTCTTAAAGTACATGCTGAATTCTAATTACAGGGGTGTTTGTGGCCATCTTTGCTCCATGTTAGTCTCCAGTGTTATCTGTGAAGTACACCTTACCTGGAGGCTACAGATGTTCCACCCAATCAGAGGGTACATTGTAGATCCGCCATCTCACTTCCGTCGGGATACCACCAGTCTCACCTTCCCAGTTGGGTCTCTGTGTGTCCCTCCAGCTGGTCCACAGATATCCATCTCCATGATCAATCCAGTCTCCACAGCTCTGTCTGGATCTGCTGCCACACTGGCAAGCTCCTCTTTAGCAGGAACCAGGCCTAGCTTGCGCACTAAGCAGTGACCCTTCCAGGCTTTTGCTTCACTGCCAGGTTGCCTTAGCCCTTCCCACTCCTCAGTTGATTCCCTCTGTGCTCCCACAGCTGAACGGCGGCTGACTCCGCTTCAGCCCATTATAGGTCAGCTAGGCAGGTGTCCTAAGCAGTTTGGCCGATCTCTCTCAAAGCAACAGCTGAGCAGCGGGAACCATCTTAGATCATGTTCGTAGGTCTTGAGGGAGCCCCATCCTTATGAGCTATTTCCTTGCAGTTGTCAGGCATAGGACAGCCAAATCTTAGTTTCCAGGAGCACCCGTGACACTGCATCAGAGCCTAGAACCATCTTCCTTGACAACCTATATCTGTCTGCGTTGAGGTTCGGGGGGAGGAGCCCAACTCAAGGAGCTCAGCGAGGAATAGATCTTCATTGCAGCCACGCCCCTTGTCCTACTCTTTCTTTCATCCTTTACAGACCACTCGCCTTACACCAGAGCATGCTCTCCTGACACACCTCAATTTTAGAGGCAGAAGTCCTCACCCTCACCATGCTAAGGGCCATTGTGTTGCGTAAACTACAACTTTGACATAGTTCTACAAGGTTTGCTTTACCACCGATGGGTAACACAAGTGAACTCAGTTCAATGTACCAGCACTGAATGTGAAAGACAGGTTATTGTAGCCCTGCAGAACCCCACCCAATACATTGTGGAAGTTGAGTTATTGCTTTTGGGTTGATACCAATTCCTTCAATGGGATCAGGGACACTGTGATACTAGAAACATACCTATTTAATTATTCACAATATCACACACATACTGCACTAAGGGGGATATTCTCAAGAACGTGTGGATAACCATCGCAAAAGTTACTTAACGCAACCTCCAACATCGCAGTCTATCGCGGGAAATTTACGCCGTGTCAACCAAGTATTCACAACACGGCGGCACCATGCGATAGTCCCCAGATAACGCATCAAATGACCGCGATAAAATCAATGCCACGCCGCAAAAATGCGAAACAGCAACAAAAATAAAGTTGCGATGAGGCCAATCGCGATACAAAAAGCAGCGAAAACCAGCGACAGGGCTGCAAATCCCACGCGTCTGGCATGAAAATGCACTATAAAAGCTACACAAACCACACACCAGAAACAATCCAATGTGCGTAGCAACATGAATGCACCCTGACCGAGCGCATAGCCCAACGCGAACCCCACAAGCCCCACAGACCACCAGCAAGGAACAACTGGGTCGGGGAAGGCCAAGGAGAAGAGGGAGAGGAAGACGGGGTGCAGTCCGCAGGAAAACAAGATCAGCGTCACGGAGGTGACAGAACACTACCAGCAACTGACCCACAATCAGACTACCTTGAATGCAGCCGGAGTGTCGAGGAGGCCAATGGAGGAGGCCAAGAGGCGCTGGCATGATGTGAAAACCTAAACCAGGCCCAAAGCCGCTGCCAACACGAAGGCAGCAACGGCGACAGGAGGTGGGAGTCCTGCGCCACAGGAGGAGCTGGAGGAAATAGAGGCCAGTCATCAGTGTGGAGATGGTGCAAGGAGGTGGGAGTACGGACACAGCTCAAGAGGACCTGACACAACATCAACAGGGTGAGTAAAGACCAGGGACTGGGGGGACGGGGGGAGATGGGCACAATGGCACACATGCACAACGATGTGTAGCACACTGCACACCCACAATGACCCTGGATCATGTCCCTCATCCCCGTGGCACACTGCAGCACACACACATACCAATAACAGCACATCCACATTGACGACAATGTGGTACAATGTGCAACCCCGACACTGCAGAACAGAGGACACAACTGGCTCCGCACACGCGCAGAAACAGGCCTACTACATCTGACAGAGCTGGAAACTGTGAAATGGAAATGTACGCGTACAACCTCACATCCGTCATGTAGTCCAAATGTACACTGTCCCGCATCTAAATCTTGCACCTCCAAAACAGTCACAATGTACATTGACATACAGTCTGCATGTAAACAAGAACAATGCGCCAACATACATGTCAACACAATGTCAACATGCATCTCCCCTTCACGTTGCAGAGGGACACACAACACCTCCAGCAGAGCACAGAAGACCACACATCAGTGATGCCGGAGAGGACCACCACACCTTCGACACCGACGCCCTACAACAGCCCATGGACATCCCACGCAACCCACCACCAGGACCAGGGCAGCCAAGCTACTTAGAGGAGAACCCAGCCCCTGCAACAGACCACACAGCATGAAGCACCCGCAAGTACAGCTGGCTCACAACACTTCACCGACCCACACATGGCACCCCAATGCCAGGTGTCAGAACGCCAAAAGGAGGTGGCCGAAAGGGGGGGGTGTGGTTCGAACCCATGGAAGGCGAACTAGATCACATACGTGGGTGTCTATTACCCTTCAGGGGCCACCTACACCCCACAAAGGAGACCCACACTGCCATAGAGACACATGCAGATGCACATTCCCAGTACAGAACCACACCCATGGGCACGCACATATCAGTCACATACCCACGTTGGCTCTGCGTACGACGGCCCAGTCCACCCCCCTTACGAATTGAGAGGGTGACGACAAAGCTACATGTCCAACTCCAACCCGCTGCCTGCGGTGACATGTCTGCGTCCGCTGTACACAGCACAATGTAATGTCGTAGGGCCCAGGGCCCTCATGCATACAACAAGACCACAGGGACACACGCAGATATTATGTTGAACTGGCTACGGGCACGTGCCCCCGGCCCCTTTATTGGCAGGGCCACATGTACAGTGACGCCTGTGCTGGATGTGTGTGGGGTGAGCATAAGCCAGCCCGCACGGAGTGCTTGGTGCTGGCAACAACTTGAACAGTGGACACCAGTGCAATGGAAACAGAAAACACCTGTATAACAGAGTCAACTGCTGAGCAACATGGAGGGAGCCGGAGCAAGTACAGAGGTCATCCAGCATACAAACAGAAGTGTCCGTGAGTTGCAGTGCACTGAGTCAGTGGCACCTGGAGTGCTGAGCAGGGGATCAGGCAGATGATGGCATCCACGACAGGTCTGCGCAACTCCGTCAGTCTGCCAGTACCACTGTTTCGACTCTGGCAGATGGTGGTTGGAGTTGGCCCTGGCGATGGTGGCGTGTGCCTCTTGCGGTGATGCGACGTCCGGGCCGGTCAGGACTCCATTTGATGTGTGAGCCCTGGTGGTCCGCAGTTGAGGCCGGAGGCAGCGGACAGCGCAGGACCACATGCACATGGCGTCGATGACCCCAAGACCACCGTCACAGAAGTCATCCAATATTCATTCAGACAGAGTCCCTGACTTGAGCTGCACAGAGTTAGTGGCCCCGGATGCACAGCGGCCGGCACAGGCACTCCACCACGGGACGGTGACTTGCGGTCCACTGAGGGAGGGCCACGCAGACTGAGCGGGACCTCGTCGATGTCGAAGGTGAATGTGGCGGAGGGTTGCGGGGGACAGTGGAAGTTGTCCTCCAGGGCATGATGCAGAGGGCAGAAGCTATCCGGAAGCAGCAAATGGAGGAGTGGAAAGCGACAGCCTCGTTGCCACCACCAATTCGATATCAGCTGCATGAGGATGAAAACTACCCCCTAGTCCATAGACTCAGACGCCACCAATGTACGACCAGAGAGTGTCCATGAATGTCGGGGAACAGACTTGGTGGCACCGGGGCTGAGAGGGGATGCAGTCTGCGATGATGCCGGTACACTGATATGAACTCCGGCATTGCCAAATCAAGAATCTGTGACCTACTGGACCGCAGTGTAGGCCGGAGGCAGCGGTCAGCAGTGGGCAACATGCCACGTGTCGTAGGCTCGCGATGCACAGAGTTAGGGACATCAGGGCAGTTATTGGCAGTGTTCGATCACCTCCGTAACGATGATCCTTTTTACCTCCCAAATGCAACGCGTCATCCTCTTACGCCTCTCTTTGCGTGCAATGATATGCACTCTGCCTTTGAATAATCGATGTTCAGTTCCAATTGTGTGACCTACTCGAGCGCAGCGTAGGCCGACAGCAGTAGTCCGCGTGGGCCCACAGAATCTTGCAGTTGTGATGTACTACTAAGACCTGTTGGCACCACATCGAAGGGTGTATAGTGACATACACTCAGCCATGATTAATGTGCTCTGCCATGGTGTAATCAAGACTCAGTTCCAAATGTGTGACCTACTTGTCCGCTGTGCATGCCGGTGGAGTACGTCAACGAGGAAGGAGTACTGCGGGCCTGTGTTGCGGAGGCCGTGATGGTCTGAGGAGGCTGCCAAGGTCGCAGGCCCCGGGCTTGGAGATTGCACCGGCACGTAGTGGGCCCTCTTCGACACACGCTGGTGTCGGCAGGTGGGCATTGAGGCCTGGGTGCGCAGGGGTGGGCAGGACTGGTTCGGGGACCAGCGTCCCGGGGTGCAGCAGGCGCACAGGATCGCTGGCAACACCGCTCACGGCGTCAGCCTCGTGGCGGGGTGAGAGGCGCCGCCCTGGCAGAGACGTTGGGCATTCCGGAAGAGGACCACGCCCAGAGTCACGTGCCTTTTATTCACACCCCTATGCTGGCCTGGCGTACGCCGGGCCATCCCACTCCGCTCACGCTTAGGGGGGGACGTAACGGGCAACATTTCCGCGAACTCCCCCACTGGCTGGGGTGACATGGTTGCGCCCACTGTCCACTACACTCCAAACACCAGCGGTGTGTGTCGACATGAATATGTGTGTGGTCTGCATACTGCAGTCTGGCCAGCACATCCACGCCACACTTGGCATTGTGTACATTCTCATTCATCGGTCCCTTGCCTCCTTCGCACATGCCTGGTCCCCACCTCTTCCGACATTCTGCTATTGTTTGGCCGAGGTGCCATGCCGTTGATGGCTCATGTACATGTCTGGCCCAGGTTCCCACAGGGAGTTGTGCTGTCGTGTCTGGTGGGTGTGCATGTTGTATGTGAGCTTGTGTCGTGTGCATTTCCTGTGTTGTGTGTTGCATGATTGTGGAGTTGAGGTGTGTGGTGTGTGCATTTGGTATTGGCCAACGAGCAGTGCATTTCCGTGGGTGCCATCCTGGTGGCGCAGGTTGATGATGGACTGTCGGAAGGTGTAGGAATCATGGACACTGCCTGGGTGGTTGGCGGCGGTGTTGGCGGAGATTCCACGGTGGTCCACTATTGCCTGCACATTGGGTGGGATATGTGCGCTTTCTATTGCGCTTATTGTGTGCAGTGTTGCCAGGGGCCCCTAGTATGACATGTGTGCAGTCAATTGCCCCCTGACACGTGCAGGAAGCCAGCTGTGGCGTACACGCCTTGCTTGGTCTCGGGCTGTTCCTGCGCAGTGTGTGGGAAGTATAGATAGTGGGGTACCAAGCTGATGGTGTCATCCATGACCGTTGTGGGGGACTTGGATTGGCCTGGCTGTGTGACTCCTCCGTCTCAGACGGATGTTGGTTGGAGGGTATCAGAGGCCAACACGTGCAGCACGGCCAGCAGCTTTGTCTGAGGTGGGATGTTGGTTGTCCGCTGTGTTGGTACCATCAGCCTGTGGGCAATGGTGGTCAGGATGCGGAGGAGGGTTGTCCCTTTGAGCATATAGTGGGCTATGACATTCTCTGGTGTTGGGTCTGTGAGGTTGGTGCATTTTCGGAGGGTCGCTGTCTTTGTCTGCGCTGCCTCAGTGTTGGTCGGGGGGGGGGGGCGGCGGGTGTTGGGGCCCTCTTGGGTGTCCGGCCCGCATGTTGAGTGGCTCCATGGCATCTGTTGTCCATCAGGTGTGGCTGTGGGCTGGGCTCCTTTTTGTGGTGCAGGCTGTCGTCCGACTTTGCACCAGGTCAGAGCAGGTGTTAATTTCCTGCAGCTAACGCACCATATCGCATGTTTTGTGGACTTATCGCAGATCTGGCTGGTCGTTGAGAATGTTGAGGAGTGGTGTTGACGCAGCTTTTTGCACGGGAACGCCTACTCTGCATCTCATTAGCGGTAGTTGCCGGGGTCATCTGTGGCGATGTTTTTTGCGGCTGCTATCGCAGGTAAACTGGTGCTATGGGCTGTTATCACCGGGTTGTGAATTGTGTGATAAATTTTTCGCAACTTTGGCTGCGATAAAGTGCCGATAACTCGGAGATAGCTCCTTGAGAATATGCCCCTAAGAAAAGTAGACACTTTTAACTGAAGCATTTATTACAAAATGGCAAACCTGTTTCTCAACACATCTAAAATAACCGACACAGGATATTATGAAAACAGTAAGAAGGCATGTTGTGAACAACAAGAATAAAATGAACATTTCTAACATGATTAAAATGTCATCTGAAACCCAATACCCTAAAAGCTACTTCTATGCGCTACACGAAGAGAGCATGGAGAGTACAGCAATTTGTAGTATAGAGTTTTCTTAGAGAGAGGCGATGTACTGCATACCTTGTTGACAGCAAGAACGGTCGTTATCAGCGGTGGTGTAAAGGCAGGGTTTCCTGTGAAGGGCAAACACACGCTACGGCAGCAGCCTTCCCCTGGTATGTAGCATCTTCGAAGTGCACTGGCAGTAGGTGAGACCGCCTCTAGCAGAATCTTGTGTGATAATCTGGGTGAAGTACCTCTCCTGTCCAGTGACAGTCCTTATATACTAAATCTTATCAGAGATTGGAATTTCTGACATAAGATTAGGAATATCTGACAAAGATTATGTGCATCACGGTGTATATCCCAGGTATTTCCTTATTAACATATAAGGGGAAAGGACGTCAATTCAGACTTCACTGTTTTGGCTATATGTCTATATTTATTCTTATTTGACCTTGACATGGTAATAAGTAGACACTTGTCCCAGACTGATATCCCATCTGGTGTTACATCTATGTCATTAGCCGAATGAATTGATACTTTCACAGTTCCTTCACAGATAAGGTCAGAAGACATCTGGTCAATGGCAGGCATGACAACGATTCAGCATAATTCGAGAAAGATGGTGATTTACTGTAACTAAGATGGTGTCGAGGCCTATTAAAAAATGGAGTCGGACCTTAAGAGTTTACGTCAATTGAGGTTATGTCTCTGGAAGAAAATGACACAGATTTCTATTCCATTTACTTCCTGGTTCCCATTCCCAGGTAGGGCAGATGCCTGAAACCCATCCTCAACCTTTGCCTCTTGAACAGGGCCGGACTGGGAACAGAAACCGGCCCTGGCAAACTGCTCAGCCAGCCCCCCCTGGGTGAGGGGGAGTGCAGCCGAGCAGTTTGCGAGGGCCGGTTTCGGCCGATTTTGTTACAGGGGGCCGATATTGCCGACCCCCGGTAACAAAAACGGCCCCCCAGGGGCCCAAAACCGGCCCCCACCCTAGCGGCCTACCGGGGAAACGCCCGGTGCCCGCTATGGCCAGTCCGGCCCTGCTTTTGAAGCTGTTCATTCTTCAGGACAAGTTCAAGATGCTGTCCCTGAGCCAAGTTCCAAATTGGAGGGGATTGGATGGCCTGATGTCCTGGACCTCCAGGACTCCTATTTTGATCTACTGATACTCCTATCTCACAAACGTTGCCTTAGGATCACTGTGGGTTCCCAGCACTATCAGTTTATGGTTCTACAATGTGGGCTGATGACTGCACAATGCTTTTTACGAAAGTGCTGCAGCTGTGGCAGTTTCTCTGCAATGGTCAGTTCACATATTCCCATACTTGGACATCTGGTTGGTGAAAGAGAACTTCCTGGCGGTAGTCGAAGAACACTTTCAGCACTTTATGGCTCTCATCCGTGACTTGGACTTTACTATCAGTATCCAAAAATCCCATCCCACTCCCCCTCACAGGCTAATCTAGATAGGAGCAGTGCTAGATATGACCTGCATGAAGACATTTCCTCCTCATCAGAGGATTGCAGATATTTGGGAATTGATTCTGATGTTTATGACCCAGACACGGACCTCAGTTATTCGCATAATGTGTTCGCTGGACCTCCTGCATTTTGTTGGTGCCACATGCCATATGGCAGAAGAGCACACTAGAGTAGTGCCAAAGAAAGCAGTTACTCCAATACCAAGGTAGCCTCTTGCCTAGGTTTGAGCTTTTCAATTCAGTCCATCTGGATCTGCACTGGTAGATGGTCACCTCCAGCCTTTAGGTGGATTGTCCCTTCAACCCTCAAGTGCAGACGTCTGTCGACACAGATGCCTCTTTGCTGAACTGGGGTTCCAATCTGGGCTATATGACAGCGTGTAGCCATTGGTCGGAATTATAGGAGCATTCGCAAATAAATGTGCTGGAGCCGCAAGTGATCTGCTTTGCCACAAAGGCATTCTTCCCTTCCATCTCAGGGAGAACCATTCTAACTCTGGTGGACAACACCACAGCCATTCATTATATTCACATACAGGGCAGTGTGAGGTTGTGAACCCTCTGTTGAAAGGTGATTCATTTGTGGCACCGGGTGCGAGAGACAGAATTTTCCTGGTAGCTTCTCACCTTGCAGGCTCCATCAATGCGATAGTGAAAACCCTGTTGTCTCTCATTGAAGGACCACAAAAAACAGGAACTACATCCCAATGTGATGGAGGTTATCTTTTCCTGATTGGGGTGTCCATAGGTGGATCTCCTTGCCACGGCCCAGAGCAGGAAGTACCCTCAGTTTTGTGCCGTACACTTCCATCTGAATGGTTCTTTGGGGATGCCTTCAGGTTAATTTGGTCTTATTGTCTCATGTCAGATTCTATTAGATGGGGCAACTGGGCCTACACCATTGGGGTTGAGGTTTTTTTGCCTCTGATATGTTGGGGTCCTTCCTAGTATGGTTCTGTAAACTAGGCCAAGTACAACCTCATCCACACTTGACTTTCAGTGGTAGCAATGGCAAAGCAGTCAAAGGCTTCTCCGGAAGGTAGTGTGGGGATGTTCAAGCACAGAGCTCAGCACTCGGTTAACAAATCAGCAAAGAAATGTCCAGCCCAGTGCTTTTCTGTACAAGAAAAAATGTACTTTACTACGCACTAGAAACCAATTCTATACACTACTGTCAACAGAAGAAAATGTCGTGTTTCTGTGCACTATTCAGATCAGGGCTGTTCATTCTCCTGCTTCCTCCCTGCTTTCTCGCCTGTCCGGGCTCTCTCTCGGTCCCGGCTTACCTAGTAACCCCCTTAATTTTAACATAGATGAGGTCCAAAAAGCCATTGTTTCAACCTCAGCAGGCAAGGCGCCTGGGCCAGATGGGGTTCCCGCTGACCTTTATAAAGCTGATCCAAATGTTTGGGCCAAGATTTTAACCCATGTTTTTAACGCAGCGTGCACTAAGGGTTTTCCCTCATCATGGGCCAAGGCGGTTATCGTCCCTATATTTAAAAAGGAGCTCGGGACGATCCCGCCTGCTATAGACCAATTTCTCTTTTAGACTCCGTGGCTAAAATATTGGGGAAAGTAATTCTGGATCGGCTTACAGGATACCTCGATCAGGCCAATATCATCTCTGACCTGCAGTATGGTTTTAGGCAGGGGAAAGGGACCTTGGACCAGTGCCTAAACCTCCATCTAGTTATTGGAAAGTACACCATTGCCAAGAGAGGTACCTTACATCTGGCCTTCATGGACCTAACTCTCAGCTTTTGACTATGTCAACAGGTCTAAGCTGTGGTTAGTGTTGCGTGATCTAGGGATAGATGCGGAGTTAGTGTCCTTTCTGCATACTGCCCATGAAAACACCACAGCAGCAGTAAGGTACAACACAGATGGTAGTTTGACTAATTCCTGGGAAGTAAAAAGGGGGGTCAGGCAGGGGTGCATTCTGGCACCTCTGCTGTTCACACGTTACATTAATAGACTGGGTGAAACCCTAACAGCTTGTTGTGAAGACATCCCCAGAGCGGGCTCCAAAATGATACCTGCACTTCTGTATGCAGATGATGCAGTTCTGCTGGCCACAACTGCATTGGGCCTACAACGTCTTTTAAACTGTTTTATAAGTTTTATGGAGTCATTAGATCTAACTACGAATTATAAGAAATCGCACAGTATGACTATAGGTTCAGGAAAGGCGGCAAAGGTCAAATTTTATTGCAAAGGGGCAGAACTGACTACGGTGCCTACGTTTCCTTATCCAGGAGTAGCTTTTGATGGAAAAGGGTCTTGGGGTCCGCAAATCTTACTTAAAAGGAACACCCTGGCCAGAGCCGCGGGGGCTACTTTGAATTTTGCAAAAAGATTGGGGTCTAAACCACTCCCTGCTCTATTAAAGATCTACAATGCAAAATGCATCCCGATGGCTACGTATGGGAGTGACATTTGGGGGTATAAGGATGTGAAGGGGATCCAGGTAGCTGAGAATAATTATATGCGGAAACTCCTTGCGGTCCCCATCGCAACACCTGTTTTTAATGTGCATGAAGAACTGGGAGCTGCATATATCTCAGACGAGATTGCGGTTGCACCGTTGCTGCGCTGGCTCAGAACTTGGGCGTCCCCAGCACCAAATCTGGGCCAGCTAATAATTGGCGACTGCTCTAGTCTGGATGGGGCCTTGCGCATCCCCTGGCTGAACTACATAAAAGAACATACCGGATGGCTTGGCCGCCCGGAGCTGTTCCTGAACCCTGGGGCACTGAGCAAAACTGCTAACAGAGCTTTTAAAAAGCAGTTTTTGGACAAGCGGCAGATGCTTAGGGAGGAGGTGGAAGTAGTAAAACCGTCTGTGAGGAGTTTTGTTATATTGAGTATGGGCCCACAGATGCAGCCTTATTTAACTTATGTTAACAAAGCATATCACCGCTTTGTATTGACTAGATTTCGCCTGAATCTGGTCCCTTGGCTCTTGGCATTTCCCCTAGGCTACTCGAAGCCTGATTTGCTCAAACCTTGTCCCTGCGACAATTTTTCAGACCAGGATACATTACATTTTATGTTTTTCTGCACTTTTACGACCCTCAGCGCAGGTCTTACATTTTACCACTGTTTAAAGACCGACAGTTTGCTCAAGTGAGGCCGGCTTTGACCTATCTTCAAATGCTATCTTCTCCCACAGTTTGTTTGGGGGTTGCAAGCTTTTTAATAGCGGCCATCAGATACAGGAAAAGCTTGCCGGCTCTAGAGTCCGTGTGCTCGGTTATTTAATGTGTACTTTACGAGACAGATCCAATATACTTTGGTCATTTATTTATTGCTAGTTTGTACCTTATATTGCTGCTCTGTTTGTAGACCTATAGATGTTTGATGAATTTGTAAATTGGGATACCTTTTTATCTGCTCTGTATATATCATTTTTAGAATATAATTTTTAATGCTTTTTTAAGGTTTTATGTACCAATGTCTTGCAATGAACTGTGCTTTTATGACTCTTAGCTGTCGAATAAAGTATCTTTGACTTGACTCTCAGTCCATGCCCTCTCCTGGTTCTGGATGGTCCCTTCTCCGTGTGGGAAATGAATTATTACGTGAATATAACTTTGGTGAAGATTGGTCACCTCCATATATGTGTACTAAAGTGCGCCCTTTCCAGGTCCTTCGGTGGCAGCAGTGGATATGGCAGTGCTGGCTTGGTGCAGCCCTGGCAGGGTGCACGGAGAGTGTATCTGGCTTCTGGTCTTGGTGCTAGGTCCACACTAGGGCTAACAGGTCCTCGCTGGGGCTCGGAAAGGGCCATGTGACGCTTTAGCAGATGCAGCCACCTGAGGCTGGTCACGACTTCGGTAGCTTCAGCCCTGGGGCAGTTTCAGCCCGTGCATGGCTGGTCACTCAGCACGTCGCCGCCATGTACAGGCTGGTCACAACACTTTGCAGTTGCAACCATGCACAGGATGATCCTCAGCTGGCAGTTGTGGCCTTACAGAGGCCGATCCTGACACACAGTCACAGCCCCAGCCGGACCTTGCAATTGCAGACATTGATATGCAGTTTCCACCAGAAACTGACACAGAGAGACTGCAGGCCTGCTCAGGACCAGCAGACGGCTCTTCAGCAGTTCTGTTTTTGATGCCCTACAGACAGGCACTTTGTTCTTTTTTACACAAACACTCTACTTCAGGACTGGCAGGCTCCTTCCCTTGCTAAACAGGCAGACAGGCTTATAGGCACTACAGGACAGTCATACAGCTGCTTCAGCAAGAGATCCAGACTTCAAATAATGTCTTCTCACCTATGAGAGGCTTGTTGTCAGACACACATCAGCCTTGGTTGCACAGAACCCTCTAAGTACTGTGCAAAGTACTTTCTTGGCTATGGAGCACTTGGACAAGTGGGGTAGTGGGGTCCCACTTTAATACTAGGGCGGTCGACCTCGAATCTGGGGAACTGGGTTTGAGTCTCGGCAGTGACGCTGAACATCCTGTGATTCTGGGCAAATAACTTAATCTCCCCGTGCCTAACAAAAAATGAATGTGTCCTCCTGTAATGCAACTGGTGCTATGTAAAGCGCTCTGATACTCGATTCGGGTCAAGTTCGCGCTATATAAAACTCTGTAAAAAAAAAAATACACAAACGTGAGACAGAAGATATGGATCCACTGTCTGAAAATATAGAACTGGTTCTGAGGGGTACTTCTAACTTCAGATTCCTCACTTTAGAATGCTCCCAGGTGCCAGACCTCATCCAGAGAAACTTTCCAGCAATGCTCCCTCACACTGGTATGTGGTGCAGTGTGGATCCGGGGTAACTCTACTGCAGAGGACGTGACAAAGAGCTGCATATACGTGCAACCCCTGCTCACTGATGAGCAATCTGTGTCATCTGTGCCTCATGATTCAAAAATAGATTATGCTGTTCCCCAATGTCAGTGAATAAAAGATAAGGAAACAAGATCCAACTAATCCCTAGGCAGGGTTAGAAGTTGGAAATCCATGTATTGATTTTAATGCGCTCACACACCCTTTCAGGTGTCATGCTTCATCATCTGGGCTGCTCGTCAGTCCGGGCGGTGCAATGCCCGACGGGCTCCCTATAATAGGGCACTTTTTCGGAGATCTTTTATCCAATAGCCGTATGGTGAAGTGCGGGTGTGGGGCCAGAACTGTGTAGATGTGAAGAGGTGATTAAAATAGGGTTCAGATCTCCGAAAAAGTGCCCCTATTATAGGGAGCCCGTCGGGCATTGCACCGGCGGCCCGACGAGGAGCAGCCCAGATGATGAAGCATGACACCTGAAAGGGTGTGTGATGGCATTAATATCCAATACATGGATTTCCAACTTCTAACCCTGCCTAGGGATTAGTTGGATCTTGTTTCCTTATCTTTTATTCACTGACATTGGGGAACAGCATAATCTATTTTTGAATCTTGATTGGGGCCTTTATGCTGGACCTCTTACTCTGGTACATGAGTAATAAGCCCCCCCCCCCCTTGTCCCTTTATTTGTATACAGATTCTAGCACGGCTTAAACACTGTGGGACTGATCTTGGTGGGTAAGATTTCTTCTGTCCCCCCCTTTTTTGTAATCTAACTCCACTACATTAGAGTGGACGTTTTTATACTGAATTTTATCCAGTCGTTTGAACCACACCCTGTTATCTACACCATGGATGGCCAGGGTTTGAGTTATGGAGAAGACCAAGCAGCAGAAATACTAAGGACCCCGTCCATTCTGGGCCTTGACAGTGATGGCGCGACGGGAAGCCAATCCGAAGATTGGCAATCATTATCAGCCATGAAGAGGGAATGGGTCAAAATCACCTTGCACGGCGCGTTAATGACCGAATACTTAGGGCTAATATCTCGCCCAATGGTTTAATCGTTAAGAATTTCCCCAGAATTTTTTGGGAGGATGGCCTATTCAAGACAGAATGGTCACAAATATCATGGAAGTGTACAAGGGATCTTCTCATATTGATCATCACGACGGCTAAAAGATTAGCCGACGAGTTATTGGCTCGGATTCAAACAGCAGAGAGCACCCTGAGGAGTGCGATATCAGGCCCAAGTTTCAAGACCAAACTAACAGAGTTGAACAACGAAATCGTAGAACATAAGGAGTACCTTATGAAACAAAAAGTTGTGAAACTCCAAAAAGACATTCAACGCTTTGACAAAGAGAAGGTATACCCATACCTCAAAGCGGATTTTATACCACCAGGAACGGGCAACCTCTCAGATACCAGCTCCAATTCCACCAGAAGGGGTCCTCCAGTAATAGTGACTCCAGTGTGGAAAATTGGAAAACCAATCAGCCCAGGAGGGGCGGTAAGCATGGATATAATACCTATCAGCCACCACACTACCAGGGACCAGCATTCTGGCACTACCCCATGTTTCCCCAAGGCCCACCTCAATTTGGACCCCAGGCATGAGCCAGCCTTTTTAGGCAGAGGTTGGGGCAGAGGGCGCGGGCAAAGAAGAGGAAATCAACAGGAAAAGAGGGTACAGTGGGAGGAGCAATAGCAACGAGTGATGGTAACCAGGAGCCACACCAAAAGAAAACTTAGTGGTTAACCTGTCACCCAGACAACTGACTAAACTGGAAGAAGAAGTACTTCAGAAGGGGTTGGGATTTGTACCACACCCAAGGTGGATAACTTTAAACAACTATGCGAGTTGCACCAGTTTTTTCGCAAGGTACGCCTGAAAGCATTCTTTTATGGCAAACCTGTGCAGCCTGAAGACGATTCGGGGTTACATAACCCCTCGACATTCACCCCGAACAATGGGATGATACCGAATGAAGTAATAACTTATGAACAGGCGTTCCTCAAGGAGGTTAAAGCAGCCTCTGACCCTAGGCATTACAGTAACATCTCCAAAAGAGAGATGATGGCCATCGAGTCCCTAGCCAATGACCCCACCATCACCGTGAAACAAGCAGATAAGGGTGGTGCAACGGTCATAATGGCTACATTGGACTATGATACTGAATGCTTGAGGCAATTGAGTAATAGACAGTATTATACCCCGATTTTTGGGAGCCCCCTGGAGCGTTTGACTAAAACCATCACAGGTCTGGTTGACTGTGCAGAGACTGAAGGATGGATAAGTAAGAAGGAGGCTTCCTTCTTGATCAAAAAAGAACCCAAGACCCCCTACTTATACATATTACCGAAGATCCATAAGGGGGTCACTCCAGTGCCTGGCCGCCCAATTGTATCTGGTATCGACTCGGTTTTAGAACCCTTGTCACAATTTTGTGACCATTTCCTCCAACCGTTGGTGAAACATGGTCCATCATATATACAAGACACTACCGACATACTGCATCTACTTGACCAGTTTCAACCTACTAATGAGATTGACTTCCTCATCACTCTAGACGTGGAAGCTCTGTATACTAACATCCCTCAGAGAGCCACTCTAGATGTGATAGAGGAAGAGCTCAATTCAGTTACCTGGGAATCATTAACTCCACCCAGCTTCGTTATGGAATGTGCCACACTGGCGCTGACAGAAAACTTTTTGAGTTTAAGGGGCAGTTATATCATCAAACACAAGGTACTTCCATGGGAAGTACCTTTGCTCCCAGTGTGGCCTGCCTCTATATGGGCGCTTTGAGTCACAACATGTCCTGCTTGATTCAAACCCATACCGTACTAACATACGGTTGTGGAAGCGATTCATTGACGGTATCCTGGTTTTCTGACAGGGAACACTGAATCCTACCAAAACTTTTTAAGTGGCTCAATAACTTAAATCCGTGACTTGAAATTTACCACCACTGTATCTCCCAACCAGATAGCCTTCCTGGACTTGACAATAACAATTGAGGGAGGGCGTCTGATGACTACTATGTATAGGAAGAGCACTGATCGAACAGTCTGTTGCTTTACAGCAGCCACCACCCCAAAGCACTAAAGAGAACTTGCCCTTTGGGCAGTTCCTGAGGGTGAGGAGAAGCTGCAGCACAGTGGAAGAATACAAATCTGAGTCAGCCATCCTTGCTAAAAACTTAGCCGCAAGAGACTACCCACCACGGAGCATAGCACTTTCCAGAAAGAGAGCAAGAAACAATAACCGGGAGGGTCTCTTGAAACATAAAGAGCAGACCCGGACCGAGACCCTAACCTGTGTGACTACTTTCACACCTGTTTCCAACCACATAACTAAAGCCATAAGAAAACACTGGAACATACTAAATACAGGCTCTATGAGCCTGGATCTTCCACGCTTCGCATTTAAACGTTCTAGGAACATCAAAGACATGTTGATCCATACTAGACCTCAGGTGAAAGCAGCTAACCATCAGGGAACATTGTGGCATTTACCAGCGGTAAAAGGCCACTACCCATGCGGAGCGTGTACAGCTTGCGCATTCACCTCTGTACAGAAGACCATCACACTTAATAATACATTCACATGGGAGATGAGGTCACACACGAATTGTAAAACATCCAACTGCATCTATTTGATTACATGCCCCTGTAACTTATATTACATAGGGATGACGAGTCGCCCAATAAAATTACATATATCTGAACACCGCAGCAATTTTCGATGTCATAAGAATAACACGAAAATGTGCTCTCATTACCTTGAGAATAACCACACACCAGACTCTTTGAAATGGGTTATTCTAGAAGCATTCCCTAAGATAACCAAGAGAGGCCTATTTGCAAGAGAGCAAAGGTGGGTTCACCGTTTATCTACTAGCGATAAGGGGCTCAATGAAGACATACCATGGAGCTCAGTTATAACCTGACTAAACACATGACAGTAGAGTGGGTCATGATTTTGTGCATCTCAGCAGACAAATAACGAAATAATATGCATGACCTGTATCTGACCCTGTAGAGCTATACCATTAGGCTCACAGAGACCGAAGGTCAGCTACTACACACAAGTATCAACACACTGCTTGTGATTAGATCATATCCGTGACCACTCTAGGTTCTTATTCAGCCATCTCATTGCACCACTTCCATATGACAGCTTGAAGGGTTTTGCGAGTGACCAATATGTAACTAGATTTTTTATATAAATTAAATTTTCCAGATAAGGGTTGATTATTTAATTTCTGATAACATGCATAGTATTCAAACAACTGACCCTCCTTATTTTGGCCAAGGTATGCAGGGCCGCCATAACTATAGTCTTGTTAATTGTTTCCTCCACCCGAGACGCCTCGTAGCCATTACGCCGATACACCACTTAAAGATGGCAGCCAAATTCACGGCCCCACACCGATTGGTTAAGCAATGTACATGCCGTGTAGGTCCGCCTCCGGCATGTGACACTGAGCCATATAAAAACAGCGAGCCCTTTGACCCCCGCACCACCCGGACCCGGTAGGAGTGGGTAGGTCGTATCCGAAGCACAACAAACTGAATCGTGAGTATCTAGAGATGGCACACAGTGACATCAATCTTGACTGTGGGATAATTGGTGCGGTTTAGAACCCCTTTTAGACCTTACTACAGGGAGTTGACCTTTCCGTAAACTCCTCGTGGAGGCTGGTAGGCATAGTGTTTCTCCCACTTACACGAACAACGCTCGTTAGGCAAATCAACCAGTTCATCTATCACGGATGAACGTTGCCCCATTAAGACAGGACAATCAGGGGGACGTAGTGCTCGCTTTAGTGGAGTACGCGAGCACTACAGTGAATGATTATGGGTTACCGTGCCGCTGCGATGGGAGTTGGATTAGCGCTATGATTTGAATAATGCGGGGTAGCCGGGAGGGCTACCGCCAGCACCAACAGCACCTAAATAGTCTGTGATTGTCCTTTTTAGATAATATAAATGCGCATGATCTCGACCAAGCAACGCAACCTCTAGAATTAATTTATGTTGAATTTCAAAAGAGTACTTGAACGATGTATGTTGCATATGAACCATGAGAATGTTTTTCTAACAAACATAAAGTGATGCTGCAACCACCAGTTGTCCTACATTTCTCTTCTTTTAGTTAAGTTACATATAAGAGCAAAGCCTTATACGTGGCCTACCGGGTACTGTTGAAGCCTGGTTCACATACAGATTTGGGTGAGTTTCTTAGTATTGTATCTTTGCTGCATTACTGAAGTGCCACAAGGGCAATAATTTATTAGCTCACTGTGGGCACTCACCATTAATCACTGTTTTAACTATTTTAAGAGTTCTCGAACGCTATTGCGTCCACCATTCACCTATAAAGATAAGGAGTAAGGATCACTAATACAGTATATACGTGTTACTGTTGTGTACAATGCCAAATAAGTATGATGTCATGAACCTGAATGATGTCACGATTTTGTTTCCCCATACAGGTAGATCCAGGTTCAAACAGGTACACGAATAGTAAAACACTTGTTGTGAGGTAATTCCATGTCACAAATATTAGTGTAGATAGTTTCACTTTTTTGGTCCTGAAGAATCGCAAGTGGAAAACACTTTGAGCGAGAAACATGTTGACCTGCACATTTTTTCAACGAGGACACTACAATCTGAGACATTAAGCTTGGATGGGAGCCTTGTTGTCTGTTTTTACTTAGGGTAGGAGACCCCCAGAATAAAGCTTGTCGTTCTAAGTACTCTGAACCCTATTTTAATCACCTCTTCACATCTACACAGTTCTGGCCCCACACCCGCACTTCACCATACGGCTATTGGATAAAAGATCTCCGAAAAAGTGCCCCTATTATGGGAGCCCGTCCGGGCATTGCACCGCCGGCCCGACGAGGAGCAGCCCAGATGATGAAGCATGACACCTGAAAGGATGTGTGAGGGCATTAAAATCCAATACATGGATTTCCAACTTCTAACCCTGTCTAGGGATTAGTTGGATCTTGTTTCCTTATCTTTTATTCACTGACATTGGGGAACAGCATAATCTATTTTTGAATCTTGATTGGGGCCTTTATGCTGGACCTCTTACTCTGGTACATGAGTAATAAGTCCCCCCCCCCGTCCCTTTATTTGTATACAGATCTGTGCCTCATGAACACGTTTTGGGTTCAGTACCTCCGCCACCCACTTCACCAGTTCCCTTCGCATCAATGCCAGTGCCGCTGACTGGAGGAGGAGATGCAGCCCGTTGCGCTTTTCAGCTCTGAGCAGAATCCAACCTACCTGGACTGAGGCCATGCTCTGCTCCCACTGGAGTACAGCCAGCCGGCAACCCTTCTGATTCTGATACCTTGCCTTTATTGTGTGGTAGGGCCCTGAATTTGCACAATCAGTTCAACACCAATGCAGACAATGACAATTTTGAGGAAGAGGATGATTTTGACTTTTAATATTATGAGGAAAACTGGTATGAGGAACTACAAGATGCAAGTGGCCTGCATATTTCTCAAGATACTGGCCATGTTTCTCCTCCCAGCCCTACCACTGAAGAAAGCACCTCCTTCTCTGTTATGCGGAGTGTGGCAGAAGTACTAGATACACAACTCCCTACTATTGAGGTGAAGACTAATGTTCTGATAGAGGTACTCTTGCCAAGGCAGTGCCTAGAGAACCTCTATTACTACTTAATGAAGCCCTCATGGACACCCTTTTGGGCACTTGGGCGAAACCATGTTCAGGATCATCCGTTAATTTGCATGTCGCCTGATGCCGTCGACCAACACCAGGCTACCCTGACTTTCTTACACAACATCCCACACCAGAGTGCTTCTTGGTGCGGGCTTCCACCAGTAAGGTAAACCCCAACGTCTTCTCCACCACCCCCCCTGATCATGAGTCTAAGAGAATAGACATTTGGCAAGCATATCTTTTCCTCTGCGAGCCTCGTTCTACGCTTAGTAAACGGAAGCTAGTTCCAGGCGGCTACTCTGATGCACTATGGAACATGGTATTTACCGGTAAGTCCGGACGACCTTTGGACATCCCTACCGAAGTTATCCAGGATAGCCATAACCCAGCTAAATTTGTGATTCTCTTTTGCTTGGACACGACCCACTGTTTAGGTCAGACGATGGGTTTGAATATGACACTTTGGTGCCACGCTTGGATCAGGTCTATGGCCTTCTCCAGAGTCCAAGCATCTCTGATAGACATTCCATTTGATCTCTCTCTCCTTTTTGGCACGAAAGCCAGCTCTGCCCTGGAACTTTTTAAAGAAAGCAGAGCCACAGCCCATTCCTTGGGCCTGTAGGCCCCATCCTGACAGTTCCATCAACAATTTCACTCGTTTTGATGCCTTGGTAGGGATTTCTAATACCTCCAAGGGTAGCAAGCCATTACATCAGACAGGTGGGTCCTCCAAATTGTCAGCCGGGTCTATATCCTCCTGTTTCTTTTTACACCGCTGCACCTTCCACCACCGTTAGGATAGCTAACGGAGGAACACATGTCCATTTTGAAGCAGGAAGTGCAGGCCTTTTTGGCCAAGGGGCATTGACAGGGTTCTGGCCTCTGAAGTGAAAAAGTAGGTGTTACTCCTGCTAATTTCTTGTGCCGAAGGCCGGAGGCTTCCTGCGGAGGGACCAATTGAAAATACTCACACTAGCCCATTTGCTGTCTGCTTTAGACCACAGAAACTGGATGGTGGCATTGGACCTGCAGGACACTTATTTCCATATCCCTGTTCTACAGGCACTACCTGCAGTTCACAGTGGGCCAGGAGCATTTTCAGTTCACAGTGCTTCCTTGGGCGTTCATGAAAGGGATGGCAGTGGTCGCACAGCACCTCTTCAGAGGTCAGGGGTACCAGTCTTCCCCTACCCCGACGACTGGCTGTTATAGGCATACTTGCCCCAGGCAGTTATCAAACACCTTTAGACGACCGCGAACCTCCTAACATTGTTGGCGTTCACTATCATTGTGCCAAAGTCACACCTGATTCCTTTGCAGATGCTCCAGTTCAACAGAGCAATTCTAGATTTAGTACGGTTTTGTGCTTTCCCCCGGAGTGAAGAATCCTGGACACTTGGGCTATGATCCCAATGTTTCAGCCACTGTCCTGGCAGATTCAGTGTGAATGACTTTGAGGCTGCTGGGATTGTCGGCTTCCGTCATCCTGCTGGTGAAAAATGCCAGATGACATATGCAGGCTCTGCAGTGGGACCTGAAGTCCCAGTAGGCACAGCACCAGGAGAATCTGTCGGATTGTATCAGAATTTCGGAGGAAACTGCAAAAGACCTACAGTGGTTGCAGATGGATTGCAATTGGTTCAGGGTAGACCCATTTCCTTACCCCACCCAGATTTTACAGTATTGACTGATGCATCGCTTCTGGTTAGGAAGGCCATCTGGTTAGAGGTCTCTGGTGGAAGCTCAACTCCACATCAATTTGTTGGAGTTGAGGGTGATTTGCTGAAGGCCTTCTGCCCACCATCAGTGAAAGGCTGGTGCAGGTGCTCACAAAAAACACCACCACCATGTGGTACTGCAACAAGCAGGTCGGGTGAGGTCTTGAGTCCTGTAAAAAGAGGCGAAGGGGCTGGACCTCCAGGAAATTTCTCTGGTGGTGAACCACCTGGCGGGATCTCTAAACGCCAGGGCGGACAAACTCAGCCACCAACACTTAGCAGAACACGAATGGCAGTTACAACTAGAGCTGGTGCAGGGTGTCTTCCATCAATGGGCAGAACCCAGGCTTGATCTTTTTGCCACCACCGAGAATGCCCAGTGTCAGCACTTTGGAGAAGGATCTCCTCACTTAGACACATTCCACCTACAGTGGAGATTGGGACTCCTATATGCCTTCCTGCTGCTGCCTCTTCTATCCAGAGTTCTGGAGAATGTCAGGAAAGACTGGGCCCAAGTCATCCTAGTAGCACTGGAGTGGACAAGGAGAGTAAGGTATCTAGAACTCTTGGGCATGAGCATCTGTCCTCTAAACAAGCTGCCGCTCCGGCAAGAACTTCTGTCACAGCAAGATGCCAGTTTGCTGTACCAGGGCCTGTGCTATCTGCATCACCAGGCTCCCCGCTGGACATTATTCTGGCTAAGACCACCTCACTGCTCGCCAAACAACTTGCTGCCCCTATTTGTTCAATCCTGAATTGTTCTATGGAAAAGGGTCTCCTCCCCTCCAAATGGAAAGCGGCACAAATAATCCCCATCCGCAAAAATCTTAAAGCCCCTTGTAGTGTAGCTCCTATTTCCCTCATAGGCTCTGCGCATTGGAATAATATATCCTATAGGTTTGACATAGGACTAAGGTCAGTATGTCCCTATCGAGTATATTAAACTTAATTACTTGTGCCAGCTAGCTCAGAGGCCACTAGAAACTCCTTGACAACAAGAAGGGAGTAGTTTCTGGCAGCCGCAAAACATGACCACTGTGTTTCCCTTAGAATCAGAACGTGTCCCAGAGTCGTGGAAACAATAGATAACTATTTCACTCAGCTCAGTCGTGCATGCTTAGTTTTCTCCAAGTTACACAGAAAGAAGTAGACGGGCGTTTCAATAAAGGATTTATTGAACAGTCTTGTTTCTGGTGTAAGTAAATGTGCTGTTACGATCACAAGACAGTATGCGAGATAAATAATGTACAGTGTGAGCAGTAGAAATAAATAATACTGCGATAGCATTATCTTTTAGTACATATGCTGTTACATAAATAACACAGACTAAAAATGCGAGTACTCATACGATGCGTTGCTAAGCTAGTTCTACCCCAATGTGCCTAACCTAACTTAGGTGTAGGGAGAGGTATGAAGTAGGTGAAGTATTCCTTACTATGGTATACTAAGAGTATGTTAAGTCTAGTATGCCTAGTATGCCAAGAGTCCCTCTAGGTTCTAGTCTGCTCCATACCTGTAGAATGAGAGAGGTTGGAATCTCTTTGCCAGACTCGAACTCCAACACCCCGCAAGGGAAGTCAGATCACTGGAAGCTGGATTCTCTGAGTGCAGGGATGACAGCGTCTTCTCAGTGCGTCAGGCCGGGAAACGGGCTCCTCTGAAGTCGAGGTCTCCTCTAGTTTACAAGGGCTAGGAAGGTATATTTATACCTGAGAGTACCTAGGAATGTTTAGTATTGACGTGAGTCGGACAGCGAAAGACGTCATGGATGAACCCCTAAGGAATAACGGTTCATACATAATATATGAGTCCTTGAAGAAATCAATAGTCCTGGACTAGGGAAACTCCCGCAGCCTAAGGGTCTGTTCTTCAAGAACTCGTTGTGACGTTAGGGTGGACGGATGTCAGAGACCATGCCTGTATTTGGAGTGCACGGTTTAATGCCTAAATAAGGGCTGGGATTTTATGCCTATATAAGGGCAGGGCGAATTGTGCCTATATAAGGACATGATACTGGAAAGCCCGTTATGGACACCCTGAGAGGAATACAACACCCTATGGAGGATTTATCTAATTATCGTCCCATCTCATAGTTACCTCTCCTGAGCAAGATACTAGAAAAACATATCAATAAACATCTGTCTGATTTTGTCGAAGCTTCGAGCTGTCTTGATCCATCTCAGTCGGGCTTTCGACCCAGACACAGTACGGAGTCTACTTTGATTGAGGTTACTGACAACATTAGAATGTCCCTGGACAACGGACAAGTGGTGCTTCTTGTGTTGCTCGACCTATCGGCAGCCTTCGATGCGATTTCCCACCAGATTCTGCTCAGGAGACTTAGGGAAATTGGCCTCCAAGGGAGCACTTTACAGTGGATGACGAGTTTTCTGTCTGACAGAACTCAGACCATCAATCTTGGCCCTTTCCGCTCAAAGACTACTAAACTGACTAAGGGAGTACCTCAGGGCTCCTGTTTGAGCCCCACCCTATTTAACATCTATGTTGCTCCCTTAGCGGGATTATTAAGGAATTTAGGATTTGTTCCAATGTCTTATGTTGATGATACTCAGCTCCTACTTTCCTTTGATAAGAACAATCCTAATGCCCAGTCTACTTTTCGGAGAGTATGATGACCATCGCTGGCTGGATGAGAGATTTTTTAAAAACAAAATTTTATGGATTTATATAGCGCTTGAATCATTCCCGAAGGGGTATCTCGGCGCTTACGGACCCACAATAAGAAAGCTGTCACAAGGATCAAGAGCTAGAACAAAACAGTTTTCAGAGCCTTTCTGAACTGCAGAAGGTCCGGGCACTGCCTCAGTGAAATAGGGAGCTGATTCCAGTAGAGAGGTGCCAAATATGAAAAAGCTTTTCCCCCTGTCCTTAACTTCTTAACTTTAGGTATCTTGAGGAGGGATTTCGAACCAGAGCGGAGATCTCTACGGGGAATGTAGCGATTGAGTTTCTCCGCCAGGTAAATAGGTCTTTTACCCCACACTGCTTTGTGTGTCACGCAGCAAACCTTAAATTTTATTATTTTGCGTACAGGCAACCAGTGGAGCTGTCGTAGAAGGGGGAGTGAGGCAGTTCTGTAAGGGGCATTCAGTGTTAAGCGAGCCGCCGTATTCTGCACTACTTGTAGGCGATCCAGAGAGGACTGATTGGCTGCAATCAGCAGCGCGTTGCACTAGTCCAATCTGCTCAACACTAAAGTTTGAATAAGAGACTTCCTTGTAGAATCAGGAAGAATCAGAGATAACTTCCTCCAGCTTAATGCGGGAAAAACTGAGATCATGCTGTTTGGAGAAGCATCGCTGAAGTGGTCTCCTAGGTTGTGGCCAGAGGAATTGGGCATTGCGCCGACCCCTAAACTAGTGGTTAAAAATCTGGGTGTCCGTCTGGACCAGAAATTGATAATGAAGGAGCACGCCACATCTACTGTTGTTGCATGTTTTCATGTGCTAGGTCTTCTCCGGAAGGTATTTCCCTTTCTGCCTCTAACCACACGAAAACACTTATCCAGGCACTGGTGTTAAGCCGCCTGGACTATTGCAATGCTTTGCTGATTTCAGCAAATGAAGCATCCTTAAACAGATTGCAAGTAGTCCAGAACACTGCAGCTCGCTTGGTATCCAATGCTCCCCCTCGAACAGCCTCCCTCCCCCTTTTGCTACAGCTACATTGGCTTCCGGTGCAGAAGCGGATTAGGTTTAAGATTTGTTGCATTGTGCACAATTCTCTGAATGGCAAAGGTCCCAGTTATTTAGCAGATAAATTTACCAAATATATGCCGCCCAGGTCTCTTCGATCAGGGTCCACATCTCTACTTTCTGTTCCTCGCTACAAAAAATCTCACTTAGGTGGTAAAGCTTTCTCCCACCTGCCCCCCTTCTTTTGGAACGCACTCCATATCCACTTGCGACAATGCCCAGATCACCTACAGTTCAGAAGGCTCCTTAAAACCTCACTGTTCTAATCTGTCTCTTTTCTGTGGCTGGCGGTAGCAATCCTATAGCGCGGAGATACCCCTTGGGGGGTGATTCAGGCGCTTTACAAATAAATAAATCAAATCAACCATGCTTGGAGATTGAGCAGCGACAGCTGACCTCATTTGACCTTTCTCCTGAGGTCATTGTTGTCATCTTGGCGGTGAAGTGTCCCTGTACAACGTTGTTGTACACCAGCTGTTGGAACATATTTGTGGTTTGGTGTGATATTCACCAGATTGACCCAGCTGCAGTCCAAGTTGCCTGACGTTTTGTTTTTTGTTTTGTCCCTTGCTCAGCAGGGACTTACTATGGGCACTGTTAAAGGTTACTTGTCAGCTCTGTTGGTTTTTTTGCACTTGCCAGGCCAGCCTTCATAGTTTAAATCACCATTTGTGGTGAGATGTTTGAAAGGTTTGCAGAATCTATTCCCACTGAAGCCCTTCAGAATGTCACAGTGGGATATAAACGTTGTTCTTACTTTTTTAACGTGTATCCCTTTGTGAGCTAATTCACAGACCCACCACCTAGGGGGCTACTGGTATGGTACCTGTTCCACCAGGTGAGAAATCTGCAGTTACATGTATCCATCAGAAGAAAAGTTAATTACCTTCAGAAATGCTCCTTCTGGTGGATACTCTGTCTAACTGAAGATTCCTCTCTGACCCTCCACCTCATGGTTCTGTGAACTGGACTCTTTTCTATCTAAAAAGGTACCAATCTAGAGATCTGCACAATGGTATTGCCAATCTGTCATTGGGCTCCGCATCAGAGGGCCAGGCAGCCTAATAAAGCAACTGGCTTCAGCTTGCATGGGCGGTGCTTTCATGTGGCTCCACTTGCTACTTCTGGAGCAGAATGATGCCGACACTGAACTGCATGATGCCACCTACTGGTGGCAGGAGCACTGCTCTAAAAGTTTCCAGATCCTATCTGCTGTCTGAAGAATAGTCACAAGGTGAGGAATCTGCGGTTAGACAGAGTAGCCAACAGAAAGAGCATTATCCAAGGTAAGTTACTTGTTGTCTAGTGTGATTCCCCTTTTAAGTGTGCTTTTCAACTGTACTCCAAACACAACCTTTGTGTAGAGTGATGCTTCTCACAACAGAGTAGTCGTCAGCCTTGAGCACCCACAGCAATGGCATTAAGAGGTTTGAGGTTTCTACACATGACTGTCATCAGTCCAACTGAAGGCATAACCAGGGAAGACAAAAGCCAGTCCTGCCTAAGGTTTCCTCACCTTGCACAATGGATGGAGACTGCAATCCCACACCAACCCCCACATCCTAACAAACAGCAGTGTTCAGGAAAGCTAATCAACAGCTTCTTGCTAAGCAAAAGACCTAACGGAATATATACCAGATGCTTGTCTCCACTACAAGCACTTAAGTTTCTAGATCTCCCTCCACTGTCTGGGAACACAACCTCATCTCCATCTTGTGCAAAACCAGGCCATGGGTATCCAAAATGGATCCCTTTCCCACTAGCCTCCTTGACGCTGGATCACACACGCACACACCATGGGCAGCGCACATCACACGCACAACATACACTTCCGGACCAAGCGGGTGCACTGAACTGAATAAGTGCATATAAGCTAAACTTTACATGAGTGGTAAGAAGGCTTCCACTCCAGTGTCTTAAGACAAAAAGAACAGATCACACTATAGATTCTCAAAAACACACACCGACACCATCACTCTATATGCTAAACTCATGAGAGGACAGTAATCCACTGTTAGTAAATGAGCACACGTTTAGTGTGCCCCACCTGATCAGAGGACAAGATCAAGACCACCTAATGGCATGGACAGGCCTAGGCGTTCGCAGACATGCTAGACAAATGAGATGCTAGGGCCAAAAATTAAAAGTCGCGATACCAGATACGCACAGTGTGGCACTCTGGGCTATACAGTTCCTGTAAAAGAGAGGTAAGATGTGGGAGAGAGTGAGAAAACTGTAGTCGTTCTCAAATTATAGTGTCTGGGGACAGTGTGTCCTGGTCTTGGTGCCCTCACACACCTTCAACATGCCCACTAGGAGTATGCTTTTTGTCTAGTTACCGTGGGCCATTATCTCCCTCAAGCAGCACAACCTTTTGATTTTTTACTCTCTCTATCTCTCTCTCCCACATCCTACCTCTCTTTTACAGGAACTGTGACTCCCGCAAAATACAATTCTAGTTTTCAGGAGCACGAGTCACTGGACCTACATTTAGCTCCTTGTCCCCCCTCCCGTTTATCGTTGTGACTCTGAGCTATACACCATGCACAGGAAATTGCCATGCAAACAATCTCCTCTGCACATTTTCACCAATTTCACTTCTGTCAAAGGTCCAGCAGAAGGTGTAAGAGGATTGAGCAAGTCTGATTGCCGCAGTTTGTACAAGGAGGATATGACACACCAGTCTGTTGGCACTCAGCATTTGGCTACCTCTACCGCACACAGTGGACTTAATCTCGCAGCAGGATGATAGTCAGGTCAACTTCTCCATTCTCCAAACTCTACGACTCCACTAGTGGAGATTTAGCAGTACTAGTAGAGTATTTTTTATCTTTCTCCTGAAGTGACTAGGAAACCCACTAAGAAATGCAAGTTTGTTCAGTGGTGTGAGTCGGAAGGCTTGAATGCCTTTCAGTCTCACCTTTCCCACATATAGTGATTTACACTGTCTCTTAACCACCACGGTCTGTCAGTGGCTACAGTTTAAGGTTATTTGGGTGCCATGTCAGCCATCATGTGTCTTCCTGATCAGCAATCCTTCTTAAGATCACCATTAGTGATGCGTTTTCAAAAAGGTTAACTTTACCCGTCTCTGCACACTCCGTTCAGTGTTTCTGAGTGGAATTTGAATATTGTTTTTACTTTCTTGATGACATTCCCTTCTGAGCTGAGGAACAGTTGTCCTCTTTGACTTCTTACTCTGAAGATAGTACTCTTGGTGGCAATAACCTCTGCTTGTAGGGTTGGTAAGCTTAGTCCCTCAGTTTATCCACCCTTCGCAACCTTCTGCCTAGATAAGTTGGTCCCCCATACCAGCCTGTCATTCCTATCAATGGTTTGATCAAGCTTTAATGTGGGGCAGTCTATTACTCTTCCATCTTTCTTCCCTCCTCCTTATCAAAACAAGGAAGAAGAGTGACTGCCCAGAATGGGCCCCATGCATGAAGTAGCCTACTACATCCACTGCACTGGAAAGGCTAGTGTAGATCATCAGGTCTTTGTGGACTTCATGAACGTACCTACGAAGGGCATGGCTGTGACCAAACAGACCATTTTGTATTGGGCTATCCTCTGTATCAAGATCTGCTATGCGTTAGCTACGAACAATCCTCTGAAGGGCATACATGCCCATTCCACTGGGGTTGTAACTGCTTCCATGGCTCTCAGTAGAGCCTACATTGTTGAGTTGCTTTGCCAGGGCTGTGTTGCATGACTGGCATGGTTAATCAACATTACTCAATCCCACTTCCCAAGGCTGTGGATTTATTCATAAGCTGAGACATCTGTGAGAAGATGTATCCGTTGAAGTAAAAGTTACTCAACTTTGGTAGCAATATTTTTGGTGGATACATGCTCTTTCTGGAAATTGGTCACTGCCCTTCCTCTCCCCTAATGATTTAGTGTCATGCATAACAAGATTCCAAGGTATGCAAACATATGTACTGTAATTGTCGCTGTTGTTGATGCTGTCTTGATTTCTGTCCGCATGCCTCAATAGTGCTTTGAAAAAGTACCAGGGACTGACATCACCCTCCAGGTTGGCTCCAAATGCACGCTGATGGCACATTTGGCATGCAGAGTTGCAGCTTAAGCTGCATTGCACCACCTGGCGATGCTGGAGAGCTATTGCTAGGGGAAAGGGTTTGCCGAGCTCTCTCGCATCTGGACACATATTCATAAGATGATGAGTATTATGTATCCACCAGAAATATTGTTAACTATGGTAAGTAACTATTTCTTTATCACATTGAATTGGCCGACTCCTGAAGCACTCGCACTGACCTTGTCCACAAGTAAATTGAAATATATTAGGTAAATGGAATGAGTCACACACTGCACAGCACTACAACTGATAAATATGATGGCACCCTGAGGTCACAGTTCAGTATCAGACACCAGCAGATCAAAATCGAGACTCAGACCTAGTAACAGTGGTAAATATGGCACAATTTAAGTGTAAGCCTAATGAGAAGACGTCTCACCCAAAGATAAGCCCCAGACATACATGAAAAATTAATTTACTGTTAAGAAGATAATGCATATGTACTTTGCAAGATGTTACAGTCTTTTAAGTTACCATAAGTCACGTTTTGTTATTTTCAGCTGTTATAGGTAGTATTATCAAGCGCTTGTCTCTGCAGGTTGGAATAAAATGACATGTTTGAAATTATACCTGCAAATTTGAGCTTCACGCTAATGGGAAAATTCAATAAAAGATGCATCTAAAAACCAAGTCAGCCAACAGTTCAATTTCATATTGCAAATTTAACTTGGTTCTCTTATTTTAAATGATGAGGTCGCACAGGACTGCAATAACAACAGTGATATTTTCCCAGTGTTTGCATGCTATATTTTTTAATTAGTGTCATGCGAAAGAAGAGACTAATCATGTTGAAAGTAATAAGTGTTTTAATATGGGCTGGTGATAATTAATTTGAATGTATGACCTTAACTCTTCCAGAATTTACAGGAGAAACTGGGTTCGCCTTCCCAAATTATGTTCCCTCTTACTTACAGGACCTGTCTCAAAGCATTTTGTTTTTCCCATTGGCGATGATTGAAATAGGCTTACTGGGTCCTAACAATGCCGGAAGTGTGTTGCAAATATACAATCAAACACTAAACAAATATTCCTCTGCACAGCTTGGCAGTATTAAGAGTAATGGAAATTATGTAGATTGGAAATGAAGCCAGTGGTAGGCTATAGTCAGAATTGGCAACATTATTGCACATATGAGAATTCTGTTTGCCAGTGTGATATCTGTTTTGTGGCTTGTGTCCTAGATGTGGGGACCATTTTAACCCCGACGGGAAATCTCATGGTGATCCAAAGGACTCAGACCGGGTAAGTTTCCTTAAACATCACTGGCTTAATTATTTCTGCTCTGGTCTGCCATGGAGATTACATTTCTGATCTGCTTGAATGTCCAGGGTTTAGAAAACACCTGCATAGCCCTCAAGGAACAAAGCGGGGGCAGTCACACTGTTAAAACACAGACAGTTGATAGGTAGTTTCCCTGTTGCATTCTGGTAGGTCCTTGGTGGGTCCTGGAGCCTACTTTTCGAGTCACTGGGTGTTACTTTGGTATTTCTATCTTTCAGTGAGGCCAAGGAGGGGACGTAAAGTGATTAAATGATGTCCAAATAGTCCCTACCTATGACCTTGCCCTTTTGTGGTGATAGGATCCGACATGGCACTGAGGAAATGGAAGACCAAATTTTTAAGGAATTCCGTCCATTTTTTTAAAACATCTCTGGCTATCCATCAACCTCTTGGTATATTTCAGAGCATCTACTTTAGTGTAAAATGCTCTTAGTTTTGGCACACTAGCTAAAACAAAATTACAGAATGTCTCTTCTCCTTTACAGCAGCCCTAAAACACTTGAAGACACTCCCTGGCTGTACCAGCTCATATTTGGTTTGATGCAAAATTTGAAGTATTTGTCTTGGCTATTAAAATATATGCTTCTAGTAGCCACCACGATTCAGAGCTCTTGCACAGGTTTACAAATTAAAGCCTTTACTTTCCCCATTTTGATCTGTGATGCCGCTTCAGAGATGCTGAATATTTGTGGGGAGGGAGCTCTCCTCCAGTGGTATGTAAACAGATAATGCACTCTTTTTTTTTTATTAGAAAAGTGACCACCATATTAAAGTACCTGTACATTTTTTTGCCTGCTCATCCTTTAGCTAATGGATTCTCTCAGAGGGATATGCAGCATAAGGTCCCACTGAAATGCAAGAAAGAATGTGAGTGTAATAAACTTGAAAAGCTGGCTCTAGAAATTACCTATACTCGGTATCTTGATTCTGACTGTATCCTAGTGAAGATATATGCTAGTGTTGCTCGGATATGAGTTTGCCTTAAATAAATGAAAAGACAAGAGGCATTTGGCAAACCAGAAACAAGTTGGTTTAATTAAATGCTGCAGCCGAGAGAGCCTCAATAGAGTGTTTGCTGAAAGTTTCTCCGTATACAAAGTTTTGGGCGCTGTTATATACAGTTCATGAGATACAATAAAAAAAGAAAATCTACATTCCGAAAAGCATCTCCGTTGTAAATCAACAAGCCTGGGCATCTGGAGGGAGGGAGGGAGGGAGAGACGGAGACGTGATCACTACGTGTGGTGTGCATGTCGTGTCCTGATTGGTTGAGTGTTTCTATCTACATGTGGCATCTAGCTTTGTGGTATTTTGGGAAATGTGAGCCCTTGACCGTATCTCTCTGACTTGGGGAGGTCACCTTGGGTGAATCTGACAGCATTGGAATGCCTAAAACTAATATGACAGTCACTGGTATCATTTCTATCGACATCCTTAACATTATGCATTCAGTTGCCATGGCATACATTGACATTGTTCTTACTGGTATTGACACGGTTACGTTTGCTTAAGTCATAACTTACATCAACATTGTTTTTACTAGCAACAGTATTGTTATTTGTGCATGGATTTTGACATACATTGGTCTCATTATTGTCTGTGTTGCCGCCATTGTACGGATACAAATTATGACATACATTGATATTATATTGACCGGTATTGGCATGGCCCTGCGGGCACAGTTTATGGCATACATTGATATTATCTTTATTGGTATTGCCGTTGTCGGGCCTGCACATATCATGGTATTCATTGACCTATTCACCCATTCCAACACTCCCCCCTCTAGTTGATTCTTCAACTACTCTATCCTCCTCAATATGTCATGACAGTTATGTTAAAAAGTGTGTGTAGTGTCTGTTGCCTTTTCCCTAGCTATGTGCATACTACCTAATTTGAGGATGACTTTTTTACAGCAGGAAACCCCCACTTGTAGGAAACCACATAACAGAAGTACAGCAATGAGAATAGGTGCAAATGACGTGAATAGTTTGCATACCCAGAAGGGGATGCACAAAAAGATACTATGCACCAGTCCTGCTCCGGGGCACCTCCCTCCTTCATGTTGGTTTGCAGACGATGCAGTTCTTGGATAGCATGGGTTAATGTCCTCTTATCCAGGTCATTTCCGTGTATAAAAGTACAACAGGAAGCACCAATCTTGGCACACACACCACCCTTCATAGCAGTCATCCAGTCCAACGTGTACTAATGTTTCATCGCCATAAGGCAGATGGCTCTCAATTCCTCCTTATTAGCGTTTAGGCCGAGCTCAGTACTGTTTATTAGTTTCATCATCTCCCATCAGGTTATTTGTAACCAGCGGGCGTTTGCTTTTGTTTGCATGGTGAAAATGGTACTGACCCTACAGAATTTACTTGAGATTCTCTAAACAGTCTGAATTCTTCTGAAATGTCCTTCTACTGAGCCCAACCAAAATACTTAGCTGTTCTTCTCCTTCAAATCTGATGCAACAGAGTTGTTTTCTTCTGTAACGGATGTTGAGACAACTCCTAAAGATCTTGTCCAGGGAAAACCAGGGTTGGGGTGTGTATGGTCATGAAGTTGCAGAGGTCACGCCATCCGGGGACAAGCTGGGTGTAGGCAAAGTACCCACATTGCCAATAAAAATCCATCAACGCGGAGGTACCCCATTGCAGGTCCGGTATGTGCATTATCATGCCGCATTTCTAATTGCTGCCCAACGGTATGGTTCCTTTGCCTCTGAAACATAAAGAGTACAACGTAAGTTTCCATATAGTTAGGGGTTGCACCTTCCTCTCCAACCATGTGTACCTATCGATCTCGCTATCACAAGATTTCCTGGCACAGGGTTTCTATGCTGGCATTTGACCCCCTCCCATGGGACTCATCCCGTGTGATTGAGATGAGCAGCCCTGCACTGGAATTCCATGCCTGGGGTCCATTTGTCATTGCTAAGGTGGCCCAGATGATGTTAACGGCTGCCCTGGGACCGCAGATGGAGGCGAGAGGGGACATGTTTGTGCACTGGTGCGGTTTTCTTGCTACCTCTAGGAGCCTTTTCTCTACGAAGTCCTGTGGCCCTTTCTGCGCATTCTGTCTACTTAGGATTGGATATCACTTGGCTCAGTGTTTAGTAGTGACCTACAGGGTTCCACTCTATTGGGTTGGATTTTTGCCCTGATTCTGCATAGGTACAGATGGACGAGGCATTTTGCTTTTCCAGGGGCTATCTCCTGTGATAGGTAAAGCCTGTCTGCGCCTACAGCGTGAGGTATGAGCCAACAGGCGTAACATGACCTGTTCGTAGTTTGTGTTCCTACGTTGGTAATGTGCTGATTCCAGTTGTTGTGTAGGAGTGCACTGTGTAGTTCATGAGGAATACTAGCGTTTGGTTCACTGTAGGTGTAGGTGAGGTGAGATTATACAAGCAGAGCTCATTAGATTAGGACTACTTTTGGCTCCGGAGAGGCTCAAGAGCACCCCGGCTACAGAGAGCGTGTACAAAAATAGAAACACACGTAACTTAGGAATCATTTCGTAGCTGTGGGGTCGTTTTCAAGGGAGATGTCTGTTGTTTGTTAGTTGTTGCCTGTTGTTTGTTGTCGGGTGCCTGGTGTCTGGGTGCCCAGAGGTGTCTTATCCTGGTGTGGTGCAAAAAAAATTCTTTTAAGACGAGGCTACAAAAGTCAGTTCTGAGTTTGCGTTACTTGAGCGATTGGCCTTGTAAAACAGTCTTTGAAAGCTTTGGTTGAAGAAATGGCAGACTGCGGCTGTGTTGGTGCACTTGTAGTTTTGATCAAAGACCTTTAGGATAAGAGCTGGGAAAAAACATATTGTTAGGCAGTTTTAAGGCACTTTTGGAACATTCCTGCATTTATTTGTAAATGGTATGCTCTATGGTTTTACTGTGGGTCGAATTTCTCTCAAGAGGGACGGAGGTGATCGAATTTTAGTGGAATGATGGGGTTTTAACCTAATATTATTGGGTGCTACAATTTTGGGGGAAATGGTGACTTTCAAACTTTTTTAAGGCTATTCATATTATGAGTCTTTCTCCCCTCTCCTTGCTACAGTGGGGACAGTACTCCTCCCTGTGGGCTGCTTTGCTTAAAGGTGTGATGTTTTAACCGGTGCAGTGGTGTCCTTTCGACCTGCATGAGCAGCATGCAATTGTGAGGAGAGGCGGATGTTTAATTTTAGGCTAATGTTTCCATTGACACGTGCATGTCCCTTTGGTCTCTGCACGTGGCTTGGAACGAGGTTTCTTTCTAATTGGGCTAAGTTACTGGGTTACTCCCTTCTTCGGGAAGGGTCGCAATCTTTGGGCTGTTGTCAGGCTGTTTAGTGCGTGTCCCAGGGGGCGGTTACCTGTAGTTTTGGGCATTGCTAACCATATCAAGGGATGCTGGAGGTTGTGTGTGGACCCCCGTTGGAACCTGCAGGGGAAAATGGCTGGCACTATGTTGGTTTGCAGTGTTTTCTCTGCAGGGGTCAGGGTCTCATTGGGACTTTTATGTGTCCGTGCTGATGGAGGTGGTGCTACTGGATTCAATGTTTTTTTCCTGATGGTATACTGCAGCCGTCGTGGCCATTGCTGGGCTCGGACATTCATGAGGCCTGGTGAATATCATGTTGACCAGCTGGGCATGGTTGGTGAGCCTCTCGCTGCACCCCGGGAGCGGGCTGCGAAAGTCATTCTTGGAGACCCTTTCCCTCCCATCGTTCCCCTCTCCGTCGGACCCAGGAGGTTCCGATTTTGCCACACTTGGCGGAAAACAGAGGCTTCTTACCCAGCCTATCCAATCAGCGGACCTTGGATGTTTTGGAGGCTTTTAGCGGGGAGAAGGAGGCCGAATGTTCCGCTCCCAATGGGAGTCAGGTGGGCAGCCGGGGCTTGCCGAGTAAGTGGGCCAAACGGACTACTCGCCTGGGTGGATTTTTCCCACTGACTTGATGCCAGATTTGTGCATGGCTGACGGAGTTCTCCGGCCTTCTTGAAAACTCCTCCCCCAAACATCCAGGGAAGGCTGGCTTCCGCCACTGGAGCAGATGCCTCGCTTTGGAACTATAGGAGGGCCTCTGTTTGGCGGTAAACCCTGAGGCGGTTGAGACTTACACTCCAAGCCAGCCTCCCCCCATTCTTGGGGGATGTGATGGTTCTGTACGTGCTGGAATCCAGGGTCCACTGTCGTGCTTGGCCATACAATTCTAAGAGATTTTCGATATAACCCCGGACTGCCCCTCTGAGGAGCGCTTGACGGTCTGGGGTTGCTCTGGCAAGCATCCTAGAGGAGTGGGCGGATGTTGTTGGTCCGCACTCGAGGGGGGAGAGTCCAGGGGAGGAGCAGGCTATAGTTCCATTCTCAGTGAAGTGGATGGACATTCTCAATTTAGACAATAGGTCCCACCCCAATATATTGATCGGGGAGGACAGACAGTACAACTGTTCCCTGATCTTGTTTACTCCTATTTCCAGCTCGAGGGATTCAGTGAGAGGGACTTTGGCCATGGATCCCAAAATCCCCTGTATCGTGGTAATGCTCTTTGATATAGGGGCTGCTCTTTCCTGTAGGCATGACCTAGCCACCCCCGTATCCACCAGGAAGTTGTACGGTGTTTTGTTTGAGCATTGTGACCATGGTGCCCTCCTCAAGCCTTTCTCGGGCTGCCAGAGGGTTGAGCATGTTTTCATATGCCTTGGTGGTATTTGGTGAGCGCTCCCTATCTGCTCCCTGGGTTGTCAGGCCCCTTTCTAGACTTTCACCTTCGCTGTCGGACTTAGAGGAGCTGGAGCCTTCCCCTTTATGTTACGAGCTCTGTGGTCGGTCGTGTATGGTGCATGTTTCGGCCGCCCCCGGTTGGCCCACATTCTTATCTGGATCATTTGCATGTCTCTCTCTTGTCCCTTATGTCTGGTCTGAATGAAAGTTTTGATGAATTCTAGGATGTTGGTATCAAATGTTCCCCCCTCTGGCAAGGGAATGCGTGTGTCCTGGTATCGGCATGCCACTCACAGCAGTGTCTCTCTATTCTCCAAGCCTGGTTGGGGAACTTCTCTCGCATGTGGTGTAGTGGAGTCTCCATGACTGATTGGGAAGTTTGTTTGTTTTAAGGTCTTTGCAAAATTTTGATTTTGATTGTCTCAAGAGGGTTTTTGAATTATCATAATTCTACTCTAATTTAGGGGATCTGTGTACACGGGGTGGTACCGAAAAACAATCTACTTGGTCATGACCCCGAAAAATACTGATGCATCAAAGGTATCAATTAAAAAAAATAGAGACCAATATGCAATGAAATAATAACCTATTACAAAAGTGCAATTGTTAGTTCAGAGCAGTACGTGTTGGTTTGTAGCAGTAAACTTGCAATCATGAACCTTTGATTTGGAAAAAAGGGGTTATTATTACCTAAAGCATCACCTTACTAACATGACATAACATTTAAACATGCAGCATGATTTGCAAAATTGCAATAGGGCCACAACATCAATAAATGCATACAAATTGAAAAAATCTATTAGAGATTAAAAAGGTTGACAGGAAAAATTGTTATTTTGTCCAAAATACTGAGCCCTCTCCTAGTGCCTATAGTCCGTGGAGAGGTGATGCTCTGCTCAGTACGTGGAGCTAGGTGAGCCTGATAGTCTGTCACTATGGGCTCGGCTGACAAAAATTAGCAACGATTTAAGTGGAGAAAAAGGAATAACCTGATAACGATCAGCCCTCTGTGGCCTGATACAAGCTACACCTGATTCACCAAGGTCCGATTTTTTTTCTAATTTCCGAATTACACCCTATATCACACCCAGGGTTAGTGCGTATCACTGCCTTATGCCCAGCGATCCAAGCGGAGAGAAAAAGGTGAACATCTCGCACTTCTTTTAGATGCTACCAGTGTGGAATCAATAGCACTAAGAAACTTTAGTGACTAAAAAAGAAAATGTTTGAGATGTTAGCTCTATATCACACCCAGAGCATATGCATACCGACTTGCCACCAAGCCCAGCGGTCCAAGCTATCCGTTCCTAACACCTGGGGACGAGGTGACCCTGTTCCACGCCCAAGGTCAGGCTATCCCTTGCTAACACCCGGGGATGAGGCAAACTCTTTTCCACGCCCAAGGTCTGGCTATCCCTTGCTAACACCAGGGACGAGGCGGACCCTGTTCCACGCGCAAGGTCAGGCTATCCCTTGCTAACACCCAGGGACGAGGTGGATCCTGTGCTCTACACCCAAGGTTGGGGCGCTACCTTTGCCTTCTTCTAGCATGCTGACTAGGGGAAAAACAAAAGCAGTCTAAGCGCTTGTCTTAGTTTGCCATATGCCACATGTTGGGACTAAGGATCAGATGTAGTCTCTTAACCTATGACGGCTGTCGCTGGACGGACCTACGCCTAATGGATTCAGCAGAACTTCTAATCGATTATGGCGTTTGCTCATTGTTCTTTTTGCACAAATGAATCAGTTTGGGCGGGGTTCCTTTCTTCGACCGCAGTAGGGCTCGATAAACCAATCTCTCCTATCTGGCTCGCCAAAATGTTGCTCAGTAATGAGTTTACCTTAAATAAATTAAAAGACGAGACGTTTGGCATATCAGGAACAAGTTGGTTTAATTAAACGCTGCGGCAGGGAGAGGCTGGACAGAGTGCATCTGCTCAAATTCTCTCGGTGTACAAAGTTTTGACTGCTGCTATATACAGTTCATGAGGTACAATAAAACATATTTCTACATTCCAAAAAGCATCTCAGTTGTAAATTAACAAGCGCGGACATCTGATAAAGACACAGATGGCTCTTGACTTCGGGGAGCGTTAGTGTGGGTCAGTGTGTATGTGTCCAGATGTCTGGCATGAGGAGCGTGTGATCACTACGTGTGGTGTGCATGTCATGTCCTGATTGGCTGAGTGTTTCTATCTACATGTGGCATCTAGCTTTGTGGTATTTTGGGGAATGTGAGCCCTTGGCCAAACGTGTTTTATTGGGGCCAATTTCCTCTGACCTGTTTGTGGTGAATCTATAAATCTGTCGGATGGATCAGTTGGTTTTCCCTGGGTGCGTGTTTGTCATTAGGTTAAGAGAGACCCCACCGGTGACCTGGTATTCGATAGGCATGGGTTGTAGAACTTGTCTAACCATGTATCTCTGACTCTGGGTTGATGGAACAACTAAAACTAATATGGCAGTCACTGGTATAATGTCTTTCGACATCCTTAACATTGTGCATACAGTTGTCATAGCATACATTGACATTGTTCTTACTGGTATTGACATGGTTAAGTTTGCTTAAGTACATAACGTACATCATCATTGTTTCACTAGCAACAGTATTGTCATTTGTGCATGGATTAGGACATACAATTGTCTTGTTATTGTCAGTGTTGGCACCATTGTGCGGGTAGAGATTATGACATACATAGATATTATATTGACGGGTACTGGCATGGTCCTGCGGGCACAGTTTATGGCATACACTGATATTGCCTTTATTGGTATTGCCGTTGTCGGGCCTGCACATATCATGGTATTCATTGACATTGTATTCACCCATTCCAACATTAGATAAAACGCAGAGAAGGTTATTAATTCTTTGACTCCGTTGAAGGGGTTGAAATGTTCGTTTAGTCACGCAATCAGTGTTGGTGAAGAAGGTTCTCTTTTTGTTGTTGCAGCATGTGGGCGACCTTGGAAACATCCTAGCTGATGAGGTGGGAAGGGCAGTCTTCAGAATGGAGGATAACCGCCTGAAGGTGATATTTCTATCGTCAATTTTCCCAATTTAGTTTTTTCTATTTGGGTTTGTGCATACCTCATTGTGGTCATGGTATGAAGCCTGTCTAACCACTGTCTAACCACTGTCAAGTTTAGAGCATTCTGTTCCTACTGGATGTGGTCTGTGAAGCAGATTTTGTTTTAGTGGTAAGTTATATATCAATAAACAAAGCAATCCAGTTGTTTTAAGTGAAGACCTGTGTGCAATCGGTGTCTAAGTCAAGGTCAGCTCTAAGACAAGTCACTTAATCTCCCTCTGGCTGAATTCTTTCTATTACATGCCTTGAGTCTGCTCACTTTGGGCATCACTATACTGCCCTGTGCATCAGTCTGTCCTCAACTCGTCTCTTTGTCAAGAGAGATGTCACAGAATCTTGATTTGTCCTAATTAATGTGTAGTGCCTCTTCCCGACCAAGTAAGTCACATATGTGACTGTTGGTCAGTCTATTACTGTCTTCCTGTTTACAGGGTATTCTCTTACATAAGACGAGTCACTGTGCCTCTGTTTATCGTTGTTTCTAGTCTTCTCTCTGATGAAGGACAGTGGCTGTCCCTCTTTTTTCCTCCGTGAAATCTGTTCAGTCTCTCATTTGTTCCCTCATCCTGAGAAGATAACACTTACCAAGCTCACAATATGTATATACCTTGGATAAACACAATGCCTCTCCTTCTAACCCGCACTAACTCGTACGACTTGCTTGCGCTAAGCCAGTCACTGTACTGTTTTGTGCCTGTCTACCCACAACAATGTATTTTGCTTCTCTGACCATAGATAAGTCGCTGTGTCCCCAACTCTGGGTCTGTAGACAGCTCTTAAGATGCAAACGTTTCTCAGTTCACTGTGTATTTACTCTGTGTGAAAAGAAATGGATTGAGAGCAGTTAGAATTCAAGTCCTCCGGAAAGCAGGAGCTTTCTCCACCTGTTCATTGCGTCCCTTAACCCTTCTATAATGGTTGACAAATGAGTTCAGGTTATATTTGTCGTTGTCATTTATTTAGTCTTTTGCATCTTAGTAAAGCCAACAGAAGCGCTTTAATCTTGCCTAAGGGGCATGCAGTTGCCTGAACGAGTGGATGAAAATTATACTGGTTGATGAGGCTTCTGTTTAGAGTGGAGTGAGTTATTTGAGTGACCGCAGGTGTGGTGCTGCAAATGTATTTCAGAGAGAATGTTGCAGCATATCACAAGGCATGGAATAAAAACTGTGTACACTAGAGCTGGGTAGGCTTAGCAAAGATGCAGTGATCATTGGGAAGGATCATAGGGCAATATGTACAAAAACATTTTTGTAGTCGGAAACAGCCTGATTTGCAGAATCGGGCCGTTTCCGCCTGCAAAAATGATTTTACATATGTATAGAGCACAAATTGTGATTCGGTAACATGTTACCGAATCGCAATTTGTGTTGTGGTATTTGGAAGGGGCGTGTTTAGGGCATCCCTTCTAATTGCTTTGCGACCGAATTATGATAGCGAAACATTAATTTTGTACCGACATATCAAGGGTGGTGGTAACCATTCACATATGGGAAGGGGGGGTCCCTTTGTGAATGTTGAAAAAAAAAAAAAAACATTTTTAAGAGCAGGCAGTAGTCCAAGGGACCACTGCCTACTCTTAAAAAATGAAAGTTAAACATTTAATTTTATTTTTTTAAACATCCTGTTTTCATTTAAGGAAAACGGGCTGCATTAAAAAAAAAAAAAAAAAAAAAGATTACTTTATCAAAAAGCAATCACAGACATAGTGGTCTGCTGACCTCATCATGCCACCATCCCTGTGATGGCAGTAATTCCTAATGGGTCGCAAATTGCAGCCTATGTCATTAATATTCATGAGGTAGGTCTATTGCGACCTCATTAGGAATTGCTATTACTAACTTGTACATTTTTGTACATTAGGAATTGCAATTTCCCGATTGCGATTCGCACAGAATCGCAATTAGGAACTTGCAGTCCCTAAATTCTGTTCATATGGCCCATAATGCCTAGGTGCGTGTTTGGGATGTGTGGTTGTGTGTATATGCCATATGCATAAGGGCCAAAGATGTGTTGCAGTTTTAGATGCCAAGCAGATGTGTACCTAACTTGAGGGGTGGCTGGTCGGAATGTGCTGAGCTAAGAATGGAGAGGCCTGTTCAAGTATGTACCTAAGGCCGCATTCGCTTGTCAGAGGGCTAGTCACAGTAGGTCGCCCAGGGCCTTCCATTCCTAAAAACAGAGATCGAAGTGGGCAGGGGAACGGGGGAAACAACGTTCCCAAGCTTTATGAATTTGACCAAAACAGTTCCCATTATTTCTTATTTAAAAAACAACCATTCATAAACAGTTGAGTTGCCGCAGCTTGAAAGGGGAGAAGAGGGGACTCCTTGGAGTGAAAGAAGGGAAAGGCATCTAAAGAAAAAATAAGTCTTCTCTCCAGGGTGCCTGCTACTTGAAAGAAATGTAAATGTTTGCAATTGGTTAATCGGCAAATCTGAAGGTTTGGTAGCCAGGATAAGCTTTAATTTTTCGAATTATTTTAATGGAAACCTATAAAAAAGGTTTGCACTAGGACTTCTTGTACTGCCCATCGTGGACTTCAATCCTTCCTGGGCGCGACAAGACAACTCAGTCGCTTGTCGTCTCTGCAGTTATTATCGTGAATCTTGGCTCCATCTGCTGTGTTGCTGCCCAAAGTTAGCTAGAGAGCGGTACTGCCTGGTACTCCCAATTTGCAGGTCTCGCGGCCTTGGTCGATGCAGAGAAGTCTCAGACTTGTGCTTCTCTGCTAATACAGTGCAAACCGTGGCCCGACTAGGGAAATTCATAGATGCAATCCGGGCCGCACTGACACAAAACATTAAGACACAAGAAAGTAACCAGTCAGTCATTAAGCAAGAGTGACTATGATTAAACATTTCCCAAAGCTCTACGTACCAGCAGCACTTTAGTTTCAGCTCGGATAATAGTTTTTAAGTTTTTTTTTAGCTTTTTAGTAAACCCAGTGAGTTTTTAACTTCACCACTTCTCTTTTTTTATAGCAAATTGTAATGATAGTATATTGTAACTGTTTTAATTAATTGAACAATAAAGTACAATACAAGGTACAATCAGTGTATTACTGAAAACATAAGTTTTGAGAGCGCTGTAAAATCTTTTGCACACTTGTTGACAGCCTATTTACACTGTGTGCAATAAATTTTTTAAACAAATAGCCTGCTTATCATACATCACTATTTACCCAGTGCACCAACCAGGAATCAAATCAGTGAACATCTGGTTACACCCTTAGACAGTGATAGCATTAACTGACTGAGCTGTCCTACCAGAAAAATGCATTAACCACAATAACTTTAAGTTGCGTTTATTTTTAATTTGACAAAAAAGTTACAGAATATTTTGTTCTTTTTATGCCATGTCTTTGACCCTGCTCCCCCACAGCCGCTAATCACGTTTCCATTGTACCCAGCATCCCAGTTTCCATACTTTTCTTAATGCACTTCGGCCACTCTGACTGTGCAGCATTGTGCAGTATGCATGAGGAGATGGGTGTGAAACCGATAAAAGCAAGTAAGCAGCCAATTACAGATGGTATTTACTTGATACTAAAGAACGAAGGGAGACTTCAGTGGATGAACTCAGGTGGTACGCAGCTAGAGAAGCAAGCCTGTGTAACTATTCACAAATCATTATTCATTCTGTAGCCATATACAACACGAGGAAGGTCACTAGAGCCCCCAGGAGACCGAAACAGAAAAGCAAGTAACAGTTCCTAAAGGAGTATACTGTCTCTTCTCAGGTGCAAAGTGCAACAGTCGAACGAGCACCCGGGTGTGAGCTCTACACGGGAGCTGTTGTCAAGACCTAGCAATAAACAGGATGTTTTATGTGACAGATCACTAGGGTAGTCACGTGCCCAATAAGAGGCGTTCTAGAAGATCTGAGAGAGAGGATGGTTCGGCACAGAACAGAGGCTGTTTTGCAAGGACGTTCTTGAGCATAGTGCTGGGCAAGGCAAAGTCTAGGAAAAGTTCCTAGACTACGTTAAGGTGATTGGGTGGATAAGGGTTCCTGCCCCGGACCCTTCCGGCATGGAACATAGCCAGATAGGGAAGTCAGTACTATATGCATTCACCCTTTTCCGCTTTAGCTATTAAGTACCATGCCTCCACAGGCTGCCCTGGGAAGAATGGAGAAGTCATGTAGGAAAGAGGGCCAAGTAATCGCTAGAGCTTATCAGCAACCTCAGCCGAAACTCTAAGATGCCTGATTGCAGATGCTTCTTTGGGTTGGAAACCTATAAAGAAAGTGACTTTTCAAAAGTAGAAAATCATGGCGAAACAAACCATCAAAGATGCTTCTAACAATCCTGAATGCTACCAAAGCTAATCAGGAGACATAGGGCGAACATTAGGTTTTAGCACATCGGTTGAAGCTGGGACGTAGCTAAACATTAGTGGGACACAAGTTTTAGATACTCATCACAATATTTCTGCTGGTCTAGCACCCAACCCCAAGTAGATTTTTTTTCTTCATATAACTATAGTCTGATTCAGAATATGATAAGTCATTTGTTTCACTGCTCTGTTTAACAGTGAGTGAGCGAAACATCAGATGTGAATACCCTGATGATAGACAGGGATGTAAGAATGAATTTTTCATAGATTCTGTGTGAATTATTCCTCATTACCAGGCTGGAAATGCATTGTAAACTATAAGAGTGGTGTAAAACTGCATTATTGCGGAGCAATACCTTGCAGTATAATCATAGCACATCCACCTCATTAGGTTGGCCTAAACTTAGGCCAGAGAGGTGGCGTTCCACTCCCCAGGTTTTTATCTGCATGCCATGTGAAGGCAAACAGATTTAAGGAGAAAAGACGATTTATGTGAGCATCTTATACTTCTCAAATAAGCTCTTCCTATTTTTTCAAATACGTATAATGAACTTTCTTAGGTTATAACCATCTTTTAACTGCTGAGTTGATTCAGCTCTCATGATTTGTGGTAGCTGTTTTGTCACAGAGGAAAATTCACATTTTCCTTTTCCCAGGGCAGACTCCTCCGCAAAGAAATAAAACATCTGCAATATGTTTGTGGGCTTAACAATCTTTTTTTAAAAATTGGGTTGGCATGCTGTCAGGGCCTCGTCCCCACATATCCAATTCACTTGTGGAAGGTCACAGTCGAATGGCTTGTCTTTGCATGGGTAGACATAATACATATATACACCCCTCTGCTATCCCCCCGAGGACCCCTCGATCCATCCCCTGGTCCGGTCCCCCTACCCTCTGCCACATGTTTGGATGCCATGTCTTCTGCGTTTCTCCATGGGCCCCATATTTTTTCAAACTTGTGCAGCCATCCCATTGCTTGAGAAACTAACTTGGCAGCTCTCATGAAACTAATCCATATTACCCCACACACACACACACACACACACACACACACTCCTGTTCTTCCCAGATACCTAGGTCACCACTTGCGGGGTGAGCGTCTCCAAGAGTTCTATTGTTGCTGAAATTCTGCAACCCACTTTACCCTTAAGACTCTAGGGGTCTCCGGTAATCCCAAATCTCATGTTGCAGGGTCCTCCTCTGTCGACAACCCCTAAGGCAGAGATCTTTTGTCAATCCTCCCCTTGCAGAATAGCCGGGTTCTAGTATAGTATGTTCTGTGGAGCAACTTCAGTTGGATTAACCAAATAACTCTCCCTTATAGGCATCTCCCTCGGTTACTGCCATGCCATCATCCAGTCATAGTCTTCCAGTCTGCCTAAGTCACCCTCCTGTCTCTCTCTCAGGGTTTCGATGGGAGTCTGTTTTGGTATAGCGTGGAGTAGATTTGGGATATCGAATGGCTGGTCGTGTGGTCCCCAACACCCTATATTCTAATGGGGATTCCTCTGCCACATCTGCCAGTAGGTCCTCATAGTCCCGTAGTATGTTTTTCAATTGCTGATACTGAAGCAATTGGTTCCCTGTTAGTACCTATTACTGTTGTAGTTCTGAGAAAGAAATCATGCCCCCGTCACGCTAGACATCGCCCAGCTTAGAAATACCCAGTGTATCTCATTTTTTGTAGCCCTCTATCGCCCTCAAATCTCTCAGGATTTCTGACTCCCATAAGGGGGTCTCCAATGTCAGCTTGCCCTTCCACCCCAGAGCCTGGGTCTCCCGCCTCCATATCTTTATTACGGTGGCTGTCAGTGGGGGCACGGGAGCTATCTCCATCTTCCCATAAAGCTGCCAGATGTAGCACTCCAGGTCCATGGCCCATCTATCTGTCAACAGGGACGGCTCTTGTTGTCACCCTATAGGGCATAAAGCCTGATTGATCTGGGTCACTAGGGTGTCTACCACCTTCATCAGGCGATTTGCCAGGACTTTCGCCAATATTTTTGTCTCTACATTCAGCAGAGGTATCCGTCATTAGGAGGCACAGTCCTCTGGTGCTTTACCCATCTTATAGATCAAGGCGATCGTCACACGTCGTATATCCCGGGGGATTATACCATCCTTTCTGGCCCATTGAACAACATACAGAGTGGGCCCACTACCCGGGATCTCACATTTTTCAAGAATTGCGGTGGCAGGCCGTTAGAGCCTGGGATTTTACTGCCCTTCAACTGGGTCAATGCCTCAGAGATTCCATCTCGATAATCTCCCTTTCAAGAGAAAGGCACACCTCATTTCCAAGTCTGGGGCCTAGGATTTCATTGATGAAGCCCTCCAGGTCTCTTGCTTCGTCCCTAGTCTGTGCCCCATTAGGTCCTCCACATATGAGGCGAAGGCCTTGGTTTATCTCAGCCTTATCACCGGCCTCTGTATCGGCTACGTGTACCCATAGTTGCCCCCATCCTTATTTTACCAACCAGACCAAGAGTTTCCCTGCCTTATTGCCCACCTCATAGAGCCTTCCCTGTTCTAATCTCTATTGGGCCCTTGCTTCTTGCTGTGTGTGAGTCATGCACTCTTCTCTGGTGCCTTCGATCTTTTGCGCCAGACCCTGTGAGTGCACCCACGTACTCCTGTTTCTAGTACTGTACTTTTCGTCTCCAGAACCCTACTTTCCCTTTCCCTCTCTTCTTCCTCGTCATACGTCTGGCCATTTGGCAACTTATTACTGTTTAGTAGGCCTCCCACACGTCAGCCTCTGAGTTAACCGTTTCTGTATTCTCTTTGAAGTTGAGATCTGTGTTCTTGATCATCTCCTGGTGTTCCAGTCAGTCAGCTTCCACAAGTCCAGTCTCCATTTCCCCCTCATGCTGGTGTATCTGTCCGTATGGATGTGACTATGGGCAACTGGTCTGATATACCTCTTGGCAGAAAGGATGTGTTTCTGAACCTATCCAGATGATGGCGTGGCACCAGAAAGTAGTCCAGTCTAGACATAGACCGCATAGAGTACTGTCTTGCCCCCGGGTGCTCCTCCTGCCATAGGTCCGCCATTCCAAGTGCCTGCACAAAGGTGTACGAATATGTGATGTTACAACGCGATCAAAATGATCGCGGTATGTAACATCGCAGTTTTTACAACGCAAGTCGTTACAACGACTTGCGCTGGAGGGCGCTGGACTTAGGAGTAGTAAGATTTACTATTCCAACACCAGTCTACGTACAGTAGGGAAGGTGTTGGAATAGTAAATCTTACTATTACTTAGGTTATAGCGCCCTCCAGTGCAAGTCGATGTAACGCTTGCGTTGTAATGGCAGCGTTCTAAATGCATCGCGGTGTAATCACCGCGATGTAAAGGATGTTTCCCAGGTGTACAGATGCTAGTAGCCCTTGATCTAGCCCCAGATGCAGTCACTCTGTCCATGTCTCCCTGCAGGGTCAGGTTGAGGTCTCCCCCAATAAGTTGTAGGGCCTCTGGTATATTCATTGCCCATTCCCCTAACTTATCTAATCCCTCCGTCGGGTGGGGGGCCCACAATGCCAGCTCTTTTCCATTCCAGTACCCGCTCACTCCAGATTAACACCCATTTCTATTCACCCAAGGCTGTGTGGCCTCCAGTGGGAGGATTTACAGGCTTGGATTCCATCTCCCCTTGAGCCTGGGGAGAATCCTGCATGAACCAACAAATTATGTCTGCCCCGGTTTAGGAATCCACAATTATTACCCCTCAAATGGGTCTCCTGAAGCAGAACAATGTCCGAGTCCTGTCTAAATCAGTATTTCCTTAAAACACTCCTCTTCAGCTTATTGCCCAGACCATTCACATTTCATGAGAGTACCTTTAGGGTCAAACCCTGTGGTGTGCTTTGCAATGTGTGATCTACCATTCAGGACAACCACTAATTGCAGACCAGCGCACACGACTCAACCTCATTCGCCCCTCAAACAAGCATGCCTCAAACTGCCTCCACCCACCCAACTATCTCGTGCTGCGGGTCTAAAACTACCCGCCACTCCAATGCTCGGTTCATGTTCAGTTTGTCACTCAATGAATTGTTGATATAGGTAACTGCAACAACAAAAGGGGTGCAGCCCACTGGATTCTCAATATGGTCTCCAGCAGTGACCAAGATAGCATGAATCCGCCCTGGGCAGGGCCCTCGGTCACCAGTGCTGGGCTGTCCTTTGAGCCCGTTCCTTTTAACCCAGTGTGTCTACCATCATTGGGTAACCACTGGGATATCAATGTCCTCTTTATCTCAGTGAGTCCTTGGACTCTCCCACGGTGTCCTCCAAGTTTTTAGCCAGCTTTGCCCATCTGTTGTCGTGGTCATGGAATGATGGTGTTGTATATCCGCCGCTACCTTGGTCCTCCCAATTACATGCCTCCGCTGCCGAGAATGAAGAAATGTGATCCTCCTTGGTCTGTAACACGTAGTTGTGCAAGGAAAAACAAAGCATTCAAGTTTTAAATTCAGTTTCCTCAAATGGTATTTCACAGCGATAAATGTTTCCTTTTGGCGTAACACCGCATTTGTATAGTCTGGGTAGATATTCACTGTCACCCGTTCTATTTGCCATTGGCCATGCATGGAGCCACTTGAAGGATATTATCTCTATCCCTAAAGTTCAGGAGTCTGGCCACAATGGCCCTTGGCAGCGTTTCTGGTACCGGTGGCATACCTAGCATTCTATGAGCTCTCCCGACCGTGAACATGGTAGATGCCTTACCCACCAGGACCATCGATAACAGCCAATCCTCCAAAATAAATCCATTCTCGGTCCTCCGCCTTTTCAGGTACCCCCACCAGTCTCACATTGTTGCGCAGAGATCTGCCTTTGGTGTCATCAACTCTCCTTTGCAGCCTGTCAATGGTTTTCTGCATGCAGCGGATCTTGTTATCTCTTTCGGAGACCGAGGGTTTCATCTGGGCCTATGTGGATTCGGTTTCCACCACCCTGTCTACCAGCTTCTTATGTCTGCTTGTAGGATCCCCATGTCTAGTGCCACTATGCCGATTTTGTTCTTTAGCCCTTTTTTGGTGTCTCTTATGGTTGCCCGGATTCTTCCCGTGTGGGCTTCCAGTCCCTGGTCCGTCGATTCCCTGTCCATGCCATGTGGACCTTCGCTCCGCCGAGTGCTGTCCTTGGCGGAGTTCATCATCATAGCCTTGGTGCGCACCATCATGGAGGTAAACTGCCCCAATCCGGTCTTCTGAGTTGTTCAGTATGGCTCCCGCGTGGGCCTCTCTTCTCAGCTGTGAATTTGGTGCTCCTCCAACATGTTGGGGACACAAATTCCTCCAGGGCCTCCCTGCACAGGGTCTGCCGCTGTCACCCACCTGGGAAACTAGCCACCCCCCCCCCCCAGACCTCAGTCTGCCACCCAGGACCCGAAGGGCCGACTACCCAGCCCCCCGAGAATGAGCACTCAGGACTCACCACCTCTTACTCTGCCGCGGGATCGGTCGCCGTTTACTGGGGCCTCCACCATGGCTCCCTGCACAGTTTTCCTGATGTGGGGTGAGTCCTGTCCTCGTGCGGCTTCCCACTGCTCCTGGGCCTCTGCTGCACTCCCCTCCTCAGCATCGTAATGGTCTCACCCGCTGGTTTCCGGGCACTGTCTGGGTGCTGGCAAGCCCCGGCGGGCCACATGCACACTCGTAGGTCTGCCCCGGTGGGCCGGGTTTTCAGGCTTCCTCAGCCACTGCCATCTTGTGTGCCCTGGGACAGGCTCCAGCCAGGGTTTTCGGGGCTGATGCACCACCGATCAGTCCTGTTTCGCTGTTCGTGTGCCCTTCACACTGAGGCCAGCACCCTGCCCCGTCTGCCATCAAAACGGCTCCAGGGCGGCAGGATAAGTAAGTCCGAGGGGACCGCTGCACCTGAGCTTCAGCGGTGCACATCTGGCACCATGCTTGGCTGGCCACCTAAGAAGCTTTGTTTTGATGACATACACGATATGCGCATCTATCACCTTCCCTCTTCTATAAACTACAAACATAACTTTCGTCAGACTGCAAATACACTGAGGTCCTTGTTTATATTTCGATGAGATGGTCACCAAGCGGCCGAGAGGAAGCTGAGTCCACCCAATCTAGAATTTCTTGCTTACACTGACTTTCCTAGAGCACTTTCAGCGAACGGATGATTTTCCGACTTTCCACCAGATCATGTTTCATGTCATCCTATTGGTCAAGAGGGCTTTTTTTTCCCGTAGGCCATCTTGCTCTTGTGAGAGCAGTGCTCCTGCGTGAGCGTGTGCTCAGATTGAGATTGGCTGGTTACAACCGAAATTGAAATGTTGTGTACTCCATTACAGGACTCAGGGACTCGGACTCCATGTCCTAAAAATGAAAAATATCTAAGATATAAGGGGGCATAGTAAGGATCCCCTGATCTCCTAGCCCATAAGGACGCCCCCTGCTGTCAAATTTTTAAAAATCTTTTTATTGGAGTGCCACGATCCCGCAAGTGTCTTCTGTGAGCCAGTACGGCCCTCCTGTGCTCCTGGGAGAGTATATGGGGAGGATGAATTAAAAAAAAGAAATAGAATGCAGCCTGGGTGTCTGTGGTGGGTTGGCCGCCTTTGTGGAATTGGGCCCTGCAGCCAACCCCATGCCAAGCACAGCCAAAGGCCGCCTGTGGTGGGGGGTTGGGCGATTGCGGGGCCTTGGCTGCTTACTTGGGGTCACTTATGCTGCACGCATGGGAGGTTATTTATAGCAATAGAATCTTACTATACGTTTAAAAAAACAGGAATTCACTGAAAAAACAAGGGTTAAAGTGACGTAATAATTGAGTGAAAATACCAGTTAAAATGTAACATTTTAAACTCAACAAAACACTGAATTCACCAAATATAAATAATTAAAGTAACTATGACTTACGCCCTCGCCATGCACTGCTTGTGACCTCACATATTACATCACTCATGACATGTTCTGTGACATCTTTGAAAACATCACTGATGATATCTCAAATGACATCATTGATAACTTCACTGGGTGTGTGCATGGCAGGGGCGCAAGGTACAGTTACTTTAGTTAACTCTAAGTGGTTGTTTGAGTTTAAAATGCTACGTTTTAACTGACATTATCACCTTTCTATAACGTCACTTTAACGTCACTTTAACCTTTGTTTTTTCAGTGAATATCTATATATTACCCACTGGCGTTCAGAGCCACCGACAGTGCCTCTTTGCCAATTGGAGACCACAAGCCCCAGGGGTCACAGCGGCAGGAGCCGCGCAGCACCATCGCGCCAGCCGGCGCATAAAGCAGCGGCAGGGCTCCCGCGGCGCGGGAAGCCCGTTCAGAGCCACCGACAGTGCCTCTTTGCCAATTGGAGACCACAAGCCCCAGGGGTCACAGCGGCAGGAGCCGCGCAGCACCATCGCGCCAGCCGGCGCATAAGCAGCGGCAGGGCTCTCGCGGCGCGGGAAGCCCGTTCAGAGCCACCGACAGTGCCTCTTTGCCAATTGGAGACCACAAGCCCCAAGGGTCACAGCGGCAGGAGCCGCGCAGCACCATCGCGCCAGCCGGCGCATAAAGCAGCGGCAGGGCTCCCGCGGCGCGGGAAGCCCGTTCAGAGCCACCGACAGTGCCTCTTTGCCAATTGGAGACCACAAGCCCCAGGGGCCACAGCGGCAGGAGCCGCGCAGCAACATCGCGCCAGCCGGCGCATAAAGCAGCCGCAGGGCTACCGCGGCGCCGGACGCGCGCGGGCCAAGCCCGGGCCCGTCCTTGCCCGTCAAAGAGCGGATAAGGCTGGGCTGGGCCTATTCCCTTACATTTTATTTTCTTCTTTTTATTTTTGGGCATTAATTGAGTTGAACTATCCGTGCCGGCTTCGAGAGTAAGTGGCCCGCAAAGTTGAGTGATTCCAGGTGACTTTATGCAAAAATCTTGTTTCCCTTTTATTCGTTCATTGTGGAATTGATTTTTTTAACAATCTGTCCATGGCAAAAGCGAAGCTATTGAGCGATGGGGAACTAGATCTTGGTGCCCTTAACTCCCCGAGGCAGCTGACTAATACTACCCTGGATAATTTTTTGATCCGTGCATCTAAAGTCATAGATAATGAAATTCTTGTGGTTCAGCGACGTCTTTCTATAGAGGGGGGTACTGCATCTTGTACAAACCAGGTTATTAATTTGGAGGGAGAATGTATGGCTATTGATGTGGGAACTGACATTGTTAAATTCCCAGTAACCACTTCTACGGCAAATACAAAATTACACATAATTCCTCCACAGTCAACAAACTTAGATAGGCCCCCAACCAGTCCCCCAGTTAGAGCAAAAAGAAAGAGGAAACTTAAGAACCTGGAGCCAGAGTCTCTAGTTTATACTAGATCTAAGAAGAAAGTGAAACAAACCATAGGTGATGGAGATAATAGTTTTAACAATGTTTTACAGGCTGAAAAGATTACCCCTCCTTTAGTACAGACATCCCTGCCTTTACCCATTCTAGATAATAAGTCTCTACTCGAAGGTTTCGATAGAATTATGCAAATAAGACTTCAGCCGATTATGAACAGGGTTGAAAACTTGGAATAAAATGTAGCTTTGCTAATTGAGTTAATGCAGAGTTACTCAAGGGAAACTCCTAATGGTAGTTCACCTAGCCTTGGCCCCTGTGTGAAACATCCGGGTAGCGACAAAAGGGGTGAAGGTAGTTGCGATGGGGAAGAAGTAAATGCAGATGGTTCAGATCTAGCAGCCAGCTCCTCGGTTAGCCTGCCTAACCCCTTAACTAAGCCCACAGATCCAAAGAACAAGCATTTAGGTCCACCAATGTACACTGGAGACACCACTAGGCATTGTGAAACTGATGGAAATAGAGTCCTAACTAGAGACAACTTGAATCTGGTTAGTGGTACGCTTGGAGCTTCACAACTAGGGAATACACTCATGAAGGGAACACCCTTGGGTGAGAATAGTGACGGCAGGGTTACTCTGCATCTTCCCCTGATTGTTGTCCCTATGTTGTGATTTTGACTAATGTTCCTTCCCTTAGGAAGGAGTTTAAGGAATCTTATATACAACTAAAAAACAAGGTATGCCACTGGCTAACTCATAACTCTGACTTCTCTACCCATAATTATCACGAGATTATGTTTACTCGTAGAACGCATTGGGTAGGTCCTTCACAGAAATCCACAAAGGGGGACTGCATTGTGGTCAATTGTAGATCGCCAGGTTTGGCTGGCCACCTCCTTGATAGCTGGAGGAAAACCCCAGGGCATAGGGTAGAAGACAGCATTAGCCTTGTGCCCCTTGGCTTTTTTTACAGGAATCCTAATCGATCCAGGTTGCACTCCCAACATCAGGCCCCAACATCCTATAACCGTCCCAGGTGGTAAATGTCTTCCCCCCTTGCACTTAGTAATAGATTCGAAGCTCTTTCTAATTTAGATAGCCTGGACTGACTAAATTTGGCAGGCATCGATTTGATGTTCTCCCCTGCAGTAACGGCCACGAAAGAGGTTGATTTGGCCTGTAAAAACACAGTGGGCACTAATAAGAACATAACTCAATCTATATCCGGAAAGGCCCTTGATCTTTCCCATAACGCTATAGTTATGGATAAAGATCTGGAGAACAATGTAGTATTGTGTTCTACGGTGAAGGACATTCCAGTCTTCAAAACTTTGGAGGGCAAGAATATAACCAATATTCGGCCGACAGGGTTAGTGACCAACGGAATACCCTGTACTTCTACTGATTCGAACCCTCCAGTAAATACATGCCAAAGGCAGAGTAAGGATATTGATCAGGTTATACAGATCTTATCATGGAATTTAGCTGGCATCAGATCTAAATTAAATGACCCGGAATGGGGTAACTTAATTGACAAATATCATGTTTGTATATTCCAAGAGACCTGGGCTGATGTACAGGTTCATAGGGTAGGGTTTTCTACTTTTAGTATTGAAGCTAGACCTTCTAGGGCTGGCCGTTCGGGCAGGGGGCTGCTAATTTGGGTCAAGCCATCATTGAATTGTAGAATCAAAACTTTGAGGGTCAACTCGCAGGAGAACCTAGGTATCGATTTAGATTGGCCCAAAAAAAACGTACAAATCAGACTGTTTAATATTTATAATAGGTTTACGAGTCAGCATAGGCTCTCAGAAACTATACTAACGTTATCTGACTATCTTGATAAACAAACTGGGGGCCCGCCAATGATCTTGGCAGGAGATTTTAATGTTACTTATGAACCTGTTGAGTATATTCAAAACTTAGTGCAAGAGGAGGAGACTGCTAGGGGTATAAAGAAATTATCCAATCCCCCAATTAAGAGAGTAACGAAGGTGGGTCAACAGGTTTTGTCCCTGACCCTTGCACATGGGCTAAGGGCCTGCAATGGGCGGACGGCAGCGGATGCCGCAGCAGAATACACCTTTAAGAGGGGTAATTTAAAAAGCAGGATTGATTATGTAATGGTGGACCTTGCCTTGTGGTCCCATGTGTTGAACATGTCCGTATTGCAAAGAGAGGATAGCGACCACAATGCTCTAAGCGTGGTATTATCCGGGTTACTTACTGCCGAGACCTCCCCAACTAAATATATGGGCCCCATTAATACAACTAATAATAATAGACGTATTAAATGGCCGAGCTTGATAGCGAATGATCAATTGATCTCAAAAATTTATGAAGAAGTGGTTCTGACACTAATGGCTCTAGGTCCCGTGCATTATCAAGAGTCGGATATTATTTTAGGATGGTTTATGAAATTGATCAACAGCATTAAACAATATTTTATCAAGTCTTTTAACCCAAACAATCCTAAGAGTTTTAATGCCCCGTGGTATAATGAGGAATGTAGAATTGCGAAGGCAAACCTTGTGGAAGCAGTAAAATGTGGAGATCAAGTGGCTACCTCAAATAGGAGGAAACAATACAAGAGGGCCCAGGATGAAGCAAAAAGGCTATGGGAGTCTAATATTTGGCTCTCCCTAGTAGAAGCGTCAAAGCGAAAAGACGGCCAAACGTTTTGGCACCTACTAGCAAAAGAGTCGACAAAGCAATCTGCTACTGAGGATTATTATATTCAGCCCCAGGTATGGGAAGACTACCTCACAAAGCTCTATGCCAGTGAGGTTACCTCGATTACAAATAAGGGAGTAAAGGTACCTGTTTATGGTAATTCTTTAGAAGCCTCCCAGGAGTCGATCGAACTGTTTTCCCTAAAAGAAACCATCAATGCAATTAATGAACTCCAAGTGGGAAAAGCACCTGGTCTCGATAGACTTCCTGGAGACTTATTCAGAGCTGAACCGACCATCTGGGCCCCTTTGCTCCAAAAGGTTTTTAATGCTATACAGTTAGGTGGTGAAATTCCCCAACCTGGAAAGGAGCGGAAATAATCCCAATTTTTAAAAAGGGTAACAAAGGGGATCCGGCTAATTACAGACCAATAAGTTTACTAGACGTCCCACAAAAATTGTTTTGTAAGATTATTCTGCTACGTATCCAGAGCTGGATGGAAGAAAAGAATGTTATTTCCCATCTACAGGCAGGTTTTAGATCAATCACAAGCACTTTAGATCAAGTTTTTAATTTTTATTGCTTATCTGGAAGGAGGTGAAGATATTGAAAGGTCACCTATATGTTGTTTTAGTTGACCTCAAGACAGCCTTCGATTCTATCGATCGTAATAAGTTGTGGGCTGTCTTGAGGGACCTTGAGCTACCTGAGGACCTACTCCAGTTATTGATTCGATTGCATGATGCTAATACGCCAAAGTTAGATGGAACCTCGAAGGCAGCCTTACGAATAACATTCCAATTCTTAAAGGTGTGCGCCAAGGGTGCGTATTAGCTCCCACATTATTTACTCTGTTCATAAATGGGTTGATTCAGGAACTCTTTGGATGTGGTGGTGATCCTCCGAGACTGGCAGGTAATTTCCTGCCGGCGTTACTTTTCATGGACGACACACTTCTCATCTCTAAGACCCCTAAGGGGATCCAAAATATTTTGAACAAATTTGCTAACGCATGCAGGGCTAGAGGTTTGGAAATCAACTGCTCTAAAACTAAATTTATGGTTTTCAATCCTTACAAACGCTCCAAAAATAAGGTTAATATTGGGTTCTCAACAACTTGAGCAGGTTAAGGTGTTTGATTACCTGGGCGTTAGAATTAATGATAACCTTGCGTGGTCTTCGCAAATTTTAAAGAGTGAATCTACTTTGCAGATAGTGGATTGTGCTATAGTAAGGAGACTGAGAGGCTCATCCTATCGCCCCATTTCCCCTGCACTAGAGATACATAGGCGAAAGCTCATGGGGCAGCCCTATATGGGGCTGAATTATGGGGCATGGAGAATACCAAAAATTAGAAATAGCGGAAAATAAATTTCTTAGAGCCATACTTAATGTTCCGACCAGTACTCCGATTTTACCACTGCGTCTCGATTTGGGTGTGAAATCTATCTCTTATCATGCAGTCCTCAGAACCTTGATGTTCTGGATAAGGATTTGGGCAAATACTACAGAGATTAAAGTAAGAGAGGCAGTGGTGGAACTTTTAAATCTCCAAAAACAGAAAGGCACCTTGTTATGGTTTTCAAAGATTAAAGAATGGCTGCACCGTTTGGGCCTTGCATCGCTGTGGGAGAACCCAGGTACTATAACTAAAAAGTTGGCCCCCATATTAAAAAGAAATTCTGGGTCTATATCAATTCTATTTGCACTGAAAGTACATCTTATGGAGTTTTAACAATGCAATTTTTAGATGTAAAATATAGTTTTAATTTTGAACCTTTTTGGATCAAATAGAACCTCCTCATGCACGCAGCACTTTATATTCAACTAAGATTTGGTTCACTTCCATTGAATCTCTGGAAATGTAAATGGACAAATGCTGGACTATCGCCTATTTGCCCAATATACTTAAGTGCAGAAGAATCTATTGAGCACTTTCTCTTCTTCTGTCCTATGTACAAGGCTATCAGGAGAGCTTGGATCATTCCAGTCTGCCGATTGTTCTCTTTTTCCAGGCCAATGGAAGCTCTTCGGATTTTACGATCGGACACTTCACAGTGCATTGTCTTTGCTGTTTCAAGATTTTTATTGTATGCGTGGTGGTTGAGATCCAAGGCCCTGAAATGAACTTAATGTGGTGATGTCCTTGGACAATTGACTTTTTTAATCCCCGTATATGTCCTCTTGCTGCTACTTTTAAACTTTTATCTGAGGTGGGGGTTTAAAATGGATGTAGTAATTATCTGATTGTTTTTTTAAAGTTTTGTATTTAAATGTATGTTTTGTATGCTGTTGTAATGATCATATGATTGGTCGAAATAAACTATCTATCTATCTACCCACTGGCGGTCACCCCAGGGTAATTATAGTTAGGCCCTTTTTTGGCTTGCTAATAACTTAGGCGCCATTTGAGGAATCATCACAAAACTTTCGTATAAAGTGCTCTTTTTTCACTAGTTTCTTAATGGAAAGCTTCGGTGTGATCCATCAAGCGGGGACCGAGAAAAAGGGGGGTCCCATAACGCTAAATTCCCATGCATTTCCCGTGGACGGTTTTAGGAAGCAATACCGCAAAAAGTGCTGAATGGAACTACACCAAATTTGGCAGGAAGCTAGATCTTGGTACAGAAAGCGTGCCTTTGTGATTTGCTGTAAATCTGTTCAGTCGTTTTTGAGAAATTAAGGTTCAGAAATATTTGTATATCTGGATAGTTCGGAAAGTCCTTCGAACCCAGCTTAAAAAAATATAGTGTTCCGATTGGCCTAGCGGGCTTTTTTTCTCTTGGGTCTCCTCACTTCCGGGATTGCACTCCAGGGAGAGCTCTGATTGGCTGGGTGCAACATGAAAGAAAATGTTGCAGCAGCCATTATGGACTTGGGGACTTAGTCCCCTGTACTGAGTTTGGTTAATAAAACAGATATAAGGGGGCTGGTTTGGGATACCCTGCCCCCATCCCGGAGACCCCCTTCCCCGGGTCATTTATTTATTTATTTATTTATAGAGCGCTAACAATCATCCCGAAGGATATCACAGCGCTAGGTAGCAGGAATTCGTTGTACAGTTACTGGCGGGAGTAGTGGATCTGACAGATATTAGGATCTAGGAAATAGATGGGTTTTGAGTTTTTTCCTAAAAACCAGATAATCTGCTGTAAGGCGTAGGTCTTGAGGTAGTTCGTTCCACTTTTTTGCTGCCAGATATGAAAACGAACGTCCACCTGCCCTCACTTTCCTTATGCGCTTTATCCTGGCTTGCGCTTGGTAAAGTGACCGTAAGCACCTTGTAGGGGCGTAAAATTCGATTTTATTCTGTAAAATTCTTGATCCACTGCGGTATAATGCCTTATATGCGTGACTGAGTAGCTTGAACACTGCCCTCTGTCGCATGGGTAGCCAGTGAAGTTGTTTCATGCACATGGATGCTGAGCCCAGTCTGCTTTTATCGCATACCAATTTCGCTGCAGCGTTTTGTAGTACTTGTAGGCTTATAAAGAGGTAATCTGCCATGCCTTGGCAGTTCGGGCTGGACTGTTCCCACAACGAACAGGGTCAAGACTGATTTGCATATGGCTGGGTCCAAACTGGGGTGGTGTGGTGAGCAAAAGAATGATGGATTTATCCCAGATCCTTGTGACTGTGGGTGAATGTCTGCATTGTCCAGCATTCCGTCCATCAATTGTTTCTTTTGCATATGTCGCCCTAAGTGGGAAGGGTATGCCCAGACGTGGGTCCCGTGCTCACTACACCACTGGTTCAAGCTAGCCTGGCTGATGAAGGGTGATGCCCTGAAACCGGTCCCAGGATGCTTGTTTCCGGTCCAGGGAGGACCTGGCTTGGCAGTTCGGGCTGGACTGTTCCCACAACGAACAGGGTCATGACTGATTTGCATATGGCTGGGTCCAAACTGGGGTGGTGTGGTGAGCAAAAGAATGATGGATTTAACCCAGATCCTTGTGACTGGGGGTGAATGTCTGCATTGTCCAGCATTCCGTCCATCAATTGTTTCTTTTGCATATGTCGCCCTAAGTGGGAAGGGTATGCCCAGACGTGGGTCCCGTGCTCACTACACCACTGGATTCAAGCTAGCCTGGCTGATGAAGGGTGATGCCCTGAAACCGGTCCCAGGATGCTTGTTTCCGGTCCAGGGAGGACCTGGCTTGGCAGTTCGGGCTGGACTGTTCCCACAACGAACAGGGTCAAGACTGATTTGCATATGGCTGGGTCCAAACTGGGGTGGTGTGGTGAGCAAAAGAATGATGGATTTATCCCAGATCCTTGTGACTGGGGGTGAATGTCTGCATTGTCCAGCATTCCGTCCATCAATTGTTTCTTTTGCATATGCCTACGAACAAGGCATTGCCATAATCTAGCTTGCTAATGAGCAGGGCCTGTGTAACTGTTTGTCTACACTCCAATGGGATCCAGGGAAAGAGTCTCCTTAGCATTTCCAGAGTTGCAAAGCCCCTTCCACATAGGGCCCGCACATGGTCCTTCATGGAGAGGGTATTGTCAATGAGGATGCCTAAGTTTTTAGCACATTGCTTGGGTGCTGGGGCGTCTCCCAGGGTTTGTGGCCACCAAGTGGCATCCCAAATCAGGTTAGCTCCACCGAAGAGCAGGATTTCCGATTTCCCTGCATTTAATTTCAGGCAATGTTCTGACATCCATTGTGCCATCTCTGCGAGGCAGTTTTTCAGTTTTGTTTTGGTGTCATCATGCCTTTCCTCAAGCGCTACCATCAACTGCGTATCATCCGCATAGGAGCAAATGCTGAGACCCAATTTTTTACTGATTTTCGCTAGGGATGACACATATGCGTTGAAAAGTGTGGGGCTCAGGGATGCTCCTTGTGGCACGCCACAGCCGATGGCCCTGGGTTTAGAAAAGAGCTGGTCCAGTTGTACCGTTTGGGTTCTATTACTCAGAAACGAGCTGAACCACTGTAGGGCTTTGGCGTGGATTCCTTTTTCATGCAGGATTTCCATGAATCGGTTGTGCGAGACCGTGTCGAACGCTGCCGACAGGTCCAATAATATAAGGGCTACCGCTCCCCCCTGATCAGTCAGGGATCTGATGTTATCTAAGACGGCCAAAAGTGTTGCCTCCGTGCTGTTGATGGCTCTGAAACCAGTTTGTGTGGGGTCTAATAAATCATTGGACTCTAGATAGTTGGATAGTTGTCTGTTCACCAATCTCTCCAAAAGTTTGGAGAGGTATGGGAGCTGAGAGATTGGCCGATAGTTTTCAGGATTGTGCACATCTGTTCCTGCTTTTTTCAACAGGGGAGTCACTATCGCCTGCTTCCAGACCTCAGGGAAGGTGGCAGAATTAAGAGAGTGGTTGAGTAGTTGAGTGACATAATGGCATAACACTGCTGTGATCCGAGCAAAAATAAAGTGAGGACAGGGGTCTAAAGGAGATCCTGATTTCACTTCCCCCATTGCTTTTAGGACCTCATCCTCTGTTAGGGAGGAAAAGTTACCCATGCTAGATGTAGCCCTTGGGTGAGGAGTCTGGTGCTCCCAGTTAATTGAGTTTGCCATGGTGTTTGGGTTAAAGGAAGAATAAATTCTACTGATTTTGTCGGAGAAAAATCTACTGATTTCTTCACAGGCTTCTTCTGAGGGGGCAATTTTTGGGACATACTCCCAGGTTTGCTAAGTTCCCTTACTATTTTGTACAATTCTTTTGCTGAATTGCAATTCTCGTTAATTTGTTGCGCATAGTAGGTCTTCTTAGCCTTTCTAATGGCGTTATTGTAGGTCCTAAGCTCAGACTTATAACTTAAACTGTCAGGTTCCTGCTTTGACAGTCTCCATTGGTGTTCAGTTATTTTACACTTTCTTCTGAGTGCCCTCAAGTCCGTTGTGTACCACTTCTCAGAGTGGGGTCTATTTGTCTTTTTGGGTTTTACCAAGGGGGCACATAGGTCCAGGACTTTTGTAATTTCCGTTTCGAGGTTGGCTGCTCCCATGTTTACTGGGAGAGAACTCAATGACTTCATATTATCAGGGGTGAAGTGGGCCTGAAAGGCGTCCTGAGTAACTAGTCTCCAGGCTCTATTGGCCACCTGCGAGGGTTTGCCAGATTTTGCTGATTTTGCCGGCAGGCTAAATGAGAAAGATATAAGGGAGTGATCTGTCCAGGATAGAGGTTGTATCTCCTGGATAAGTGTGGATTCAATATTAGCAAAGAGTAAGTCTAGTGTGTGCCCAGCAATATGTGTGGGCCCCTTGATCCACTGCTTAAGTTGGAGAATTTGCATATCATTTTCTAAGTGTGTTGCTGCAGGGTTGTCTGCTTTCTCAAAGTGGACGTTAAAGTCCCCTATCACTAGAAAGTTTTCATGTTTCAGACCGACAGGAAGAAGTTGGGTGAGTAGTCTGGAGCTTAGTTCGCCTTGGTATCCAGGGGTATTATAGATCACTGCTCCAGCAAGTATCGTGTGGCCATCTTTGGATAGCTGAAATGGTAGTATTTCATGCTCTCCCAGTTGTGCCACATGGATATACAGGCAGGTCAGATAATCTTTAAACACAATGGCTATCCCTCCTCCCGTCCGACCATGTCTGTCTTGTTTTAGTATTTTGTAGTTTGCTGGTAGGGCATGAGAGATATCAGGGGAGTTGTTATCATCCAGCCAGGTTTCAGTTATGAAGGCCAGGTCGGGATTCCTCTCATTGAGAATATCCCAGATTTCGAGGGAATGTTTTGGTACCGACCTGGCATTAAAATAAACGCAGGTCAGTTTACGCAGATCCACCTCTTTATCGGGCCGGTCAGATTGTGTTATGCTGCTCCATCGGCAGCCTAAGCAGGAGAAAGGACCCTCAGTGTGCCCTGGGTGGGCTTTTGTGCAGGATGTATTGTCAGTCGCTATCGCTTGGGAGATGTTTAGAAGTGTGTTTCTAGTGTAGCACTGAACAGTGCTCGGGGCTAGTTTGCGGGGGGCAGGGGTCCTGGCCCCAGGACCCGGCCGAGCGCGGACGGGCGCAGATGGGCTTGCCTTCTGCGGGCTAGCGGTGCGCCCGCTGCGCGAACGCTGGCACATCGGACTGATATAGGGGAGTGCGCTGGAACTTAGCTCCGCCCTCTCCTCGACCGGAAGTGCCTCGTGATTGGCCCCACTGCTTCCTGCAACGCCCTCCACTCAAACGGCACTCAGCCGTGGTGGACCGGGGCAGGGAAGGCAGCAGGAAGACCCACAATGGTGTGCAATATAGTCAGGTGAGAAGGGGTCGGTAGCAGTGCAAAAGTGCAAAGTGCAGGATTAAAATTAGCTCCAAACGCAGTAAAACGTAAAAAGGATTAAGACTGTTTTTAAAAGATGCCGGTAAAATTAATCAAAGGCTTAAATCACATCCAGTTTCAAGGCAGCGTGCCGCCAACAGTATTACCAGAATTTCTGCTGCGCGAACGCTGGCACATCCGACTGATATAGGGGAGTGCGCGGGAACGTAGCTCCGCCCTCTCCTCGACCGGAAGTGCCTCGTGATTGGCCCCGCTGCTTCCTGGAACACCCTCCACTCAAACGGCAGTCAGCCGTGGTGGACCGGGGCAGGGAAGGCAGCAGGAAGACCCACAATGGTGTGCAATATAGTCAGGTGAGAAGGGGTTGGTAGCAGTGCAAAAGTGCAGGATTAAAATTAGCTCCAAACGCAGTAAAACGTAAAAAGGATTAAGACTGTTTTTAAAAGATGCCGGTAAAATTAATCAAAGGCTTAAATCACATCCAGTTTCAAGGCAGCGCGCTGCCAGCAGTATTACCAGAATTCCTGCTGCGCGAACGCTGTCACATCCGACTGATATAGGGGAGTGCGCGGGAACGTAGCTCCACCCTCTCCTCGACCGGAAGTGCCTCGTGATTGGCCCCGCTGCTTCCTGGAACGCCCTCCACTCAAACGGCACTCAGCCGTGGTGGACCAGGGTAGGGAAGGCAGCAGGAAGACCCACAATGGTGTGCAATATAGTCAGGTGAGAAGGGGTTGGTAGCAGTGCAAAAGTGCAAAGTGCAGGATTAAAATTAGCTCCAAACGCAGTAAAACGTAAAAAGGATTAAGACTGTTTTTAAAAGATGCCGGTAAAATTAATCAAAGGCTTAAATCACATCCAGTTTCAAGGCAGTGCGCCGCCAGCAGTATTACCAGAATTCCTGCTGCATGATCCTTCACAGTAGGCCTACCCTTGGGAAGCTGTGGTTCCCTGTCCGGGATAGTACAAGCATACTCTGCACGCACTCTCCTAGACCGGGAACTCAACTTAACTCCCGCCCGGTGGGAGCAGTAAAAAAATGCATCCCACCCGGTCAGAAACAAAGGAAAGGTGTCCACTCCCGCCAGCACCCAGTATGGTGCTGACTGTGGAGCCAGCTGGGGCCGCATGGGCCTTGGGGCTGCCACGCAGCCCCCAAAGACCCCCTACATTGTGGGTGCCCCAGGTGGGTACTGATCTATAAGAAAAAAATGTCCAGCTCCTGCAAGGGGGGCAAGGTGGGGCGTCGGGGGGGGGGGGGGGGCCTGGGGCTTTCTCCTTGGTCCCCAAGTAAAAGAGCAGTTGTGGGTGCCCCGGGTGGGGTGAGGTGTTTATGAGCATGCCAGTGAGAAGCCCCATAGGCAAGAGTCGCTCCCTTTTTTTAGGCACTCATTTTGGCTATTTCAGTGATATTTTTAGTATCATCTGCACCCAAGCGGGGGCAGAAAACCACTAGAAACCTGGGAGAGTTTGTGTGTGTGTAAACTGGAGTTTGACTGATGGTCTGCGTGTACTGACCTTTGGCTGGCATTTTGCTGGCGGTGTGTGTGGACCTGCACTTGGCTAATGGTGTGGGTGGACCTGCACTTGGCTAATGGTGTGGGTGGACTCGCGCTTGATGATGGTGTGTGTAGATTGGTGCTTGCCTGGTGGTGTGTGTGGAGTGGCGCTTGGCTGGCGGTGTACGTGGACTGGTGCTTGGCTGGTTGTGTGCATGGATGGTGCTTGGCTGCAGGGGCGGACTGGCCGTAGCGGGCACCGGGCATTTCCCCGGTGGGCCGGAGGGGTGAGGGGCCGTTTTCTGGCTGTGGGGGCCGGTTTGTCACTGCGGGCTGGTTTTGCAGCAGTGCTGCAATATCGGCCCCCAGTAACCTGACCTGGGCTGTGGGTAGACACGCACCTCTTTAGCCTGATTGAAGGGAGCAGTTGGGAATCTCTAATCAGGCCGACACGAGAAGTTGGTGTACGGCGGCCATTTTTCCTCTTGGGACAGCTAGAGCGGCCATCTTTAGAGTGCGCGCTCTAGCTTCCCGACTCTTCCACATGCACTTAAACAGGGTCGCTACGCGGACCGGGCTGCTGGAAGGTTAGCTGTGGGCTCTCCTCACGCTGGCTTACTTTCTTTGTTTTGCACCTCGGCTCATTTCCTGATTTTAATTACGCATTTGCACCTGATATTAATTCATTTTAATCACTGTACCTGTAGGGGAAGTATTATTGTACTTCCTATTTTGAATTTGAATATGTGCATTAATCGTTTTAAAAACTGAAACTGTACTTAACTGTCACTGACCTGGGCTGTGGGTAGACACGCACCTCTTATGCCTGATTGAAGGGAGAAGTTGGGGTCCTCTAATCAGGCCGACACGAGAAGTTGGTGTACGAAGGCCATTTTTCCTCTTGGGACAGCTAGAGCGGCCATCTTGAGAGTGCACGCTCTAGCTTCCCGACTCTTCCACATGCACTTAAACAGGGTCGCTGCGCAGACTCGCCAATGGCATGCCAAAGGCAAGCCCGTCTGCGCAGAAGCGTCCAGCGCCAACCACTATTTAGGAGTCAGCCCAAATGGTATGTACTGCCTCTCCTACACGTCTATGCACCTCCATGACCTTGCAACTGTCCCGAGATGTATACCTTTTAGCCTTGATTCTCTAGGCCCCCTAGGAAACAACTGCGCCTCCTGTAATTTTAGCACTAAGTGTACTGAGCAAGCCTCCTCACATCATTCTGAGCTGCACCCTCCTTTTAAGGCAGCGTTGATTAATGCCCGCTCCCTCCCAAAGCATGCTAATAACATTCACGACCTATTATGTGATGATTTTTTTGACGCATTGTTTGTAACTGAGACGTGGCTTACTGACACCTCGGGTCCTGACATTTGGTCAGCAGTTCCGAAGGGGTTTAAAATTGTAAGGAAAGACAGAAATACGGGCAGGGGGGGAGTGCTTGCTATTATCTTTAAGGATTGCTATACTTTGACCCAGTTGCCCCACATGGATTTGGAGAAGGCATAGATATTAGGGTTCACCCTCTCCCTTTCGTCTAAACAATCGATATCCGGGGGCCTTATATACAGACCTCCTGGCCCTTCTTCAGGTTTTGTATCCTCCCTTTGTGAAGTTTTCTCCCCTCTGACCCTTAGATACGGGCATTGTGTCCTGTTGGGGGATTTTAACTTGCATATGGACTGTGATTATGTAAAAGAAAACCAAAAACTCCTGGAGAACTTAACAGCCATGGGCCTTATGCAAACCATCCTTGCCCCTACTCACCTGGCCGGTCACACCCTAGACCAAATATTCACTTCAATACCTCTCAAAGCTGATTCTCCTATTCATCTGGTCTGGACTGACCACTATATGCTCAGGTTCAGATGGGCCAAACTTAGTAATGTCCCTCCTAAGGAAAGCAACTTACCCCGTACGGTAAGTGCTTTTCGCAAAATTAAATTGGAATTATTAAGCAACAGGCTTGATGCGCAAAACTGGCAATATCAACGAAGATGTAGGCCAGATTGATAGCTGGATTGAGTCTGCCTGGCAAACACTGGCACCAGAAAGTAGCACCCAACAACATTGTTTGAAAGTGCCTAGCCCTTGGTTCATCCCTTCAAAAAACAAAACTAGCCTATAAACGTAAAGAGAGGCTATGGAGGGTAAACTATTGTTCAGAATCCAAAGCTGACTATAAAGTAGAATTAGGCAAATATTATAAAGAAATTAAATTAGCTAAAAAAGCCTACTTTGAGTCTAAAATCATAAAGGCAGGAAACCACTCCAGAGAATCTTTAAAATTGTTAAATCCTTTCCTGCTCCCGAAGTAGGCTCCAATCAGAAACCTCCGTCAGTGGAATGGTGCGAGACACTCGCCTCGTTCTTTCGTGAAAAAATAGATAATATTCAGGCTAGCCTCCCACCTCCTAGTGTGGGGAAAGACATACCAGATGTCGCTCTAGGGGTGGTAGAAAACCAGCAAGAGCCGGGCCATAACCCAATCATCAATATTGAAGTGTGCTCTCTGAACTCTTTCTCTCCAATCCCCTTGAATGATTCCCTGTGTGCCTTAAAATGCCTCAAATCAGGTTCCCTGCTGGACCCGGCCCCCTCCTTTATTCTTGCCTTGGGGGCAGAGGCTATTAACCCACTTATTAATCAGATACTGAATACTTTCCTTTCGTCAGCCACAGTACCTACCAAATGGAAACATACGAAGGTTATCCCGCTGCTCATAAAAGCCCAGGCAGAGCCCTCTGACCCATCCAACTAAAGGTTAATCTCCTTCCTTCCCGCCTTCTCTAAACTTCTAGAGAAACATGTGAACCAGCAGCTGTCATCATACCTCGAAAGGAACTGCCTACTACACCCCAGCCAGTCGGGCTTTCGCCCCAATTACAGTACCGAAACAGCACTGATGGAGGTAGTTGATTCCATCCGACTTGGTCTGGAAGTGGGGGACAGGGCGCTGTTGGTCCTGTTAGACCTATCGGCTGCTTTCGATACGATCTCGCACCAGATTCTCCTGACACGTCTCCACTCGATTGGCATTAGGGTGTTGGCTTGGAAATGGCTGGCATCTTTCCTCGAGGGGAGGGGACAGGAGGTATGGTGCCCTCCCTACTCGGCCACGTCTCACAAGCTGAAGGTTGGTGTCCCGCAGGGCTCTGCCCCGAGCCCGACCTTGTTTAATATCTACCTCACACCTCTGGCTACTTTGGTAGACTCCTTAGGGGCAAAAAGTGTGTCTTACGCAGATGACACCCTGCTGCTGTTCACGTGGAAGAACAACGAGCTCTGCCCAGGCAAGTTAATTAGTACTTGCCTTTCAGCGGTATTTGGGTGGCTGGCCGTGAACCAGCTGAAATGTAATGCGGGAAAGAGCGAGCTGCTTTTCTTTGGTTTGGATGCAGAAACACCGTTGCAGTTCTTCTGGCCACCAAATGCCCCCACCCCCATCATCAAAAATTAGGTGGTGAAAAACTTGGGCTTTAGATTTGATAATCAGCTACTAATCCATACCCAAGTAAATTCGGTAGTGGGCACTTGCTTTTCCCTCTTGCGTCTTCTTCTGAAGTTTTTGTTCCTTTTGATTTTGGCGGCCAGACAACAGGTGATTCAAGCCCTGATCATATCTCGTCTTGATTATGGGAACGGCCTTTACCTGGGCATGCCCAGGTATCTGATGGATAGGCTTCAGCTGGTCCAGAATGCAGCGGCCCGAACTATCTTCGAGCCCCCCTGTGATGCTCACGTGTCAAGCCTTTTGAGGAGTCTCCACTGGCTTCCAGTAAGGAAAAGAATTATCTTTAAGACACTACTTGTGACTCAGAAAGCCCTATACGGAATGGGCCTTGGCTACCTAGAACACAGGATCTCGTTCTATGCCCCACAGAGAAATCTCCGTTCCTCAAATCTTCTCCTAGCCAGTACTCCACATATTAAAAAGGCCAGGTCAGGGGAAAAGGCCCTTTCCTTCCTGGGCCCGTCCCTCTGGAACAAACTACCTCTGACCCTTAGAACCATTAAGTGTACGCCTGTATTCCGGAAGAAGCTGAAAACGTGGATTTTTTCCAGCCCATAATCTCCTCCCTTGCCTCCTCTGTTACCTTTCGGCATCCAGCGCCAGGACACGCCTTGGAGTAGCAGCTGCGCTTTATAAATACCCCTACATAGACATAGTAACAAAAGCGGTGTTTTTTACTAGCACCCGCTCCCCTCCCAGAGCTCCCAGGGCTGGTTGAGCAAGAATCTGCCAGGGCTGGTTGCTGTTCCCAGTCCGCCCTGCTTAGCTGGCGGAGTGCGGGGATGGCGCTTGGCTGGCGGAGTGCGTGGGTGGCGCTTGGCTGGCGGTGTGCGTGGATAGTGCTTGGCTGACTGCATTGATGGCATTTGGCTGGCGGTGCACGTGGATGGCGCTTCTCTGGCAGTGTGCGTGGGTGGTGCTTTGCTGGTGGTGTGCGTGGATGGTGGTGTGCTTGTTCTGACTTTTGGCTGGCGGTGTGGCTTGCATGGATCCCCCGTAAGTTATTAGAGACAGCGGTCCCTCTCAAGAGAGAGACATAATCATAGCCGCAAAACTACAATCAGGATTGGGTCTGTCACTATCCAAATGGACGGTATTATGATTTATTTAACAAACAAAATAGAGCATGGAAACAATACATTAACATAAAGTGAGCAGGAAGTGACGGGATTTCAGGAAATCAACAGATTTCCTTACCTCAGGCAGGTAAGTTAAAAGTAACTTTTTAGTGAGATAAGAAATAACAATAGTCACAAAAGAAAGAACATCTTGTACTCCGCATAAATCATAAATAACTGTTAGAGTTAAGATGTGGTTGTCGACGACGTTTCGATCCCCAACAACGGTTATGGGATCATCATCAGGACTAGTGAATCAGAATGCCTGAGAAGTTGCCTGGATAAGGTAGGGGAGAGGGGTAAGAAGGTCAAAGGAGAGAGGAGGGAAGGGGAAGGAAGGTAAGGGGAGAAAGAATTAATTTTAAAAAAAGTGAGGCGACTGTTTGGAATCACGAGGTTACAGCAATGTGAACAATATAATGATTGGTGGCACACCACATGCTAGGGACCCAACGCGGTGGTTTCAAGCAGCTCAGTCTAAGTATAGTGAGATAAAATACGCGTACACGACCAGATGGTGACGCCTATATTGTGCAGTGAGGTTTCAAGCAGCTCAGTCTAAACTTATATGCAGGGTTAAGTGAAAGTAAGATAAAATACGTGTACAAGACCAGATGGTGATGCCTATATTGTGCAATAAGGTGATAGAGAAATGGTCTTACTATAGGTACAGGTCGTGGCACATGATTAGAAATGGAGAGGAACGGTGTCCCATCCAAGGCTACTAGTTCGAGCTCGGACTGCAAAATTCCGGGTAGAATGCTATAGGAGAATCAAAAGGAATAATAAGGAGGATGATAGAGCCACCTACAGTTGCAGAACCGTAATCGTAAGACCGCTTACCGTGATAAGGTCGTAGGGGAGAGCAAGGTCTCGACCCCAACTAGTGCCGTAATTATAAGGCGTAGGTATAATGTAGCGCTGGATGGGCGTGATAGCTGAAAAACAGATTAGGAAGTACGTGAGGGCTAGCGAGGCTAGTAGGACTAGATGGGGACAGAGAACGAGGTCTAGAGGTATACTTACCACGCTCGGGGCTCATGGAGATAAGGATCTCGTACCCGCCGTGCTGCAGAGTAGGAAATAATCCGGTAGATGAGAGGTCTAAAGGGGGTTGGAAAGGGGTAGAGGAAACGCGTGAGGCCATCGAGACAATCCCGGTATTTGAAAAGGGTGGGAACAGGGTAGTGTGAGCTTACCTAGACACCGGCTGCGAGGATCTTGGTCCGTAGGTGCCTGACCGCCAAGTGCGTGCGCCGTGTATGGACTAAATATATCAAAAGCGTGACAGTGTGCATGCGTGTTACCGCAATAGCTGGAACGGCATTTAACTAGGTTTTGGCCAGTGGTGGGGCCATGATGGGTGATGTGCACTGCGTGTTGGTAAAGCAGAGGAATGGGATTTAAGGAAGAATAGGAATTGATAATGGATAACAGGCTGACACGTTGTGACTCATATAAGGTAGAATTTACAGTCCAGTCAAAAACATATAAACAAACTGCCCTTTTGGACCAGCTTTGGGACCCCCTCAATCTCTACACGTTTTTGGCCCTTCCATGTCAAAGGCACTTGGCCCATCCACACAAGTAAGGAATCATTTTTATTGGGAGACTGAGGGGAACGGTGAGTGGTAGGAAATTTGTGCCATGCAATGATCCCACAACTTTCCCACACAGATATTAGAGGAAAATGTGACTTTTTAGCTAAATTTGAGGTTTGGAACAGATTCTGGGAAGGAAAATGTGGGGTGATCAATGCAAGCCACACCTCCCTGGACTCCCACGGGTGTCTAATTTTCAGAAATGTCTGGGTTTTTTAGGTTCCCCTAGATGTCTGCAAACCCGGGACCAAAAACACAGGTGCCCACCTATCTATCACAAAACGACCTTGTTTTACAAGGGGGTCACCTGGGTTTTTGATCCCGGGCTCAGCGGCCATCTAGGAAACCTACCAAACTCAGACATTTCTAAAAACAAAACCGTCAGGGGAGTCCAGGGAGGTGTGGCTTGCGTGGATTTCCCAACATTTTCCTACCAGCCAGCACAGTGATCCCACACAGAAATGTGTGGAAAATGTGATTTTTTTTCAGCTAAATTTGAGGTTTGCAGGGGATTCTGGGTAGGAAAACATTGGGGGATCCACGCAAGCCATACTTTTAAAAAATGTATAGGTTTGTTAGGTTTCCCTACGTGCCGGCTGATCTAGTGTTCAAAATCCACAGCTAGGCAGTTTGCAAAAAAAGGGTCCTTTTTCACTGGAAGAATTTGATGTGTCCACGTTGCGTTTTGGGCTGTTTCCTGTCGCGGACACTAAACCTACCCACACAAGTGAGGTAGCGTTTTTATCAGGAGACTTAGGGGAACACAGAATAGTAGAACAAGTGTTATTACCAATTGACTTTCTTTGCATTTCTGCCTTCCAAATGTAAGACAATTTGTAAAAAAGAAGTCATTTTGAAAAATTACCTCTAATTCACGTGCTTGTATGGGTGCCCACAATTTTGGAGATGTGCAAAAACCACTGCTTATAAACTCTATATTGTGTTCCCATTTTGAAAATATATTGGTTTCCTTGGTGCCTATTTTTCACTCTTTATATTTTACCAAATGAATTGCTAATGTGCACAATGAAAAACCATTGCAAGATGCAGCTCAGTTATTGGATCTGGGTTCCTCGGGTTCTCGGTGAGCCTACAAGTCCTATATATCCCCATATATCCAGCGGATGTAACAGTATATTGCTTTAAAAAATCTGTCATACTTAGAAGAAGTTACAGGTGAAAACGTTGGCACAAATGGTTTTTTTTTCCAACTCAATTTCAATATTTTCTATTTTCAACTGTTAGTTTCTATAAAAAAAACTTGAAGGATCTTCACAAATGACCCCTTGCTGAATTCAGAATGTTGTCTAGTTTCCAGAAATTTATAGCTTTCTGGGATCCATTATTGGTTTGACACCCATTTCTACCACTAACTGGAAGGAGGTTGAAAGCACAAAAAATAGGAAAAATAGGGTATGCCAAAACTGTATAGAAAATTGTGGTTTTCTGGCAAAAGTCTGCCTGCCCTGAAAGCTGAGAAGATAGTGATTTACAGCACCACAAACCCTTTGTTGATGCCTTTTGCATGGGAATAAAACAGATGCTTTCTTCTGGAGCAATTGTTTCGCATTTAAAAAAAAATAAAAAAGTTTAGCTGCATTTTGGTTAATTTCTGGGTCCCCCCCAGGGGAATCCACAAACCCTGGGTATCTTTAGAATCCTCAGGGTATTGGAAAAAAAGTGCGCAAATCTGACTTGGATACCTTATGTGGACAAAAAGTTACAGGGGCCTAGGCGCGAACTACCCCAAATAGCCAAAAAAAAGGCTTAGCACGGGGAGGGGGAGGGGGGAGGCCTAGCGGCGAAGGAGTGAAAAGAAAGATTCACAGACATGTTTTGTTTTTAAATTAAAATTGTATCAAGCATTTTTATAATAATCACTATTATTAAACATTGCATTGTGTGAATTATTGAAATATACATTAAATTAAAAATATTTGTGATTTTTGGAAAACAATGATAGATCTGCTTTATATGTATTAATATGCTCACTTCTTGAGAAAACCAATGGGCTCACTTGTTATATTTTGGTGTTGTGACGGTTTGATAAAGTCAGTAAGTCTGCCATAGTGTGGCCAGGACCTGCAAGACCAACTGCACGCTTCGCATCCCAGAGGGCTTTGCGTGGTGTAGGTTGGTTGCTTGCAAATGGTGCACTGCCAAAAACAGTGTTCGGTGGAGATTGTCTGGTTCACCGCTAGACCCGTGCCCTCACCACATCTTCAACAAAGCCAGTACAGCCATCGCGCCCCATCTCCGGAAAATAATCAACATCTCCTTCGAGACAGCAACCTTCCCGGAAAGCTGGAAGCACGCCGAGATCACCGCCTTACTCAAGAAACCCAAGGCAGACCCCAAGGACCTCAAGAACTTCCGACCCATCTCTCTGCTCCCGTTCCCCGCGAAGGTCACCGAGAAAATCGTCAACAAACAACTGACCCGCTACCTCGAGGAGAACAACATCCTGGACCCTTCCTGGTCCGGCTTCCGCAGCAACCACAGCACCGAAACCGCCCTCATCGCCGCCACCGATGACATCAGGACCCTGCTAGACAACGGAGAAACAGCAGCCCTCATCCTCCTGGACCTATCAGCCGCCTTCGACACGGACTGAACCACACACTACGAACACGCCTTCACGACGCCGGGATCCAAGAGAAGGCCCTGGACTGGACCACATCCTTCCTTTCCGGCAGAACACAAAGCGTCCGCCTCGCCCCCTTCCGATCCAAGGCCACCAAGATCATCTGCGGCGTACCCCAAGGCTCTTCCCTCAGCCCAACGCTGTTCAACATCTACATGGCACCCCTCGCCCACGTCGCCCGACAGCACAACCTCAACATCATCTCCTACGCCGACGACACCCAGCTGATCCTCTCCCTCACCAAAGACCCTCACACCGCCAAAGCCCACCTCCACGAAGGAATGAAGGCCGTCGCCGAATGGATGAGGACCAGCCGCCTGAAGCTGAACTCGGACAAGACGGAGGTCCTCATCCTTGGTTCCAACCCTTCAGCCTGGGACGACTCCTGGTGGCCAACATCACTGGGAACAGCCCCGCCACCCACCGACCACGTACGCAACCTAGGGGTCATCCTCGACCCCACCCTCTCCATGACTAAGCAGGTCAACGCCGTTTCCTCATCCTGCTTCAACATCCTCCGAATGCTCCGCAGGATCTTCAAGTGGATCCCCACCGAAACAAGAAAAACAGTCACCCAGGCCCTCGTCACCAGCAGGCTGGACTACGGAAACGCCCTCTACGCAGGAACGACGGCTAAGCTCCTGAGGACGGCTGCAACGCATCCAGAACGCCTCTGCACGTCTTATCCTCGACATCCCCCGACGCAGCCACATCACACCCCACCTGAGAGACCTGCACTGGCTCCCTGTCAACAAGAGGATAACCTTCAAGCTCCTCACCCACGCACACAAAGCACTCCACAACTCCGGACCAGCCTACCTCAACAGACGACTCAGCTTCTACACCCCCACCCGCCAGCTCCGCTCGACCAGCCTCGCCCTCGCCACAGTCCCCCGCATCCGGAAAACGACCGCCGGCGGCAGATCCTTCTCCCACCTCGCCGCCAAGACCTGGAACACCCTCCCCACCAACCTCCGACAGACCCAAGACCTACTGGCCTTCAGAAGACTCCTCAAGACCTGGCTCTTCGATCAGTAGCAGCACCACCCCCCTCTTCCCCCAGCGCCTTGAGAGCCTCGCGGGTATGTAGTGCGCTTTATAAGTGACATGATTGATTGATTGATTGATTGATTGGCTGTGAGGAGTTGAATGCTGAGTCGGGCCACAGGTCAGGCCCTGCGGCCATGGGGTTGATTGCCTGTGGCCAACCCCACACCGCACTGACGGCCAGAGGTATAGTAATAAAATATTACTTTATGTTTAAAAAAAAAAAAGCATAGAAATTCACTGAAAAAAACAAAGGTTAAAGTGATGTTATAGTTGAGAATTATAAATATATTTTACTTTACATAAAAAAACTTAGAAATTCACTGAAAAAACATATGTTGAAGGTTTTAGTTAGCTGAAAATTTCAGTGACAATATTGCGTTTTAAACTCAAAAACACTGAAATTCACTAGTTATAGTTATCTCTAGTAACTATATCTCGTGCCTTGAAGTAACTATAACTTGCGCCCTTGCCATGCACTGATAATTACCTCCCATAATATATCTCTCATGACAGTTTTCTTTAACACCATTTATGACATCAATGCGACATCTGAAACGGCATCGATGACAACACTGTGCACGGCAGGGATGTGAGTTATAGTTACTCAGGGTGGTCATGAAGGGGTTAAAAAGAAGATGTATCTGCAAGGTTGGTCCTTTAGGACTCCCACTTGTGTCCTGCGGTGCCATAAATTTAAAGACTAAGGGTTACTGATTGGCTGAAAGAGCCTTTTTGGTCCTGCGGGACCGAACAATTTGGCTGGCTGCATCTTGAAGAAAAATGTTGCCACTGCTATTACAGGACAAGAGACTCTGTCCCCCTTCCTGCACTGTGGCCAGGACCTTTGGCCAACCCCGTGCCGAACGCCATCTATGGTGAGGAGTTGGCCCGCCACATTTAGTTGGGCACATGGTCTGGACACAGTCCAGGTCCTTTGTCCAACCCTATACCATGCACGTTGAAGGTCTGCATGGTGGTGGTGTAGTGCGCCTGTCGGACATTGGGGACAGGGCCTAGCTAAAGGCCAGGCCATACCCAACTTCATGCCCTGCCATTCACGGCTGAGTGTTTACGTTGCTCGTGGAAAGTTGGATGCAGAGCATGGCCAGAGGTCGGGTCTTTGTGGCCACCTCACAGCTGCACACTGCCAATAGCTGTGCTCATTGGGGGAAGTTGGGTGAGTATAATAAAAATACTCCCTGAAAAAAACAAAGGTGTCCTAGTTAAGTATGTAATAAGATTTCAAAGTAAAAAAAAAAAAAAAAGATTCAATGGAAAACCCATAGGAAATCCACTAGTTACAGTTAAAATTTACTGGGCTACCTATAACTTGCGCCCCTGCTATGCACTGCTTGTAACCTCACATATTACAACAGTCATGATATGTTAAATGACAACATTGATGACCTTGAACATTTCGTCATTGATGATATCACTAATTACATCATCCAGCGGATATGACAGTTTACCATACACTTTTTATACTGGAAATTATTCGGCAATGTACACGTAGACCCAATTTACATAACCTTTGTAGTACTAATGGACGTAATGTTTCGTAACAAACAGAACAAGCAGAATATGAATCTTATCTGTGAAATCATCCACATTAAGTAAAAATGTTTTACTGTTACTGAGGTGCATAAGAGATGTAATGACTGTAGAATTAATGAGATCCACAAGTTATTAAACTTTAAATACCATTCAAAAACAGTGTTTTATCTCATTGAGATGTTACCTCATCTGACATAGAATTTTAAGTAAACTGCTTCACATCTGTACATTAGCCAATAATAAGGCATAGACAACGAGTCCCTGTAGACAACCCTTTGTAGTATGCAAAAAGTACCCTACACAGATTCTTGAAATGAGCGGAATGGTGTACACTATTTAACAACGTTTACAATCATACTCATACTTGAACAGTCTGTGTCATCCATAGATTATATATTCTACAGCAATGTGTAATGTCTCGGAATTTTACTGAATTTATGCAAATGGTTGTATGATGCAACCACGAATTCCCCAACCCTGCATGCCAAAACAATGCGGTCTGAATAACGACTGCGTCTTAACCACGCATTCCTTTACCACGCATGCCTTTACCACAAATTTTCATGATAAAGGCATGTATGGTAAAGAGGAATGCGTGGCTAAGGTCGCCACCCCCTCCCCACCACCCTAAGGTACAAACTCCCCCCTCCCGCCCTGAGGTGAAAATACCCCTACCCCCTCCCAACCCCCATGCAGTGCCATCCCCCTGCCCTGATGCCTAAAACTCTGTCCCTTAACTCTGTCCCTTAACCTGACCAGGCCTGACTCAGCCCTAAAAACTGCCCTGCCCTAATCCCTAATTAAAAAACTACCCCAACACTCCCCTAGCCTTAAAAACTACTCTTACTCCTCCATCCCTGAAACCTACCCCTTACCCCCCAGCCCTGAAAACTTGCACCCCCCCTGAAAACTAGCACTGCTACCCCAGGCCCTGAAAACTAGCCCCAAACCCCCCCCAGCCATGAAAACTACCTCGAACCCACTAACCCTGATGTCTAGCCCTGAACCCCCCAGCCCAGAAAACTACCCCCGACCCACCCCAGAAAACTACCCCTGACCCAACCCCCAGCCCACAAAACTACCCCCGACCCAGCCCAGAAAACTACCCCGACCCCCAGCCCAGAAAACTACCCCGACCCCCAGCCTACAATACTACCCCCGACCCACCCCCAACCCACAAAACTACCCGACCCACAAAACTACCCCCGACCCATCCCCCAGCCCACAACAACCCCGACTCACCCCCAGCCCACAAAACATTCCTGACTCACCCCCAGCCCACAAAACTACCCCAACCCCCCAGCCCACAAAACTACCCCGAGCCACCCCTCCCAGCCCCTGTTACCTTACCGCGGATCTCTCCCTGCTTCCTGCTTCCATCCAATGCAGCCCACAGCCCACAAAAGATTCCCGACACCCCCAGCCCACAAAAGTACCCCAGCCCACAAAACAACGCCGACTCACCCCCCCAGCCCACAAAACTACACCGACCCACTCCCAAGCCCACAAAACATTCCCGACCCACCCCCAGCCCACAAAACAACCCACTTACCTCACCTTTCCCTGCTTCCGTTCATCCGTTCCGCAGCTAGACCGCGCATATGCCTTAACCACGCACATGCGTGGTTAAGGCATGCGTGGTAGGGCTTACGGAGTCGGAACACTCGTGGTTTAGACCACGGTGTTCCGACTGTTTCCCTATGCAAATAAATGTCCACACTTTACAGATCTCCAGTTTTGTATGTATATATGTATATGTCTATTACCTATTGGCGGTCGCCAGTAGGTAATTATAGTTGGGACCTTGTTTGTATTCAAAAAGCGTTTTTTCTTTTGCCAATATCTTCGGCGCCGTTTGACGAATCTACGCGAAATTTTCCCAAAAAATGGTTCACACAGGTCAGCTCCTGTCTTGAAAGTTTCGGGGTGATTCCTCAGGCGGGGGCTGAGAAAAAAGGGGGGTCCCCTGCTTAGAGACGCACTCAATGAGCAAGCAGGGCCCCGTTGTTTGTAACCGAGTCCTTTATTAAAGCACAAAGCTGGCATGTCTTTCCAAATTCAATAAAAAAGCCCTATGCGTTTCGCAGCTCCCTGCTGCTTGTTCACGGGCTGGCACGTCAGATTCAGGCAGATTTACGAGAGAGTTTACAAACAACTCAATTAAATACCACATTTGCCGCCCCCTGGTGGGCTTGCTCCAGTGCATCCGTCACAGTAGCATCTGGGATTTGTAGTTCTCTCTCGCACACATTCTCACCCTTCAGTATATATCTACATATGAAAATATATATATATATATGTTTATATATTTATATATATATATATATATGTTTATATATGTTTATGTATATTTATATCTGTCATCCTTAGGGTCGTCTCCCCCAAACTGTATGCCTCTTCTTTTCCATTTTGCTGAACTTATTTTTGTTGCCTTAGGACTCTGTGCAGTTTACCACTGCTAACCAGTGTTAAAGTGGTTGTGCTTGATCCCCTAAAACATAGTTAAATTGGCTTATACCCAATTGGCATATTTAATTTACTTGTAAGTCCCTTGTGGAGTGGTATACCATATACCCAGGGCCTGCAAATGAAATGCTACCGGTGGTCCTGCGGCACTTATTGTGCTACCCACTTAAGTAACACCTTAAAACATGTCCCAAGCCTGCCACTGCAGCATGAATGCAGTTTTAAACTGCCATGTCGACTTGGCATTAAAACCCCCTTGTCAAGCCTTAAACTCCCCTTTTATTCCATACAAGTCACTCCTAAAGTAGGCCTTAGGTAGCCCATGGGGCTGGGTGTGGTGTAATTAAAAGGTTGGGCATATACGTTTAAGTTTTGCATGTCCTGGTAGTGAAAAACTCCAAAATTCGTTTTTCACTACTGTGAGGCCTACCCTCCCATAGGATAAGATGGGTATTCCTTATTTCATTTAATAACCTGTAATTTCCAATTGGAAGCAGGTAGCAATATCATGTTTGGTGTCTTTGAAATTATAATGAAAACCCCTATTTAATGGTAAAGTCAGGTTTTTTAATACAGTTTTGAAAATGCCACTTTTAGAAAGTTGGCATTTTTCTGCCCTTAGCCCCTTTGTGCCTGTATCCTGTCTTGGGTCACATGACTGGTTGTATCTTACAGACTTTGTGAATTCCTCCCAGACAGTCACACAATAGAGTGATTAGGTGTAACTTGATGGGCCATCTGCTAGCAGGATGAGAGGGCGGAACTGAGCAGAGCCCACTTTCAACTGAATAGGGAGTGTTCTGCCTTCACACAAGGGACCTAACACCTATCCATTGTCACTTTAGCCAGTTTGGAGCCAAGGCAGGGGAGTCTGGATACTCAATGCACTCCAAAGTCAGTCTAGAAGCTTCTCCCACCTTCCAGAAGGAGGGCACCACGGTATAAAAAAAGGGACCTCAGACACCAACCCTTCAGTACACTTTGGGACCTGTGGATACTCTACCAGGAAGAAGGACTGCTGTGCTGCTGAAAGGGCTGCCACTCTGCTGGACTGCTGACCTGCTGCTGCCTTGCTGGTTTTCAACTTGAACCAAGGACCACCAGTGAGACTCCAAAGGGCTAGTTTGCTGGCCACCTGATCTGAGCCTCAGGGACACAAAAGGCTCCCTTCACCTTGGACCCACACCTGAACCCAGCCTGAGTGAGTCCTGACTCTCCAATTGGTGCCCCACCGGTCATAGACCCTTAGACGTGTTGCTGAAGTTGACCAGATAGACAAAACTCAAAAGTGGCACCTTGAAAGGTTTTTGGCTAAAGGAGGGGACTGGGACCAACCTGTTTGCCTATCCGCCCGAGGTGCATCGCCGGTCAAATTGACTTTGCAGCTTCTCCTGCTGCGTTTTTCTTCGCAGCAGCAAATCTCTTTCAGTGGTCCTTCGCTGAAAGGGTATCCGGCCTCATGGATCTGTCTTCGGCTACAGCTCTCTACCTCATCCGCTGGAGAATTTCAACTTCCATTTCAGAGAATAAATCTGAACGTAGACATATTCACCGTGGCTTTAACCTAGGGCTATCCGACGATGACGCTCCCTCTTCAGACACCTCCTGCAGCCTTGCCCTGCTGAACTTTACCTTCTCAGAACATTTTCCTTAGAAATATTTTTAAGTTCAAAGGTAAGCGCTGACCGGGCCCTATCCACTTCTTCTATCCGAATCGTGCTCCATCGCGGTCGCCCATATTTTTCAACTTTGGCCTGGTCTTGTGCGAATAGATGTCCGTGGTTGGAACTTTGATCTTTACGGTTCTAGTTTTTACGAAAAATTCATAACTCCGGTCCTACTGATTGGGGTTTTGTTATTTTGGTGTCAAATAATTTATTAAAATGTCATCTATTTTTCTAAATCAGTTTGGAATTTTTCTTGTGTTGTGTTTTCACTTTTACTGTTTGTGTGCTGCATAACTACTTTACACATTGCCTCTAAGCTAGCCTGACTGATTTTTGTGCTAAGCTACCCAGCGTTAAGCATAGGTTAATATAGCGACTTTTTGTGGTTCACCCTGCAAGGGATTGTGGCTGTTGCTTGACCAATTTGCTCACCTCAAATGTTTGTTTTTCCAGCAAAGGTTTTAAGCATAAGAGTAGCACAGTGCCATCCACGCTGAGCGTCTTTTGCCATTTATACAGAAAAGTCTTTAAGCATAGGATTAACTAGTGCCATCCATGCCGAGCTGTAAAATGACAGAAGCCTTTTACCTCTCCAGGCACAGTACCACAACTTTGGAATGGCAAAATACCATCTAAGTCTACCTGGAATGAACAAAAGCAATCCCTGACACGTGTTTTGCTGTCATTACAGCTCTTCAGAGAGGTGTGTGTGTGTGTGTATGTATGTATATTCAGTGCAGGCACAAGTTACCTACAATGGGACACAGAACTAGATTCTGCCTCAGAATTGAACATCGTTCACACTTCATAAAGTCTCAATGTGGAAGATTTGCTTTCCTAATAATGGTTTTCTCAGCACATAGGGTACAGAAATTCTAGTCTTATACAGTCATGACCTGTATACAGTGTTTCGCAAGAAGAAAGTAAATATGAGGAAACACTTGTTTTCTCCCCAAGTTGGTGTCGGACTTTCAAGTTAATCAGACCACTGCTTTGTCTACATTCTTCAAACTCCTGTGTTTGCAGTGGAGAGATCTCTTCATACTCCAGACATTTAGACATTAGAAAAGTGTTAAAATTTACTTAAAAAGACTAAAATCACAAGAAAAACTAAACGTGTTTTGTGAGCTATATGCCTATTAAAACTGGTTTGCCAACAATAAAGCAATCAGTTTGAAGATGAATAGTTTCCTACGTTCTACTTTGCTGGCAAAAAACATTGAGGCCAGTTCATTCAGGTCTTTTCAGCTGTAAATATACATTGGTGGCCAAAAATACTTCTGTTTAAATGTAGAAATTCAAAGGATTCCTGCCTGGTATAAATGGTTTGCCCGCTGTGGATGTCTGAGCCACAAGTATACGTAGTAAATCCTCACCCAAGGAGTGGTAATTGAGTGAAATAAAATGTGGCAGACGTGCACGTTTAAAAAAGCCCATAAACTAGTACATTTGTATACATTGGCAATCCAAGAGCTGGAGACCCTCCCCTTACAAGATGGATAGGGAAACTGATCACCCCCAGATTTGGTGGGGTATAGGTGAAGAAATATCCCAAAGGAGATGTCACAAGTCAATCCCAGTTGTATGCCTGTAAATCTGCTCCTGGTACAGCTTTCCAAGTGTACTTCTGGAAATGCATATGAATCAGTGGTCGAAGTGGGCGGGATCGGCAGGGCACAGCGTGCCCCTACTTCTTTAATTTCATAGATTCCGTTCCCCTACTTTCTTATTTTAAACATGCGTCCCGGAAGGCAGAAATCGCCAAGGCCGATAGTTAAGGCTCGGCTTTTGGGGACGGGCGGAACAGGCAGAGAAGGAAAAGGACTCTGTCTTTTCCTTCATGCCCAGAGAAGACGAGGACAGTGTCCAGTTATCCTGCCGCTGGTAGCTGCCCCCTCCTCTCTTTGTTCCCCCTCTTCCCTCTCTTTCTGTCTCGCTCCTCCTCATTTAGTGAAAACCGAGACTTCAAGAAACAGGTATGTAGTAATTGAGGCGGAAACGGCGGAAATACGTAAAAGTATTTATTGGGCTACATGGTCGTGGAGCCAGTTCAGAAGCTCCACAAGGCTCAGCAGCAAGAACCAACTGACCAGAAGTACAGGGTTCCTAGGCAACATAGAGATTCTACAGGTGACATCATAGAATACACTATGTACATTAAAAGCTGTCTCAACACTGTAAAACAAATCCAAAGCACTTTAACATTACACATCACTACATACCTTCCCTTGTTCCTAAACAAACAAACAAAGAAAGAAAGAGAAAACAAGAAGAAAGAAACATTTATCGAAAACGAGCAGGAAGGGTACGAAGTCTTGAACTCCTTCTCACAAAACGTGTAGGCACGGAAACCTGTTGAACCACTGAATCTGCAGTAACACATTTTCTCTGAGATAGTGAATAAGCATCTGACACCTCATCACGATTGTGAGACTTAGAGGGATCAGAGCGCTCAATAACTTTAGAAACCTTTGACAAATTCCACCAGTGCCCTCCCTCGACTTGAACAGCATTCCCAAAAATCTTTACAACTCGAACAGGCTTCCCAAATTTGCTTTCCCCTTTCTTAGCATAAATAGGAGACTTGATTTTGACATAGTCACCAACGTTAAGATACGACAATTTGACACCCTTTTTGGAATCAAACCAATTTCTCTGTTTAGACTGTGTGATCGACACATTTTCCTTGACAATAGACATGAGGTTATCAATACTGGTGTTAGGTTTAATCAGTCTCGACATCCAGCCAGGTTTAAACAAAGTATTGGCTTTTCTTCCTCTCATGAGAACGAAAGGTGCAACTTTAGTTGATGAATGCGGTGTGGTCCTATAAAACCAAATCATATCATTCAGGGCACGTACCACATCGTGATGCCCCACTCTGGCCCATTTGACACAGTCACCAACAACACGGTTCATTCTCTCCACCAAACCATTACTCTGGGGATGATAAAGAGAGCTTTTAACATGTTTGATACTTGAAGACTGTAGAAAAAACTGAAATTCCCTGCTGACAAATTGTTTACCATTGTCAGACACGACTGACTCCGGAAAGCCTTCCCTCAAAAATATTCCAGTGAGGAAATCAATGATAGTTTTAGCATTGGCTTCTTTGACAAGTTTTATCTCAGGCCACTTAGACGCATAATCCATGAGGACAAGAATGTACTTATACTGCCCACACAAAGCATCATAAGGCCCTTGAATATCAATCCCTACTTTAACCCATGGTCGATCCGGACATTCAATGGGTGATAAAGGAGGAGTGAACACTTTCAGCGACTTGTCTGAAGTCTTGCAAATACAACACTCTCGAACCATGTCCTCTATGTCGGTATCCATGGAAGGCCACCAAAAGGCATCACGGATACGACGTTTAGTGAGTGTGGCGCCTAAATGCCCTGCGTGAGCATTCTTCAAAATGTTTGGCCTGAGAGAAGAAGGAGGGACCAATTTCTCTCCTCTCATCAATAAACCATCTTCCAAAGATAACTCACTTTCAATCTTGCAAAAAGGTTGTAATGATGGGGAGAGAACCTTTTCACGTGGCCAACCATTCTTAACTAGATCACAAACATCACCAAGAATGGAATCAGCTAGAAAGGCGGATCTCCATTCATCTTCTGAACCAACTTTAAGTTCAGGTAAATCGAGAGTAGCAACAAAACAATCTTCGCAATCTTCGTCAACAAGGTCTTTATACTTAATGTCGTCCTGTTCATTGTTACTAACGGGAAACCTGGAAAGGAAGTCTGCCCTGAAATTCTTTCCTCCCGCAATATGTCTGACATCAAACTGATATTGCAGAAGTCTAGTGACCATTCTGAGAATCCTGGGTGTGCAACACTTACTCATGTTGTCACCTAGAATACTCACAAGGGGTTTATGGTCGGTAAGAAGTAAAACCGCTTACCCCACACATATGGCCGGAACTTTTCTATGGCCCAACAACAAGCCAACAACTCCTTTTCGATGACTGAATATTGGTGTTCAGCTGCTCTCAAAACTCTAGAGGCGAATCCAATGGTTTGCTCAACACCTTCAACAATTTGGGTTAACATTCCCCCTAGACCAACCTGGCTAGCATCGACAGTGATACAACAGTCATGATTGGGATCAAAAGGTTTAAGGGCTTTGCAACTAGACAATAACGATCTCACACGTTCCAAGGACAAAACACACTCTTCACTCCATTCGAAGTGCACACCTTTTTTTAACAAGGCACTTATAGGGCGAACAATGGTGGCAAAATCAGGAATGAATTTTGAATAATATTCACACAGCCCTAACAGGGACTTGACACCTGTCTTGTCTGATGGAGGAGGGGCATTTGTGATGGCTTCCAATAAACCTGGCCTGGGACTGACACCTTCGTGGGACCACGACATGTCCTAGGTATTCCACTTTGTCACAATTAAATTCACATTTTCCGACTTCAACACTACACCATGCTCTTTGAATAACGATAAAACTTTCTGAAGAACAAGATCATGGGAAAGAGAGTCTTCCCCAAAGACAAGAACATCATCCTGAAACACAAGTACGGAGTCCAAATCGCTCAGGATATTGCTCATGACTCTCTGGAAGACGGAGGCCGCCGAGGCTAACCCAAAGGGCATCCGACGGTATTGGAAAGTCCCTAAAGGAGAGACAAATGCAGTGAGGTGTTTGGAATCCGGATGGAGTTCTACTTGATGATATGCGTTAGCAAGATCAAGTTTGCTAAAGCATTTAGCTCCCTTGGTGGCAGCAAATAAATCAGATATCTTGGGTAGCGGGTGAGAATCGACCCAAATCTCCTTGTTAAGTGACCTCAAGTCGACACAGACCCTGAGTTGCCCATTTTTTTTACGGGCTACCACCAAGGAGAAAGCCACAGAGAAGATTCTGCCGGCTCGATGACTCCCTTAACACATAGTTCTTTGAGCTCCTTCTCCAAATCAGACCTGACGCTAAAGGGTACCCCCCTAAGTTTGTGTTTAACTGGTACAGCACCTTGTTTAACCACAATCTTGTGCTTGAAACTACTTATCTTACCTAGACGATCCCCAAACACTGAAGGAAACTTGGATGTCCACTTTAATTTGGCGTCATTTTGTTTTATGTCATCATGACACTCCACTACTAACACTTGTTCACGAGCCCCAGGTTTCAACATCATGCCAAATAACCCCTGGTGGAACCACCCAAGGATGTTAAGACCTTTGACTGCTACATAAATTTTCCCCTTTATGTGTCTACCTTTGAAAGACATTTCATCTTCGAAAAATCCAAGAAGATCGATTTTGCGTCCTTCATAAGATACGGGCGATCGGTCTGGAGGGGACAGCTCAATGGAATTTCCCCATGTCTCTTCAAACAATTTCTTCGTTATCATTGTGATGCGAGCACCAGAATCTACCAGTAAATGAAGAGTTTTATTACCTATACCAATCTCTGCAATGGGGTCTACGCAATTAGAAGGATCACCTTCAACAACACTAGAAGAGACGCTGTTGTGTGCGTTTCTTTCCTGTGAGGCAAAATCACCTTCTTCCTGAATGACAGAAATAACTTCTGAATCGCTTTCAGAATTAGAGTCAACAACACACACAATAGGTTTCTTAGAATTTTTCAACTTTAGGCAGACCTTGGCAAAATGGCCAACGTTTTTGCAGTAGTTGCAAGTGAAAGAAAAGGCAGGACATCTACTACCTTTTGCATGAGTGGGATTCCCACACCTAAGGCACATATTAGGATTAATACCCTCGGGTTTAACAGATTTCACATTACTTTTGTTAAAGACATGTTTAGGTTTGATTTGCGACTTATTAATCTTAATAGCATTAACACTCTCATTGAGTCTGTCACTACTTTTGTCCTCAAGTTCTTTGAGAGACGTCATCGAAATTTCGATACTTTTGGCGATTTTCATGGTTTCGTCGAGAGAAGGATCACTTAGGCTGAGAAGTTTTTGTCTAATGCTTTTCTCTTTGCAATGACAAACAAACTGGTCTCTTATGAGCTGGTCCGTGAAGTTTTCAAACTTGCAGTCTGCAGCCAGTCTCCTCAATGCGGAGATATATGAATCAACATCTTCATCATCCAATTGCTTTCTTTTGAAAAATTTGTGTCTCAACACCATAAGATTTGGTTGTTTATCGAACCTTTTCTTTAATTTCAACACGGTTTCTCTAAATTCATCAACACCATCACTTTCTTCAGGAGTAAGAACGGGTAGGTGTTTGAATATTGATCTTCCTTCAAACCCTAGAGAGTGCAGTAGAAGAAATTTTTTTCTATCAGCAGTGTAACGTGATGCTCCTATTGCGCCTAGGTACGTTTCGAAAGCGTCGAACCATATTTCCCAACGAACAGGAGGTTCACCTGGAGTGTCTAGGAATGAAGGAGGAGGGTTAACTACCTGCATTGTACACATAACAGCAATTATCTAAATCTAAGGAAATAATATTTAAGCAATAAATATTATGGAAGGTGGTGTATAATCCAAAGTAGCTTACAAGTCAGGTGTGTGTATCACCGTGTGACACACATAAGTAAAAAAATCAACTTGATAAGACGACTTGCTTAAGATCCGTGTACAAACTTTCCAACAGTTTTTGTTTGGAGTTGGAACTGTGGTAGAAGAAGTATTTGACATTAACCACGTTTTGGATGAAAGGAAGGTGTGTGTATCACCGTGATACACGAGTGCGTAGTACGATCACTGTTGCACGTCTTGTTGACAGTAATCCGGTGTCTGTGACCGCGATGCCAAGTTGTTGTCAAGGTAACAACAGTGACACTGGGCACACAGCGGAACGGAAGCTAAAACGCACCGCAGAGAGAAACGAAAGACGAGCTGAAACGCAAGGAAGGATTCCGGGTCACGTGACTACAGACGCTGACGCTGTGTGCTGACGCTGTGAGAGGAGAACACTCGCCGTGGAGGAATCTACACAAGAATGGTAGCGTGGTGGACAATGGCTCCCGTTCACAAGGACGCAGTAAGTGGCCGTTGTAGAATTTGAACGATGCAAGTGCAATGGAGTAGGAAGGGGTGAAAACACTTGTAGCTGAGGGAGAAAGTCCGCCTGAATGCGCGAAGACAGAAAAGGTTGATGCTGAGCCGGAGATGAGTGTGGGGAAAGTCTTTGCGCGTTTTTTTGAGGTGGACAGTCTTAAAATGAAAAAAAAACTTCCTACCAGTACGTAGTCTTGTCGCAATGCACTTGTTCGCGAAATCCTTGACACCAAACAGCTGATAAGAAAGGCGGTGTTTTCTTCCGAGCGAGAAAGGCGGTGTTTTCTTCCGAGCGATTAGCTTCCTTTGTTTCTTGTCGGGTGAAGGAAAGCTTCTTCTGCACGCTTGGGTTCGTGATAGTGACCATGTAGTCCTCAGAATCGTCGCCAATCAATTTGTAGTAATTGAGGCGGAAACGGCGGAAAAACGTAAAAGTATTTATTGGGCTACATGGTCGTGGAGCCAGTTCAGAAGCTCCACAAGGCTCAGCAGCAAGAACCAACTGACCAGAAGTACAGGGTTCCTAGGCAACATAGAGATTCTACAGGTGACATCATAGAATACACTATGTACATTAAAAGCTGTCTCAACACTGTAAAACAAATCCAAAGCACTTTAACATTACACATCACTACAAGGTATTACCTTCTCTTTCCTCCTTTCCTTTATTTGCTCCCCTGTGAAATGGATCCAAAAAAGAAAACCACTTTTGCGTCGTCTATTCTGACATTTTTTAATTTCTAAGTGCAGCCTCGGGGTGGAGAGAAATAAAACATTCAAAATATGAAAAATAAATAACTAACTAACTAAAGCAAAACAGAGTGGTTGCAAGGTGGCCAGATTGATTTATTCACACCTAAACACATTAGCGCCACTTTACAGTGTTTGCCAGTGAAGCACTACTTTTGTTTTCTCGTCTCTCTTTGAACAACATTGTTTTCCCTGGGTGGGAAAGGGCACTATTCCTGGAGGTACTGAAATACCTGCTTGATGGGTGAATTGGAAAAAAAACGTGTACAGCGGCTGTGCGTTCACGAATGTGGTCTTTTTAAACCATACTGCTGACGTTTTGTAAGGATATAAGCAATGGGTATTGAAACGGGTCCCTTCTGGGCACTGTAGTCATGGCCTTAACTTTTCAGGCAAAAGCACTCACTCATTTCTGAATAATGAGTGTAAAAGGAAAAAGGTAACCATGTTGTTCCTGCTTATATTTCACATGCTTTACTTAATCTTGCATTCCCTATGAGTGTTTTCTTTTTCTTGGACTTTAATTTTTTTTTAGGCAGCATATTGCTCGTCTAGTGCGTAATTTGAATTGAGCCACATCCAGGTGTTTATAGCGGGTCAGTGCAGTGCAAGTTTCTCTCAGTGGGGCAGTATGGTGTTCAGTGGGGGAGAGGATGTGGCACTATGGTCAGAGCTGCTGAATTTGGAACTGGGGAACCAGGTTCAGCCTTCATGACCAGTCCACCAGACCACTCCCCCTGAGGGAGCACATTCCCATGCTAGACCTTAGAAGGCCCCGCAAGATCTTAAAAGCCCTGGTGTCTTAGCACCAGCAGGTGGACCCTAGCAGTGTCAAGTGTGGGTTAACCTTGAAGGCCTGTCCGCCCCAATTCATTCTGAAGTTCACCTCCAGTCTTGCAGGCAGGCCTATGAAGTAGCACACCAACAGTGACAGTGACTCTGTCACTGAGGTCACAGGACCCTTGAGCAGGGTGGCTCTAGGGCAGTGCGACCGCACCGGGCGCTGACTTCAGGTGGGGGCATTGCGTTTGCAAGTATAATATGGTTTTAAAAGCACTTGCTGCCTCCTTCCTGGCCACCAACAATTTTTGGCAACAATAAAAATGTCATGATAACTCCAGTGATTAATGTTCTTAGTAGAGAGAGATGGAGTTTTGTCTAGTGGAAGTTTTGACTCATGGAAAGGAAGCACAGAGGATTAATGTGCCTGCTGCTAAGAACATGTACCATGCAGATCACAAAGTGCACATAATGTAAATAGGTCAGTGGGTTACTGCTTTTGTCTGAGATACCCTATTGTTACTTGCAGTTAATAAGTTAAAATCCTAACATAGAACAGTGAGCTATTAACTGTCATGTAAGAGCTGCATGCAAACTGCAAGGTATAAATTAGAGCGTTATGGTTTTTTCTCCAGTCTTTGATTATCCGAATGTTGCAAAAAGGGTTCATTTGGGTAGAAATCATTTCTGATTATTAAAGAGAACCCCCAACCATGGTATTACGTTTTAAATTCTGAGTTTGTGTTTCTCCAGACCAATTACTATTACACTATGCTGTCTACTAGTATGGTTGTTATGTGACTCCTACACCTTGTAGTCCTTTGTCTTATGTAAAATTTCCTATACAGTGATTTACACACGTATGATTGATTGTCTCTGTGTAATATGTGTGATGTAAAGTGCTCTGACCACTAATACCCTACACTACCCTACACTGGTATTAGTGGTGCTGAAATATTTTCTGATACTTTATTATTTTGACATTTTTACACATGCTAACAGTCTCTGCAAAGATTTTTCCTTATTAGTACCAGTGGAACATACAACCGCAGCAGTGAGAAAGGTGACCAGTCAACCTTTGCAAAGGGCCCTCCCCTTCACAGCAGCACAAGTCACATTTTTAGTAACTTTTGATCCGTTTGAGCTATAAACAATTTATTAGTTAAGATCGTCAGATTATGCAGCAGATGATGTATTATGTGGCAAATATGGCAGAGCCATAATTATGTGGAAAACATTTGCAAACTAGGATATTTTGCCATTCATGTTTGAACTACTCTTGTGGAAAAAGGGAGAAGTGCTGATGACAGAAACTCCATGGCTGGGAGACACATGGCTTGCAATTCCACTTTTAAGGATATTTGGGACATTCTGTGATTGGAAACATGTCCCACTTTGTGAATGTATTTTAATGTCAATAACTCATATTAAACCTTAAATAAACATGTGTATCCATTGGTTAAATTAAATAACGTAATAAGCTGTAGCTGTTAGTGAAATGGGAAACCAATACTAAAAATTGGGATATTTTGCTCTTTCTGCCACACCTCTGACTCCGCCCACTGACCCAATCCACGGGTTATTCCCGCCCTCTGATTCTCCGCCCACAGTTCCCCTACTTTTTTCCCCCCACTTCGACCACTGATATGAATTGCAAAACGTGTTAGATCTGCACCCGTATGCAGGCATACTTTTAATTGGCCTCATCTGGTAGTCCTAGTGCTTATTTAGCAATGGCTAAACCCGCTACTATTGCTCTGCTGAAAACATCTCCATTGTGGAGGTCTGTGAAACAGTCACGCCATAGTCTTTTTATTCTTTAAAGAGACATGATTGTCTTGAGATTGACTCCAGAGCTTATACCCAGGACGGAAAGACCTTAACGAGAACTTAATTTGGGTAGAGCACTATTTATTGTTGTCTTTATCCTGCTTTCTTAGAGAGTGGACTTGTTATTCTGTTCCCTCTCTGTGATTATTAATGAAGAACTCATGGACTCGGAGGAAAAGTTACTTTCAATCCAAGTTCTTCTCCAGAGAAATCTTCCTTATAGTTCGCAGTGCCCCTTCTCCTCCAGAGAAAGAACTAGTAAATATTTTGTTCACAGGATCCTAAGTACCCCTCACATTTGAACTGACCTAAGTGCCATTAATAGAGCATGGTGGGATACTAGAGTTATATGCTTCCTTAAAGAAGCAGGGTCACTTTTTCCAGCCTCTGAAAGTGGCAGCCTAGCTAACTATCTGCACTGTCCCTGTTTTCTTTAATTTTTTTTTAATGATCTCTAATGCATGTTCAAAGTTAACATGAATTGATTGACCAGTACAAGCTTCACTAATGTCAGCTGCTCTGCTTTAATTGAGCCGCACTTTATTATCAACACCAGCACTTATGACAGCCTGCCACATTGTGGCGCTGTTTGTCTAATTTTTTGATGAGCATAACAACAGTTGTTTTAATAATATAATATACATTAAAATGTCTAATACCTGCCACCCAGAGCTATAAGAATAGCTTGGGCGGCAGGTATTAGTCATTGGTATTGTATATTAAAAGTCAGAATTGTCACACTTGTAGCAGTGTGAGGGTTAGTTGTGTTGGTACTGTCATTTGCAGCGCTGGAAGGGGCAATGGGTGGTGCAAGCGCAGCTGCCTCCTGACAAGGGCCCTGACACTTATTTTTTCTTAACAAACTAAGCACTGGCCAGCTGATCCTCTTCTTCCTTTAGCATACAGTGTACTTTTTAATATCATCTTCCAAAGCATTGATATACTTACATGGATTGTTCATCATTCACATCCAATTCATTTGTTGGAAGTACTGATCTGTTATATGTTGTGCTTCTGTGGGCCTTAACTTTAGTCTCGTGGTCTATCATTTCTTCACCTAGTAACCAACTTATAACCGTAAACTAAACTGTGGAGGTGAGAGACCCCAAAATGTCCCTTTATATACACGCAAATAGAAGCTAGATGGAGGGAGGAGACCATCTTGTCTCAGCTGATGCTACTTCTATATGTTTGACTCCCACACCGTATCTATTAACAAAAGAAATCTATCAATCACGCCTAATTTTACTTTGTCTGTTTAGATCTCACGGGGGTTCATCATCGTTCCTATTGCGGGCAGTAAACGCTTACATAACTATGTCCCATTGTTGTGATATTGGGTATTTCCTTAGCCCCCTATTATCTTCAGTATGATGCACCATACTCTCTGCTCTTGTATATTATTCGACCACATGTCTCCATCTGCTGCCGCATGGCTGTTGCCCTTCTCGTTATGAGCAGCGCAACATCAAAAAACTTGGTGTTTGATCTCAGTGACCTATTACACACTATTCAGTCTTATATAAGCCCCAACACCTTTTCCAGCTGGCTTGTCATTTCGCCCAAGCATTTTGCAGTTATCCGGCACTCCCACTTCTATGCCAGTAGCCCGCTTCTGTGCACCCACAGGGAGGGCAATCTGAACTCACTGCCTGAAATATACTTTGATGTGTCGTTGTGAACATATATGACCTGTGATGGAATTTAAATTGTTCGTATTTTACTCTTGCAATTCTCAACACTTTATGGGGATACACTACCAATAAAGCCCATTCCGACCCATTGAGTTGGGCTGTGTGCCTTTTAACGACATGCCCACTTTCTTTTTCGCCATCGTGTCTTGTTTACTGCTCGTGGCAGCTTGCTCGCCCTGGGCCATCTCTCCCTTCACCCTGCTCCCACCACCCCTCCGAGATCGCTGATTGTATTTTAAGTGATTTGCCCAAAATCACAGGATGTTGAGCCGACACCGAGACTTGAACTCCCGAGTCGGCAGCTCTGACCGCACGCCCTTCACAGCATGTTTGATGCCGTTTCATTGCTGTTTAGGTCTCGCCTACGCAGCGCGCATGCAATGCATAGGAGGAGACCTTTAGAAATCGATTCGGTTTTTGTGCCAAAAACGTGCCCGCAGTGCATTGCTGTCAATGGCAACGCGTGCACGTTTGAAGATTCCCTTGCGGGAGCGAGCTTTGGCAACATCTGTTTGTAATTAACTTCCAAACAGATGGTGCCCAAGGCTCGCTCCCGCAAGGGAATCACTGTGTGTTCTCTCGGCCGCACTCCCCCCACCCCTCCCACTTGTTAACCCGTTTGTTTGCTGGTTTTTTTACAGCGTGCGCGAGTTTGTACTTGTTTCATTTAATTTTAGGAGGCGAATGGACGTTCTCGTTTATCCTGGTCAGTAGACTTGGACTTCTAGTCTAAGGTTTTATGTAAACTTTCTTCTGTTTATTTTGTTTATATTAACATCATTTGTATAACATATTTCAGACTTCAGTATGACTTCGTAGCGCTCTGAGCTTTCTAAATGCGTGTATTCACACTGTTTTGAGGTTTCTTGGCACACCAGATTGAATCATCATATGTCTTTGTATTGCGGATTTTATGTCTTATGTCTGTTTCAGACATAACACATTACCTCTGCATTATAGCCACAATCAAACTCACAAAGGTGGATTTCTGCCGAATTTCCATTCCTGTGGGGCGAGATTGAAGCAGTGCTCATGCACAAAGCGCTTCATGTATGCGTTCCTGACGTACTTTCTAAATTAAACGGACCAGCCCGTGCCCTTTTCTCTTTCTGTAGCACTGCGAGGGGGTGGAAGGGCTGACCTCGAGCACACAGGGGGTCCAGGAAGTGCTGGGCTGAGGACGAGTGCTCGGGGAAGCCCAGCAGGTTGTCACCGAGCGACCACTGGCCTGTTTCAGAGCCTATCTCATGCCAGCTGTGTGCCCCATCCGGGGCAGGGGGCGCCATGGCAACCTTTTGTTGACTGTGAACAAGGGGACAGATGTGTAAGCGGGCATCAGCAGGGAGGAAAGGGGGCGAGTCCATTCATTCTGTTTGATGCGATGAGTGCGCAGTCCCCATTCCCTCCAGATGTTCGTCGTGCTGACTCGCCTCTGCTCTTGTGCAAAATATTGTTTTTTCGATAGCGACCGCATCCATGTGGCTCCAGGGCTGTGTAAGTCGTAGTCTTCGTTCTAAATGAGCTCGTGCGTTCCCGCATTACCATTCACCAAATAGTGAGTCACCCAAGCTGGGGACGTGAACCTGTGACCAGTAGATCGATCAGCTTCCCAGATCGCGCCATGTGGCAACCGCATCACGTTTCAGGGCCTTGTTTATTTTTTAGCAATTCAATATTTTTAGCTGGTTGGTTTAGTTGAGGTGAACCAAGACAACCACTCTCACAACTGACTCTCTTGTAAAAGGAAAACATAGGGCTGGTAACAGGGTGTCCCACTGACATTAGCACTCACTACTTGTATGTTGCCAGTGAATATGTGTTGTTTTCGCTAACTTGAAAACATCAGAGCACTTAACCTGGGTCCCATTAGCTGCTTTCCCCTTGACCCCAATGTGTGGGATCCTGGGAAAGACACCTTGTTGTTCTGTACCTAATTTCCTTGTTCTTCCAAAATTAGAAGCCAGTCCGTTTGATCTCTGTGCTATAATAGGACTCCCCATTCAATGGTCTCCACATCAAGTGCATGAACCCACCAAGCTGTCATAATGTAGACTCTTTGCTGTAACAGAGCTTCTTGGAACACTAGGACCACAAGACACAGACTGACCATTGTGCACTAACAACTTGAAGACCATGTTTTATCATGCTGCCTAAAAGCACTCCACCTGCTTCCAGTCAAAGCCAGAATAAAATTCAAGATTCTTTGCACCGTTCACAAAGCCTTGTCTGGTAAAATGCCTAACTACTTGCCAAACCTAACTCTGTGCTTCTCCCTGAGAGAAACATCATGAGCTGCCAACATGGTCCAGCAACAGCCTTTCAGCGGACATCGCCCATAGGCAGATACAAGGTAGTTCAAGGCCTCTTACTGTAGAACGGCTTCAACCCCTTTGTGAGGTCCAACCCCAATTTACACGTGTTTATTTGACACTCCTAATGGAAACTGAATTGTTCAGACTCGCTTCTTAAGTGGACGCCCCATATTGTCTGGTGCCCTGATCTCAGAATATTAGCTGAGGGCTCAACCCTCCCTGACTGGGATGTGTTTTTACCATCACATCCCTCTTTCATGAGAATGGATAATGTTCTTGTACATTTTGCACGTTGAAGTAAGCCAAGTTTACACAACGTGCCCAGTAAAGATAGAGGTAAGCGAACCACTGGAAGTTCCAACCAGGCTCGAGTCAACTGCCTGGCTCTGCTCGAGGTCCTCCAGGAACTTTGAACTCGAGATGAGCTGAACTTTCACGGCATGCAATGTTACCTGGTGGCTACAGCTGCCGACCATGTATCATCTGGAGCCGGGTTTAAATTAGGGCTTAAGCTCAGCATCCTATGAATCCCAGCAAATCTTCCTGTGCCAAATAAAAGAACATATAACACAGTCTCTACCTATTGTGAAGCGCTGTTATGTCATTGGTCAAGGTTCTTGCTACGAAAAACTGCCCAAATAAAATGTGGATTCTGCCCATCGCCCAAACTATGATCTCCCACTCAAAGAATTAAACACAAAGCATCAACCTTTGATGGCAGAAAGAGATACCAATCTAGTGACTGAATTGCTCAGGGTGAAACTGGAAAATCTGGAATCAATCCCAGCTTCCCTGCTTGACCAAACTGTGTGATCCTAGGTAAATACTTTATTTCAGCAAGCACTGTTTTTGTTCATTATCACCTATGATACCACCTTCAAATACTAGAATTCAGGATGTTCTCTGTACAAAAAATAGTCTTGTGCTTAATTTAATAGCCTATATATAGTAGTAATCTCGGCCACCTATACTGTATACATAACTGACTTGCCTCTTAGTTCACTAATTGTATTGTCATTATTGCTGGTGAAGGAGTGTTTGCCAGTTCCTGTTTAAAAACGGCAGTTTTTAAGAAATGCTTTTCAAATAATCTAATGTACTAAGGTGAAACGCTTTCACGTGTTAAAGAAATACACTTTCTTAATTATTTTTTTTATAAACCAATTTTATTGATTTTTTGATATAAGCATAAATCAGTACAATGGAAACAGAATCACACAATCTAAGAGAATTGAGTCGTATGCAGTGCATTTCCACAGTCATTCCAGTACGTAATAAGCACACCACTTGCCCCATATTTTGTGAAACTTTTGTGGGCAGCCCCTCGCAGCATAGATGGGTTCCTCTTGTTTTGCACGCCAGTCCATGCCGGCACCCCAGACAGCTAGTGCCCAGGGGCGTGGCTGAGGCCTAAGCCCGGGTTATGTCTCACTTGGTTATGAGTGTGCCAGCCCTACCAAAGCTCATTCTATCCTAGGGCCACCCACGCCCTCCGTATCCCCAACAAGGCAACTCGGGTGTGGGTTCTGTAGAATGCCCCGACACTCATCAGAGTGCCTGGAAGCTCTTTGCCCATTAGGAAACAATCATCGGACAAGTCCATACCATGTGCAACAAGCATTTGCATAGCCAATAGGTCTCGCTTTTGGGACCTTATAAGTATTTAGTTATGCAGCACAATATCCTTGGTGCAACAACATCAACTGTTGCATGGCTAAACACTTATAAGGTCCCAAAGGCGAGACCTATTGGCTATGCCAATGCTTGTTTTTAAATGTTGCCAGATGGAGTAATTTATAAGCTCAAATGCTGTTCCAATCACATTGTGTGCCGTCTCTCCCCACCCCCTCACCGCTTTCATTTTCACCATTGCGTCTTGTTTCCTGCTCGCCCTGTGCCATCTCTCCCTACCCCTTCAGCCCACACCCACCACCCCTCGACCATTGCGTCTTGTTTCCTGCTCATAGCAGCCTGCTCGCCCTGTACTGTCTCTCCCTATCCCTATACCCAACCCCACCACATCTCCGAGACTGTGCTTCTATTTTAAGTGATTTGACCAAAATCACACTCCGCTTGCTCATCAGCGACTCAGCACCCTGAAAGCTGCGGGGCCGCACAATATGCTGCATTACTAAAAATCCTTATAAGGTCCCAAAGGCGAGACCTATTGAATTGAAAATGCTTGTTATGGTCTGGCTTGACAGCGCAGCTGTCACCAGGAAATTGTGTGAGCATTACTAGCCATTTCATTTGTCAAACTTCTGAAACGCAAAATGAAATTTAGTTTATGACTTTGTCTATTTTTCTTTTTCTTGTGGACAATTAAGTGTTGAACAGACCAGTGAGTGAGAGGATGGAACACCCTTTCAACGGCAGATGCCCCCTTGTCACTGTTAGTGGGTTAACATTAACACTGTTGGATAAACACATGGGTGTGTTAAAAAGATAGTTCCAGGACAACGCGAGCCACAGCGGCTAAAGTGCCCGAAGAGACACTGAAAAAGAACAAGCATTGGCATAGCCAATAGGTCTCGCCTTTGGGACCTTATAAGTATTTAGTTATGCAGCACAATATCCTTACTGCAACAACATTAACTGTTGCATGGCTAAACACTTATAAGGTCCCAAAGGCGAGACCTATTGGCTATGCCAATGCTTGTTTTTAAAGGGAGGGATGGTTAGTGTAAAGCCATTATGAGCAATAAGGTAAGGGCCCAATTTTTAAAGAAAGACAAAAAAAGTGCACCCGCAGATATATGCCCTTTCATTCTTGCCAATTTATGACTTTCAAAAATTAGAAAACTTTTACCAAAGTATGCTTGGAAACCATACTCCTAGCAAACGTATAAGTATTTCTTTTTCACATGAGCAAATATACATGGTCCCAGATTTTAATCCTAGCAGGTAGACTCAGCCTTTCTTCTTTCCAAGATTGATAACATGAGTACCATTGATTTGGGTAACAATAAGCCAAGAGACCGCAGGGTGAAAGTGCACCATCAAGAAATACATGTGTATAAACATGCTGTGTTATCTTATATTTGCTGATGCGCACATCTGCTGTGCGATTGCAAATTCATCCTTTCTACATCCCCTTTTCCGCCCCACCTGTGAATTATTTTTTTACGCCTGCTCTCGCCAGGAGTAAACTTCCAACTTTTTATTGTGTGAGAAGCGTAAAGAGGAGTTGCTGAATACCCTTCAACGTGGAAGTTAGCGAGTGTGAACATACTCACAGGGAACTCCAACTCTGGATCTACTGCATAGTCAATGAGCGTATCAAAGCTTTGACATATTGAGAATGCTGCCATAATTTGTCACCTCACTACTTGGCACCAGCAGGGACAAGCAGATTTTTTTTTTTTTTTTTACAGGATCTGTAGTTTTCTGACAAATTGCGGCCCAAGGGCAGGTAGATATATTATAAAATTCCACACCCCTGAAGAAGGAAGAGAAAACAAAATAGAGGAAAACAGTAATAGAGGAAGAAAGCATGGACTAAAAAGAACTAGTAGGAGTATGATAAAAGGACTGGAAGAAGAGGTATGAGATGGAAGCAAGACTAAGCAGTCTTGGGTATTCAGCAACCCCAGAATTCTGCAAAAATCGTGGCAGGCGTGCTAGGAAAAACTTTGGGCCCTGTACTTAAAAGTTTACAAATTCAGTACTAGAGTGTTGTGCTCTAAGCATCTCCTATAGGTGTGCATCAACAATCCCCACAGGTGGGCTGGAAGGTGCAATGGATTGAAGCGGTCAATGGGTATTGCAGTTTGCCCAGTTCTATACCATAAGGCATTACCCTGCCATAGTCATCTAATTGACCATCCATAGACTGCTTGGGCGCAGACCCATCAGCAAGAGTGGGTTTGCATCCACATAGAGGGGCAAAAATACAGAAAGTATCTGTACAGTGGTAGCCGAATGGCGCATCTCTCAGAGCTAATCACATATACTGCTGCTAAAGTAGTATTTGCGGTTATCACTCAGGGAAAGCCCTGCAATGGCATCTACGGAGCACTCTAGGCACTGACCCTTTTGTTGGTTTAGTGACCATGCATTTAATTAATTACCAATAATGTTGGTGCACAATTTAGTCTACAATAATAAGGCATTTGCATTTTTTCAGATTTAATATTTTCTCCAGAATAAATTATTTGTGTTTTACAGTAATATTTTAATCTCTTTGTTGACACGAAGGTGATCCCTGTGTGCCTCATGACTCTTAAACCCATGTGCACAGCAATGAGTCTAGTATGTGCGTACTGCTATTTGCAAAATCTATATCCGGTATTATGATACAAAGAGTAAAAGGCATATTCTTAAAGTACTACATAATGATGTAGATGTTTCAAAGTGTTCCGTCACTTTTTGACTTGACACAAAGATACGGAAAAAAAGAATATATCAGATTTCCACCTCCATGCTTGCCAACTGCACACCTAGTTTGCAGGCACTGACATTCATTTGCCAACCCAATGCGCTCTGAAAGTTGTAGTCCTGGTTTGAAGACGTAAGCCCAGGAATGACAAGTCTCCTGAAGACTTGGTATTAGTTGTAAATCCTGAGCAGGCCAGTCACTCAAGTGGCCTGTCTATTCAACTGCCTTAACTCTTTACCAGATTCCTCCCTACTGCACCACCTACCATTCTGTATCTTTCCGTACATTCTTATCAAGGTAGCAAAAGTGACTACATAACACAGACGTCGCTTATGTTTCCCCCCCCCGCCCCTTTCAAAAGACATGAAAAGTACAAATGGCACCAAGCAAGCATAAAATCCTTTCACTTTTTAGACTACAGCCTTCACTGCTGTAAAAAGTCCTTATTTTAACAAAATAAACATTTATATTTTATAAATAAAACAACTTTGTCCTCTTGAAAACTCTTTTCATATCTTTCTTTAACATTTGGACATGTGATCCCACATCAGTATTTTCTCTGGAACCACAGGTACTGCCTATATGGACAAATTATTGCAAAGGTGTGTCTCTATACAGGGGTGAGGCGGATTCATTTTGCGCACCAGCAGCCGACAGCGCCATTGCTGTACTACCGCTGTCAATTTGTTTTCTCTTATGCGCCATATATTACTTGCAAGTTGCTTGTGTGCAAAACTTTGATCTTCGCGCCCAACGCTAGTACGTAATGTCAGCTGAACACACACATTACTAAGGGTTCGAAAAGAACTATTGCTTTTGGCGGCACCTGTGAAGGTATTAAGTTTGAACAACTTTTAGACCAACACGAATAAGCAGTCACTTAAAAGTTGTGATCATCTAGCAAAGGCACCCCATACTGAGTTCTAACCCCACTGTTGGTTAAGTGGGAACTTGCACAGTTCACTTCCCGACCTCAAGAGCCTTCTCCGGCCAAGGTGGATGCCCGGTTCAGAACAGATCACTAGGGCAGGGAGCCTGGTGATAAACTAGGTAAGTCACTTTCGGTTTCCTTCAACTCCTCGTAAGCACAATGTCTGAAGTTCTGTTCACAGCGGTGTTCTGGTGTCTGCAAATATCTTCAAAGTACTACCAGAAGGGGGTTAAGGAAGCTAAACGGGGCTGTAAGCTTTAAAGTCAGTGACTTGAAGGAGCGAAAATCCGAGCGAAAATCTCAAAAAATGTGCAAAGATGCAGCACTGTTTGCCCTAGGGTAGTTAGCCAACAACAGCCTCAGCAAAAGTCCTGAGGTCTTGGCAGAGAATATGTTTTTACCCAAGAGGAAGGAAAGAGCAAAAAAAACAAGCGCGCGCTCGCGCTGAACTAGGTAAAAAAATAAAAAGACGAGGAGAGGAGGCAGCAGCAGGGGAGGGAGAGAGGGAGGGGGCCGGCGCCTGTTTGCCTTGCGGGAGCGAGCAGGAACCATCTGTCAAAGCTCGCTCCCGCAGGAGAATACGCCAAACGTGCACGCGTTGCCATTGAAGGCAATGCAATGCGTGCACGTTTTGGCACCAAAACTGAAGCGCTTTCAAAGGTCTTTTCCCTACGCAGCGCATGCGCGCTGCGTAGGCGAGACCTAAAAACAGTGTACTGGCACACCCGTCCTGTCCCCATCCTCACCCTAAAGGTTGGCGTTGTTTAGATGGAGTTCCTGAAACGAGCCCTGCCATAAACAAGTGCAGCACATGCTGCAGGTGCTGCCAGTGCAGCTGAGCGTGCTGCGACGACAGGTGAAAAGCTTGTGCTCCCCTTCAGAAACCTTCCAAGAAACTAGAGACAGATCTGGCGCTCTCGCTTGCCCCACTCCGAAAGGAATCCAATCTAGTAACAGGGAGGAGGAGGGGTGGGCAATGTCTCTGCCGCCTCTAACGTATCCGTATTGTTCGCTTTTGGCCTGGCAGCTACGAGACACGCTGCTGTGGCGATGCCTCTACATCACGCATCGCATCTCATAACATGCTCAATGCAGAAACAGCGTCCGACTTGCTTTAAAAGAAAATAAAACCGGCCAACAAAAATTTACAGAGACCGTTTTGCTCTTTTTTCAGAGCACCCGAATTTGAAATTACGGGCATCGCACATTCCTGCCAATCTAAAGATGGAAACACATTTTGCAAAACTGTAAAAATTGGGGGTTCTGATTTTGTAGCATGTAGTTTTCAGGCGGGAAACTCACGAAATTTGAAGCCAAAAATGGCTTTATTTTAGCTGTCTCCCTCCTAAAATTGCCTCTGCTCCAGTAGAAGTCAGTGGGGAAAATAGACTCCCCCGATTTTTTTTTTCTTTTTGCGCAAAATCTCCCACTTTCCTGTTCTAAAATGTTGACATGTATGGATGATTGAGAGTTTCTCTCATTTGCGCCATGCATAACCCTAGGGAAGCGACTGAGCATCTTAGTCTAATACTAGAGCTCTACTTAGTCTGTGTCCCACATAAACTTGAGTACAAACCTGCCAACTTAAAATACATTTTAACTGTGCGAGAAGAAGTGAGGGTGGGGCTTCATCCCAGCTCCCCACCCCCAAAAAAATACAAAAGCTTGCTGAGTCTACTGCTGATGTTGTTGATGGGAAGAAGTTAGCCTCAACTAAAAAAATTTCCTAATTGGGTATTTTATTTAATCAGCACGATTCATGGGCTCAAACCATCTCCGCCAAGAAATTGGCGTTTATTAGGTCAACTACAGCCCTTATAACTTTTGCAAAAAAAACTAGGTAGGAAACCACCCACAGAGCTCCTGCAGATATACAAGGCCAAGTGTATCACCACGGCGATATACGGGGCAGGGGTGTGGAGCTTTGTAAATACCCTCCCACTACAAATTGTAGAAAATTATTTTCTGAGGTATATCTTATCTGTACCACCTAGTACCTCTTCTTACGTTTGTCATGAGGAGCTGGGTCTCCCATATATAGCTGATCTTATTAAATTAAAGCCAATACTTTTGTGGCACAGGATTTGGTGTAAAGACCAAAATAAGCTAAACAGGGAGATCATCCAAGACAGTTTAAGGCTGGAAGGGGCTTTAAAGATTCCCTGGATTAGATTTGTACGTGATTTTATGAATGATCTGGGACACCCGGAATATTTTTTAAACCCAAGCTCTATGCTGGCGATTCCTAGAAAGATTTTAAAGAAAGAGGGCCTCCAACTACTGGATTCTATTCGAATGGCGGGGGAAATTTCAAAAACAAGTGTGAGGCAACACCAGTTACTACGTACTACTTTAGGGATGGAGCCTTATTTATCTTTCGTGCCTGGTGGTTTTGATAGGTTGCTCCTAACTAGATTCAGATTGTGCAATGTCCATAGATTAGTGTCACTACCAAAATTGAATGACTGGTCCCGTGTGTTACCACTGTGTCCTTGCGACAAAAGTTCGGAACAATCTACTATTCATTTAGTCCTGTTTTGTAAATTTTATCATGAACTAAGGAAAGTGTGGATAATTCCATTTAAAAAAAATCTAGGGTTGAGGCAATGTCGCCCAGCCTTTGTTACTTCAGCTATTGGAAAATGAGCACATAGCATGGAGATTAGCAATGTTTTTAAAGAAAGGTGCTTCTATACAGGAAATGTATTATAATTGATGAGCCATAATTATTACCTCAATCTGTAAAACCTGAGAAGTGTTTACCATTTTAAAATTTTGTAATTTAATATGAAATGTGATAGTTTTTTTATTTTTATGTGCTTTTATGTCTGTTTAAAAAAGCAGCCGAATAAAGCTTTCTTGATTGATTGACATCCTCAATGCAGAAACAACGTCCGACTTGCTTTGAAAGAAAATAAAACCGGCCAACAAAAATTTACAGAGACCGTTTAGCTCATTTTTCAGAGCACCCGAACTTGAAATTACGGGCATCGCACATTCCTGCCAATCTAAAGATGGAAACACATTTTGCAAAACTGCAAAAAATTGGGGGTTCTGATTTTGTAGCATGTAGTTTTCAGGCGGGAGACTCACGAAATTTGAAGCCAAAAATGGCTTTATTTTAGCTGTCTCCCTCCTAAAATTTCCTCTGCTCCAGTAGAAGTCAGTGGGGAAAATAGATACCTCCGATTTTTTTAATTCTTTTTGCGCAAAATCTCACACTTTCCTGTTCTAAAATGTTGACATGTATGGATGATTGAGAGTTTCTCTCATTTGCGCCATGCATAACCCTAGGGAAGCGACTGATCATCTTAGTCTAATACTAGAGCTCTACTTAGATAGTCTGTGTCCCACATAAACTTGAGTACAAACCTGCCAACTTAAAATACATTTTAACTGTGCGAGAAGAAGTGAGGGTGGGGCTTCATCCCAGCTCCCCACCCCCCAAAAAATACAAAAGCTTGCTGAGTCTACTGCTGATGTTATGGGGTGTTTTCCAAAGCTGTAATGGACATCAGCTGTTCATAGCTTCCAAGGACAAACTGGAAACCCTCTCAGTTCAGCTCAGTCTCAGCTCATCCTCCCTATCACCATGTGATATCGGCTGTCCCCTAGGTGAACGTGTGAAGGGAGCCAATATCATGTGACACAGGGGCACCATGTGAGTTGGCAGGCCTGTGTTTTTAATTAAGCAGGGAACTCAACACTTAACGTTTTTATACCTAACAGATACAAGTGACACTTTAAAAATCGAAAGGAGGAAAAAGGTTGGCTTGGCAATTACAGCCAAGAAACAGAAGGAATTTGATATATAACGTACACCCATGGGCAGAGGCTGAGGACAAGAACACAGCCCAGACACACTTGAACCCTGCATTACCACAGGATCATAGCTACCAAGGTTTCAGATTGCTATGTGTGACATAATTGTATTGTAATTAGTGTAAGAGTGACATTTCAACGACTATCAGTGACACTTTCTCCCGAACAGAATCAAGCATTGAAGACTAGGGAAATATATAGATATCAGAAATTGCACTAATTTGAGCAACAAGAAACTCCAATAAGATCTTAAAACTGCTGCAAAGCACCAGAAATGGAAGGCATTAACGTTACTAAGCCGCAAGTCGATTATATTTGCAACATGGCATGCGTGTCTTTCAGAAAAGAATCGTTGGCGTTTGAAAGATAGGTCTTTGCTGGCGTTGTCAGAAATATCCCTATGTGGCGAAAGAGGCTTAGAGGACTAGACAGTTTAATATGCCTTTCAGGTTCACAGTCACACTTGGTCGCAGCGCGTTGCCGGCAGCCTCGGCTGCAGCCATGCCAGGGCTTCTGAGATGCACAGTTATGTAACATGACCGGCACCTACTGACTGCATTCAGCTGCCTGATCGTGCGCTGCCTGCCTCTAAAAAGGAATTATTTGTAAGAAATTAACACACACACTGCTGCACTGCAGCAAGCACTGACTACAGTCACTTCAACTTGCGATGCTGACTCAGGCTGCGAGCCATGAGAATTCGGGTTTGCCGCCCGCCTCTTCAGTGAGTCCAGTGACAGAGTCCTGGCCGCTGCAACGGTCACTCCGTCTCCAGTCCCTCACTAATTGAATTTGTGGCACTGGGGTCAATTATATGAATGATTTTACATATACTGCAGCTGAGCCACGTGGCGGCCAGTGCGAGCAGGCAGCGCTGCACCACGATTTTCTGCAAAACCGGCCAGCCTCCCACAACAAACTCCGGCAGAAGTGAGCACTACAGGACGGACGTGACGTCCCCGCGGCGTCCAAGTCCAGCTGTGTGTCGCAACCTGACTGGGCTGATGTCTCTGTAGTAGCCATTGGGCACTACCTCAACATGACGTCCCTCAGTCTGGGAGCTGCGCCATGGGGAAATCAAATCTCCAAGTTGATACATTGTAAAATACAGCAAATGTTTAAAATGCAACCTTTGTAAGGATAAAAACGCATGACAATTAATACATAAATACTGCAAAAACATCTTTAAAAATACTGTATTAAAAAGCGTTGGGGCTCATCCTTATAAAACCTAACAAACAAAAACCTCCATATAAGGGTCCGCTATGTAAGTGGGGAATAATAGGGACCACATTAATCTAATCCTATTTTATTCAATTTACATGAACAGTACATTTGTAAAATAGCTCACTGTCACAGTTTAATTTCGCAAGTTAGCAAATTACACCCCTGCCAAAAACCGAGATAAAAAGCAACAGATTTTTGGTGAATCCAGAAGTTGAAGGTGTAAAGTAAGGCTGGTCTCACTTGATAAAAATTCAAAGGAGCAAAAAGGAGGCGAATATACTTTCGTCTTAAGACTGACCAGTTAGGACAAAAAACAATATGCAAAGTGTCTAGTGCAGAAGTCTTGTCACTTGTGCAAAAAGGACAGTCTAATGGCATATGCCACCCCCTCAGCAGCTGTGGAAACAGGTATAAACGGAAGTAAGTTAGCAATCTTCTATGATCAGCCGTCATATCCAAGGTTAAGTACATTTCCATTTTATTAATGGATTTCATCTTCATAAAGTGCTTATAACTATCTTTGGATTGAGCTACTTGTAGCCTAGCTTCGCAAGTAGTTAATCTAAAAGCCTCTTTCGCCGAACCTATGTCCGATTTACTAATCAGCTCTGGGGTACTGAACAACTGGGGTTTACCCAACACCCCCAGGGTTGTTTTAACGTAACTTAACCATGGTATGTGATGACTTGGTTCCAAATTCATGCAATCAATCACGATCCTTCTGTTAAATTCCAATTCACTCTTAAGCCATATGGAGAGCCATAGAAGTATTGGGCGGAGTCGAATAAAATCAGTTATAAAATTTGCTCCCATTTCTTCTTGAACAATTTCAGCTGAGACACTCTGGGGAATTCTTAATAGCTTTTTAAAAATGTTGATTTCATCACCTTGAATTGAACTGCAAGGCTTGTATCCCCAGATTTCCGCACCAAACGCCACCGTGGGAACACACTTTGCATTGTAAAGATGTAAAACAGATTTAATATGACTGTGTCCTAAACACCTACTAAAGGAATCTATCCCATGAGCTGCCGTATTAAGGGATTGTATATGTGCTTTAATCAGTGGTCCCCAAGTCAGTTGGATGTCCAGCAGGATACCAAGGTAACAAAACCTATCCATTTTTCCTAAACAATGATCCTTGATATAGTTTGCTTTTAATTTCTTATTCCTTGTCGTGCCAGGTTTCATAGTATAGAACTTAAGATCAATAATTTTCAGTCCTAAGTCCTCCATAAATTCACAAAAGAGATTTAATAATAACTGTAGGCCATTTGATGTCCGCGCAATTAAAACAGAGTCATCTGCATACAATAATCCCGGGACCATTGTGGTTCCCTCCATTGGTACATCCCGGCAAGGCTCCTTTAAAAACTGGTCCAGCCTATTGATATACATTATAAATAACATCGGGGCAAAAATACAGCCCTGACGGTCCCCCCGCCATAATAAGTGCGTAGTGCATTCTCCCTGAGGGCCATATCTCACAGAGGCTTCTAGGCCCGTGTGCAAATGAGACAAAAAAGATACAAACGGCTCTTCCACCCCATGTCCCTCAACACAGCCCACAGCTTAGATCTATCCACTGTGTCAAAAGCTGTGCTGAGGTCCATGAAGGCTAGATGTATATTTCCCCCTTTAACAGTTGGATATTTGTTAATTACCAAATGAAGGTTAGGATTCTGTTCAATGGTCCCCCGTCCTGGCCTGAAATCATACTGGATAACTGAAAGAATTTCTCCATGATCAGACCAGTCCACTAGTCTTTTTGGGAGACTCCTGCCAAAATACCTTAACTTCAGAATCTAAAAAAGACATAGGCCGGTACATGCTGGATCATCTCGATTGCCCTTTTTAAAGACTGGTACGATGATTGATTGTTTCCAGGATGTGGGGATATGACTGCGGGCTACAGAATTAAAATGTTGAGCGATTATAGGAGTCCAGAGTTCCACACATGATTAAAAAAGATCCCCGGGTACCCCATCAGGCCCTGGCGCTTTTCCTAAGGAGGTTCCCAGTATGCCAGCTCTTACCTCCTCTAATTGAAATACCAGCAGCGGCCCCTCTTCTATCAGTGTCAATGAGTAATGTGCGCAATTACTGGAGTAAATATTTTCAAAGTGCGCCACCCAATCTTTAGCTGGAATCATTTACCTCATGTCTTGTGGGGTTAGTTCATTAAAAAGAGGGTGGTTCACAATCCTCCAGAAGGCTAAATTATTTCTCTTTGCATGCTTCCTTTAGTTCCTCCCATGCCGTTTTTACAAGTTGGCTCTTCCTATCCTTTTGTGCTTGCGCATAATTCCTTCTGGCAGCTATAATTGCCGTCCTATTCCTAGGTTTTAGTTTGAGGGCCTGCTTTAGATCTTTATGGGCCTTCGAACAAAGCCTATCAAACCATTTGGGTCCTGCCTCCTTTGCTTTCAATTTCAGGTTAAGTAGCTCTTTTTGTACCTCTCTGCATATGTTGACATACGTATCCAGAACAGCCTGATCTGGGGAGTTGGAATTTAGGCAGACCTCGAAGTAACAATTACAACCTATGATCAGCTTCCTTAAAAAATCCTCAGGGACTATCCTGCCCCAACTTATTCGCCTACCCTGCTCTTTTAGTATAGGAGGGTTGCTGTACCTGTTCTGAATCTTCTTCCCCAAACCTCTCAAGCCAAATTTGGCCAGAAGGGGATTATGGTCGCTAAAAATGCTCCAAAAAGTCCTGAACCCCAGGGCGCCAGAGAGCCCAAGGCAAGATGGCCACACTTTAGTGTCGCTCCGCCGGCTGAACACATAATCTGTCAATAATCCTGAGGAAAAAAACTGCCATCCAGAACAGATGGAAGGAGCAAGCAACTGAGAAAGGCACTGCGGATCACATATATATGCGGGGGATCCAAAACGATTTTTAAATAGTTGCACAATGAGAATGACGAAAACCGCTCATGAGCGGTAGAAAATGGCAGCTGCCTGCTGAGAAACATCAGAGGAGAGAACGACACCGCCGAAGTGAACCTGGCGAACCACGCTGTTAACAGCGTGGCAGAACAACTAGCGGGGGAGAAAGTGAAGCATCGGCCTGCACCACCTGCCTGGCTGTAAGTGCACCCACCCGGGAACCGGGCCAGAGATCCTGCGAGTGTGAGGACGGCGTTTTGGACTGGGCTAAAGGCTTCCCCAGCAGCCCGACGATCCGGTAAGAAGAGCAGCAAGACGCTCCGTGGCACCGCCCGCCCATCACCGTACGGGTGACGGTGATTAAACTTAACGGCGGGGAAGCGGCAGCCGCGAGTATGAGGGGGCAGTGCCGTTCCCTGCTAAACAGAAGAGCGCGGTAAGCGGCGGGGCAGACAGGGAGCAGCAGGCAACACCGTTGTGGAAGAACGTGCGATAGGCCTGAGGAGAGCATAGAGACTAGGCCTCAGTTTAAAAAGAGCGGATAAGAAGAGCTGCACTCAATAAATAAAGTGTAGGCAGAGAGCAATGCCTGGAGACAACAGTGAGCCCTACGGGAACAACGTAGGAACAACGCAGAAACAGATCGAACAGGTGCAGGTATAGGAAGCCCCAGGCATGTATACTGCTTAGGGTGTCCAGAGAGAGGAACATTAGTGAGACATAAGCGAAACTGCGCTTACCGCTATTAGGAGCCGATCTATTAATGGCTTGGAGTGTACTGAGGACCAGCTACTCCCCATACGTGGTGGACAGAGGAGGCCATGGGGAAAACTGACAAGCAGCAAGCGAAGACTGCGTTTGAGGCGCGCAAATCTACTAAAGCGCAGCACGCGCTCTCAGGGTCAGAGCAAGAGTTCATGGTGCCGAGATCCATGGCATTGGAATCCACCCTTTTAGAAATGCAGAAGAGCCTACACACAATTGATGGCAAAATAGACGCCCTAAATCTGCGCATGGACCATATGGCGGCGAAACTAGATAAACAAGGAGCCAGACTGGAGGAGGCAGAACAGCGCATCTCAGTGTGGAGGACGGCCTACAGGCAACTGCCACGAAATGCTCAAGCATGGAAAAAGTACTAGCCGTGCTACAGGCCAAAAATGAAGGTTGTGCCGAAATAACCTCCGGATCACAGGAATACCAGAATCCACCAATACAGGCAAGATGGAGCAATATATTGAACGTATGTTACTAGAGCTATTCGGTGGAGAACAACTATCCCACGTCCTCATTGTTGAACGAGCGCACAGATCGCTAATGGCCCGGCCTGTGCCAGGGACACCACCGCGCCCAATCATAGCTAAACTGCTCAACTATAGGGACTGTGATACAGTTTTACGATTGTCGCGCAAGAAGTAGAACATAACCTACCAAGGGAATAATGTGGCATTCTACCCGACTTCACGGTGGCGGTGCAGGCCGCACGGAAGGAGTTCCAGCAGGTGAAAAAAGTCCTAAGATCAGAACAAATCCTGTATGCCATGTTGTACCCTGCTCGATTGCGCATAGAGGAAGAAGAGAGGAGCAAGATCTTCATTTCACTGAAAGAAGCAATGACCTACACAAAAACACTGCTCAAAGACCACAGCAAACGGCCAACTGACGATGAACTAGACGGGAATCCAGACAATTGAGGAGGTCATAGCAGTAGAAATGTTTGGAAACCACGTGGTAGAGGAGAAGATAACGGCAACTACATGATCAACAGCTAGACAACGAAACTGGCGTATGGAGCTGTATGCAGATCAACTGTGACAGACAAGATCGAAGGCAGATGAATCAAACTGCTCCACTTATACACTTCCTGAGACAGCTTTTCAGCGACTGGAAAGCAAGGGTTCGTTGTGGGGCTAGGGGCAAATGCACTGCACTGTTTAATGTAGAGACCGGGGTAAGGAGGGCTGCGTCCTGGCACCGTTTTTATTTACACTAATGGTCTGGGTCAAGCCTTGGTGGACCGGTGCCAGGACTTGCCATAAATAAATAACCGTCCCATATCTGTCCTTTTGTATGCAGACGACGCAGTGAAGATGGCCGGAATGCAATTGGGGCTCCAAAGGGTGCTGACAAATTATACCATGTACATGAATAATCTGGGTCTTAGAGTTAATACTTCAAAAACCTTCATTATGAAGTGCGGGAGAGGCAGCGTAAAATGCAGGGACATATACATTGATAATAAAAAGGTGGAATTTACTAAGACATTCCCCTATTTAGGTATCCTATTTGACCAAAAGGGGACATGATCCCAGGCAGTTAAAGCTAGGAAGCTACTATTCATGAAAGCCACGGCCGCCCTAGCTAATTTTGCAAGGAAATTGGTTGTTGAGTTGTTGCATATATATCAAGCTAAATGTGTTACCACTGCCATTTATGGTGCAGGTGTGTGTGGCTATTGCGATCTTAACCCCATACAGCTGGTTGAGAACGCTTTTCTAAGATTCCTGCTGGCTGTTCCAGGCAGCACCTCTACCTATATATGTCTTTCAGAATTGGGAATACCATATATTTCGGACATAATAAAAATCCAACCTGTCCTCCTGTGGCACAGGAATTGGACTTCTACAAAATCTAATTTTAACCGTGAGAATATAAAAGATAGCCTTAAGTTACAGTGGGCACTTAATATCCCATGGCTAAAATACATAAAAGATCTTATGAATGATCTTGGACACCCGGAATTTTATGAAGATCCGGGTCCATAATTTCCGTTACCAGAAGGGATTTTAAAAGACATTGTATGGTGCATCTGGAGACGATTAGATTTTCTGTAAAAATACTAATAGCATCGGTACAGTCTAACCAAATGATGCTGACCACTTAAGGTATTCAGCCGTACCTAAAAATCACTCTAGGTGGACAGGATAGATTTGTACTGACCCGTTTTAGACTTGGGATATTCCATCGATTAATAAGTTTCTCTACTATAAATTATTGGTCTAAATCATTGAGTAACTGCCCATGTGATGATATGTCCCAACAATCGACAATACATGTATTTTTATTCTGTAAATTTTACGAAATACAAAGAAGGAGATGGATTTTAACCATTTTAAGGTCATTGGGGTTAAGACAATGTCGTCCTGCATTTCTATTACTTCAATTTCTAGATAATGAACATTTTACGAGGTCGATAGTATCTTTTTAAAAAAAATTAATTAAATGTAGTAAAACTATTCTAATATGAAACTTTTGAACTTGCTTGAATTGCTTGAATGAAATTGTCATTTGCATCATCAACTATATTTTAGCAATCAATTATATTTTAGCAATGTTATCTTATTTATCCTTTGATCATGAAATTAATATATGAATTATTGTGTGTGCTTTTATGATTTTCTTTCAAAAATCGAATAAAGCTTTTATTGAATTGAATTGACTGCCCTGTGGACAGGTACCGGTGGGAGGCGTGTGTTACTGGCAGAGAGCCTATTATAACACAGACTAAACCCTGGGGTAAAAGGGCCCTAATGACTCACTTTGGACGTTGGCAGGATACAATTAGAAGTTCAGCCACCCATCAGGAGGGAACCAGGCCTCGGGTAGCCCCTGGAGGGTATGCCCCAAATGACTGTTATTGTTAATATGTTTTTTTAATCAGGCTGGGAAGGCTTTGGCATAATTGGGATGCTAAAGTGGGTGGGGGTGGGTTCATTTGTTTTTCTAAAGAGCTGAAGCAGCATTGCACAATATCTCAGATATGTAGTCTATCACTCAATGAAAGGTTGTACACTATGCGTCCTATCCCACTGAAAAGCACCAGCACTACCTGACCGGTAAAGGCAGGACGATTAGATTCTTGACATGGAATATAAGAGGGATTAACAATCCCAAAAAAACAAGGCAGGCGATGGCGTACCTGGACCGCCATAACAGACAGGTCACCCTGCTTCAAAAAACACATCTTATGAAAACAACCGAGGAACACGTAGGTGCCAGATGGGCGACAGTAAGAGTAGCCTCATCTACTCTTCATATTCAAGAGGGGTGATCATACTGGTGAAGAGAGGGACTTTGTTTGCACTCACACACTCCGAAACGGATGATCAAGGGAGGTTCGTACTAGCACAAGGCAATCTGGAGGGCAATATGGTGGCCATAGTTAATACATATGGCCCTAATATAGATGACCCAGAATTCTACAATAAGGTGGGGGAACGGCTGGAAGCCCTAGAGCCGGCGGTGGTGATATGGGAGGTGACCTGAACACATACTTAGACCCCCAAATAGATCGAGAAACAACCTCCGACTGGCATGGGAAACAGGCTTCTTGAGCTGTCCATAATATTATGGATGTCACAGGACTGATAGATATATGGAGGGCACAAAATCCAGATACGCAGGAGGGGGCACACATATCGTCGGTGCATAACACATGGTCACGGTTAGATTATTGGCTGGTGTCGAGAGAGGCCAGCACCTGGACTAAATCAGTGTCACATCTAGATAGGACGCTGTCTGATCACAGGCCGGTCATGTTGGAGATGGAGCTAACCACACAGAATAGGCCGCCATATCAGTGGAAAATGCAGCCCTCCTCTTTGCTGGACCCGCTGTTCAAAGATTGCATAAGCAAGGAGATAGGCCACTTTTTCCAGCAAAACGTGAGATCAGTGGAGGGGAAGGGGATGCTCTGGGAGGCGTCAAGGTCACAATCAGAGGCGAATGTATAGGAGTCCAAGCTGGGGTCCTCAAAACACTCCGCAGTAGACTGAAATACGTTGAGGACATAATACAGGAACTAGAACGCAGCTATATGCAGCGACACGCAAGAGACACACTAGCTAAAATACGGGAGTGGATCACGGAATATAACGAAGTAGCGGAGCAAGAAGTGCGCCATATGTCAAGACAATGGAGGGCACGGACATACGGGGAAGGTGTCAGGCCAGGTCGCTCTTTAGCTTCTAAAATAACAGCACCCAGGCTGCAAACGCACATAATAGAGATGGAAGATCATAAGCAGGGAGTACACCACGCCACATCCAAAATCATATCGGCATTCACGGACTTTTACACGAACTTATATAGCCCTCGAAAAAGGGAGCATCAGAGGCCCAGATTACGGAATATTTGGATGATATAGCTCTGGCCTGGCTTTCTCCTGGGCAAAGAGAATATCTGGTGCAACCAATAACGCTAGAGGAGGGTAAGGAGGCCATTCAAACACTTCCCAATGGGAAAGAGGCAGGTGGAGATGGGCTCCCAAGCGAGTTTTACCAAGCGTACATAGAGCAACTAGCCCACATCTACATTCAATGTATCTGGAGGCTTATGAAAAGAAAAGACTGCCTCCAACACTTCATGAGGCCCTCATAATCACACTGTTGAAACCTGGGAAGACGCCGAACAGGTGTGAGCCATATCGACCGCTCTCCCTCATTAACACAGACCCAAAAATACTGGCGAAAATTATCGCTGCACGACTGCAGCCGCTCTTGCCGAGTCTGGTATTGCCAGATCAGTCGGGGTTTGTCCCTGAGAGATCGACCACGAACAATGTTTGCCATCCTGCACCAGCTGAACCCAGAGATGAAGGCCGCGGCAGTGTTACTCGATGCTGCCAAAACCTTCGACTCTATACAGTGGGAATACATGTTCACAGTATTACGACGTATGGGTATGCCACAGGCATTTCTGCAATGGATTGGCCTATTGTATAATAGTCCGATAGCCAGAATTCGGGTAAATAAATATATCTGAGCACCCGTTGAAATATGTAGGGGCACTAGGCAAGGGTGCCCCCTATCACCAATACTCTTCACCATAGCCCTAGAACCACTAGCGTGCATAATGTGCCAGAGGCATGCGGCGGTAGCACTGCGATTCAGACTACGTCAGATAGCGATTTCGCTATATGCGGACGACATAGTGCTAAATGTGCGAGACCCAGAGCTAAATCTGACACCTCTTATACGAGAATATATTAAACATGAGCACTACTCCGGGCTCAGTATAACCTGGGGTAAGTCGGCCATTATTCCGCTTACGATAGCCACTACCCAGTATTGCATGGAATTCCCTCTCATGTGGTGTGAAGACCCGGTCCGATATTTAGGGGTGTGGGTACATAGGGACCTGGAGGTTGTAATCCACGTGAATTATGCCACGGCAGTTACGAAACTAACTGAACAAGTGGCCAGATGGATAAAAACTGACTCTATCGCTAGCAGACCGCATCGCCATTATGAAAATCGTAATACTGCCCAAATTTCTATATATGTTTACAAATATACCAATACCACTGCCTGAGACATTTTTTAAAACGCTTAAATCCTGTCTGAAAAGACTCACCCGGGCTGGCAAAAAACCAAGGTGTAAATGGGAAGCACTGACACAGCCTTACGAGCGAGGGGGATTCGGAGCTCCAGATATGAAATTATACTACCTATGTGCCCAGGCGCAATTTGGGCATTACTGGTACCACCCGATACAATACTTACCCCACACAGCGGTGGAGAGCGATGATGCCCACCCAGTGCCCCTGTCCTGTTACATAAACGACCAGAGGTCACGCGGGCTGAGATAAACACCATACGGTGCACCTTGAATGCGTGGCAGAGGCTGAGCGAAAGGGCTGGGCATGATGCTATTTATGCGCCTGCATTGCCCCTTGCGAATCACCCAGAAATTTCAGTTACTTCTGAACCCCTGATGATGGCAATATTGGCAAAGGCGGGGCTCAGAACATTATGGGACCTCTAGCCAAATGGTCAATTTATATCCCTAGATTTATTCACTGCTTGGCAGCCTCCAACAACACTATCGACATTTGCATACACCAGACTCCGAGCTACAGTGCGGACATTGTACCCTCAATTCCCGACTGCACCGCCAACACTCACTGCACTGCAGGGGATGCTCACGGGTAGCACAAGGAAAGGCCTCATAACCAGGTTATATAAGGCATCCACTAAAGATAAAAGTGGAAACACTGGGAGTACCCTTGATAAATGGAATGGCATGCTAGAGACACCATTATACACACAAACTTGGGAAACATGCTGTGCACTAACAGGACGCCTCACTGCAAACTGCAACCTCAGAATAATCCACTTTAAATACTTACAGCAAATATATTACACCTCCAGTAAACTGTACAGATACAGGCTTAGGGAGAATGCTAACTGCATTCGATGCGGCGGAGCAGATGCTGACTTTATACACCTGGCATGGTACTGCTCTCCGGTTTATAACTTTTGGACCAAGGTAACTGAGATCCTATCGGAAATAGTGATGGAGAAGGTAGAATGCTCTCCACGACTATGCCTGCTGGGATTGGGTGCAACACTAAAGCCTAGCAACCGAAAACTGGTGGCGGTGACCACCCTGTTAGCAAAAAGGCAAGTGGCAAGGCACTGGGGGGGGGGGGGTGCTCCTAATGTTGAGCAACAGTTAGGAGATGTTGTGTATTGCAGGGACCAACTCATCACGTAAGCAGAGGAGCTGCCCGCGGCCTCCCGACCCAAAGATATATGGGCACCTATGACAGCCTACCTGCTTGCACATCCAGATATGTCAGGATAGATAATATGCGGAATTATGTATAGGAACGAGATAGGAGGAGAATTGAGGGCTGGGATGTAGGATGCAACTGTTGATGGCTGGCACAGTTATGAGATATACTGCAAGATTACTATGTTACGATGACATATGTAAGCTGCAGTTAATTACTCTGATTGTTATGTTTACGTTTGATGAATTGATGTAATGTATTAAAACCTGCAATAAATAAATATAGTAATTTTTTTATCTAAAAAAAAAAAAAAAAAGCCCTGAACCCCCCTACTAATAAGTACAAATCTGCAGAGACAAAAATAAAATCTATAGTGGAAGTCGCACACCTGCCCTTAAAAGTGGGTACTGTTTTATGTGACCTATGTTCCTCAGTACTTAATAAATTAATAAGATTAAGTTCGGAGAGGAGGAGATTCATCGAATCGCCCTGATGTGAGTGACTAAAATGAACCTGGTTGCAATCTACGTCAAAATCTGCGCCCTTATAGTTAGAAAAACAGGCCGTACATGGGTGTAAGTTAAAATCATCCAGTAACACCATTAAAGGAGGCATCTGCCAGCCACTTGAGGCCTTTTCCAAAAATCGCCTCAACTCACTTTCTTGAGCAGCCCCTGAGGAGGTAGAATTATAAACATTAATGATCAAAACCTTCACCTTACATGGGAATGATAGCATGACTCCCAATATAAGTTCTGAGTCAAAAGTTATCTGCTCTGCCTCACAAGCCAACCTAAGGCTTACAAAGGTTGCTAAGCCTCCCTTAGACCTCCCTTGAGCTGAGGCCACTACATTCACCCTAAAGGTCACGTAACCATTCAGAAATAACTGACCTCCTGCATCCCAGGTCTCCTGGCAGCATAAAATATCAAACGGTGTACACATATCGTGTCCCTTCTCATCTGCCAAAAAAGAGCATAAACCAGCTATATCCCTTGACCTATCTATAGTTCTCTTTACTTCCGGGCACTCTCCTCCCCCACAGGTAACCTGATGAAACTTTAATTCAGCCCTGGCATGCCAGTCAATATCTGCTGGTACATCAAAGCGGTTAGAGGTGGAGATGGTGAAAGGGCTAGCCCGGGCAACAGTATCTCTTTCTCTAATTAGGGGGGCCTTTACTGAGCTCCAGCCTGCGTAGCTATTGACTTTACAGGGAGCCCTTTTTGTTGGATTATCAGATTTATAAGAATACCCATGTGGCAACAAGTCAATTTTGCTGGAATCTAAGGGGGAACTCATAATTCCCAATAAAAACCTTTTGGCCAAATGAGGGGAATTGAAATTAACAATCATACAATCCCCTTGACGATCTGCGACCTCAGGGCCAATCCATCACACCCTCCTAACCATCAAGATATTATTAGCCTGTGAGAGCGGGAAACCTCTGTAACGGGCCAGCCAACTTAAGGTTTTATTGAATAACTCTTCGTATGATTCCTTGTGACCCTTTCTTAATCTAGGGGCCCTCGCGAGGATAACTACGTATGGACATGCTGCAGGGGGGAGACCTATTCCAGGTTGTCTTTCTTCTAGTATGTCTTCTCTTGCTTTATTCTGGCTCCTTCCATTTCCCTGTCTGCTTGTTGCACCCAGCCCCACTGGGGTATCTTTTCAATTATGTCCCCTGACTCCGCCAAGTGAATGAGACCTATCTTGATCTCTTGGTAGACGAGTTGGAGGATTTTAGTAAAGATTAGTGACACCACAGATGGACTTGTCTCTATGGGTATGCTCTAACAAGCCTGGACTGCCTGTGACCCCTTGGGCTTCTGAATCTGAACATTCTTTATGTCCTGTAAAACATGATCTATAGTGTCCAATCTTGCCCTGATCGGCCCAATTCCTCCCTAATAAGTGTTGCAATTTGTTCAATAAGTCCAGCTTCCAAAAGCTCAGACACCCCCTATGAATATTGTTATGCTGTTCCACCACCACTGAAGTGTCCTGCTCCAACAGAGTTGTAGACGTTCCTAATTCTTTTCCGGTCTTTGCTGCCTTGATGACTTAGTTACCTGGAGGGCTTTTCTTCCATTTTTCAGTAATGTTGGCCGCTTAGATGGTTTAGGGGCCTTTTCTGATTTAGGACTCACCAAGGAGGGGGGATTTGTTAATAGTAAAGCAACGTCAGAAACCTTGATGACCTCAGAAGCTGAGGTCTGAGGCAGCGGCATTGGGCTTACACAGCTTGAAGGGATCGGGTCATTAGCAGGAGAAGGAGTATTTAGTTTACTGTTTAGTCCCCCCCCCCGCTGCATTGAGAGACAGTCTTCTTTCTGTATGACTAATTTCTGTGTTGATAACTGTCATGGTGCTTTGCAACATCTTGTCGAGCATTGTAGGGACTGGGGAGCTGGATGGAGGTGATTGTGCATTATTTACACCCACTCCTGCTTTCCTCTTACCCATCTACGCACTTGCTTATATTACAAATCAGAAAGTTCATGGGGTTCAAGGGCAGAACGGCTAAGTCTGTACTTATTGTATCTGCTGGGGATCACGATCCCTCCCCAACATTCTGAGACAAACGTTGCGGGCTTAACCTGGCTGTGCAACTCACCCTCTGTCAAACAAATGAATGATCCGGAAGACAGGGCCAAGAGAGTAGGCCCGGCCCAGCCTCGGTCGGCTGCGGATCAGTGGTCGAAGTGGGCGGGATCGACAGGGCACGGCATGCCCCTACTTCTTCAATTTAATAGATTCAGTTCCCCTACTTTGTAGGTCGAGCCTACCGCAGCGCGCATGCGCTGCTCTAGGAAATCGACCTCTTGGAATCACTTCAGCTTTCTTCAGCTTTTGTAGAAGCTCGTGCGTGTGGTGCTCACACGCTAATGGCCTTTGCGTCTGGCTTTAGTACGCAATTGGCCAAAGGCGTGTGGATGTCCCAGCTTCTTGGTAAATGTTTACTCCCAGAGCGTTTTGCTCTCGGGAGCCAGCAGCGGCGCGCAGGGGCCATCTGTTTTTAATTAGCGTGGCCGCGCTTGTCTCCCACGCAGTCTCTCTCCCCCCTCTTGCAGGCCGTGGTTGTAATGAAACTTATCCTCTTTGTTGTCCTTTAGTCACGATCTTTACGCAGCAGCCATCTGTTTTGGCTCAGGTTTTCTTGCCGCTTTCATCCGCTTTAATTAGAAGGCGCGTGTAATTTCTTTTTTTTTTTTTTTTTAAATTCTTTTTATTAACATTGCTCATGTTCAAGTGCAGTACACATCGGCAGTTCATAATATATTCACAGGGATCACAGTTCGTCACATTTTTGCATGCATGGAAATGCAAAGGAGTGATTGCAACAATCCTCTATCCCAACCCATCTTGTACAGCTCGAAACCTTTGCCAGGGACCCCACACCTTCCGCCATTTATTCACACATCCCCGGGACCTATAGACCGTTTCCTCCGCCCTCTGACACCAATCCAGGTCACAGAGCCACTGATCCCACGAGGGGCGCCTGTGCACCCCAGCACCTGGCAATATTGCGTTTAGCCACCCCTGCTGCCAGCCCCAACCAAATCTCGTTATGACGTGTCCAGTCCGTGGCTCCTTTGATCATGAGCAAGAGCCACTTGGGCTCCAATGGGACCGGGGACCGCACTACCCCTCCATCGTTTGCGTCACCCTGGTCCAAAACGGAATTATGAGTGGGCAATCCCATAGAATGTGATAAAATGAGCCCTCCCCTTGACAGCCCCTCACACACAAGGGTGATAGAGTCCTACCCCAGGAGAACAGGTGGGTGCGGGGATAATAGACCCCGTGGAGTATTTTTAACTGCACAAGGCGGAATCGCGGCCGGATCGCGACCTCGCCAAGGCTCTGCAGGGCGTCTTGCCAGTCGTCGTCATCTAGTGTTCCAATGTCTCCCTCCCATCTCGCCCGCAGGGGACCCAGGGGGTCCGGCATATTATTAATAAGTTTTCGGTAAATCGTTGACGTGGGTTTCGTTAGAATGGGGTCGAGAAGGAGCCTGTCCTCCATAGGGGAGTACTCCGGGATGGAAGTGCCAGCACGGATGTGGGCCCGCAATGCATGTATAAGGCGCAGGTAATGGTAGTGTTGGGAATCATGAAGTTGATACTCTTTTTCAGAGCCGCAAAGGGAACCGGGGCCCCCCCTTCCACACATCACCAAGATACTCAATGCCGATCAGTTTCCACCCCCTATAGCCGGATAGTCCCGCCACCTCCTTTAGCCGATCGCCCGTCCAAAGCGGGGTCCGTCCCGTTAGGGTGTTCGTCCAGCCCAAGAATTTGTTGGCCTCCCTCCAACAGTGGAGTACCACCCCAGTGTGCGCGGGCAGATCACGACCCCGCCCGCGGGAGTAGAGATATGGCTCACAGGTTCCTCCAACCATCGCGTGCCTATCCATTCTGTAAGCTGGCTCCGAGGTCGGCGCGTAAACCCAGTCGTTGACCACCTGCAACTGAGCTGCCCAGTAGTAGAGTTGCAAGTCCGGGAGGGCCAGCCCCCGTCGTACACCCCCTCGTAAGCTTCTGCAACGCAATTCTCGGGTTGCCGCCATCCCAAAGTAACGTCCGCAACTCCCGGGAGATCCGCTTAAATGTCGCCGTCGGGACCAGGTACGGTGTGTTTTGGAGGATATATAGAAGTCTTGGCAGCGCCAGCATTTTAAAGAGCGCCACGCGCCCCATCAAGGACAAGGGCAGGGACCTCCAATGTCCACCCCCAGCCTCATCAGTTGAGGCTCCAAATTTCGGGCGAAGAACTCCCCCGTGTCTCTGGTGACGTACACTCCCAAGTACCGGAATCCAGCAGTCTCCAGCGATGCTGGACAATCCCGCGGGATGCGAGGAGGTGGACCCGACAGAGGATAAACCACCGATTTGGTCCAATTAATCGAGTAGCCAGAGTAGCTACCGAAAAGGGCGAAAAGGTGGAGAGCCCGCGCCATGGAATGGTAGGGTCTGGCCATGTACAGGACAATATCGTCAGCGTATAGAGAAATACGCTCCTCCCATTCATCCGTGAGTGCCAGGCCCCAAAAGGCCCTATCTCTTCTGATCCAATGAGCGAGCGGCTCCAGGGCGAGGGCAAACAGGAGCGGTGACAGGGGGCAGCCCTGCCTAGTGCCCCTATACAGGGCAAAAGCCCGGGACGTCACCCCATTGACCCTCACCCTTGCCATCGGCTGCGTGTACAGGAGTCTCACCCAGCTACCGAACACGGGGCCCAATCCCAGTCTATTCAGTACCATAAATAGGTATGGCCATTCGATGCTATCGAAGGCCATTGAGGCGTCCAGCGCCATCAATGCCGTCTGCGCATGTCCCACGTCCTTAGTCATGTGCAGAATACCATAGAGCCTCCGCAGGTTGTGCCGAGTGCTCCTGTGGGGCATAAAACCCGACTGGTCTACATGCACGAGGTCGGGCAGTACGGATAGCAGTCTTGTCGCTAAGACCTTGGCCAATACCTTCGCCTCCACGTTCAGGAGGGAGATAGGCCGATAGGACGAGCAACAGTCCGCCGGTTTCCCGGCTTTATGAATAACCACATTCGTGGCCTCTCTCTGATCGGGCGGAAGCACGCCCACCTCCCGTGCCTCAAGGAACATGCGTCGCATGGGCTCCAGTACCACACTCGCCTGTTTCTTATAGATTTCGACCGGGAGTCCGTTGGGTCCCTGCGCCTTGCCGGCCTGGAGGGCATTAAGGGCTTCTCCCAGCTCCGCTCTTGTGAGGTCTGCATCCAGACACTCAGTTTGTTCCTGGGATAGCATAGGCAGCGCAAAGTCTCGCAGGAATTCCTCACAGTCTCTCTCGGTTCTAGTGCACACTGGGGTATATACTCCTTCATAGTAGGACGCAAAAGCCTCTGCAATGGCCGCACTCGTGGAAGCCAGGGCCCCCGAACCATCCCGCACCTCCGTAACCCAGGAACGCTCCCTGTCACGACGCTCCAGCCACGCAAGAAGCTTCATACTCTTGTCCCCTGCATCATATATCCGATGCTGCGTGGCAAGGGAATAGGCACGTGCCTCACCCTCCGCTAACGAGCGAAGTTCCCTGTGCTTCATGGCCAAAGCATGATTGCGCTCCGGCGAGGGCGACGCACTGGCCTCTCGCTCCAGAGACTCGATTTCGCGCTCCAACTGTTGAATCTGCAGCGATTCCTCTTTCTTCTGGGCACCGATCAAAGCCTGGGCCTGTCCCCTCAGGACCGCCTTGTACGCCTCCCACAACGTTAGCTGGGAGGTAACCGACCCCTGATTGTCGGAGAAATAATTCTCGGAGCCCTCCCGAAGCTTATCAGTAATCGAAGTGTCAGTTAACCGCCATGGATCTATTCGCGGGAATGCGGCCCTGTCTACCACCGTCCCCCGAAGGATAACACCCACCGGAGAGTGGTCCGATATGCCTCGCGCCATAATACTCGGGTCTACAAAATCACCCAACTGATCCCCGCGCGTGTAATTTCTTGAAGGGCTCGCGCATTCCATAGCTGAGTAACTCCTTCGCGCAAAACATTTTGTAATTAAGGAATCTGGTGGCTTCCCCAAATGTTTACTTAGTAAACCCGCGTGTTTACAGACCCTGGCCGCACAAAATTGAGTTGTACAAAGTAAGCGCACTCTGCTTAAGGTCACTCATGGCCGCAAAAGGGAGGCGCGTTGGACTCCTTGGTGAGACAAATGCAATTAATAAAAGAAAATCACAAATTATGTATCATACTTTCCTCTGTTCATTGTGGTGTCGCGCACACACGTCATTGCTCTCTCGTTGTTGATATGACTACTTTTAAGAGGAGATTTTAATATGCCCTGGTCGCAAACGCACCATTGTTATCGATAGGAATACCGTCGTGATTATGGTTGCCGATTATTCACGCTGTAAGTGGTACATGATTGGCATAGGAACATACAAACTCCGTTACACCAAACCTGTGTCCAAGTATGGCACAGTGTAATAAAAGAATAGTATTTGCCCGCCATTTTCAGTCATAAGTTATTTGCAACTGCTTTTGACTGCTTTGACCGGAACGTGTAACAATTATATTTTCAGCTAGGTAACCAGGCAGAAAGAACTCCTCGCCAAAACAAAAGGTACGTGAAACCGCTCTTATCAGCATACTGTAATAAACCGTGGTGCAGTCGCTATGCTGTACACAAGGGCGTCTAGCAATGAGAAAATGTTAAATTGAAACCTCTGTGTGGTAAATGTTCGTTATCAACGATTCTGCAGGAGTGCCTTCTCCATCTCCAGGACTCGCATAAATGGGCACCCTCAGTTAACGCTTCACGTCCCTGTGTAACGCATCCGCGGTTCTTTTAATTTTTCTGGGAGTGGGAGGTCCGTAATGGCTGTTTGATGGAGGGAGAGGGCAAAGGTTGGGGGTGTGTCCTCCCAAGTTCATGCAGTGCCCCACGGGCTGGTCCGGCAGGTCAGAGTGTGGGCTGTATATTTTGTGGTCATTTTCTGGTCTCTTTTAGCTCCGCGGTGTCGGATTTATTGTTGGGTTCCCTGATATTAAAATACACATTGCCTGCAGCAAGCTTAAACCCGTGCAGTCTTCCATGCCACGTAAAACCCATATACAGCCTTTTACAAGTTCAAACCTGGTCTAATTTGTAAACATGGGCCACTTCTTTTATCTTTCTGATTCACTAATGGGGGGCCACTTTTATTTTGGTGCCCGGGCCTATTTTCTGTCCCAGTCAGCCCCTGGTCTCCCCTACAAAAATGAAGATGGTGGGCACATGTTGAGGTTTTTCAAAACCAGTTCTAACACCCTACCCCTTTCTCATTCACAAACAGTGATTTTTTTTACTGCTCCTGTAAAACTCCGGACATGGGGTAAACCTGTGCACACTTACCACAAAATTGCTTCGGTGCCTTCCTCAGGGGTATTAGGCGCCATATACATGCAATGACAATAAATACAATACTCATTTTTTTCTACAAGAAAATATGTAGGCCACTTTTTGTACGTGTAACAATCTGGTATGTGCAAAAGTGGATCAGCGACATTTAAGGAGATTGTCCTGGTCACTTTGAAGAACAGAAATAAAATAAAACTGTTCAGCGATACAGGATCTGACATAATGATCTACTTGTTTGAAAGCGATGAGCCCGGGGCAGTTGACGTCACTCAATTAAAAACAATGAAAGCAGAAGGGTTCGGAACAAAACCTATTCATAATGTATCAGGTGTGGGTTTTTGCTATCAATGAAAATCACTTTAAAACTTTTGGACCTTGACCTGTAAGTCAGTAAGATTTAGGTGTTTCTAACTCTGGAACTTGTTTCATTACAAAATCTACTTCCCCATACTCTTTCTGTAAAAACTTCTAGTGTAATTTTAAGTGACATTATGTCCTCTTGTTTCAGGTGAAAACAACCACTGTAGTTTTAAAAAAGACTTTTGGGAAGGCAGTTGAAAATAAGCATTTGGTTTTACCAGTGTCTGTTCGTATTAATCCGAAGAGTGGGATTGTGCAATGCTGTGATAAGACAGCTCAGTGGCCAAAGCGCCTGACCAGACTCTTGGAGGCCAGAACTTCAGGCTATTCAGAAGTAAGTTTCACCTACGTGAAGAATAAGCCATAACTTTCACAGAAAAAAACGCTGTGAACCAGGCTCAATCTGTCACTTTAAGCACCAGAACATGGCATTCCAAAATACTTTTTTTTTTTAAATTATGCAATATGTTGAAAAGCGTAAACCTGGAAATGCTGAAATGAAAGGGAATGTTAACCACAGGATACAAACAAATGTTCATTTACTTACAATCACAGAGCATTAGTATTCCAGCTATAGTAAACTTGCTTAGTTTATGAATCCCTATTATAGCTGCCATCCCTCCTCACACGAAACAGCAAACAAATTATAAAACAAGCACTAGCAATGCCAATAGGTCTACCTTATGAAGGCACGTCAGGCCAGACCTAAAATCCATGAGCGTTACCTGCCCTCCTCCCATCTGTGCTATTGCCTGAGAGAAACACTATAAATTAGTAATGGAAGACACTTTAGTAGCATTGGGGAGGGGGGGCATGTGTGTGCCACTAAAAGTTCAAGCTTAGGCAGCTACATAAAACAAGCATTTTCAATGCAATAGGTCTCGCATTACTGAAAGTTAGAGTTATTGGCGTTGCAAATAATAATGCAACGCCAATAGCTCAAACATTCAGTAATGCAAGACCTATTGCATTGCAAATGCTTGTTACACATGTTAACACTATCTGGACAAAGCTTTCACCTTATTAGTACCAGTTTGACACCCAAATACAACAGCAAGAAACAGACAGGTGACCAGTCAACCTTTGTGAAAGGTTTTCCACTGTGCGGTAACACGTCGCCATGGTTTTAGAAACTTTTGATCCGTTTGAGCTATATACTTTTTGTTGTTGTTAAAATATGCAGATTGTGCAGCAGATGATGGAGTAAGTGGCAAACATGGCTGTTGGACTTTGCCCTCTCTGCAGGGTCACCCCCAAATATTTTACCTTTTCAAAAGAGAATCAGCTCTTCTAGATGCAACAGAGTAGATCAGGGCTATTGCTGATAATAGGGGAAAAGCAGCCTTGATTTTACTTGATCTCTCGGCCGCGTTCGACAAGGTTGACCACTCCCTTTTGATCAACCGTCTCAAACAAATCATCAGGGATAGAGCACTAAAATTACTCAGCTCCTTTCTTTCTACTCGCGAGCAAGTAGTAACTCTTGGAAACTTCACTTCTGATTCTTTCACACTTCCCTGCACGTTTCCTCAGGGGTTCTCGCTGAGTCCCACCCTCTTTAATGTATACATCGCCCCCCTCATCGAGCTCATCAGATCATTTGGCTTCTCAGTTCTCTCATGCGCCGACAACACTCAGATAGCGGTATCAGTCTCCTCGAACCCCGAAATAATTGCCAAGTGGTTTAACATCTGCATGAGAAACATTGTTGAATGGATGCAGAAAAACTGTCTGAAAATTAACTCAGAGAAAACAGAGCTAATGCTTTTTGGGAATAATACCTCCTTTTGGAGTACAGCATGGTGGCCTTCCAACTTAGGCTCTCTTTCGTCGCCAGTCCAAAAAGTGAGGAATTTAGGGGTCACCTTTGATACCAAGCTGGTGTTTGCTGACCATGTAAATCATGCTTTACAGAACAAGGGTCCCACACATATTGGAATGCAGAATAACAATTTCACAATTTTATAATAAAAATTGGAATTAACAAATGTTTTAATATAAAGATAGGTATTTAATGCGAAGATCAATAAAACAAGGGAATGATAACAAGCAAAAAAATAAAGGTGAGCAACCGTGGCAAGGCAAAGGGAAATCAGCCGATTTCCTTACCCCAGGCAAGTGACTTTAAAAAGTGACTTTTCAGTTTGTGTAAATATAAATAGACAAAAGTCACAGTTGAGGTTACATCTCATACTCCACAGTAGAATATAAATAGCGGTATAGAGTTGAGAATGTATGTGTCGACGACGTTTCAATCCCGCAGAGAGTATCGGGATCTCATCAGGACTAATAGATAGAACAGGTGCCTGAGAAGTTGCCTGGATAAGTAAGAGGGAGGGGAAGGGAAAGAAAAAGAAGCAGTTAAAGAATAAAATTAATAATAAATTAAAACCATGGAAAAGGAAAATGAGAGGTGGAAGAATTAGGGTTGGGCAATAGGATGGATAAGAGAGGGTATTGGGGGAAGAAAAGAGCTAGGGGGGTGTTTATGGTGGTGCCAGAGAAGTATCAGGGAAGAGAAGAGTTAATTTTAAGAATGAAATCGATTGAAAGGGACAATGAGAGGTGGAGAAAATAAGGTGGTATGACAGTAAGATGGATAAGTGAAGGTGTAGGGGTGAAGGGAAGATGGAAAGAAGGGAGGGGCGGAGTAAGGGAGTGTTATTGATATCAGGATCGAAAGATGGGTGAGGGGGAGTGGGAGAGGGAGAGTGTATAGGGTAGACCAGAAGGTGAAGGACTAACCAATTGTGCGGCAGGGAGGAAAAGTGGGAGAGGGAGCGTGTAAAGGGTAGACCAGAAGGTGAAGGACTAACCAATTGTGCGGCAAGTTATGAGAACCGCGATGCAAGGGGCCAATGTGAGATGCTGGCAGTGGGTTCCGCCAGGAACATTCAGGAGACAGTAGGTATGCGGGAGTTCTGGAAGGAGGAAGGGGAAAGTATGAATAGAAATGGCGCCGTATGTGGAAAACGGAGGGGGTGCAAGGGTAGGAATCTTACCGTATGGATCGCGGGCATCCAACCTGAGTATAATGAATAAGATCAAGGTCATGGAAGGGGTGGCAGCTCCCAGCCAGGAGGCTGCAATGTAGGTGGGCGTGCCGGACGGCAGGCCGCTGGTTGCGATAAGGTCACCCCAACCCCGGATTCGGGAATTAGAGGAAAAAGGAACAACGGGGAAGAATAGCGGAATAGGAGCGAGGGGACAGTGTGGGCAATTTTGAGGTGGAAATGCCGGGGTGTGTAGCGCTGCTGGGCCAGGCTTACCTGACGCGGGAGGGACAGTGGACACCCGTGGGATCAGGGATACAACGTGCAGTGGCGGACAATGCCGGCAGGCTGAATGGAACTCAACGAGGTTGGGATGAACCATCGTGGTCATAGGGCACCGGAAATGACGTGGTAGGCAGCCACGAGTTTACCGGCTCAGCGTAAAAGTGGCGGCCATGTTGGAGAGGGGTGAGAGTCAAGGCATGGTAGCGAGGGATGAAAACCATCAGACAAGAAGAGTGAAAGAGCGGTATGAGTGAGTACACTGGAGGATGAAACGGGGAGGGTCAGTGGGTGTGAAAGTGCAGAAGGCATATGGAGGTGTTTTACAATGGGAATATGGAAAATAACAGAGAGGGGATGCAAGGAGAGCCAGGGGAGTAGAAGAGGAATTAGGAAATGAAGGGAGTGTTATCCAATGGGAATAAGGAAAATAACAGAGGATGCAAGGAGAGCCAGGGGAGTAGAAGAGGAAATTAGGAAATGAAGGGAAAATAAGCTGAAGTTAGGGGGAATAGCAAGGGGGCAATACATGGAGACGTAGAGAAGTAGAGGGGGTGGAGAATAAGGGTAGGGGACTGAGATACAGTATACGGGAGAGGGAGTTACAGTTGGCAATACAGTGTAGACAATAGAGCCACAGTGCGCTGTGTGCTAGGGAAGATTACAACAAGTTAGACCAGTCCTCCAGGCGATTAAGTCCTGTGTGGAGACTGTCCGTACGTATAATCCATTTTAATTCCTCCTTGTTGAGGATGCCTGTAATGTTCGTACTTCTCGGTGGTTGGAGGATCACTGCGATGACTTGCCACCTTATTTGGTCCTCCGTGTGATTCAACGCTGCAAAATGTTCAACAAGAGGTGCGTTGGAGTGTCGCACAACGTATCCGACTTCTGTGTTGGCAGATCCGGATCCTGATTTTTTGTGTCGTTTGTCCTACATATATTAAGTTGCATGGGCAAAAGATGGCGTATATAACATTGGCAGTGTTACAATTGGAAAAATTCGATGAAGTGACATCAATATTAGCATGCACAAACTTCTTAGTGTCATTCGTGAGATGGCAAACACTGCAATCTCCGCATTTGAAGTGTCCTAGTACAGGTGGTAGCCCCCACATTTGCCTGAGTGTGGTCTTGTTGTTACCGCTGGGGAGGGCTGCTCTGACAAGGTGATCTCGTATACTTTTATTTTTCTTAAATGCAAATAAGGGACGTTCTAAATTCAAACTCCCTGCATTAAATGTGGGCCAATGTTTGAGGATACTCTTCCTGACTGAGTTGGAGATAGGTGAGAATGTAGTGACACAGACTAGTTTGTCGCTGTTGTTTCTTTCTTTGGGGCTCAACAAGGTGTCTCTTGGGCAATACCACGCGCGTTTCATGGCTGTTTTCACTAGTTTACGCGGGTAGCCTCTGCTTATCAGTTTTTTATAAGGACTTTGGCTTCCCTAAAATAATCGTCCTTGAGGTAGCAATTGCGGCGCAAGCGCAGGAATTGGGAGTATGGAAGGGAGTCACGTAAAGCCCTAGGATGATGACTATTATAGGCCAGCAGTGTGTTTTTCTCTGTGGGTTTTCGGTATAGGGAGGTGTAGAGTGTCCCTTCGTGTGCAATAATTTTGAGATCAAGGAAGGAAATCTCCTGTTTACTCACATTTATGGTAAAGTTAAGGCCATTACAATGGGTGTTCAACTAATCTTTGAAGTGTAACAAGTCCGAATCAGTCCCTTTCCAAATGAGGAAGATATCATCAATATAACGTTTCCATTCAAGAATGTTAGCTCTGAAAGGGTTACGGGGTGACAATATTCTTTGTGTCTCGAGCCAGTCCATGTATAGTATGGCAAAGTTTGGAGCGAAGACTGCGCCCATACTAGTGCCCTTAACATGTTGGTAGAAATTACCATTAAATAGGAAAAAGTTCCTTGTAAGGCATATTTTCAGAAGGTGAAGTAGAAAGGAGGTAGGGACTGGGTGGGGTTGGGGTCTGGAATTAAGGAACATCTCGATGACCTCCATACCCTCATCCTGGGGGATGTTGGTGTACAAAGACTCTACGTCAAGAGTACAGAGAAGGCAGTCAAGGGGATCAAAGGAGAGGGTTTCTACAAGGTTGATCATGGCCATGGTGTCTTTAATGTAACAAAGGGTATCAGGTATGAAGTCTTTGATAAAGTGGTCAGTGTATCTGCCAAGGGGCTCGAGGATCGAACCGCATCCAGATACAATCGGTCGGCCAGGTGGTGTGGTGGCATTTTTATGCATTTTGGGCAGGGTATATATTACTGGGGTACGGGGTGATTTGGTGTTAAGATAAAGGAATTCATTCTTGCTAAGAAAACCCTGGGTCAACCCTTCGTTTGTGATGTCAAGAATGAGTTTCTGAATCTCCTTGGTGGAGTCAGAAGGAAGCTTGCGATAGTGGTCTAATCTGGAGAGTTGTCCTAGAATTTCTTGGGTGTAGCTATCAATCTCCTGAAGCACTATTCCTCCACCCTTGTCCGCTGGTTTGATAATTAAATTATCAATCTTTTTGAGTTCATGGAGTGCGTTTTTCTCAGGCAGTGTGAGATTGTATGGGGTGTATCTATGAGATGTTTCGTGGTCAATAATGTCTTTGAGTACGAGTTTCTCAAAGGTGACAATCTCAGCTGGTATGCTGCATTGTGGGGGAGAAAAGGTGGAGGGTGGACGGAATGCAGTGAAGGCTGCGGATGGGGTGAAAGGTCTATCGAGAAAAAAGGCATGGAGACGTAGTTTTCTAAAAAAACGTAACAATTCAATCTGGAGTTGGAGGAGGTCAGGTTTCACGGTTGGGACAAATGAGACCTTTACTAAGTAAATCAATTTCTACCTCAGACAGTTGGTAATTGGAGAGGTTGAAAATGGGAATAGAGTCACAGTCAGTCATGATGTTAGGGTTGATGTCAGGCAAGGAGTTAGAGTTAGGTATTCGATGTCTTACCATTGGTAGTACCTCTGGCGTGTCTGTCTGTCTCCGGGTGCGCTGTGCCAACGTGGCTGGCGGGGTGTCCCGCGGTTGGTCTGGCGGCCCTGATCTTGTCCTTGACCTAAAAAATTAGGGTTATTCACCCTATTCCTAGATGTGCTTGGGCCTTCAGCAGTGTCTGAGCTGTCTGACGATTCAGCAGAGGTTTCTGAGAATCCTACTACGGTTTGTTGTTTATTGAACCTCCCCCAGGGGCGTGGTATTCTAGGCCCTAGGTAAGATCTGTTTGTGTAAAAATCTTCCACTAAGTAAGGGTACGTTCTTTCTATTTTGTAATTTTTCACGTCACGTTTTACTTTAATGATTTTCTTGTTTTGCTCAATTCTATGGAATTCAGATAGGGTTTTTTCGACCTTGTCAAGAAGTGTTTTAGCGTCTTGGATGTTGCTGTTCTCTTTTATTTGTTTCTCAATATCTTTGATTTCTATCTCTAGTTTTTTTGCCTCCTCATTGGCTATATCGATGCCCAAGACCATCCAATGTCTTGAGCATGTAGTACCAATGTGGCTGAAACCTGTAAGGTATTTCTTAATTTCAGTAAAAACCCCTGGGATATTACGAACTTGTAACCCAGCTGGGATCGGGTCTGTTTTTAAATATTCCGTAAGCATACGGACCATTAACTGTAATCTGATGAATTTTTTGGTTGATTTTTCAAGTTGGTCAAAAATAGAACTAGCGATTGGATTCGTGGTGTCTGATGTCTCAGAGAAGAGGGAAGGTCCCTCTAAGATCTTTTTGATATATTCATCTGAATATAGAGGGGCATGTTGTGCCATGCCTGGCTGGTGAGTGTTGGAAAAGAGAGGAGGTAGGAGGGTGGGGTGAGGGCAGGAAGGGAGAGCGGCCAAGGCAAGAGGGGCCGTGGCAGAGAGGAACAGCGGGAGGAGGAGGGGGAGGTAGTTACGGGGCCCACTAAACACTTAGTAGGGTGGAATAAGGTAAATTATTCCTTGCAATCCAGCGATTGCGCTTAGGTATAGCAAGAAGAACAAGGAAACCCTGGAAGTCAGCGGGGACCAAGGGTGGAGTTGTGCTTTACAGAACAAGGGTCCCACACATATTGGAATGCAGAATAACAATTTCACAATTTTATAATAAAAATTGGAATTAACAAATGTTTTAATATAAAGATAGGTATTTAATGCGAAGATCAATAAAACAAGGGAATGATAACACGCGAAAAAATAAAGGTGAGCAACCGTGGCAAGGCAGAGGGAAATCAGCCGATTTCCTTACCCCACGCAAGTGACTTTAAAAAGTGACTTTTCAGTTTGTGCTCACCTTTATTTTTTCGCGTGTTATCATTCCCTTGTTTTATTGATCTTCGCATTAAATACCTATCTTTATATTAAAACATTTGTTAATTCCAATTTTATTATAAAATTGTGAAATTGTTAGTCTGCATTCCAATATGTGTGGGACCCTTGTTCTGTAAAGCACAACTCCACCCTTGGTCCCCGCTGACTTCCAGGGTTTCCTTGTTCTTCTTGCTAGACCATGTAAATCAGGCAACCTCTGCCTGTTTCTTTACCCTGAATGTTTTAAAGAAAATCCTTCCCTTTCCTCCCTTAGAGATAAAGAAAACTGTCATTTCTGCCCTAGTGATTTCGAGGCTTGATTATTGTAATACGTTGTATGTAGGCTCTCGACTATTCATGTTATTCCAGAGCGCTCAGTGGTATCATTTTACTTTGAAAGGCACATAACTACGCAACCTGGCATAATGGCATAATTTTGGCAATTTCTTGTAACAAGCATAATGCAAAATTCCTGAAATTATTTCAATTATACCTGCATAATTTAAAATTCGCCTGGGTCTAATTTCCACTGCCTTTGAGATATTGGTAAAATGTATTTTTTTTTGTTTGCAAAACATTGATACATTATTTGGTATTTGGAAGGGATGCCTTCAAGACGCCCTTTCCAAATACTGAATCGACATCCATTCGGAATCCCAAATTAGGAGTCAGAAAAATGTTTCCTTCTCTGAAAATGGCATTAGTACATAGAAAAAGCATTTTAACTGTCGGAAACACAAATTGGAGCATTTGCGATGGTTAAAATGCTTACTACCACCTGGCCCATTGATAGCAATGCTTCAAATTATATGTAGAGTGGGCTTTGGTTCCTTCCAGAGGACTATTGCTCTCTTACCTCATGCAGTTGGCTATTTGGTGTATCATTCCATCTTCTAGGTCTGCTTTCATTAGAAAACACGAGAGACTATACTCAAGGCCACTAGAGTTGTTTGATTCTGCGGCTGCAGCTTTTTGCGCATAATTATGGACTAGTCACATTTACCACATAATCCATCATCTGCTGCATAATCTGCAAATTTTAACAAAAAAAATGTTGTTTCTATCTCAAATGGATCAAACGTTCTTAAAAACTCGGCAACATGTGTTCACACGCAGTCCTAGGCCCTCCGCAAAGGTTAACTGTTCATCTTTCATTTTCTTGTTTTGTATATTTAGTTGTTAAATTGACTATAATGAGGTGAAAGCTTTGCCCAGACAGTATTACCATGTGTGAAAAATGACAATATAATGAATTAATACTATTAAAAATGTCCCACATTATGCCTCATAATGAGCTTTTTCTTGCCGAATAATTAAGTATATCACTGCTCTGTCACCGTGCCTGGAAAACATGAGTTCAGCCCCCGAGAGAAGGTTCCAGCTCAGTAAGCCTCTCTTCCTGCTCCCATTTAAAACGAGACGTCCCTCGGCACCCAGACAGTAGGACCTGCAGACAGCGATATGACAAACAGCTTCGGGGAAGGCATTGTAAACTCACAAAACGGCAGAAATATAACCGAGCCGTCCAATAACCTGCCTCTCCCGTGACGTCACCCGCCCAGCATGCGTCTGTCTATGTGCGCGAGAGGAAGGAGAAGGAAAACCAGTGGTGCGCGCGCACCACAGAGGAGCGGGGGGGGGGGGAAAGGGAGCGCGGTAGCGAGGCGAATGCGCGCTGCTGCGCGTGCTAGCCACCGGTGGGAATGGGAGGAGCAAAGGCGGGACATGCGCCCGCCTTTGCCCAATTGCATGCCGTTTTTAAAAAAAAAACGCACGCTACAGCAAATGTGGGCTTCCGAAAGCAAAACCACACGCACGAGCGTGTGGGCAGCTTTCAGAAGCCCGTACAAGAGGTCTCGCGCTGCGCGAGCAGTGCTACGCACTGCAACGCTAGGCGTGAGACCTAAAAATACAATTATTATAGCTGTGTGAAGGGTAGGCACTTTTTTTGTGGAAGCACGCAGCTTCTGCCCAATCAAAATAGGTACTCCTGGTTCCCATCTCCTGGTGATATTCACATGATTGTTTTGTGTCAGCTGCACTGTCAAGCCAGACTATAACAAGCATTGGCATAGCCAATAGGTCTCGCCTTTGGGACCTTATAAGTGTTTAACCATGCAACAGTTAATGTTGTTGCACCAAGGATATTGTGCTGCATAACTAAATACTTATAAGGTCCCAAAAGCGAGACCTATTGGCTATGCCAATGCTTGTTTTCATTTTAAACACGTCCCAGGATGGCAGAAATTGCCAAGGTGCATAGATAAGGCCCGGCATTCATGGCACGTCAGGGATGGGCGGGGCGGACAGAGAAGGAAAAGGACTCTGTCTTTTCCTTCTTGCCAAGAGAAGACATGGACAGTGTCCACTTCTCCTGCTCTGCGCTGGCAGCTGCCTCCCCCTCTTTCTTCCTCTTATTCCCTCTCTTTCTGTCTAGCTCTTACACACTTAATGAAAACCGTGACTCCTTTCATTGATTTGTTCCTCCATGAAATGGATCTAAAAAAAGAAAAACACTTTTGCTGGAAATGTCTTTTTCTGACATTTTTCTATTCCTAAGTGCAGCCTTGGGACAGAGAGAGATCAAAGGTTAAAAATGTGAAAAATAACTAAATAAAGCTAGACCGAGTGATTGCAAAGTGGCCAGATTTATTTTATTCGCACACAAACACATTAGCGCCACTTTACAAAGTTTGCCAGTGAAGCGCTACTTTTGTTTTCTCGTCTTTCTTTAAACAACATTGTTTTCTCTGGGTGGGGAAATGCACCAATCCTGGAGGTACTGTGCAATACATGCTTGATGGTGGATTGGAAAACAAATTGTGTACCGCGGGTCTGTGTTCAGGGATGTGGTCTTTTTAAACCATACTGCTTACGTTTTGTAAGGATATAAGCAATGGACATTGAAACGGGTCCCTTCTGGGCCCTGTAGTCATGTCCTTAACTTTTCAGGCTAAACACTCACTGCTTTCTGAATATTAAGTGCAAAAGCATTAAGGTAACCATGTTGTTCCTGCTTACGTTTCACATGCTTTACTTTAATCTTGCATTCCCTTGAGTGTTTGCTTTTTCCAGGATGTTGTTAGGTTTTTTTTAGGCAGCATATTACTCTTGTCTAGTGCATTCGCATCCAGGTATTTATAGCGGGGAACAATTGTGTTGTAGCTGAAGGCACCCCCCCTGGCTCTGCAACATTTACCACATAATGCGTCATCTGCTACATAATTTGACGATTTTAACTAATAAATTGTTTGTAGCTCGAACGGATCAAAAGTTACTAAAAAATGTGACTTGTGTTTCTGCGAAGTGGACATCCCTTTGCAAAGGTTGACTGATCACCTTTCTCACTGCTGCATTTGTATGTTTCACTGGTAATAATAGGCCAAAATGTTTGCAGAGACTGTTAGCATGTGTAAAAATGTCAAAATAATAAAGTATCAGAAAATATACCGCATTATGCTGCAGCCTTTTTTTTGCTGCATAATTTAGTCAACACTGTGGCATAATTTTGTCCTCCATTGCTGCATAATTCCATTGGCCCCAAAGCAGGCAGCACATGTTAAATGTGCTTGTGCATGAAGCAGAGAGACCGTGAAGTTTGTGTACTTAGTTTGCTGTGTGTGCAAATCCTGCATTGCTGATCTCTGCTGAGTTGCAGATACTAATGCTGAAACAAGGCCTATGGAGATACCAATGGGTGAGGGGGACTGGCCTCCAGGGCAAGGCCGGCTTTAGTGCTGGCGGAGCCCTGTACGACAATGTTTGTTGGTGCCACCCAATGACTCCTTCCACCGCGTATCCCCTCTCTACCACCCTTTAACAATGCCCCACAAGTCTCCATAACCACACACTCACTCAGATGCATTTAATTTGATTTACAGCGCCACTGATACCAGTGTAGGGTGTCAGAGCACTTTACATCACACACAGACAATCAATCATACATGTGTAAATCACTGCATAGGAAGTGTTACATGAGGCAAAGGACTACTAGGTGTAGGAGTCACATGACAACCATACTAGTAGGCAGTATAGTTTATTAGTGATTGGTCTGGAGAAACAGAAACTCTGAATTTAGAATGTAATACCATGGTTGGTGGTTCTCTTTAATAACCAGAACTGATTTCTATCCAAATAAACCCCTTTTTGCAAGATTAGGATAATCAAAGTCTAGGGAAAAAAACTTAACGCTCTAATTTATACCTTGCAGTTTGCCTGCAGCTCTTAGATTACAGTTAATAGCTCACTGTTCTATGTTAGGATTTTGACTTACAAACTGCAAGTAACAAACAGATCTCTCTGACAAAAGCAGTAACCCACTGACCTATTTACATTATGTGCATGTGCATGATCTGCATGGTACATGTTCTTTGCAGCAGGCACATTAACCCTCTGCACTACCTTTCCACGAGCCAAAACTTCCACTTCACAAAACTCCAACTCTCTCTAGGAAGAACATTAATCACTGGAGTTATCATGACATTTTTATTGTTGCCGAAAATTGCTGGAGGCCAGGATGGAGGCATCAAGTGCTTTTAAAACCATAATATACTTGCAAACACATGCCCCCACCCAAAGTCAGTGCCCCGTGCGATCGTACCGGTCGCAGCGCCCTAGGGCCGCCCTGCTCAAGGGTCCTGTGACCTCAGTGACAGTCACTGTCACTCTAGGGTGTGCTGCTTCATAGGCCTGCCTCAAGACTGGAGGGTAGCTTCAGCATGGGTTGTGGTGGACAGGCCTTCACGGTTACCCCACACTTGCCACCGATAGGGTCCACCTAATGGTGCTAAGACACCAGGGCTTCTAAGGTCTTGCGGGGCCTTCTAAGGTCTAGCACGGAATGTGCTCCCTCAGGAGAGTGGTCTCGTGGACTGGTCGTGAAGGCGGAACCTCGTTCTACAGTTCCAAATTCGGCAGCTCTGACCATAGTGTCACATCCTCTTCCCCACTGAACACCATACTGCCCCACTCAATCAATCAGGGATTTGTGAAGCACACTACTCACCCTTGAGGATCTCAAGGCGCTGGGGGAAGTGGGGGTGTTTGTGCAGACGGATCCGTCTGACCATACGTCAAGGATCTTCTCTTTTGGGCTTGACTTAGCCCTGGAAATTCTCTTTTGCATCCAGCGCAATATACTGGAGCACCTACATTGGACTACCTCTTCATGACTGCTTTTGATTTTTCGCCTCGCTTTACCTAAGCCCTAATGAAGTTCTCCAAGGGAGAACGAAACGCATTGGCTGAGCTGAATGCTCTATTATCATATGGGAAATACTAATTTGAAATAAAGACTTTTTATACAACAAAAGTATCTTGGACTTCATTACCTGGCGCACACCCACTTACAGCTGCTCCTTCACATATTTTGTCCCAGCTGAGACAAAACTCTAACCTGCTCTACACTGCTTAAGAAATGCATACCACCTCTGTGTGTCTTCTGCTTTTCAGTCTTCTTGCACACATTGGGGGAACTTGCTGTAGGGAGAAGTCCTTCAGTCTCCTCACTGCAGTTGTGACTTTTCTTAGTGGCAGTGGCTGTAGACACGATCTTGCAGGACTCTGCTGACTGTGTTTTATCATATCCCGAAATCTATTATGTTGCATGGATTGTAAATCAACAGCAGATTTCTTCATTTTGGAACCTGTAGAAAGTGGCCCACACTCAACGGCAGGATGGGCAATTCTTTCGAAGATGACTGTGCGTACAAAAGAAGAACCCCTTCCACTTCCTATTACTTTGTGGTTCATATTGTTTTTCATATGGCCAAGTAGCTGCCCTTCTTTTCTTTCCAGGCACCCCATTACCTACAGATCTTTCAGAGAGAGAGAGATTCCCACAGATTCTACCTTTCCCAGCACAGTTTACTGTGCTGTTGTGCATGTCATCTGCTTCAGAAACTTTTTATCGTAAATAGATTTATAATGTGCATTAATTTACCTCCTCTAGGTTTGGGATATTATCGGTCGTTCTATAGTTGTAGACGAAGGGGAGGATGACCTGGGCAGAGGACGAAACCCACTCTCAAAAATATCTGGCAACTCTGGGGAAAGGTGAGTTTGAAGCAAGTATTACTGTTGTATGCATTCACTGTTTCTTATCACTGCCTATAGTGTGTAAGTGCTCCCTATTTTAACTGATGATCTGTCACCTTTGCAGCATTGTATCGCTCAAAGAATCACATGCTTGAATCATTCCCCATCGTCGGAGTGGAGTCCGTCTGTAACTTTAACAAAGCAGTACAATGCACTGACATCTGAAAAAGCCACAGGAAATGTCCAATATGTTAGCACATCCACCTGATTCTAAAGAGACCAAACACCAGCCAGGGAGGTGAAAGTTCTCTCAGCCTAAATCCTCCCGGAGGTCTTCACACCTCAAATTTCAACCACACATTGTGTGGTTAGAAGTTCCAGAATTTTGCTCTTGCTTCAAATACAGAAAAGTGAACTTTGAAACATTTTTACTTGGGCTTTAGGTGAATACTTGAACCCTAGTGCCTCTGGAAAATGGCAACAATGGAAAATCCAGGAAAAGTCTTTTTAAATCATTTTGTGATGCTTGTGGGAAAATGAAGGTTTTTTTCTGATGACCCTTACAAGATGTGCACTTAGTGTCTCTATCCAGATCACAAAGCCAAAGACTGTAAGATGTGCAGAATCTTCTCTGCCAACACACAGTGATCATGAAGGGAAACATCTGAGATGGATTCGGAAAAATAAGACATCTGAGCACCTCTCTTCAGGGGATGAATCTTAGACCATTACCTTCAAATCTGGTGAGAGAAAATGAGAAGAAACAAACCCTGATACATCTGAATCCTCAAAAGGCCAAACTAGACCAAAGGAATCTTCCTCTAGTGAACCTGAGGGAAAAAAAAAACACAAAAAGGCTCTAAAGAAGTCAGCAGACATTTCTTTTCAACAGAAAGAGCGAAGAAAGAGGCATTTTCCAACTTTCATGCCTCCACCATCATCTCCGCTGACTATAAAAAATTAAAGGTTGTCCCACCATCAATAGTAAGCCCGACGACAACCTTGACCACAACAAGCCTTTGTCTATTCCTCTAAAGGTGAAAAACAGACGAACCCACATAGATCACCGTCACAAAAGATTTTACCAATGCCACCATCGATGAGGGATGTGCCAACAAAGAAACAATCAACTGAGTTGTTCACAAAGAGAACACCAATGATTGACCTGTTGACGACCCACCCTTTGCCGACTGTCCCCTAAGTGATACAACCACTGTCAGTGACAACCCTATTGACAACAACATTGTCCATCTTATAGTCGACGACTTCATTAACCATGACGCCACTACTATCAGAGCATACATCACCAAGTGAAGTTTCTCCTCAAGTTCCAAATAAGGTCATGGATACTGAAGTAGAAGAAAAATCAGATCATGGGGACCCCTTTGTCATGGCTAATAAACCATGACAGGTGAACATTAAATGTCAGGACACAGACTAATAGGCATATTTCCCCAGAATCACAGCTTGAAGCTTTCCATCCAAACTTCCTTACACAGCATTGGATAGAAAGGAAATAGATAGTATTGTCACCATTATGACCCTTATGAATCGATATATGAGAACTATGAGCAGCAGCCTATGATGGAGGTGCTGTTAAATCTTATAAAAGGCTTAAAACACATGATGACAGACTATTATACACAATTTCCGTCAAATTCATAGCAGTCACCCACAACTTTCCTACCCCAACAGGCACAGAGTTCTCCTGCACCTGTACCAAGGGCATCTACACAGGAAGGCGATCACCATTCACCTCAAACTCTAAGTCAGTCTGTACAGCAATTCATAGATGTCCCTCATGATGACAAATATGCCAGTGTTGAAGAGGGCGAAATCAGATCTTCCAAGGGGCAACGACTGGGATGATTATATTCTCCCTGTCACAAACCACAGACACCTCCACCTATAGATTCACCGCTTGACGTTATCAGTAAGTTTCTTTTTCTGGTGAATAGGGCAGCAAAGAGAATTGACCTGCGTGTTACTGTCAAAAAGACTGACAGTTTCTTATAGAACTTCAAGTAACCAACTAGAAAATCAGTCAAAGTGATTCCTTTGGTGGTTCACATCTAGCAAGAAGGAATAAAATCAATGCAAGCACCAGCTACAGTGTCAGCAGTGGTACCTAGATTAGATAAACAGTACAAGTTTCCTTAGAATTCACCTCTTTGCTTCCTGGGTCATCCTAAAGCAGATTCAGTAATCATCCAAGCGATGCAGCAGCGATCCATGAACGTGATGGCACTGTGCACAGCACGACCAGCGCGAGAGGTACGCAGAATGGACATGGCAGGCAAAAGGTTTTCCCTCAAGGCGGCTATGTCTATCAGAAATGCTATGGCAATAGGCAGATATGACAGACAGATGTGGTCAGATATAGCCCCAGATCTGGACCTATTGCCTAAAGATAAAAATCAAGAGGTGAAGTCTCTACTATATGAGAGAGCTAAAGCATTGGCTGTACTTCTAGCAGGGCAATAGATGTGTCAAATATTGGCTTTAGACAACTTGCCCGAGCCGCCATATTATGCAGACAAGGAAGCCATCTCTTTCAGGCTATAAGTCAAGAAATAAATCATGAGCATGCCATTTGATGGGAAATGGCTATTTTGGAAACATGTGAATTATGCTTTGCAGATTTAAGCAGATACGGACACATCCAGGTCCCTGGGCGCCTTACAGCAAAGAAAGCCTCAGTCCTTTCAAAGGAGGAAAATGCAGCCGTAAGAATCTATATCCCACATATGGATATCCAATGTATTATCCATCTTACCAACCTAAGTTGTATCATTAGGGTTACGCACCCAGTCACCAACAGCAGTATCCGTATAGACGAAGTGCAACTACTGTCCTACTCAAGACAGCAAGAGAAACTAAAAGCCCATCAATAGGGATAAGACTCCAGAGTATAGCACTTACATTTCATCATCAAGAATTAGTTGAAAACCTGGTGGCATTCGATCTACGTACCCACCATTTAACTAATTCTAACATCCGTATTAAGCATTCACCCCCGAGGCAACTCCATCAGTTCCCCCTTCTTCCGCTTTTCTTCCTGACACTAGATTATCCCCTCTTCGGGAAATTGATTGACTACCGCACTCCTACCCTTGCGTAGGGATGCAAGCACCCTCTTTGGCCCAGGAAACGAACAACACCCCTCAACTAGACAGCTTAGCTCCCGACCATGGCTGTGAATCTAATTTACTAGCACATAGCCCCTGCAGACATCTAGAGGAGAGACCCTCTCTGGGGAAGCCAATTAATGGGGTTGATATACAATCTGCTCCCCCACCTGTACTACATCAAACTTCTTTTATGTCATGGAAATTTGCAGGGCTTGGTTCCAAAATTGTCTCTGAGTCCTGGAACAATTTTATAGAGCAGTACGATATTTGTTTGTTTCAGGAAACGTGGTCTGTTGCTCTGATCTTTTGTCCAGGTTATCTTAATTTTTATGCTCCTGCTATCGCTAAAAGCAAGGGGTGCTGGAAGCAGGGGCTCATGGGGTCTAACGATATGGATTCGCCAAGGCACGTGCCTTTCAGTTCAGGAGCTCCTCTCAGGTAATCCTGACATTCTTGCCATATGATTGATGCCTAGTCCCACCTGCATCTTTGATATTTATAATATATATGCGAGAGGGGCTAGAGGAGGGAGGAAATCCCTCACCGTAGAGGCTCTAGACGAGCTCCTGGGTGCAAGATCAGGCGAATCTTCTGTTTTAATAGCAGGCGATTTTAATACCACCTTTGAGCCGCTGGACAGGGATGACAGCGACCTCTCCGAGGATGAGGACGTAGCTTGGGGCATACCTAAATTGGAGTTAGCCCCAATAAAACGCTGGACTGACGCAGGAATACAAATGAAGGCATTTTGCTTAGAAAGAGGGCTTAGGGTGGCCAATGGTAGAACCACTTCCGACCGAAAACGGGCAAACACATTTAACAACGGGCTCCATGCTAGTCGTAGTGATTACTTTCTTATTGATTTAACTCTATGGCACACTTTAATTGATATGGCCATTATAGAACGGGATGAGAGTGACCATAATCCACTCTCTGCAACCCTCACTCGTTTGCCATCGGATGCTTCTGCCCACTCAGCTAGCTTGGCGTCCACTAGGGACTTATTGGTCAGTAATGACATGAGGAGACTCAAATGGTCCAAAATAATTAGTGATCCGGAAGCATTGTCCATTATTAGTAGGGATGTTGATGAGGCAATTACTACACTTGAAGCCCTCTGCGCTAGTGTTCATCCAATAGGCCTAACTACTACCATCCATGCCTCACTATTTGATAAAGTAAGGGCCCATTTTGAGAAACCTTATAGTAAAAAAGGATCCCTTAAACAAAAGAGACAAACATGGTACAACAAAGAGTGCAGCAGAGCTCGTAAATCCTTAGGGGTAGCTATTAGAACAAGAAACTCGGATTCTATCAGGGAAGCCAGGAATGCTTACAGAACTGCTCAGAGCTCAGTTAAAAGAGCGTGGGATGAGAGAAGGTGGCAGGAGTTGAAGGCAGCTTGCACAAGAAATAATCTCCAACACTTCTGGGCTCTTGTAAAATGGGGCAGTGGGGCACAACCTCCCCCACCGGAAAATCATGTAGCCCCTGATCAATGGGTAAAACATTTTTCCCAGCAGTACTCAATCGAAGACTCTGGGACCCCTGAACCTCCGCTAAAGGCATCTAGTCAGAGTACGAGCCTGGTATTTGAACCCTGGGAAGTAATGGTTGCCCTAAATGCAATCACTGGGGGAAGAGCTCCGGGAATTGACAGCATCCCCGCAGACGTCTTCCTACATGACAGGGAAAAGTGGTGCAAGTACATAACATTGTTAGCAAATGGTCCGGCCCAAGGGGCCCCCATTCCCGATTCGTGGAAGGGGGCCGAGATTATACCAGTTTACAAGAAGGGGGACAGATCACAGTCTGCGAATTACCGGCCCATTAGCCTCATCGACTCCATTCAAAAGGTGGTGGCACGCCTTGTCCTGGGAAAGGTTCAGGAATCGATTGACGAGAACAGCATTTTAACCCCCCATCAGGCTGGTTTCCGGGCCCACATTAGTACTATATGTAGGAAAGTAGTATCTGCTTCTTATGGTTACCCCCACTTTTTGCTGATGTCACACTGTTTTGGACTAGTCTGACTGGGATCCTGCTATCCAGGATCCCAGTCTATCTGCTTTCTCCCTTAAACTGCTATGTATGTACTTTAGGTACACTCCAGATTGGGTACTGGGGTACCCTTATCAGTCCCTAGTATATGGTACACCATGTACCCAGGGCATAGGTACCCCAGAGGCCTACCAGGGGCTGAAGCTGTATTATGCCACCTCTGAGAGGCCATTCAAATTGACACGACCAGCCTGCTACTGCAGGCTGTGTAAGCTGGTGCTTCCACCACTTACTTAAGATATAGGTTCACTATATCTATCTAAATCACTACACTTAAAAACCTATCAGTCACCCCTATGGCAGGCCTTATCAATCCTGAAGGCAGGGTGCTGGGTTTTACATGAGAGGGTGCCCCTGCATGAGCAGAGCCCCTCTGCAGCCTTCGGAGACCATTCTCCAGGGTTGTCTGTGATGCAGCCAGACATATATGTTTAAGTGCATTATAAACCTCGCAGTAAATGCTAACTGTAAAACGGCTGCTTAGAAACATGTCGTGTTTGGTGTCAAACACCTTGGAATCATACCTCCACACCAGTAACTGGTGTGGGAGGTATGATTCCACCCTCCTAGAGGGACATCCGTGGGTCACCGGTCTACCCGGTACCAGCTTTCTCGACCAGGGCAGCACAAAATGGACGCTGCCAGCCACAGACACGCTTCTGCCCTCCTCCTGCTGAGCCAAGCTTGCGCAGAGGAAGGCATGACAATAGGTATCCTGTCGCAGGGAGGTGTGACCACCTCCCAGACAGGGTTTAGTGTATTGGGGCTGGGTGGGTGCACTCCGAGAGTGCCAGAAAGTCTGCACTGGGGGCACATTTGGTGTCCCTGTGCATAGTCCAGCTCAAACCAGTTCTGGGAGCCATTGGCTCCTGCTCTGGTGCGAAACTGGACAAAGGACATGGGTGAAGCCACCCCTCTGTCCTGCACCTCCCCTAGGAGGGTCCCTAGAATCTTTCCAACCCCTTCCCATGGGTATAAAGCGGGCTACCTGGCTACAGGACTTTAGATTTTACCTGGACAAGATTCTGCTAAGAAGAAACCAAGTACTTCGACTGCCTTCACGACGCTGGACGACTGAAGAATCTCCCTTGGAGTAAAGGAGTTACTCCCCTGCAAAAGCAGGCACCTAAACGCATCTGACCGGTTTGCTTCTCCCGAGCTCTTGAGGACTCAGAAGATTTCAGCAACACAGGAGGTGGGTTCCCGAAGGTCCTTGAGGTCGATCTGCCCTCTCAGCGATTCTGAGACCAGTATCCCTCGTGGGGACCGTGCAAACCGAACCCCTGTGCACCGCGTACATTTGCAGTTGCATATGCTTAGTGAGGATTCCCGAGCTTGTGCATTGGACTCCGTATAGTCCCGACCCGAGCAGTATTTGCACCGAAGATTTCCAGCCTCCACTCCACGAGTGTCCTGTGGGCTGGTACATTGCAAACTTGCTTGAGGTCTCCTTGCGATCCCTGGTCCGTTGGCCTGTGGGTCCTGGCGAGGGTCACCTTGTTAATTCTTGGGCTTACCTGGTTGCTCCAGACGTGCCCTGACTCTCCATTGCATGGAGAGTCCCCTGGACCTTGCTGGTCCTCACCGTAACCTGTTTCCTCTGACCGCGTGGGTTACAGTTGCCAAGGCTTGTTGGTGCTCCAGCCGGACATCGACCCCTCAGCTCTCGACATCCTTCGTGGGACAGCTCACCTCCGGACTTTGGTCGTCCTCGACGTCTCCTGGTCCCTGGGGCTGCAGAGTCAAGCAACCCTTCTTCACTCCTGAAGCCCTCGACATCGGTGGGCATTCGACTACCGAGCCCCTGGTCACCTGAAATGACCCAGACTCTGTCCCCTCTGCTTCCAGGTTCCTCTCACCTCGAATCCAGGCTTGGATTCCCCCGGACACTCTTCGCCCTCCTGGCAGCAGGACTTCTTTGCACTCCTCCATTGAAAACGACGAAGGTTTCCGACACCACTTGACCCCTATGCACCCGGCTCCTCTGGGATAGGTAACACGGGTACTTTGGTACTCACTGGTGGGTTGGCCTTAGAACCTCCTATGTTCCAAAGGGTTTGCTCGAAGTCCTCTTAGAAGTGTCCTTAACTTGTAAATTTGCAACCGTGACTTTCCCATAGAGTTGCACGGAACACGCGGTCATGTTTCCTCACTGCATCCGTCCTCCGTGGGCTCCCTGTGTCACTCCTCTGGGTGGTTCCTTGGGGTCCCAGCGATTCTATGTGCTCTAGGCACTGTGTCTAGTCAAGTCGTGATTGTTATACCATTTTTTAGTATATGGCTCGGTCTCCCCCTGGAGCCCGCTGTGTATTTTGCTACTTACGAATGTTCTATCGTTACAGTATTGTGTGCTTATGTTCTAATCTCGTGTAGAGATTAGTAGAGAGTGTTATATTAATAAATACATATTTTTATATAACTACTGTGTGGTTCTCCTTTCATTTGGTCATTCAGGAGGTGATATTCTGGTAAAACAAGCTGCTTTACATTCCTTCAAGATTAAGCCTGAAGGCTGCTCTCCACAGCTACCACTAGGATAGCTTTCTAAATGTTATCTTTGACCTCATACATCATAAGGGTTGTGTGGCCTGGTACAAGGTGCCCACTTTAACTAGTGTACAGCATATACCAACCCACCTTCTCACATTGGTGTGCAGCGGTTGGGATTCAAGCTTGCTATTGTTTTACCAGATAAATCTCATTGAATGATTAACTGAAAACCACTAAGTATTAGGTACATATAATACAATCAAGATTAGAATAAAATAAGTTCTACTGAACTTGGAGTTGGGCAAGCCAAGGGTCTAGCACACCCTTTCTCCAACTCAAGAGAGTTTAGTCTCCACTAGGTTAGGTAGGTGCCTACACCACACAACACTAGTATGTCTTCTAGAGAAGAACCCAGTGGCTCTCTGCCAACTAGATACAATGGCATCTCATTCCCAGAATTGAGAGCCATGTGTGCATCTAGGAAGCTGAAGACAGGGAGAACAGCAAACACCCAACGTCTCATTGAGATTTTGCTCTTAGATGACCTTAGGAAGACCCCAGGGTCTGATGAGGTAGATAAAGTGGGTGGGGCAGGGAATGAGGAAAGGGCAGGAAGTGAAACCTTGTTTGACCTGGACTCAAAACCTGCCTAGGAGAATCAAGATGATTCTAACCTGGACAACCAAGAGCTTCCTTCAGGTGGGGGAGAAGGCCCCAGTGGCCCTCTCTTTACCCCACCAGGAAGAGTACAGAGTTTACCTAGAAGATCCAGAACTCCCTCTGTGGAGTCTAATCACTCAGGTACTTCTGTAGGGACTTCCAGATCAAATAAGAGGGAATCCTCTTATGATAGACAGTGCCAATTTCTGGAGCTTGAGAGAGTCAAGCTCAGGCTCAAGAAAGAGCAAATGGCCCTAGACCGGGAATCCCTAGAGCTCCAAAGAGCAACAAGAAGATTGGGACTAGAGTCCCATGGTGGCAGCAACAGTGTCCCTAGAACTAGAGAGTATTCTCATGATCATAGGAACCTGAACAAGATAGTCCCTCCCTATCAGAGTGGGGATGACATCCACAAATGGATAACTGCACTAGAGAGGGCCTGTAAGTACAGAGGGTCCCTCCGGAGCAGTGGACAGCTATCTTGTGGCTCTCCTTTGCTGACAAAGGTAGAGATAAGCTCCTCACTGTTAGAGAAGAGGATGATGACAATTATTCAGTCCTGAAGAGTGCTCTCATTGATGGGTTTGGCTTAACCACCGAAAAGTACAGGATTAAGTTCAGAGACACCCAAAAGGCACAGACTCAGGACTGGGTTGACTTTGTAGATTGGGCTACTAAGGCTCTGGAAGGCTGGTTACTTGGCAGTAAGGTGTGTGATTTTAAAGGATTGTACAATTTAATTATGAGGGAGCAGATCCTTAATAATTGCCAAAATCAGTTGTTGAATCAGTACTTGGTTGATTCTGATCTGACCTCTCCCCAAGAATTGGGAAAGAAGGCAGACAAATGGGTCAGAACCAGGGTGAAGCAGAAAACCCAGAATCAAGGTGGTGACCAAAAGAAGCAAGATGCTAAGACCTCAGATAAGGGTGGGGAGAAGGGTAAAGACCAGAAGTCTTCACAAGGGCCCCAAAAACCTGCATCTGGGGGGGAGTCACAGTGTAACAAGGGGAAAGGCAAAAAGAAACCTTGGTGTCATATCTGTAGAGAGAAGACACATTGGACAAAAGATGCCAATTGTCCAAGGAATCTACTCCAGCCACCACTGCCCCTAAGGCAACTGTTCCCCCTAGCTCAGTTCCAAGTGGTGGTGTACAGAACAAGGGTATAGTAGGGTTAACCCTGGGATCTGAGATGGATTCTGGCCTAGTCAGAATTCCAACTCAGGCTGTGTTAGTCTGTGATGGAGGCATGGATATTGCCTCCTTATTTGTCAGTCCCAGTAATCTGGGCAAGTACAGACAGCAGCCTTTGATCAACGGTAAGGAGGCCATGGCATACAGGGACACAGGTGCAAGTGTCACAATGGTGACAAAAGATCTTGTGGCCCTGAACAAATCATACTTGGTGAGATGTACCAAGTGACCAATGCAAGCAATGTCAGGACAGACCATTCCTTGGCAGTTGTGAATTTCACCTGGGGAGGGGTAACTGGCCCTAAGAAAGTTGTGGTTAGCTCAGACCTCCCTGTAGAATGCTTATTGGGCAATGATTTGAAAACTTCAGCTTGGGCTGAAGTGGAACTCAGGACACATGCAGAAATGCTGGGCATCCCTGCAGATGTGTTTGCCATGACTAGGTCACAGGCAAGAATGTCTTCCACTGAACAGACCCTGGATCCTGAAAAGATGGACCAGGTGCCTTCCAAGAGAAGGAACAGAAGGGGTAAGGCAGTGTCTTCCCCCTGCCTCAGAGTGAGGATCAGTCTCTTGAGGGAGATGATCTCAGTCCCTGTGAAGGAACTGTCTCAGAGGAACTTGAACTTCTGACCAGGTTGAGTTCTTGGGGACAGGGGGCCCTTCCAGGGCAGATCTGAGCCAGGAGCAGCTGAGCTGCCCCTCTCTTGAACCCCTCAGACAGCAAGCTGCTGCTGAGGCTGCTGGGAGTGCCAGTGGGTCCCACAGGATCTACTGGGATGAGGGACTTCTATATTCAGAGGGTAGAGACCTCAAGCCTGGTGCCACCAGGAGGTTGGTTATACCTCTGAAGTTTAGAGGCTTCCTATTAACACTGGCACATGAAATCCCATTAGCAGGACACTTACGCCAAAGTAAGATCTGGGACAGGCTTGTCCCTCACTTTCACTGGCCTCACATGTCAGAAGACACAAAGGAGTTTTGTCGCTCCTGTATCACTTGCCAAGCCAGTGGTAAGGCAGGTGGTACTACAAAGGCCCCCCTGATACCACTACCTGTGGTGGGGGTTCCCTTTGAGAGGGTTGGGATTGACATTGTTGGTCCCATGGATCCTCCAACTGCACCTGGGCACATATTCATACTAGTGGTGGTGGACCATGCCACTAGGTATCCAGAGGCAATTCCCCTTAGGACTATCACAGCTCCTGCTGTGGCTAGAGCTCTCCTGGGAATCTTTTCCAGAGTGGGTTTCCCTAAGGAGGTAGTATCAGACAGAGGTGCAAACTTTATGTCTGGTTACCTGACTGCTATGTGGAAGGAGTGTGGAGTGAATTACAAATTCACCATACCCTATCACGCACAATGCAATGGGTTAGTTGAGAGATTCAACAAAACCCTCAATGGCATGATGAAAGGTCTCCCTGAAAAGCTTAGGCGCAGATGGGACATCCTTTTGCCCTGCCTTCTCTTTGCCTACATAGAGGTTCCTCAGAAGGGGGTTGGCTACAGCCCTTTTGAACTTCTGTTTGGACATCCAGTTAGGGGTCCCTTATGTTTAGTTAAGGAGGGATGGGAGTTACCTCTCAAACCACCTAAACAGGACATAGTGGACTATGTACTTGGTCTCTGCTCCAGGATGGCTGAATACATGAAGAAGGCATCCAAAAACCTTGAGGCTAGCCAGGAATTACAAAAAGCCTGGCATGACCAAAGGCTGTTTTGACTGTGTATCAGCCAGGACAGAAGGTATGGGTGTTGGAGCCTGTGGCCCCAGCAGCTCTCCAGGACAAGTGGAATGGGCCCCATACCATTCTTGAGCAAAAGGGAGAGGTTACCTATCTGGTGGACCTTGGAACTCCCAGGAGCCCCCATAGGGTGCTCCATGTGAACAGGCTCAAGCCATATGTGGACTTGCTCATGGCTACTGATGAGGGACAGGAGAAAGAGAGTGATCCACTCCCTGATCTCCTCTCACAGAACCCTGATGATGGTTCAGTTGATGGAGTAGCCTTGGCAGGCAGCCTCACTGAACAGCAACAGACTGATTGTAGGGAAGTCCTCAGTCAGTACAGACACATGTTTTCACTGACTCCAAGTCAGACTACCTGGTGTATACATGAGGTGGACACAGGTGACAGTCTGCCTGTTAAAAATAAGATTTACAGGCAACCTGATCATGTCAGGGACTGTATCAGGACTGAAGTCCAGAAGATGATGGAACTGGGAGTGATTGAGCCCTCAGATAGCCCTTGGGCTATTCCAGTAGTCTTAGTACCAAAACCTCACACCCAGGGTGGTAAGAGAGAGATGAGGTTCTGTGTTGGCTACAGGGGACTCAATGCAGTCACTAGGACTGATGCTCATCCAATTCCAAGGGCAGATGAACTAATTGATAGTTGGCCTCAGCCAAGTTCTTAAGTACATTTGACCTTGCAGCTGGTTACTGGCAAATCAGATTAGCTGAGGATGCTAAACCAAAAACAGCATTTTCAACCCCTAGTGGGCACTACCAATTTGTGGTGATGCCTTTTGGCTTGAAGAATGCATCGGCCACATTTCAAAGGCTGGTGAATAAAGTTCTCACAGGTCTGGAAGCCTATAGTGCAGCTTATCTAGATGATATTGCTGTCTTTAGCTCCACCTGGGAGGATCACCTGGTCGACCTGAGAAATGTTCTAGAGGCCCTGTAAAAGGCAGGCCTCACTATCAAGGCCACCAAGTGCCAGATAGGGCAGAGTAAGGTTGTATACCTGGGCCACCTTGTGGGTGGAGGCCAGGTTCAACGATTGCAGAGCAAAATCCAAACCATCATGGATTGGGTTGCTCCAACTACCCAGACTCAGGTCAGAGCTTTCTTGGGCCTGACTGGGTACTACAGGAGGTTTGTCAAAGGATATGGCTCCATAGTGACCCCTTTGAATGACTTAACTTCCAAAAGAATGCCTAAGAAAGTTCAGTGGACAGTTGGCTGTCAAAAGGCATTTGATGACCTGAAGCAGGCCATGTGCACTGTTACCATTCTGTAAAGTCCTGACTATTCCAAACAATTCATTGTTCAAACTGATGCATCTGAGTTGGGGGTAGGGGCTGTGTTATCACAACTGAATGAAGAGGGTCAGGATCCGCCAGTAGCTTTTATAAGCAGAAGGCTGACCCCCAGAGAGAAACGTTGGTCAGCTATTGAGAGGGAAGCCTTTGCTGTGGTTTGGGCCCTGAAAAAGCTGAGGCCATACTTGTTTGGCACTCACTTCATTGTTCAGACAGACCATAAGCCCCTCTTATGGCTAAAACAGATGAAGGGTGAAAACCCCAAACTTTTGAGGTGGTCCATTTCCCTACAGGGGATGAACTATACAGTGGAACATAGACCTTGGTGTAACCATGCCAATGCAGATGGACTCTCCAGATATTTCCACTTAGAACATGAAGACTCAACTGGTCAAGGTTAGTTTAATGTCCTTGCGTTTGGGGGGTGGGGTGTGTAGGGAAGTAGTATCTGCTTCTTATGGTTACCCCCACTTTTTGCTGATGTCACACTGTTTTGGACTAGTCTGACTGGGATCCTGCTATCCAGGACCCCAGTCTATCTGCTTTCTCCCTTAAACTGCTATGCATGTACACTCCAGATTGGATACTGGGGTACCCTTATCAGTCCCTAGTATATGGTACACCATGTACCCAGGGCATAGGTACCCCAGAGGCCTACCAGGGGCTGAAGCTGTATTATGCCACCTCTGCGAGGCCATTCAAATTGACACGACCAGCCTGCTACCGCAGACTGTGTAAGCTAGTGCTTGCACCACTTACTTAGGATATAGGTTCACTATATCTATCTAAATCACTACACTTAAAAACCTATCAGTCACCCCTATGGCAGGCCTTATCAATCCTGAAGGCAGGGTGCTGGGTTTTACGTGAGAGGGTGCCCCTGCATGAGCAGAGCCCCTCTGCAGCCTTCGGAGACCATTCTCTGGGGTTGTCTGTGATGCAGCCAGACATATATGTTTAAGTGCATTATAAACCTCGCTGTAAATGCTAACTTTAAAACGGCTGCTTAGAAACATGTCGTGTTTGGTGTCAAACACCTTGGAATCATACCTCCCACACCAGTAACTGGTGTGGGAGGTATGATTCCACCCTCCTAGAGCGACATCCGAGGGTCACCGGTCTACCCGGTACCAGCTTTCTCGACCTGGGCAGCACAAAATGGACGCTGCCAGCCACAGACACGCTTCTGCCCTCCTGCTGCTGAGCCAAACTCGCGCAGAGGAAGGCATGACAATAGGTATCCTGTCGTAGGGAGGTGTGACCACCTCCCAGACAGGGTTTAGTGTAGTGGGGCTGGGTGGGTGCACTCCGAAAGTGCCAGAAAGTCTGACCTGGGGGCACATTTGGTGTCCCTGTGCATAGTCCAGCTCAAACCAGTTCTGGGAGCCATTGGCTCCTGCTCTGGCGCGAAACTGGACAAAGGACATGGGTGTAGCCACCCCTCTGTCCTGCCCCTCCCCTAGGAGGGTCCCTAGAATCTTTCCAACCCCTTCCCATGGGTATAAAGCGGGCTACCTGGCTACAGGACTTTAGATTTTACCTGGACAAGATTCTGCTAAGAAGAAACCAAGTACTTTGACTGCCTGCACGACGCTGGACGACTGAAGAATCTCCCTTGGAGTAAAGGAGTTACTCCCCTGCAAAAGCAGGCACCTAAACGCATCTGACCGGTTTGCTTCTCCCGAGCTCCTGAGGACTCCGAAGATTTCAGCAACACAGGAGGTGGGTTCCGAAGGTCCTTGAGGTCGATCTGCCCTCTCAGCGATTCTGAGACCAGTGTCCCTCGTGGGGACCGTGCAACCCGAACCCCTGTGCACCGCGTACATTTGCAGTTGCATATGCTTAGTGATGATTCCCTAGCTTGTGCATTGGACTCCGTGTAGTCCCGACCCTGTGCAGTATTTGCACCGAAGATTTCCGGCCTCCACTCCACGAGTGTCCTGTGGGCTGGTACTTTGCAAACTTGCTTGAGGTCTCCTCGCGATCCCTGGTCTGTTGGCCTGTGGGTCCTGGCGAGGGTCACCTTGTTAATTCTTGGGCTTACCTGGTTGCTCCAGACGTGCCCTGACTCTCCATTGCTTGGAGAGACCCCTGCACCTTGCAGGTCCTCACCGTAACCTGTTTCCTCTGACCGCGTGGGTTGCAGTTGCCAAGGCTTGTTGGTGCTCCAGCCGGACATCGACCCCTCAGCTCTCGACATCCTTCGTGGGACAGCTCACCTCCGGACTTTGGTCGTCCTCGGTGTCTCCTGGTCCCCGGGGCTGCAGAGTCAAGCAACCCTTCTTCACTCCTGAAGCCCTCGACATCGGTGGGCATTCGACTACCGAGCCCCTGGTCACCTGAAGTGACTCAGACTCTGTCCCCTCTGCTTCCAGGTTCCTCTCACCTCGAATCCAGGCTTAAATTCCCCCGGACACTCTTTGCCCTCCTTGCAGCAGGACTTCTTTGCACTCCTCCATTGAAAACGACGAAGGTTTCCGACACCACTTGACCCCTATGCACCCGGCTCCTCTGGGATAGGTAACACGGGTACTTTGGTACTCACTGGTGGGTTGGCCTTAGAACCTCCTATGTTCCAAAGGGTTTGCTCGAAGTCCTCTTAGAAGTGTCCTTAACTTGTAAATTTGCACCCGTGACTTTCCCATAGAGTTGCACGGAACACGCGGTCGTGTTTCCTCACTGCACCCGTCCTCCATAGGCTCCCTGTGTCACTCCTCTGGGTGGTTCCTTGGGGTCCCAGCGATTGTACGTGCTCTATGCACTGTGTCTAGTCAAGTCGTGATTGTTATACCATTTTTTTAGTATATGGTTCGGTCTCCCCCTGGAGCCCGCTGTGTATTTTGCTACTTACGAATGTTCTATCGTTACAGTATTGTGTGCTTTATGTTCTAATCTCGTGTAGAGATTAGTAGAGAGTGTTATATTAATAAATACATATTTTTATATAACTACTGCGTGGTTCGCTTTTCATTTGGTCATTCAGGAGGTGATATTCTGGTAAAACAAGCTGCTTTACATTCCTTCAAGATTAAGCCTGAAGGCTGCTCTCCACAGCGACCACTAGGATAGCTTTCTAAAGGTTATCTTTGACCTCATACATCATTAGGGTCGTGTGGCCTGGCACAAGGTGCCCACTTTAACTAGTGGACAGCATATACCAACCCACCTTCTCACACTATAGACCAAGTTTTTAGATTTATTCTGATATACTGTCGGACAGTGGTGCTTGGAGAAGTCAGCATATATTCGGTTTTTGTCGATCTAAAATTGGCTTTTGATCTAGTATCCCGCAGTAAACTGTGGGAGGTGCTGCTGGATTTAGGCATGCCGGGCAACTTGTTAAATTTCTTAGTGCGCCTTCACGAGAGCAATTTTGCTCACATACGATGGGGCGCTCAGGGGGAAATCACGGATTCATTCTGGGGTGATAAGGGAGTCCGCCAAGGGTGCGTCTTGGCACCCACGTTGTTCTCCCTCTTCATTAACGAGGCCGCTAAATTCCTAGCCTCAACACCCACTGATGCCCCGTCCCTTGCTGGCTCTAAGGTCCCGATTCTTATGTTTGCGGACGATACCCTTATCATTTCCAAGACCCCTAGTGGATTACAGCGTGCGCTGGCCCTGTTTGAAGATTTTTGTAACCTCAGAGGGCTGAAAATCAATGCAGACAAAACAAAACTCATGAGTTTTAACAAACATCAATCATACAGGGGGAAAATTACCATGAGGGGTGTGGCACTAGAGGAAGTAGACGCATTCACGTACCTAGGTGTCACCATGGAGAAAAGGATGAGATGGAGTTCCCATATCGAAAAAATGGCATTAAAACATAGACAGCTCGCGGGTGCTTTAAGTAAAGAATTTAACTTGTCCCTGACTAAACCCGTCAGTCCTGTACTACAGATATATAATGCCGAGGTAATTAGTTCAGTTTTATATGGTTCAGAATTATGGGGGTATGGAAATCTTACACAGCTGACTATTGCTGAAAACAAGTTCTTTCGTGCGATCTCTAGTCTGCCTAAAAGTACTCCCTCACTCCCACTGCTTAATGACATGGGAGGTACTCCCTGGCACATATAGCAAGGCTTTGTCCCTTATTGTTTTGGCGTCGAATCTGGGTCACACCGGAGTTAACCACCTTCGCAAGTGGACTCGGGGAATGACCTTGACGCAGATTGCCATCATAAAATAAGGTGGCTTAGTGATATCAAGGGGGCACTGACTGCAATGGGCTTGAACAATCTATGGGAGAACCCGAGTAATTTATTGTCTGTACCCAAAGCTGTACTGAAGAGCAATTTCTGGGACATGGTGGGACAAAACATCAGCAGACTGAGTGTTAGCACTACATTGACTGGGAGGTTCTTATTAGTTAAACCTCGTCCCCACCTTGAACCATATTGGGATATTATCTCCAACCCCTTTGATCGAAAACTCTATTTCCAATTTAGAGTCGGTACTCTACCCTTAAAATCCTTCACTTCAAAATGGTCAGACTCGTGAGATAGTAAGTGCCCACATTGTGTTGAACATACGGAAACATACCCACACATCCTCTTTGTTTGTCCTGCCTATGCTATCCCGCGAAAGATCTGGCTAGCGCCTATATGTAAGAATCTGGGCACTAGGCTCAGCAGAGAAGCTCTAAGAATTTTGAGGACTGATCCCTCGCCTCGCTATGCTATTCCACTAGCAAAATTTTTAAAGTGGGCTTGGTGTATCAGATTAAAAATTGCATCAATAGAGAACAATTAAGTGTCTCTATTACCTGGTTTCCCCTCTGATGTACCTCCAGCCAGATCTCCACATGGCACTAACTGAATCCCACTGTGTGACACTTTTTACCATTTGTATTTTACATAGTATTAATAATTTTTTTAAGTTTTAAAGTTTTTTATTCCAATTCATCTACGTTTGGAGTCTTATTATACGTCTGATTTTATTGTCTTGACATATCTGAAAGAGACACGTTAGTGACAGATTCCTTACCTTAGAATATCCCCAGGCGTCAGGCTGGATCTGGAAAGTTTTTTGCGTAGCAGTACCCTTGCGCGTCGGTAGGCGGCGTCGTGCGGCTCCGCGTCCGTCGTCGGCGTCGTGATCGCCGGGATGACGTCGCGGGCAGTACTTAGGCACCGCCCCTGCGCGCTGACGTCAGTTCTTCTTTTTTCCGCACCAGCAAGCGCAGATCCGGGAAGAGCAGTGCCCTGGCCATTTTTTGACCAAAACTTTTTGGTGATTTTTCACTGTTTTTCTCCATCGACTTCAAGGTGTCGTAGGGATGCCCGGGTTTAAACGTTGCGGCGCCTGTGCTCGGATGATGTCCGTCACAGACCCGCATTGGGAGTGTCTCTTCTGCCTCGGCCGAGGCCACGACACGGAGTCTTGTTCCGACTGCCAGGCCCTCCACCCGAAAGCTTTGCGAGAGCGGTCTCGAAAGCTCCTCGAGGCCCGGCATTCGGCTCCGCGGAAGCCCCGGTCGCGTGAGAGGTCCAGGGGTCGATCGCGGAGTCCACACCGGTCGTCGGCATCGAAGTCTTCTTCGTCCGGTAAGTCAAAACACAAAAGTCCAAAAGCATCGTCGCTCTAGGACTTCGCCTCGCCGGTCTCGCGACTCGGCTGAGGCCCCTCCCGGCACCGTCCCCGTGGCCCCGGACATGCCTGTGGAGTCGCCCCCGCAATACCCGTCCTTCCCGGGTTCGGGGGCGGATCCGGCCCAAGTGCAGGAATTCCTGTCGGCCATGGCCCGCCTCTTCGGGCCTCAAGGTCCCTCCGGTGCACCTTCGGGCCCCGCGGGCCCTGATGGGGTTGCTCCGGCGTCGCCGACGGCTCCGGCCCCGGCGTCGCCCGTGCCTCCAGCCTCGATCTTGGCTCCGGCCCCGGCCTCGATCCCGGCTCCACAACCCCATCGACGCCGGTCGACCTAACGACACCTCCGCCGGCGCCGATGTCTCCGGTGCCGTTCTCGACGCCGCCTGGGGCTCCGGGCGGCGTCGTCCCCCAGTTCCTTCCGGCTCCGGACATGGACCCGGACCGACGTCGCTCGACGCCGGTTCCGGCGCCCGATGAGACCTTGGGTCCCAAATGTCCCTCCTCCCCCTTATTTTGAACCTGAGGAGGACCAGGAGGACTGGGAGGGGTCTGATGACCCTCTGACACAACAGTGTCAGTACGATGAGGACTGGACAGAGGGTCTAGGGGATGCCAGTGGTCTAGATACTTCCCCTGACACTGGCATGCTGTCTCCTCCCGTGGCTACGGAGGAGGGAGCCAATTTTGCAACGGTGTTGCGTAGGGCGGCTGGAGCCTTACATCTCCAACTCCCTACTGTGGCGGTCAAGACTAATCTCTTGACAGAGGTGCTTCAGCCGGCAGCCTCCTCTACGGAGACTGTGCTGCCGTTTAACGACGCCCTCACTGACGTTCTTTTGGGCGCCTGGTCCAAGCCCAACACAGGGGCTCCTGTGGATAGGAACGTGTCCCGACGCCATCGCCCAGCTCCGGGCGACCCCCTGTTTCTCTCTGTCCACCCCACCCCTGAGAGCTTGGTTGTCCAAGCCTCCGCTTCCCAAACCGCCTTCCCTACCGCCCTCCGGATAGGGAATCCAAACGCCTGGATCAATTTGGGAAGAAGGGTTTTTCTTCCTCCAGTGCTGGCTTGCGGTCCATCAACACCGCTTGCCTTTTGGGCCGATATACCCACTCCTTGTGGGATTCGGTGGCGAATGTTTTGCCCCAGTGTTCTGAGGAGGTCCAGACACTGCTTTCCCGCGCCATTGCGGAAGGAAGGGATGCGGCCAAATACACGATAAGATGTGGCCTTGATACCGCCGACTCGCTGGGCAGGTCTATTGCAACGACGGTGGCGCTACGACGCCACGCCTGGCTGAGAACCACTGGTTTTTCAGGGGATGTCCAGAATACTCTCATGGACATGCCCTTTGATGGAGTCGGTCTTTTTGGGTCCAAAGCAGACCATGCGTTGGAGCGCTTTAAGGCCAAAGGCAAGCCCGTCTGCGCCCGTCCGCGCCCAGATGGGCCCTGGGGCCTTACCTCATGGCCAAATTATAAAATACTCCTCGGAGGAACTTAGATCGCTGGCTTTGCCGGCCTTACCCCTTGACTCAGCCACATATAAATGCATCCGCTCTAACCTGCTATATCGAGCACAAAGGTTCCCTGTTATTCCTCTCTCTCCCATTTCTCACGCCCCAGAAACCCCTGCCCACCCTAAGATAGAACACTCTAACTTGCGTATTTTCTATTTGAACACTCGTTCACTGGTTAAACACCAGTTGGACATTTTTATGATGCTCGTGTCCGAAAAACCTGATGTTTTTTGGTCACTGAGACTTGGCTCAATGCTGAGTCCACACCAGATATATTAGCCGCACTTCCCCAGGATTATTATATAATTCAGGCAAATCGGTCTCCAGGCAAAATAGGCGGCGGAGTTGCCGCTATTATTCACAAAGATCATAAATTCACCACTATCACCCCTCTTAGCCTCCCACTGACAGAGAATTTAGTCATTAAACTGGATTCCCATGCTGGTCCCCTTATTTGCGTTATTGTTTATAGGCCCCCACAGCATATGCCTTCATTCCCTTTCTCCTTGAGTGAACAGATGGCTAATTTGGCCACGAATTATTCTAACATTTTACTTATAGGTGATATGAACTATTGGTTCAATGACATCTGCGGAGGACCGCTGGCCATCGAACTATCTGACCTACTTTCTAATCTTAATTTTACTCAGTTTATATCTTCACCTACTCATATTAAAGGACACACACTGGACCAGCTTTGGTCTACCAATTTGACCTTGTCGGTACCTACTATTTTACCTTGTATTTGGTCCGACCACTACTTAATAACATTTACGGTAATGATCCCCCTTAATACTAAGACTCCTAAGGTTGAGGGTGGCATGATCAGGAAGTGGAGGTCCTTGAGTAAACAAGACTTTATTGCCTCCTTGGCTAGCTCCCTCCTGTTTTGGACTCTGATATTAATTCTATGGAAAAAATATTTCCTCCTGGTTACTCGCTGCAAGTAACATTCATGCCCCACTCACCAAACTTAACTGTAGACGACCAACTGAGGCTCAGAAATGGTTCTCTGCTGAGCTAAAAATAAAGAAACTAGATCTCCGCCAAAAAGAAAGGAGATGGAGAGCCGGTTATGTCTCAGAAAGTAAAATTCAGTACGTTAAAGCTCGGAATGAATATAAAAATGCAATCATGGCAGCCAAGGTCGCCCATTTCTCAGCCCGAATTCTAAGCTCCCAAAATAGATCAAAGGAAATCTTTGTGATAGTTAACGATCTATGTAGTACAGAGCGAATTATTCTTAAACAAACTCCTACTCAAGATCTATGTAACTCTCTGAATGATTTCTTTGTGGATAAAATTGCCACTATTAAAGCCAGCATTCCCCCTCTGGATCCGTGGAGCTTCCTGATAGCTTGATAATTAATACTACTATCATGGAACATTTCCCTGCTATCAGCCAAGAGACCTTCTCTGACCTATTGGTCCGAGTCAAATCAGGCTCTCCTAGAGATTGTTGCCCCCTTATATCCTAAAGGATATTTTTTCGGCTCTGCCACAAACAGTACTCCCTTTTTGAATGAGTCCCTCGGGCAGGGGAGGGTCCCGAATGCCTTCAAGAATGCTGTTGTGGTCCCTCTCCTAAAGAAACCGGACGCCGACCCTGTTAACCCTTCAAACTACCGCCCTATCTCTCTGCTTCCTTTTTAGCAAAGATATTGGAAGCGCATGTCGCCAAATGTCTATCGAATTTTATTGAACTTTCTGAACATTTGGATCCCCATCAAGCGGGCTTCCGGCCAGCTCATTCTACTGAGACCGTCATCTTGGCTGTTATAGACACCTTGCGAGCTAATGCGGATAAGGGTACCCCTCAGGCCTTGGTGCTGCTGGACTTGTCGGCCGCGTTTGACACGGTCGACCACCAAATCTTGTTGGACCGCGTCAGACAGGCTGGCATTCATGGATCAGCTTTTAACTGGATCAAGTCATTTCTCGAGGGTCGTACCCAAGCAGTTCGCCTGGCCCCCTTTATTGCCCCCGAGACCGCAATCACGTGCGGGGTACCACAGGGATCATCATTGTCCCCCATCTGTTTAATCTCTACCTCCTGCCCTTGATCCGTTCTTTAAGGAAAAGGAGGTCAATCACTTTTAACTATGCTGATGATCTTCAGCTTGTTTTTATCATTGACAATTCCCCTGATTCAATTCAGGAATTTCAAGACACCATGCTTCATATTCAGAGTTGGATGGATAATAACCATCTCAAGCTTAATCCGGGCAAGACTGAATTGGTCCTCGTTGGAAAAGGCCAGACTCATTGGGGCCCACACTATTGGCCTACTGATTTGGGACCTTCTCCTACCCCGTCCATCTCTGTAAAAAGCCTTGGAGTTACTATAAACGCTGATCTCTCATCTAGAGGTCAAGTAGGGGTAGTGGTCTCTTCTTGCTTTTTCCAACTACGTAAAATTAGGAAGATTGCCCATTTACTCACCCATGACGCTCTTATACAGGTCGTCACTGCCTTGGTTCTCTCCCGTCTCGATTTTTCTAATTCTACTTACCTTGGCCTTCCACTGTTTCTATTAAAACGTCTCCAGTTGGTACAAAACCAAGCCGCAAGACTCATATATAAATGTCCTAAATGGCAATCTGCAAGCCCCTTACTTGTAAAACTTCACTGGCTCCCTATCATCCAGCGAGCAGCCTTTAAGACAGGGTGTTTAATTTTCAAAGCTCTTCATTGTAGGAGCCCTAAATTCATTAAATGCATGATATCAAAACATGTTCCCAATCGTAATTTGCGATCGGCTCATCTCCAGTTGCTATCTACCCCTACTTATAAGCTCAAACGTCAGGGAGGGTGCAGGTTTTCTTATCTGGCCCCTAGATTTTGGAATTCTCTTCCACTAACAATTAGGTCTTGCAATAACTTATTGGGCTTTAGAAAAATGCTCAAGACATGGTTGTTCGAGCAGGCGCATGCTTAAATCCTGCCCTGCTGTGACTCTGATCAGGTTTAGCGCCATGAAACCTCTGGGTGTACGTGCGCTTTAGAAATATTTGTTAACATAACATAACATAACATAACACGGGCTACTGCAAAGTCCCTGGGCCTTTCTGCTACACGCCCTCCGCTGACTTCTGCTTTTCGCCCCTATCGTGGCCACGGTAGGGGCGCCCCTTCACGTCAGCAGCCCAGCCACCGGCCCGCGCAGCAGGCGGCTTTGCGTGGCCGAGGACGTGGATACCGCCGTGGCGGTTCGGGCAACCAGCGTGCGGGTCAGGCCACCACCTCCAACCCGTCCGCGGCCTCCAAGCCCTCCTAGTCCCTCCTTTCAGGTGCACAGCACGCCAGTAGGGTGCAGGGTCCGCCATCACCTTCACCACTGGCGTCCCATCACCTCGGACAGGTGGGTCTTGGACATTGTCCGAAGGGGCTACTCCCTCCCTTCAAGACCACCCCCCAGCCATGCCACCTCAATTCCACCGCATGTCAGGGGATCACTTGGTACTTCTGCAGAAGGAAGTCACGGCCCTCTTGGCCAAGAGGGCCATCGAGCATGTTCCGACCCCAGAAGTAGGACGTGGTTGCTACTCCCACTACTTCCTGGTGCCCAAAAAGGACAAGGAGGACATGCGTCCTATCTTGGACCTCCGGAACGTCAATCGCTTCCTCCGGAAGGAGAAGTTCAAGATGCTCACCCTAGCTCAGGTCTTGACTGCCCTCGACCCTGGAGACTGGTTGGTAGCGTTGGACTTGCAGGACGCCTATTTCCACATCCCCGTCCTGCCGGCCCACCGGCGTTACCTTCGGTTCACGGTAGGCCTCGAGCATTTTCAGTTCACCGTGCTCCCCTTTGGCCTTACCAGTGCCCCTCGGGTGTTCACGAAAGTGATGGCGGTGGTCGCAGCTCATCTGCGCCGGGCAGGGGTTTCAGTCTTCCCCTACCTCGACGACTGGCTGCTGAAGGCGGGCTCGTCCCAGGCAGTCGTCTCCCACCTCCAGACTACGGCCGAACTCCTGCACTCGCTGGGGTTCTCCATCAATGTGCCGAAGTCGCATCTGATTCCTTCTCCACAGCTCCTTTTCATCGGAGCAGTTCTGGACACGACGCAGTTTCGGGCCTATCCTCCCGAACGGCGAGTCCGGGATATTCAGGCTATAATTCCGATCTTTCAGCCTTTATCCTGGGTTTCGGTACGGATGACCCTGAGGCTGCTGGGCCTCATGGCCTCCTGCATCCTGCTGGTCAATCATGCCAGATGGCATATGCGGGCTCTGCAGTGGGACCTGAAGTTCCAGTGGGCGCAGCACCAGGGCAACCTGTCCGATCACGTCCAGATCTCGGAGGGGACTGCAAAACAGTTGCAGTGGTGGCTCTCGAACCGGCAATGGGTCATGGGCAGATCCCTCTCCCTTCCCCAGCCAGAGCACACAGTTGTGACGGACGCGTCCCTTCTGGGATGGGGCGGTCACATGGGAGAGGCGGAGATCAGAGGCCTCTGGTCTCCGGGCGGAGTCCCGGCTCCATATCAACCTTCTGGAGCTCCGGGCGATCCGACTTGCACTCAAGGCATTCCTTCCCTCTGTCAAAGGGAAGGTAGTGCAGGTGTTCACAGACAACACCACCGCCATGTGGTACTGCAACAAACAGGGCGGGGTGGGGTCGTGGACCCTTTGTCAGGAGGCTCTGCGCCTCTGCACATGGCTGGAACATCAGGGCATGTTCCTGATGGTTCAACACCTGGCAGGTTCCCTGAACGCCAGGGCGGACGAACCTCAGCCGCAGGTGCATGATGGATCACGAATGGCGTCTTCACTCGGAAGTGGCGCAAGGACTCTTTCTACAGTGGGGAGAGCCTTGGTTAGATCTATTCGCCACCGAAGAGAACGCGCAATGTCATCAGTTCTGCGCGTTGGAATTTCCAAGGCGGCACTCGCTCGGCGACGCTTTTCGTCACGAGTGGAGTTGCGGTCTATTGTACGCCTTTCCGCCTATACCACTTCTACCCAGAGTGTTAAAGAAGATTCGGCACGACCGGGCCCAAGTCATTCTTGTGGCTCCGGACTGGGCTCGAAGAGTTTGGTATCCCGAGCTACTCAATATGAGCGTAGATCCCCGATCCGTCTGCCTCTTCGGGAGGATCTTCTGTCGCAGCAGCAGGGGACGGTCCTCCACCCGAACCTGTCCAGTCTACACCTGCTTGCGTGGAGATTGAGCGGCGGCAATTGATTCCTTTCGACTTGCCTCCCGAAGTGTGTGATGTGATTCTGGCAGCCAGGCGTCCCTCCACTAAGGTGGTATACGCCTGCAGGTGGAACAAATTTGTGGCATGGTGCACAGCAAAGGCTGTGAATCCCCTTTCTGCCCCTCTTTCTGAGGTCCTTCTGTTCCTTCTCTCTCTGGCCCAACAGGGTTCTGCCCTGGGTACCATCAAGGGTTATCTTTGTGCTATCTCGGCCTTCCTCAGGCTCCCTGATCAGCCCTCCCTTTTCAAGTCCCCTGTTGTTAACAGGTTCTTAAAAGGCATTACACACCTCTTCCCTCCTGTTCCGTTTGTGATGCCTCAGTGGGACTTGAACTTGGTTCTTACCTTTTTAATGTGCGCTCCCTTTGAGCCTCTACATAACTGTCCTCTTCGTCTTCTGACTCTGAAGACAGCCTTTCTGGTGGCCATCACCTCCGCTCGGCGGGTGAGTGAGCTCCAGGCTCTATCTTGCAAACCTCCCTTTCTGTCTGTTCATCCAGACAAGGTTGTTCTTCGGACGCGTCCGTCCTTCTTGCCAAAGGTGGTTACTGCTTTCCACATTGGGCAGACCATCACTTTGCCCACCTTCTTTCCGCCTCCGCATCCTTCCAGAGAGGAAGAGAGGCTCCACCGTCTGGACCCAAAACGTGCGCTCTCCTTCTATATTGACCGCACAAAACACTTCCGGGTGGATGACCAGCTCTTTGTTGGCTACGTGGGCGCCAAAAAAGGTCGGGCGGTGCACAAGAGGACCATCTCCCGCTGGGTTACCTTGTGCATCAAGACCTGCTATTCTTTGGCTAAAAGGAGCCTCCTGTTGGGCTGCGTGCCCATTCCACCAGGGCAACGGCTGCTACCACGGCCTTGGGCCGCGGTGTTCCGCTGCCGGTTATCTGTCAGGCAGCTACGTGGGCCTCGCTGCACACGTTTACAAAGCATTACTGCCTTGACAGTCAGGTCCGGAGGGACGGCTTCTTTGGCCGTTCTGTCCTCCAGGACTTCCTTGTCTGATCTTTGTTCGCAGACCCACCACCGGGGTTGGTATTGCTGGGGTATCTATTCTAAGGTAAGGAATCTGTCACTAACGTGTCTCTTTCAGATGCACAAGTTACTAACTTGTGTAACGATATATCTGTAAGAGACAGTAGTTAGTGACAGATTCCTACCGCCCACCCATCCTCCCCGTTCTGCGAACTGATTTCTAGGGTTAAGGACATCCCTTTCAGGGCCCTAGTATTTTTCAGACACCTATGTCAGCTTCTTGCATGGCTCTGCGTTCCTGGCGCGGAAAGTCGTGTACAGAACTGACGTCAGCGCGCAGGGGCGGCGCCTAAGTACTGCCCGCGACGTCATCCCGGCGATCACGACGCCGACGACGGACGCGGAGCCGCACGACGCCGCCTACCGACGTGCAAGGGTACTGCTACGCAAAAAACTTTCCGGATCCAGCCTGACGCCTGGGGATATTCTAAGGTAAGGAATCTGTCACTAACTACTGTCTCTTACAGATATATCGTTACACAAGTTAGTAACTTGTGCTTTAGTGATTATCTACTATTCCGTTAATTCTGTCCTCTGCGCTTCATGCCACTTCTTTGTCTTGTGCCATTTTTACATAGTAAATCAAGCTGCTACTGTATATAGTGTATGTTATGTGACCCTAGGGTGGTATTTATGATGAGACTGTCGAATTCTAACAAACAACAAATTTTTATGATGAAATGATTAATGTCTGTTCTTAATACCTGTACATGCTGATATATATTGACTTGTAAGATCTATTTGGTAGTTAAATTATGTATACTGTATTGTACCTGCTTTTATGACAATATTGTTGAAATAAAGCTTTTCGAACATGACTCCAGAGTCACTGACAGTTTTTTAGGCACCAGATACCAATATACAGACAACCAAGATATCGGGCTCTGTGTTGGGAAAAATGCCTACCTTCCGCAGCAACTAGAAGGTAATCCCTACAGACACATAGGTGCTGGACATGATTCAGTATGGTGACACTCTGGAGTTTATACAACATCCACCAATGACACTGCCATCCAGAATAAAACACCTTCACTTGTTGAATGCAGAAATTCAAACCATGCTGCAGAAAGGAGCTATAGAAATGGTTCCAAAACATCATCAAAATGTCACATTTTATTCCAGGTGCTTACTCATAAAAAAGAAAACTACAAAAGAGTGTAGGCCCAATCTGATCAGCGCCAACTCAAACTCAGTGTTAGGTAAATAAATATTCAGAATGGTGACCATCAAAGAAGTGTTACCGCTTCTAATGAGGAACAAATAAATGGCACCATTGGATCTCAAATATGTGTATTTCCACATTCTCATTCATAGAAAAATTCATAAGTTCCTAACGGTTGAGGTAGCCGGGTGCCACTACCAGTTTCGAGTAAATCCCTTCAGCCTTCAGTCTGCTCCCAGAATCTTTGCCAAGTGCATGGCTCCGCTTTCAGTCCAACATCAGCGTCTAGGATATCCGATCGTCCCTTACCTAGATGACTGGATGCTCAAGGGCTCTTCCATTAGCTCTACAAACAACTCAGTAGCAGCCTGTATCAGACTCTTCAAGCCTCTAGGTCTCCAGATCAACAAAAGCAAGTCTTCTGTGACATCTTCAAAGAACATTCACTTCTTAGGAGCAATAGCAGACACTGCAGAATCAAAAGCATGGTTTTGCCTATACCGGCATAGAGATGCTGAAACAGAAGGAAGTACAAGTGCACCTCTTTAAGAGAATTCTAGGCATGATGCAGCCATGCATAGTGCTAATACCATTTTGCAGACTGCACAGGCCACCTATAAGGAAGAATTAGAAAAGCAGTGGACTCAAATTTGAAGACAGGATAGCCCTAACTGCAAAAATGAAAGAAGTGCTGTCCCAGTGAACATCAAGAGACAATACAGGTTCAGGACTCTCATTCCTTCAGCCACAATGTCAGCTTGTGGTCACCGCAGACACTTTGATAATAAATGGGGAGCTCACCTACAATAACTTTTTTGCTAGAGGGCTGTGGGCTCCACAGGAGAATCATTTGCACATCAATGTGCTTGAGCTTAGAGTGGTCAGATCACTACAGCCTTTTCTCTCTCGTATCCACAACTCAGAGGTGTTGGTCTGAATGGACAATGTTTTATATAAACAAGCAGTGTGGAACGTGCTCTCGAATTCTGTCAGCGGAAGCTCAAATGTTACGGCATTTTGCAGTTTACAATGGAATAACCATTACAGCGGAATATCTTCAGGTACAATCAACGATCAAGCAGATTACCTCAGCAGAATGCTACCGGACTGTAATGAGTGGGAGCTGAAGTACAGTGTTCTGAAAGGAATATTCCACATCTGATTGAAAGGGAAAATAGACCGCTTCGATACAATGGTCAACAAGAAATGCCATACTTATGCAAGCAGGTATCCACAACCAAATGCGTGGTGGGAATGATCTTTTGATAGGATGGTAGAAGATGTTTGCCTACGCTTTTTTGCTGATTCTCCTTTTGCCAAAAGTGACCTCCAAAATGAAAAGAGAACCCTGCAGGTTGATACTCATAGCCTCCACCCGGCTGAGACAGGACTGGGTTTCAGACCTTGCTTCAACTAGCACAGGATCAACCTATACTGCTGGCGTTGGAACAGGATCTCTTATCCAGATGTCGGGCCAGATTCTTCACCACAACCACAGTCTCTCAAAGTAGCTGCTTAGCTCCTGAGTACCATGAGTTGAGAAAAATAAATATCCCGGAAGACTGTAAAAATATCTTGACACAAAGCAAAGCTTTTTCTACAAGCAGAACTTATGTTGCAAAATGGAAGAGTTTATTTTGTGTGTGGTGTCAAACTAAAGGATTCCTTTTCATATACAGGCTCATCAAATACAGACATATCTTCTAGAACAGGAAAAGTCAGGATTAGAAAATACAGACCCATCAAATACACACATATCTTCTAGAACTGGCAAAGTCAGGATTGAAACATACTTCAATCAGAGTTCACCTGGCAGTCCTCTAATTTTTTTGAAAGGACACACAATGAACCATCTATATAGCCACACAGGATTGTAAAATACTTTCTGAAGGGCTTTTTCTGAGCGTTCCCACCATCTAGAACATGGCTAACAGTTCGGGAACTAAATACAGTGCTTTTGCATTTGATGTCGGACTCATTGGAACCAATTAACAAATCAAGCCTAAAATACTTAACCTAGAAAACTGCTTTGCTCCTAGCCATAACATTGGTGAGGAGAGTTAGTGAGATCCAGGCCTTTACTCTCACAGACCCCTTCCTACAGGTCTCAAAGGGCAAAGTCATACTGAGAACTAATCCCAAGCTCACACCTAAAGTACTAGCAAATTTCATCTCAACGAACTGGTATTCGTAAAAACATTCTTTTAAAATCCAGCAAATCCAGCTGAAAGAGCTCTGCATTCATTGGCTGTCAGAAGATGTCTCAGGTTCTCTCTGGGTAGATCTAGCAAATAAGAAAATCCAGTCGACTTCTGGTATCCTTCTCTGGACCTTGAAATCTGCTTCCCAGTCAGAAAACAGGTAATATCAAGATGGGTAGCTGCAACAATAGCTTTTTGTCACACAAAAGCAGGAAGACCTCTTAAACACTCAGTTAAAGCCCATTCCATGAAGATTTTGTTGACTTTATTAACACTCTATGCAGAAGTGCCACTTGAAAACATTTGCCGAGCTGCAACATGGAGGAACAGACAAACTTTCACGAGACACTTTTGCTTGGAAGCAGTTGCACACAGAGATACGGAGATGGAACAGGCGATTCTCTGTCATAATAAGGTGAGCCAGTCTAATATATCACGCCATCCTCTCTGGATGTATATAAGCAATTAAATTCTTAACACTGCTTACTATTCTGATTCAAGTATGTAAATCAATGAAAGATTCAATGTTGAAGAAATAACAAATGTCTTACTTGTAACTTTGGATCTCCAGCATTGGTACCTATCATAGATATACATGCGGCTCACCCTCCTACACGAATGGAGACTCGTTTCAAGCATTGCATGTATAATTATATATTCCAAAATTTGTGCGAAGAAATCTGAGGTGTGAAGACATCTGAGAGTGGTGAGACTGAGAGCACTTTCACCTAACTGGTTGTAGTTTCGTCTTTTTAGAAAGAGTGGGTTGTGCTAACAAAGTGGACGCTGTCTGTGGCTTTTTCATCTGTCAGTGTCTTGTACTGCTATGTTAAAGTTGCTGAGGGACTCCCACTTCGACAACGGGGAATGATTCAAGCGTGTGACTAAATGAAAGATACCAACGAAGGAGAACCACAGTTACAGGTAAGTAGCTGTTTTTTTATTTTGTGTATTTTCTACTTGCTGCTAGGTAGGTCACATACCATAGCATTCCACACTCTTCCTAGTCTGCATTATCAAATCACAGCATACTACTCATTGCTCAGCGAACTTTCATATACCAAGCAAGCTGGAAACTACCCTAAGCACACTTACTTGATATCCATTTACCACCAGCTGCCCTATGATCATTCTTTCAATGCCAAAACTCAGAAATACCATCTCTCTCTATATAGACATTTGCCTTCTGCACATAAAATGGCACATGTTGCCTGACTGTTGCACTCAACACAATATCTAATAAAACACTCATCAATTATAACCGAACACTATCAACATAACCCACAGAACTTTGCTCTAACACTAAATCCACTATGCCCTATCTCTTCCATCAGATACAAAACCATGCTCCACAATAAAACATGTCTGTAGCAAAGTGAACTGTGTTACAGTGCACCCCCACTTTTGCCCCATTTAGCTATCAGATGCTGTGGTTTTTTTTTATCTAAAAGTGCACTGGTACCTGCTAATTAGGCCCCAGTGTCAGTGCTCATTCCTTTAAAAATGACATTTGTGTATTGGTACACCCGATTGGCAAGTATGTTTACACCCCTGTAAGGCCCTAGTATATGGCACCAGTGATACCCAGGGCAGGGATGTAAAAGGGGCACCAGGGCTGCAGCCCTTATTGTGCCATCCTGAGTGACCCGAGTGAAACCAACGGCTGCAGGTCTGCCATGTTAGCCCTGCACGAGCAGCTTGTCTGCTTGAGTGCGACTCTGCCCACACCATGTGGCAGGAGGCAGGGAGCATTATATTATATGTTTAGAGATATATGTGCCAGCATATATCGCCCTGTGGTAGCATTCCAAATGTAATTCTACCACAAGTGACTGACCCTCCATAGGATAACATGGGGTGGACACTGGCCATTCCCCAGATGTCCAGCTCCATTATGGAACGGTCGATTTTCTTTGTGTTTGGTATTAAACACCGTGCTTTTTAACCCCAGACACGATGGTAGTATCGAGGTTTAACCAGCATGTACCCAGGTGGCACTTTAGACAGTGTCCACCAAGTTAACCCAGTGTTCTCGTGCCTTGACAGACTTTTCCAAGGGTTGCCGCCAAGACAGAAGTCTGACCTCATGCTGGGGAGTGTTCTGCTCCCAAAGGCTAGAGACAAAGACGTGTGTGCAGGAGGTGACACCTTCGCCCACACAGGATGGCTAGTGAACAACCCATCACGGCAGTGAGCCTCAAAGGCTTCACCGGCACCATGGGACAAGGGAACTTGTCCCTCACTTGAGAGCAAAGCCTACCCCTGCCCCAGGCACTGTTTTTAGTAGGCAGGCAGGAAATTAGCTATGCAGGAGGCGTGCACCGTCATCAGGCTGACCACACCTCTAGGGTATCGCAGCTGAGGTGTAGAGAGGATGGTTTTGGCCATCTTGAATTTAGTCTAAAAAGCATGTTCTGACTAGTTTTAGTGACATACTCCCACCGGATATGGTCACTACTGGGGCAAATTAGCCGCAGCACTAGATACCCATTGGCTACTAGTCCTCTCACCCAGTAACACCCCCTAAATGCAGGCACCCCAGACACCTGAACCTTAGATTCAACATGATAACAAGAAGAGACCCGTTTCAACCAACAAAGCAGGACTCCACGAAGAGAGGCGCTAAGCTCTGCACCTGTGGCAGCCTCCCTGCACCCGCTGGATTGCGACTCGACCAAGGCAAGAGACCAGTTCCAAAAGGAAGGTGAACCCCTCTGCAAACTCCAGACTTCACAAGAACTCCCTTGGGCTAGAGGAACTAGCCCCCTGCAGTCGGCAGGCACACACTGCTAAATCCATGATGTTGAAGTCCTGTCCACCGAGACGTCTGGCGTGGCCACTCAAAGTCACTGGGCAGGTGGCTTCTGGGAACTGTAGTCCCGACCCTCAGCGAGGCTCAGCTTTTTACACCGTTCCCCTGGTCCTCTGGAAGAAGACTTCCTCAACTGCATTGCTTGCAAGTACCAAGGCTTGTTGGTGGTCAGTCCGACTACTACCTGCTTTACTCGACGCTTCAAGAGGAGAGATCCAACTGCACAAATGATCAACTGCCCCTGTAGCTTCATCGTAAAGATCTTGCATTTGTTTTCACCCTCTCTTGGCACACCTGTCAGCATCGCTGTCCGCAGATCCATTTAGCACCACGGATAGCCAAGAGCACCTCTGCACCTGAGTCCCCCAAGCCAGGTAGAGTCAATCTGCCTGAAGATTCCTGGTCCAGGGCCAGCTCCTTGCTTAAGTTCCAATGGTTGTTGCTCAACACGACCCGCAAGTACCTTTTTGCTAAGGTAACCATTTATAGACCGCAAGCCTGATTGACAGCTCTGTTTGACAGCTAAAGTGCACCTCTGCACCCCGCTTCCCCTGAGCCAGGTAAAATTGTGCTAGCTGTTGTGAACGGATCTAGGTACTCACGAGACCTTAACCCTAAGTGGGTTCAGTTGAACTTGCTCTCTAAGTAACCAATTGCATATATGTATTTTTTGCATTGACCGCAACGTTCATGTTTTTACCCTGCTAAGTACTGATTTATTTAAAGTATAAAATTTGATAACTCTGGGTATCCTGTATGTATCAATTTCGTTTTGGTGTCTAAAAATATATAAAAATAAGAGCTATTTTTATAAATTGGTTTTAGATTCCTCTCGAGTCGTGTCAATTACTTATTGTCCATGTTGGTGATGTGAAATGCTTAGCACATGTTCGTCTAAGTAGCCTGTCTGCTCTTTGCCACCTTACCAGGACTGTGAGAAGGTGTACGAGAGAGTACCCGGGGTCCATCTTTGTGTATTATGCTAGTATTACATGGTAATGTACCCCTGCCATTCCACATAATACTTTCACCTTGCAACAATGTCACACTCTACACATCAACCTATAATATTGTTGGATCAGAAACGGTTCACTTCCTAGCTCTGGTGAGTGTACACTCCTGCCATGAGTTCTCCATGTTGTGAATCACTGGATAATTATGATTTTAGGCCTCAGTCTACCCAACATTCATGCATGTACACTGATAGCCCTCTCTGACAGGGGAATGCGACCCACAGCTGGGGTTTGTGTTGTAGGAGCTTGACTGCCATCAGCTCACGGGCTGTGGATGATAAATAATGGTAGAAGCAACTGATTTATTAAAACCTTTTAAACAGTTGCCTCAAAGGGAGAGTTGCCTACTGTCCTAAAGTTTCAAACTGTCCTCCAGTTTCCAACAACTGGGTCCTTCACATGGGACATGGATGTTGCATGCATTTTAACCATGTACATGTAGTAGGCTGAGCATGGAGCATGGGTGCTGTGCTTTACTACTGTAGACCAGGAATCGATTTTGGATCTTCTTTGATTGAATGGTGCCTATGTCCTCAACAAATCCATCCAGATCTTAAGGACCACTGATGCAACTGGGGTGGTACATCTATGGGATTTGTCCTCCATTCAAAAGGTGGGCGGGTGTGTTCATGCTCAGAGCTCACACTTCAGTTCTGTATGCTGGGGGTGATTTCTGGATCAAAACCCAGTCTTTAATTACACTCTGGTGCAAAAATATTCAATATGATTAGATATCTGCCATTCTAAGTTCTTCTCTCCCTTCCCAATCCCAAATGAATTTATAGCACTTGGTAACAGGAGACTATTATCACCCCATTCCCTGACAGGAAAAGACAAAACATTGCCATTACCCATCCCAAAAAATATAGAGGAATTTTATATGGGTAGTTTTATTGGACACATAAGAGTTTGGGGAGCACCACTATATTAATAAGGCCCATTTTCACCAGAATGCACAGTGGGAGAGGACCTCAGTGATTTAAGGTTGCATTTCAACATATCCACTAAGGGATCTCTGGTTATCTGTTATGACAGTGTGCATCAGCAAGTATGTAAATCAGCTAGTTTTGACTTCCAGCTCTGAGGTCCATGCTTAGGTACTTTACAGGGAAAACAATCCACTTGGACTAGTTCACCTGCAGGCCGGAAAACTCTCAGAATTCCTTTAAAATGCATCTTCAGTCAGGTGGCCAAGATGGTGGTGGAGTAACTGCTCATTTACAGAACTCTGCACGCCCTGGCCAAAACTACTGGTAAAACGAGCATTCCGGGGTGAAGCGACCTGGTGAAACAGGGATAGTGGCAGAGACAGTGCGCCAACGAACCGACTCCTTACCTGTCATGAGCCGCTGAGACGGCGGAGCACACTGGAGCAGTCCCCGGGTGCTGGGCGAGTTGGCCCTGAGCGAGTAGGCCCTGAGCGGGGCGGACTGGTGGGTCCTGAGGAGCAGACTCAGCATGAGGAACCGGGTGTCCTGCTGAGGTGGAGCGGACATCCTGGTTGACACTGCGACCTGGACAGGAGGAGCAGCGAACCGTCTGTGGTGCATCTCCGACTTGCTGTGCACGGAGGCCGCGGGATTGCAAGGAGAGACCCAGAACAGCCCGAAGCTCATGACGACGCGGTTGGCGCCCGGGGCTGACTTCGGACGCCGATCGCAAACTGGTACGTCCCGACCGCTGGGTTAAGGGACACCTGAGGGATCGGCGTCCATCAGCTGTGGGGCCAGGTGCGGGGTGGACCCACCTTGGTGGCCCATGTGGGCACGAGCGAGGGATCAGGGAGACGGACCCCGAATGAGAGGAGGGACCGAACCCAAAGGTGCAGAGTAGGGTGTCGGGCCTGTCCCAGTGCAGCCCTGAAGACTGCCGCACTTCTGAAAGTTGAAGGGGGCAGCTCGCTGAAGAGGTCGGCTCTGTAGCAGGACCCCAGACATGTGGCGATCGGGGGCCCTGTGGCTGATGGGGAAGCTCAAACTGACAGGAGACACATAAACCGCCTGGGCCCAGTGAACAGGAGCCCAATAAAATACACAGTGGCTCGCCTCTCCATCCATGTACGCCATAGTACAAGGAGCTGTACCCTGAAGACACGCTGCCCCCAGGCTCATTGAGCAACAACTAGGGGGATCATAGCGGCTTGCTGGGAGGAGTTCCCTGTAGTGCTTGCCAATGGCCTAGAGTTATGATACAAACCCGGAGAGGGCCATCCAGGCTCCAGTGGACTGGGACCGCACCGGGATGACATCCCATCGAGCGAAGAAGGAGGCGAACATCAAGGATCTCCTACAAAAACCTGGAACCAGGAAAACAGATGGGACTGGCTCTGACCAGCAGTTAACCTCCACCCCAGAGAAGGAAACTGACACGTCCCGATCTGGTGCAGAAGAACCGATTACTCGCCGCTTCCTGGAACAATTGTTTGGCGCTCTCAGAGAAGACTTTGCAGGTCTCAAGCAAGAGGTAGACACTGACATTAAACAGATCAGGACCACGGTCCTCGAACTGGGAGACCGGGTAGACTCCCTGGAACGGACGGGGGATCGTAGAGAGGAGGAGCTAACCGATCATGCCCGGGAATTATTGGAACTTAGAGTCCGTAACGAAGATCTCTGCCTTCGCCTGGAGGACCTTGAAAACAGGTTGAGGCGATCCAACATTCGTATCAAGGGAGTGCCTCTCCAGGCAGATGCTGGGAAGCTCGAGGAATTTGTGATTCGCCTCTTTCGACATGTCGCACCAACACAAGGCAATAAGGAGATTGCACTGGACCGCACTCATCGAGCAGGAAGACCGGCATCACACCCAGGCCAACCACAAGACATCCTCACATGCCTTCACTCCTACAAGCAGAAGGAAGCCATCATGATGGCCACCAGGAACATGGCGACTGTTTAATTTGAGGTCCTGCACGTGGGCATCTACCAGGACCTTTCCCTACTCATGCTACAACGATGTAAAGCCCTGAAGCCTGCCACCGCCTATCTTTGTGATAAAGGGGTCCGCTACCGCTGGGGACACCCCTTTCGACTGATCTTTGTTTGGAATAAGGAGATGCAAGCGGTGAAATCACTGAAAGGGGCACAGGCGGTACTCTGGGTCGACTTTGCTGAGGGGGAGACCTTGGAGCATATGGCTGATGATGCGGCGTATCCGAAGACTCCGAAACCGGTACGGAGACATGGAACGGGAAGGAAGAAGCACTTACGACCCTCTGAAATTGAAAGCCAGATGCAAAGAGAGGCCCTCCTCCGGCAGTTGCAGAACCAAGACGAAAACTCTAAGGACTGAGTCCAATGCCGAGACACTCCTCCTTCACCTGCCAGGAACTGATCGCTGCCTATAGACCCCCGGAGGGAACGAGAACCGGCCTTGGCGAGCGGAGCTCATTCCTGCCACAATGAGGATCGGCCGCAGGCCTAATGGACCCTTACACTACGGTGAATCTGGAGCCCGTCCGAGGGCTGTTTGTTTTATGTTTATCTCATTTCACTACTATCTTCACTTTCTCCTTCTCCCTACCTCTCCGCACTTCCTCTCTGCACTTTCCCGACATAGGGGAGCTGGGGACTACTTGAATTTTTCGACATGGTGGGGGAGAATACACTTGCAGAACTCGCATAACCCATTGAGCGCATTGGGAGAGACACCTTGGAATCTCCTCTTGGGGGACACACCTCCTCCCTATGCGGGAGGTAATAGAAGCTTTAATGGGGCTCAACAGAGGGACTTACATACCTTGGGACACCTCTGAAACCATTACGGGACCCTTCCCACCACGCATTGCATTGTGTTTCCGCATAGGGTCAGGTGGTGTAGACACCCTTCTTTTCCTTCCCTGACAAGTAATGACTTTCCTCCCTGGTTTTGGCAACGGGTAGGACACTGTATGAACTCCCTAATGGATGGGCCTGAGAAGCAGTATTGCTATACTCCACCCACAATGCATGAACCCTCTTAAGGCAAAGATACTGAGCCTCAATGTACGAGGCCTGAACTCACCCGTTAAACGACGCGCGCTCCTGGCCCTACTTAGGGATTCCCAATGTGACATTTGCCTCCTACAGGAGACGCACTTAATACGGGCTGATTGGAAACACCTTCCTTCGCGATGGTTCAACCACCAATATTTCTCCTCCATGGTGGGGAAAAGGGCAGGGGTGGCCATTCTCTTTGCAATACACTTCTCCGGAAAGGTGCTAGAAACTCAAGCAGAGATACCTGGGAGAGTGATCGCGCTACGGGTGGCTATTGGGGGACATACCTATACGCTTGCTTCTCTCTACAACCCAAACTATCACCGGGAGAAGTTCCTTATGGAAGCACTGAACATGTTCCTAGAGTCCCAAGACGAGGACCCTATAGTGGGAGGAGATTTCGATATAGTTCCTGACCCCCACCTAGACAGGTCTGTTCAGAGATTGGGGCACTCTGGTGCACTTTCGGAGTCTGCGAAATAGCGGTTGGAGGAGGTGGACTTAGTGAACGTCTGGTGGAAACGCAATCCCACTGCCCGAGAATATACCTTTTTCTCAGTGGCGCACCAATCATATACCCGTATATATCTCTTTCTGACATCCTCGCGCATCACACTGACTACACAGGTGGCTGAGATGGGGTAGCGGCCTTCTCGGATCACTCACCCATAGTGCTTGAACTGTAATTGCCTGGGGAACACACACACCACAGGTCATGGAGGCTGAACCACAAACTGCTCACATATGACACGAACATTGAGGAGATACGGTAGACCATACGATCCTATTTAGAAATCAATGATGATGGCTCCACTAGTGCCCCACTACTGTGGGACACACTGAAAGTGGTCGTACGGGTCCAGTTTATAGCCATAGCAGCTAGATTGAATAAGAATAGAACAGATAAAAGGGACCAGTTGGAAACCTAGATTAAGGAACTGGAAGGGGTACATAGACGCACAGGTTCGATCCCATCCAGATGACAACTTACCAATGCGCGAAAGCAATTGAAAGCTTTAGACTATGACCGAGCAGAATATGCCCTCCTGCGAACTAAGCAGCGCTTCTATGAAGGGGGGAACAAAGCTGGGAAAGTATTGACATATCAACTCCATGTCCAGACTAGCAAACGACACATTGCGGAGGTCAGAGACTCCCAGGGGGATATGGTCCGAAAGGATGCCTCCATAGCCGCCGCCTTTGAGAACTTCTACACTGTCCTCTACTCAGCCGAATCCCTAGATTCGGTGGCGGCGGAGTCATACGTGAGGCATGCACCAGTCGCTTCGCTACCAGCCTCTGAAGCTATTAAATTTGAGGCAGAGATCCAACCAGAGGAAGTGTTGCGAGCCATACAGGGACTTGCCGCAGGTAAATTGCCGGGAGATGATGGCTTATCGTCCGATTTTTATAAAATATTTGCTTCTAGTTTTAACCCATTGTTTACCCGTCTCTATAATTCAATCAATGACACAGGGTCCCTTGCTCCATCCATGTAGTAGTGGTGATACCCAAGTCGGGTAAAGACCCAACGAGTTGTGCTTCATACCGCCCTATATCCCTGCTGAATGTAGATTTGAAAATATTCACTAGCATCCTGGCAGCTCGTCTAGCCCCAAATATGCAGGGACTGGTGGACCCGGATCAATCCGGCTTCATACCAAAGCGTAACTGTAGCGATGGGACTTGTCGTATGTGCCACCTTCTTGATAAGATTCAACGCTCCCAACAACCGGCCTTACTCGTGTCAGGCGACGCTGAGAAGGCCTTCGATAGTCCACTGGCCCTATTTGCATCTGGTGCTGGTCAGGTTCGGTCTGGGGACGAGGTTCAGGAAATGGGTAAACAGCATATACAACAACCCAGAGGCACGCATTAGGCTGAATGGGGTCGCCTCGGGCCCTTTTCAGATCTCAAGAGGAACCTGACAGGGATGCCCTTTGTTGACGTTGCTATTCGCGCTCTGTATAGAGCCTTTCGCGGAACATATCCGCCAGCAATGTGCGATAACTGGGATCCGGATGGGCGATCAGGGACCTTAAGATTTCACTTTATGCAGACGACGTCGTGCTTTTCCTCACACAACCGTTTACCTCGCTGCCCCCCCCTTCCTGCTACAGGAAATAGAAGACTTTAGCCAAGTCTCTGGCTTCAAAATTAATATTCAGAAGACGCAAGCCCTTAGCTTAACTATTCCCAGCAGAGACCAAGCTCACCTGATAGCTCAGTTTCCTTTTCTATGGGCAACTGATGGGGTTACCTATGTGGGGTTGCGCATCTTCCCTACACTGGGTAAGACAGCCCGGTAAAATTACGCAGGCCTTCTATCCAATACGCGACAGGAACTCCTGACCTGTAAGAGACTTCCAATGTCATGGTTGGGGAGACTAGCCGCCATTAAAATGACCCTTCTACCCCGTATCCTGTATGTGATGCAGACACTCCCACTGCAGCCTCTGATCCTGGCCAAACTGCAACATCTCTTGGGAGACTTTATTTGGGAAGGGAAAAGGGCCTGTATGGCATGTCGCCAGACATACTTGAAGCAGGAAGACGGGGGACTTGGCGCCCCACACTTGGAACTATATTTTCAAGCAGCTCAACTCCGCTATATGATCGAATGGTACAGGCCTGAGTCGGAGAAACACTGGTGCTTTATTGACTGCGCAATAGCGCGCATACATGTCTGGAAAGTACCTTGGCTACCCAACGACATCGCTCGGTCGGAGTCTATATCTCCCCAATTCTGAGGTCCACCCTTGCCGCCTGGGACAGGGTACCCGAGTCTCGAGGTCTCTCAACCCCCACATCCCCACTGACCCCCTTCATAGGTCATCCGGAGTTCCCCCCGGCTAGAGAAGGGAAATAACTACATAAAATGGCAGGAGGCAAATTGCAAGAGAATTGGCGATCTCTTTGATGCGAAGGGCATCATGGAGTTTCCCCAACTCGTCTCGGGCTTTGCCCTCCCCAGGGAAGCATACTGGCAATATCTTGCGCTGAGACATTGGGTTTCGCAACCCCATATACGCTCACATGCGAGCCGGCCATTAATGAAATTTGAGAAATGGTACATCACCCGAGGGTCGGACAAACGTCTACTCTCAGACCTATACTCCTTCCTTCTTACACCCACTCACAGAGTTAAGTCCCCAGCACAACGCCGATGGGAGTCCGAACTAGAACGTGAATTCTCCACCAAAGAATGGCAGGATATAATACATAGGGCCAGACCCTCGTCCTGCAGCACTGCTGGGAAGGAGATGTTCCTCAAAATAGCGCATTACTGGTACTATACCCCTGCTAGAGTAGCGCAATGGAAACCAGGGGGAGACAACCTTTGCTGGCGTCACTGCGGTCAAGTGGGTACACTTACACATGTATTATGGCACTGCCCAAAAATACAACCATTCTGGGACTCAGTACTGCCTGATTTTAATGCCACCTATCATACAGATATACCCAGATTCCCTAGCTACATAATATTGGGTCTCCCCAACTCCCTAACCTACCCCCTCAAATGGTGTCGGGGAAGAGCCATCACATTAGTGCTGGGCGTGGCCAAACAGGTGTTGCTTTCAAGATGGGGAACAGACGGAAAAGATCAATATTGTTCATAGTACTTTTCGGCATCACGATATTAAAAATGTTTACAATGATCCTGATACCAATCCTAAAACTACCACCCCTCATTTAGAAGAGTTTACTGCCTTCTCCTCAGATGAAGTCTCAACTGCCCTTTCTAAAATCAAGTCGGGTTCCCCAGTAGACCCGGTCTCACCTCGTTTTTTTTCTACCATTGCCCCCTGGCTCCTTAAGAACCTCACTGACCTGTTTAACATGTCCTTAGCTCAAGCAACAGTCCCTGTTAGATGGAAAGCAGCAAGGGTCAAACCCATTCTGAAAAATCCTTCTATATATCCTAAGGAACCCAGTAACTATTGCCCAATTTCTTTGCTTCCCTATTTTGGAAAGGTATTCGAGTCCTTGGTTAATAAACAGCTCACCACCCATTTAGAGAACCATGAATTGTTGGACTCTTCTCAACCAGGGTTTATGGCTGCCCATAGTACTGAAACCTCATTGGTGGAGGTTGTCGACAATATAAGACTTGCCCAGGACAACGGGCAGTCAGCAATGCTTGTCCTGTTGGACCTGTCGGCCGCTTTCGACACCATCTCCCATAGTATTTTAGAACAACGGCTCTGGGAGATGGGAGTCAGGGGATCAGCCCTAGATAGGCTTAGAAACCACCTAACTGATCGAACCTCCACCGTATAACTGGGCACCCTGGTTTCTCGTAGTCGGCAGGTAAATATGGGCGTCTCTCAGGGATCCATGCAAAGTCCCATGCTCTTCAATCTTTATGTGGCACCTTTGGCCAAAGTGATCAGGTCCTACGGGTTGGATGTGGTGTCGTATGCCGATGACACCCAGTTACTGATCACCCTTGGCCCCAACCCAACCGACACGAGGCTCCGATTCAAAAACTGTATGACCCATATTGACAACTGGATGCACACTAACCATCTCCAACTCAATGGTAGTAAGACCGTGGTCATCCTTTTTGGTAAGGCATACGAATTTCGGTCAAACGACTGGTGGCCTCAGAGCCTTGGTCCCTGTCCATCTTCTGAGCCCATGGTGCAGAACCTTGGACTAAAGATTGACAATCAGTTATCCGTGAAAGACCATATAAATCATATAACCAGTACCTGCTATGGATTAATGCGTAGCCTACGTAAAATCTCTCAATGTATTCCAATTGAATCAAGGAAGCCGCTTGTCCAGTGACTAATTATAAGTAGGCTCGACTCCGGAAATGCCCTGTTGGCTTCCATTAATGAGGAGCTTTATTCCAGACTTAAAGTCCTGCAGAACACTGCTGCTAGGCTGGTGCTAAACCACCCATCGAGGTCTCCGTCTGCGCTCAGTCTGAAAATGCTCCACTGGCTCCCCATCAGGAAACAAATCCGTTTTAAGGTCATCAGTCTGGTACACTACACAAGAGCATGTACGGGAACGGGCCAAGTTACTTTGCCAAAAAACTCAGCTGGTATCAGCCCAACAGGACACTTAGGTCGGGCACTAAATTTCTCCTTACCCCTCATAGAATCCGCACCACCAGGAATGGCGGTAGATCCTTCTCCCATCTGGCTCCTGCTTTTTGGAATAAACTTCCATTACAGCTCTGCATGATCACAGACCACAAGCAGTTCCGTAGGGAAATAAAAACATGGCTATTTTGATCGCTTCTGACTGCCCTTTCCGTTCAATTGGCCTCCAGCTTTCACATGAGTTTTACGCTAGCGCTATGAGACCCTTGGGTGATATGTGCGCTCAATAAATCTCTTTCACTTGACTTGACTACCAGGGTGGACTGGTTACATAAACTGTGGGAGGTGGTTGGCATGGAGAAAATAACGGCGAGCCTCACGCGTAAACTCCCCTGCTTTGATAAAACTTGGGGATCCACGATAGAATTTTTGGCAGAGGAATTCACAGAACTTACTTGCCCGAGGTACTTACGGGTGCTTCGACTTACTAGACCTTACCCCACAATGGACGAACATAGCTCTAAACATACTCCCCTGGGAGTACAAGTCTTCCTCACCGAGGAGGAGCAGACATCATAAGCTACCTAGTCTCCCTCTCTGTCCCCACCCCCTCCTTCTTTCTATCTTTCTTTACTCCTCATGAATAACTGCCAGCATATTGATCTCCACACCTGCCTATGGATGTAGGTGGCAGCTGTTGTTATACTTGTAAAATGTATTAATAAAAAAGAGTTAAACCATAAAATGTATCTTCAGCCAAACCAATTTGGTGGTCATTGGCATAGATAGATATTCTGTCTTCCACCCTGGAAGCCCTGACTAAGCCTTGCCTCTGTGTATTGATCGAGATTCACTCAGCAGGTGACTCAATGATGGACACAAAAAGTAGTGATAAAAGGGAGCATCCTGCCTAGAACCATGCCAAATGGAGAAAGATTTGGAAAGTTTCCCATGGACCTGCACTATAGTCTCAGGTGATCCTTATTGAAGACTTGTATAGTGGCCGAATTTGTGTCCAGTGTTCATCTTCAGCAGGACTGAGAATCTGTAGTTCAAGGCTAGGCAATCAGATGCTTTCTTAATGTCTATGGTAGCTGAACAACAAAGTGTCTGGGTGACCGTTCAAATTGGAAATATTTATACAGACACCACCAAACCTATTGAAGTGGTCTCGTGTTTTTATTCCACTCTCATGAATAGTTCATATTATGCCATTAGCATTCAAAACTTTTAAATCATGTCAACACAAAGAAAAACAATACATTTTGAACAATACATAAAACATCAATGACAATAACACACTTGTCAGAAGAAAGAAACTACTACGAGTGCAAAAAAGGATGGCAAAACAATAACACACAATGAATTACACAACATAGAAATAAGGTAACCAGTCCTTCGATTATACAAAAAAGTGTGGCGATATAGACAATTTGGACTTTCAAAGGCTATAACCTGCCCACAGCAGCTAGTCGTTTATGATAATGGCAACAGGCCAATTGCCTTGTTTGCACACTGTGTGAATCTGTAGTTGAAGACGAGATTTGGACTAGCTGGATAGTTCTTAATGTCTATGAGCACAACCACCAGTGGGCTGTCCAACTACCCCAGCAGTGCCAGAACATTAGTAAGGTGCCCAATTGTGTGCCATGTGAATCTGCTGTTCACAGTTCCACTTTAACTGAGGATTAGTTTAAACCTTAGCAACGATTGGCATCAACACTAATTAGAGCATTGTGATAACTTCACACCCAAATCAGAAAGTAGATCCCTTTTTTTGTGAATAAAGTTCAATAATGGAATGCAGGTGAGAATTCATATTGTGTGAGAGATGCGTGAAGAATTTCAGGTTGAATCTATTGGCGCTATATTCCCCCTTGTGATGGCACTTGTCACAGCCCACTATCAAACAGGAATGATCTGATAAACGTCTGGCAAACGTGCTTACTCCTTACAACAAGTTAAGGTGTGAGAGTGGCACAAAGAAGTGATCCAAGGGAGAGAATGACGTATGGGCTCCTGCAAAAAACGAGTAGTCCCGTATGGTGAGGCGAACTTGCTGACAAATTTGGTGGGTGGGTGTGGCAAGTGCTTTGTGCTTGTACTGATCTGCAACATCCAAGGGACAGTTGGATTACCCTGTGAAAATACCTGCATATAATTGGGAGTCTTAGAGGGGCCTTTGTGAGGGTGAAGTCAATTACAGGCAAAAAGATAGTTGGCAAAAGCTTGCTTATCCAGCAGTCCAGCAACCATGAAGTACCTTCCCCAAGGGAGTTTCTTTTGCACAAAATGACCACCCCTCTGGAACCTTTAGCGAAACATCTACCCAGAAATGTATATTCGGAACCAATTAAATGTGTCTGTTTAAGCAGCAAAATGTCGGTGAATATCTTTTTGATGATTTCAATATGGCCCCACATATTGATTTTATCTATCTTGTTATGAATATTCCAGGACAGGATTCATAGTGATCATTCTTTTCTTCATCCATAGTCTAGTATCTGTAAATAGAATTTGGTAGCTGCAAACATGCCCATGCCAAAATTGACTTGCAAACTGGGATCTAAACTTAATACTAGAACCAAAACTTTAGTCACTGTCCCTTATCCTACACTTCCTTCCCTAAGCCATCTCTTGTGCATCCCTTGGTGGCACCAGCACCCCGTGTTTGGGAGAAAAATTAACACTTCTGCCCTTTCTTTTATCATAAACCCTTTGCTTCTTTCTAGTCGCGGTCTCTCACTTGAGGCTCTCCATTTGCTGTCCTCCTCCTTATTAGCTCTCTACCTCGGTCTTCCTTTACACCCTTTCACATTCTCCCCTTGAATTTAAATGTCCCATCTCCTGTCCTTTCATCTCTCCCTATCCTCTTAGCCACTTTACTTCTACCTAGACTCTTGACCTAACTCTTGGCTCAGTTCTACCTGAGGCCAATCTACCCCAAGTTTTTCCCCTATTCTGATTTCCTTCACCCTCTCCTTTCTAGTTCTCCTCTATGTCTAATCTCCTAAATCCTCTCTGCCTCCTTCCTTTTTGTCCCTTCTCTCTCTATCTGCAACGTTTAGCCATGCCTTGGTAGAGGGCAGTAAGCAGAGGGGGATAAGCCCATAGCACTGAATGTCTCCAGGAGGAATGGCCTTTGTGTGGCTCGTCTTGAGTGGTTGACTGTGTGCACCCTTAACCCGGGACCGGCCTCCAAGCACACAAATGATGTTGTCCTGGCAGTGCCTAATTTGTAAAATATTAAGTGCCAGGGCTCTTGACAGGAAGCAACTGCAGCTTGCGACACCTACTGCCCTTACCAGTGCCAATGACAGTACCAACATAACTGCTAACCATCACACCTCTACAAGTGTGACAATTCAGAATATTCCATGCCCCTAATGCAATAAGAATGGCTTGGGCTGCAGGTATTAGTCATTTTTGCATTCTATTGAACGAATAAACAACTGTTCTTGCCTCTATGTCTAAATGAGATATACAACACCACCATGTGGCAGAATGTCAAAAGTACCGGTGCTGAGAATTAAGTGCAGGTGCTGAGCACCGGAAACCACCGGCTCAAATTAAGCACTGTGTCCTGGAGGAGATACTAAAAAACAGGACCGTGGAAAGTGATCGTGGAGGTTTGCTTGTACGGTGAATTGGGCCCTACAGTGACAAGGAAACACCTCTCTTGACAGCTGTGAAAGGGGCACTCTGATGAAGACATCCTAAACCAAGCATGGTGCTCAGTGAGGCCCTCCAGAAAATAGCGATGCTTAAGGGAGGGGGAGGTGGGAGTCTTGTGTTCTCTGTGTACCCAGGCTCATAGCTGGCCTTGGCTAGACAAGATCGAGGGCAGAAGGAGGCCAGGTAAGGAATCTAAGTACATTGATTTGTCCACTGACAACTGATCAATGCATCCTAATTGTGGGTGTGTTACTAAACCTCAAAGAAGATCATTGCTTGAGCATAAATGGGGAGGAGAAGCAGAGAAAATGTCAGACACCAGCAAAAAAGAGAGACTGCAGTATCAGAAGTATGCTGGAAATTTCAGAGGCATTCTTGAAAAGGGAGGTGCCAAGAGGATGGAAAGTTCCCCAGGGAGGAAAATCACAATAACGAGGGACAGCAACCTTCAGAGACCTCAATGTTCCATTACGAGACATAGATACTGAGAGCTTCACGCAGCAATAGAACGTAAAGGAAAAGCAAAGATGTCACTGATTTGGGAAACAGGCTCCATATGCTTCAGGAAACCATGGATAAGAGGATTCTGAGTCAGGAGAAGTCCAAGACCCAAGTCCGGCCATTGGAGGAACAGATTATTATTTTACAGGAAAAGCACGAACATCTGGAAAACCGATCCTGCAGGAAAAATATCCAAATCAGAGGAGTCAAAAGGGAAGCAAAATAAAAGATGTCAAGAAATATATTCAGGATCTCTGTGGAAAACAGCAGATAGGCATCAATCAGAGCACATCAGGTTGCTGCTGGTCCACCAAGAGATCCACAGTTCTGCCCATCTAGGCCCACGTCCATCCTTATGAAAAGATAGAATCCATGCAGTGGTAAGTGGTGGAGATGACGTCTTGTTCAGTGGGTTTTCACTACAGATCCTTCAGAACCTATCACAAGTTACGCTGCAAAAACGGACTTACATTTTTTAATTAGGAAAGGCTTTCTATTCGATCACAACCTTCCTAAAGTCACAAAATGTGAAATATAGGTGGGGATACCCGTCTGCAATTACCTTCCCCTGGAAGAACAGATAGTGGTCAACAAAATGCTTGGAAGAGGCCATGAAACTCCTGGGTCTGGAAGCGAATAAGGAACAACCACTTTAGTGAACTAAAATAAGTCTTGCCATGCAGGGAGCCTGCATGGCAAAAGGTGCAGAGAGAATGATTCCTGCAGAGAGAATGATGCCATAAAACACAGAATAAGCAAGAAATATTGTCAGGGAGAGAGGAGCAATAGAGCAGCTGCAGAGTGTCAGCTACAGCAAACAAAGATAGCATGTCAGACGTTTGGTGATGAATAAAGTCTAAGGCATTGAACTTGGTAGAGCTAGAGGGTGGGCACCTGGGGAGGTGGGCATATGGAATGGTCTTAGGGTGCCAATGGCAGTCAGATGAGGGATGCCTAGGAATCACTCTGTTTAACTTAGAGGCTTATCTTTGGTCCTAGTATATTCATCACTTAATTAAGTTAGTATTTGTCATTAAGCATGAGGAGGGGTACAGAATGTTGGAATTGATAGCAAATTATTCTGACCTAGAACAGGGTTGGGGGTAGCGACAGTGGCAAGTGGAATTGACAGGTATGGCAGCCACAGCAACTCTTGATGGAACCATATCTTTCCTTTTCTTTGGGGTTTGGGTCATGGGTTATTTTTGGAGAATTCCAGAGAATGGAGAAAATAATGGTGGATGGATCTGCATGTCCAGTCTTAACTGTGGTACTGACAGACTCCAGGTCAAAACATCTGGCAGGGTGAATGCATGGGAATGTATGCGTTTGTGAAATCTAAATACATTGACATTACATTGACAAGTCTGTATCCATATAAGGTTAACAAGGTTACAAACAGTCTTGAGAACCAAAATATTGAGCCAAATGCCTCGGTGTCCTAAGTGAACCGAATGACATACATTCATTTATTGCCATGTTACAGGAGACCCATCCCATGTGAGATTAGTGTAGGTTGAGAACTGAGCACTTCCTGGAGCTAAACTGCTTCTCCTCCACTAAGAAAATAGTGGGGCTGGGTATACTCTCCTTTCAGGCTTGGGTTACAAGGTTCAGGACACACACAAAGATAAAGATGGGCAGTGTATCTTACTTTATAGCACACTCGTCCCTAACATGGGACAAGAACAGTACCAGGGAGGCTCTTGAATAGATACGAAATATACTCATGGGTCCACTTGCAGCGGTGGGGATCTACACCTAGTCATTCCGGCCATGCTGGACTAAACACTAGACAGCTGCGGAGGCTCAGTGGCACTGTGGGAGAGGGTAAAGAGCGGTTGGATAATTGACTGGTGGATTCACGGTGCTATCAATAAACACTCACAAACGGCTCCTATGCATACTCCAGGCTTGATCACCTCTGATAGATAAACGCATACTGCACACAGTAGAAAAGGTTGATCGGGGCCCATTACCATTTGGGATCATGGCCCACTTACAGACTCATCGCGCTTGTTACGTGGTGGTGTTTGGATCGGGTGTCCAGTGGAGGCTGAGAAATCCTACCTAAAGACGGGATTGTTCATACCAATACAGTCACATGTCTTAAAGATTATCTAACACACAATATGAAAGGTGGAGGGATGAGCATAGCAACCAGTGTTCCCTATAATTGTTTTATCTGTTTGGAGCAACAGTATGCTAGTAGGCACACTTTTTTGATGTTTGCATTTTTGTGGGTAGAGATGAGCCACTATGAATGCAATCATGCGAGCAAGGTATGTTGGCAATGGTTGGGGTTGGGATTAGAGGTATGGAGCTGCAGAGGCCCAGTCATTATCCTTATAAAAATCTGTCCAAGAAAGTATATCTTATGCTGTGTTTAACAGGGGGATGTGTTCTTTAATTTGGAATACTTATTCTGCACTCCATAATGTGCAGATATGCTGAGAGTTCTGTTTTTAAAATGAGTCCTGGTGCTAATAGCATGGTTCTCCTCACCCCACTAATGGTTAAATTTGCAAATAAAAATAAACTTCACCACAATTCAGTACTAACTCCTCATAGTAGTCAAATGATTAACACTGCTACTAATAGTAATTATTTCTGGAGTGCACCCTGCTGCATTATTTCTTACAAAGAAGAATGGTGAAACAGAGAGGCTGCATTATTCTCCACTGAGAAGAATTCCAAAAATGCTGCAGCTCTTTTTCAAGTCCAGTGTCTTGAATCCTAAAGTACTTACTAGTGAGGCATACACATAATAAATACAACATACTTGACTTATTTCAATACGTTTTCTTAATGGAAAGATGTGCTTCCAGAGGCTATGTAGTATAAACACATGACAAATGTAACCTGAAATGTAACCTTGTAAACCTGAAGATAGCTTTTAGAACAAAACAAGAATGCACTTTTACACCTTTTACTACAAAGAGTGTGAAAATGTGTGGTCATTTTTTAAAGTATTTAGCTTAGGCCCATCTCCCCCCTCCACTTACCTGACACTGATCCTCTGACCAGTCTAGGCGATCTCGAACCCAGCCTTGCGCCTCGAGGCCCCACCTCGCTTCCTCAGCCTCCTCTCTGCGCTCTCTCTCTCCCTTCATTTCACACTTGTGCCTCACTTTTGACTTTTCATCTTCTATCGTTTTCCACTCTTGTTCCTTTTATTTTTTTTTACTTTTCCACTTTTGTGACCTTTTTTATTTCCCCACTTTTTGCCCTTTTAAACTCTTCCACTCTTGCGCCCTTTTGTATTTTTCCACTCTTGTTCCTTTCTGAATTCTTCCACTCTTTGCCCTTTCATTTTTGCACTATTGTGCTCTTTTGCAACTTCCCAACCTTTTCAATCTTGTGCTCCTATGGCCCGTCCCATTTGCTCCTCAGGCATCCAAAACCCCCAACCGCTTCCTGCCCCTTTTCCCCTCCTGCCTCCCCAGCTTCTTACCTGCTCTCCTGCACCTTCTTCCTTTTCTAGTCTCTTCTTCCCGCCCTTCTCAGCCCCGCTTAGTGCCCCCTGCACTCCTCCCCCTCCCAGGACTTACTTAATGGCGCACCAAATGCAAACCCATCCAAGCCTGGACCGTGCCCAGTGCTATGACCCCATGTCCATCAACCCCCTGTCGCTACACAGCAGCCGCCCTCCGCTTGCTCAACCCTGAAAGCCGAACAGCCCACTCCTGCCACCCACTCCACACAGCACAGTAGGACTGTTTTTCTGCCCCCTTTTACTCTTCACCTACAGCGTCCCTCCTACCCACACCCCATGCCCTCATCCACCCACACCACCAACCCACACCAACACAACACCGGTCTCTCAGCAAACACTCTCGTGCATGATCCTTAACGCCCGCTGTCTCAGGAAACACTCCATCATAATCTGGGACCTTCTCAGCGACAGTGCACCAGACTTCCTGTTCCTGACGGAGACATGGCTGTACCCATAGTCATCTCCTTACATCGCTATGGCCAATAGGATACAAAATCACATGCCAAGATCGTTTCCACAAACCAGGAGGCGGACACTCAATCATATTTAAAGACACCATCATATGTGCCAATTCCCCACAAACTCAGACACCCTCTTCATATAACACATGCACTTGAGCCTCCAAAACAAACAACCCTGAAAGGCACCCTAGCTTACAGACCACCAGGACCACAAACAAACTTCAACAACCTCATCTCAGACTTCATTGCTCCGCTCACCATTAAATCCAAGGACTTCATTTTACTCAGCGACTTCAAGCTCCACTTGGAAGCCCCCACCGATCCCTCCTCTATCGACCTCCTTAAGAGCTTGAACAACATCGAACTCTCCCAGCTCATTACAGACCCCACGCACATCACAGGACACAACCTAGATCCTATCTCATCCATCGGGAACAGCATTAAATACAACTCCGCCTCGCTGCTCACCTGCACCGACCACTCCATCATACATCTTCAGATATCCACACTGCAAGCCAAAGCACCCACCAACATCAACCTGCCCAGCTGAAACTAGAACAAAATAATGGAAGCTAACTGGCACAGCGCCCTCGAAACAAACCAGCCCACCACCACTGGCAACATAGACAAGAATATCACAATCTTCAACCAGTGGATCAAAACATGTGCAGACACACACACCCATCAAAATTCATAAACATTGCAGAAATAAGTCACATGCCACCTGGTACACAGAAGAACTCAGAAAATCCAGAAGATCATGCAAGCAGCTGTAAAGGATGTAGATCCAACCTTGAACCCAGTGCCAGATCTACCTACAAGGGTGCAGTCAGGCACTACCAACATGTCCTGAGAGACACCAAGAGAAGGCCAGCTCCAACAACAGCATAGAGATCTTCTCTATCATCAAGGAGTCCACCACCCCAGAGGCCACATCCAACTCAACCACTCCCTCCCTGGAACTCTGCGACACCCTCTGCAACTTTTTTCACAGCAAAATCGAAAAGCTCTACAATAACTTCGAAAAACAACCATACCCCAAGGACTTCATCACCAAATTGCCCACCGCCAACCAGGACATCCACCTAACCAACTGGAGAACACTCATTGAGGAAGACACCACTGCAGTCAAGAAAACTATCCACTACGGGGCCCCAACAGACCCATGCCCCCATCATATCTACAATATGGGAGGACCTCGGATCTGCAAAATCCTCACACACATCATCAACTTCCTCCATCGATTCCGCCACCTTCCCAGAAGAGATGAGCGACTTCTACCCCATCTCCCTACTCCCGTACCCAGCCAAAGTGATAAAGAAGACAATAAACCAACAACTCATCAACCTACTCAGCCACACCCAGTCCAACTTTCAAAGCAACCAAATCACAAAGACAGCATTCATCGCCAGCACGGATGAGATCCGCAGCCTACAGGACCAAGGAGAAACCACCGCCCTCATACTGCTTGACCTCTCAGTTGCGTTTGATAAAGTGTCACACTCCAGCCTCATAAAAAGGCTACACAAAAAAGGTATTCAAGGACCAGCCATCAATTGAATATGCTGCATCCTCACAGGAAGAACACAGAGTGAGACTCCCACCCCACACATCAGAACCTAAAAACTTGATCTGCGGAGTTCCAAAGGGCTCATCAGTCAGCCCAATCCTGTTCAACATTAACATGACACCACTCACCAATGTCATCAGAGCACATGGCATCTCCATCATCTCCTACGCCGATGACACCCAACTAATCTTAGCAATGTCCGACAGATACACCACCACCAGAACCAACTTCAACAAATGCATGGTCAGTGTAGCAGAGTGGATAAAACCTAACTGCCCAAAACTCAACTCCAACAAGACAGAAGTGCAAATGTTCGGCTAGATTAACTCCTCCTGGGTGCTCCACCCGGTGATTGTCAGAGCTTAGCCCCACACCAACTCCTAGCAACCACGCAAGAAACCTGGTAATCATCTTAGACGACAAACTCAACATGGCAGCACAGGTAAACGCAGTCAGCTCCTCCTGCTTCCATATACTCTGCATGCTCAGAAGAATCTTCAAATGGATTCCCAGGTACACCAGACGCACCATCACTCAAGCCCTCGTCACAAGCAGACTAGACTAAGGCAACGCACTCTATGCTGAAATCTCTAAACACCTCCTCCACTGACTTCAGACCATCTGAATGCTGAAGCAAGACTCATTCTAGACCTCTTTCGTTGCACCCAAATCACCCCACACCTCGGAGAGCTTCACTGGCTACCGATACACAAATGCTGCCAATTCAAACTTCTCACACAAGCATACAGAGCACTCCACAACATAGGACCTACACACTCAACAGCTGCCTTCACTTCCACCAACCCATCAGACATCTGCGCTCTGCATCACACTCACACACACCCCTTATCCGCAAAAGCAGAACAGGAGGACTAGCCTTTTCCCACATCGCACCCAAAACATGGAATACCCTCCCTCTACCCATTAGGGCCTCTTCCTCGCTCCTTAAATTACGTAAGAAGCTGAAGACCTGTCTCTTCTACTAACCACCCACTGACCACTCATTCACTCCCTCCCCCTCACAGACCCACACCTCGACAGCTATTCCAATGCCTGTATACCCCTTGAGGTTATAAGTTGTGCTCTACAAATCCAGCTAACATAGCATAACATAGCTGAGGAGGGCAGATACTGCTGTTGTGATCTAATTACTACGATAATGCAGTCATTTGTCTTAAGACCAATGTTATTGTGGTAGCCATATGCTGTGACCCTTGCAGTTTTTGAGTTTAAAATAGAGAATCATGTAATGACTAATAGCAACCTGCTATTAATATTACACACGAAGTACTGCTCCTTCTGCAAGAGGCCTATGTCATGTGTGACACCCTCAGCTAATCTTGAGCTTTTTGTCAAAGGCTCTTTCCTTGCTGGGATTTATGATTTCCTACTTAACATGCTAAAAGCAAAACCACAAATCCCAGAATGCAAATTGCTGCTAGCTAAAAAGTAAGGACTAGCTAAAGATGTCACACATTACATGGTCTCACCTGGCAGCTGTGTGTTTTTGACATATTTCCGCACTGAGACCAATATGTATATTTCTATGTATATCTTAAAAGTCAAAAAAATGTTTAAAAAAAAAAGTTTTAATGCACCCAAAAATAAGAAAGAAAATGTCCCTGGAACTCAATGACTGATACAACCTAACACACATACAATACTGCCTTGGCAATTTCAATTTTTTGCAAAACATTCTTCTGGGAAAAACGTCCGTGTTGAAGAGGGAAAACTTCAGTGTTCATTGTTAGAAATCCTAATAGCAAAAAATAAACTTATTTTGTCATTCTTTCATTTCAAGCAACATGTTCACAAGATAGTTAATTTTTACAGAGGAAAAGAGGTGTCGTGTCTGTATTGTTGCTGTTAGGACTGGGAGACTTGTGTTCCAGCCATATTCTCTGACTTCTCAAAAGGTGTAATCCTGGGCAATATTATTCAATTTTCTCAGTTCCCTTTTCTGTTACAGTTAGGAGTACTAAAGCCTATACCACTTTTAGAGCTATTTAAAAACTATATTTACACATGTTAAGTTCTTTACTCTTTGAGTGTACTTCATTTGAGTGACTAGCACTTATCTGCATTGGAGGTTGGGAGCAAGATCTGCAGCAGTAGATGTCATTCAATGTAGCAAGACGTTTACCTTTACAGATGGTAATAGGGAGAAACTTAAATAAGCAGTGAGGGAAATTGCAAAGCTTTCGTGACTTTTCCACTAAGCTACATGCCTTGGAGAAAGCTAAGAAGGTGGCCAGGGAGGGCTGACTCCCTGGCTCCTTCTTTCTGGCAGTATCAGGTTTAGATAGGGAGTATTTGGAAGCTCCTATCTCCAAAGACAATGTCGTAAAGGTGGTACAGGGTTTTAAATTATGAAAAGACCCTGGCACAGATGGTTTCTCTGCAGATTTCTATATACCATTCACACCCTTACTATTAGAAACCACTCAAAAGAATGAATGGCATAATCCCCAGGGACCAGTGGCGTAGCTAGACCTATTGCCACTCGGGCGGTCCCTAAGTTTGCTGCCCAGTGACGGCCGGTGCAGGTAAGACCGGGGGGGGGGGGGTAGTCGACAGATGGCTTGTTCTCAATGCAGGTAAGAGCGAGGGTGGTGATCAACAAATGACTTGGGCCAGATGTACAACCTTAAATTGCATGCGCAAACAGGTTTGCGACCCGTTTGCGCATGCAAAATGTTACAGGGCCATTTACAATTCCTAATTAGCGAGACACAATTTATTTGCGACTTGCTAATTAGGAATTGCGAGTCGCTATTAGGAAGGGGCGTGCCAAGGGCGTCCCTTCCTAATAGCGAGTCTCTAGCCTATGTAAGAATGTTTTGCGACCGCAATTGCGGTCGCAAAACACTCGCAAATTACCGCCCTCTTCAAGAGGGTGGTAATGGAGTTGCAAATGGGAAGGGGTCCCCAGGGGACCCCTTTCCCCCTTGTGACTGGCTCCAAAAATATTTTTTAAGGGCAGGCAGTGGTCCCAGTGACCACTACCTGCCCTTAAAAAATTAAACGGAAACGTTTCATTTTTTCTTTTTTAAATGCATCCAGTTTTTCTTTAAGGAAAACGGGCCGCGTTTAAAAAAAACAACAACAAAAACTGCTTTATTGAAAAGCAGTCCCAGACATGGAGGTCTGCTGAGCCCAGCAGGCCACCATCCCTGGGAGGGCCAGCCATTCCCAATGGGGTCCCAAATTGCGAGTGGCTCATTAATATTCATGAGCCTTGCATTTTGCGACCCCATTGGGAATCGCTAACAGTGTCTCTGACACTGTTGTACATTTGCTTTTGCGATTCGCAAATTGCGACTCACACTTTTCTGCAATTTGCGAGTCGCAAAAGCAAATGGTCGTACATCTGGCCCTTGTTCTCGGGGGTGGTAATCGACAGACGACTTGCTCACCTCCGCCGCCCCCAAAAGAGTGTCAACACCCCCAACTACGCCACATCTTTGCCCTGACCGTGTACGAGGTCTACATTCTTTTGATTTGCAAGGCTGGTATGCACCCTACATTATGCCAGTCACATAGATCTATCTCCCTCCTAAATTTGGATGCCAAGCAGTTCTCTAAAATATTGGCAGTCAGCAGTGGAGCTAAATCTTGTTCGCCCCAACCAAGCAGGATTTATCAAAGGAGGGGATTCGGTGACAAACAATGAAGATGCTGTACATCATGAGAGATAGGCAGGTAGGGTGCTAAGAAAACAGGCTATCCTATTATTGGATGCCAAAAAGACGTTTGACTGTGTAGACTCGCCATTATAGTCGGAGGTCTTGAGAAGTGTGGGCCTGGAAAATATTGTTTTGTAGTGGGTCCTTGCATATTACTGCTTTCCTGGGTCACGAGTAAGAGTCAATGGGAGTCTCACAGAGAAAATATGTATACATAGAAGAACAAGACATGGGTGTCTTTTTATCATCCACGCTCTGTGCCGGTACTTCAACCCCTCTTTCAAAAAAAGTGGGGATAACATATATTCGGGGAGTGAAACTGGGAAGAGGCAATATTCAAGGTTGTGTCATGTAATGCTCAATATGATTTCTTAAGAAATCTTGTTCCCATTCCTGATAACGGAACTGCATCACTCAGTCAAGTCAGCCTTTCACATAAATCTATTTTAAGTCTAAGGGCCACATGTATTAAGCATTTTTGCGGTCGGAAATGGCTGATCGGTCTGTTTCTGACCGCAGAAATGCTATTGCATATGTATGAAACACAAATTGTGATTCGGTAACACGTTACCGTATCGCAATTTGTGTTTGCGATTCGGTATTTGGAAGGGGCGTGTTCTGGGTGTCCCTTCCAAATACCGAATCTGGATGGGATGTATGAATGTTTTGCGACCGAATTATGGTTGCAAAACATTCATATTTTACCGACTCCTTGAAGGAGGTGGTAACCTATTCGCAACTGGGAAGGAGTCCCCAGGGGGCCCATTCCCCTTTGAGAATGGAAAAAAATAATTCTAAGAGCAGGCAGTGGTCCCACGGACCACTGCCTACTCTTAAAAAATGAAACTGCAAAGTTTCATTTATTCTTTTTAAATGCATCCCGTTTTCCTTTAAGGAAAACGGGATGCATTTAATGAAAAAAAGATTGCTTTATTTAAAAGCAATCACAGACATGGTGGTCTGCTGACCTCAGCAGGCCACCATCCCTGTGATGGTGTAGATTCCTAAGGGATCACAAATTGCGACCTACCTCATTAATATGCATGGGGTAGGCCTAATTGCGGCCCATTCGGAATCGTTAATGAAACTCAAAAGAGTTTCATGCATTAGAAATAGCGATTACCTTATTGCGATTCGGAGAAAATCACAATTAGGTAATCGCTACTTGAAATAATGATACATGTGGCCTTAAGGCCCTAAACATTAATGCATCAACGCATGTTACAAGCTCCATGACTGCTACCCCCTTTAGATCGGTAGAGAGAGATGGACTATCTGGAAAATGTCAGAACTTAAACACGCAGCTAGATCCTGATGGAACGGAGGGTTAGCCAGACAATTAAGGCATTACTTTGTCTTTGGCACCTATATCAAATCTCTTGGGTGGGGCAGATTGCCAAAGTGACAATGATAGTACTTCCTAAGTTACTGTATTTATTTTGCCTGCTTTTGTTTGCCACCCAAAGATGGATATTCAAACTCTACAATCCCTATGAATTTAACTACTTATGACCGGGAAAGAAGGCACGAATAGGTTGGCAACGTGCAAGCCTAAGGATGATGGCCTGGGAATACCTCGCCTTCTGTCCTATCAAGTATCTCATTCCTGCAGCACTTATTGGAATGGTCCCATGTGGAAACAAAAAAAGAGTGTTGCTTATTTGACCATACACTGTTGAGTAGGACTTTGTGGAAGGCAGCATGGTTGCTTGAAACTCAGCGGAATCCTTGTCTTTATATCTCCCTGGGTATTAAAGCCACTTGAGACTGTGGAGTCAGATAGGTACTCAAAGGAACTTGACTTCATAGCCATCCCTCTTTACCGCTTTGCTTGACAATACTGACTTCTCCCCAGGGATGGATGCCAAAGCATTGCAGCCATGGAGGAGAGGTGGTTGTGTCATGGTGGGGAATCTTTTTCATAAGGATTTCATCAATTCGTTCCAAGAGCTGAAAGAGGATTTTGGCTTTCAGACAGAGAAGACGTTTTGAAATCTTAAGCACTGGTTAGGAATGGGGACTCTAAGGCAATAGCACTATTGGAAATGTGGGTGAAAACACGTACAACCCGAACTTAGGGAGCCTTGCAGATATAAGTTCTGATAAAGCCGGTTGTCCATTTCAGGGGCAGTGAGAAAAAGAGTTGGAGATCACCCTACATGATGATCAGTGACAATGAATCCTACGACAGTCATTTTTCTAAACACGCACAAGGGAGAGAAGTACAAAATACTCTGATGATGGTATACCTCTGCCTGGCTGCAATACCTGCTCAGAATCGTGCAGGAGAAGTTGTGGAGAACAGGGAACAATAACACACGTTGTGTTGGCCTGCCGCAGACTGAAAGCATATTGGAATGAAGTGCTAAAGGGCATGCATACAATCACAGGGTTTGCTATTGCCAGATGCCCATCTGTAATCTACTGCGATCCCGTTCAAAGGTGGACTATCCCCTGTTTGGGACGAAGCAGCGCGGGGGTAATTTACTCAGTTTGGTTTGCACTACTCCCTTGCGTTTAGGAGTGTGGTTTTGTAACGTACAAAGACATTTCAAATTAAAAGAACAATCTTAACACATGAAGGATGTTATATGCATCACTCGAGCATTATACTCTTGCACTTAACTAAGTATTTACGTGAACATTATAGCTAAAGAATTAGGTGGCAACACAGTGAGCCCTGGTCTTTAAGGATACCTCAAGGAGCATCTGTCTGGAAGAGTTCCTCTTCAAGAGCTGCCTAGAGACATTTCTGAGTTGCAAGCGGCCTGCGCCATTGTCAATTTTTCTTTCATCTTTAGTCCCTTTCCTGTAGAGTTTCTTATTCAGGATCTTTCTTTTTTTTATTTTAATAATCTTTATTGTTTTTCTTCAGACAAATACATACCACCCGCTTCACCTCCCTCCCCCTCCCTTTCTCAGATACATACAAAGAATTAAAAATTATATAGGAACTTTCTATTTGTTGCACATTTCATTATTATCATAAAGCCAATCTCAATTCTTTTGTTACTAAACAATTCATTACAATTTAATATCCACAATCGTTACTGATCCTTACCCCTCTATCCTCCGACCACATAGTATATCTATATTCAGCTTATCCACTCACAGCCTGTCTTTGTATCCATTGAATAAGCGAATTCCATATAGCTAACCCTCGTTTACGTTTGTTCCTTCCCTTCCTTTTATATATGGCTACTTCTAGACTGCATGTCGCCAGCAATTTCGATCTCCATTGATGGAATACCGGTGGATTTGGATCCAACCAGGCTGAAGCGATACACATCCTTAGGACCGCCATTGCTACAAAAATCAGCCCTTGCATATATTTTGGGCGTTTTATATGACCTACACCGAGCATTATTTCATCAACTAAGATTGTAACTCTAACTTCAAAAATCTCTGACAAAAAACAGGATATATCATCAATCAGCTTCATTAAAACTTCACATGTAGCAAAAATGTGTACACTATCAGCTTCAAATAAATTACACCTAGGACATAACGTTCCTTTTCCCGTCCCCCATTTAGCTATTTTATTTGGGGTGTAGTATAATGAAAAGAAGGTTTTATAGTACTGAGCTTGTAATTTTGTGGACATTATATGGGACTGAAATAGATCATAAGAATGGAGAAGTATATCAGTAGGTACACCTAGTTTAGTCTGCCATTTAGCCATACATTTATCCATATCGTCTGGATAGTGTGTATTCATCTGTTCATATATAGCCCCTATCTTTATTGTTGTTTTATTGGCCATATTCTCAATAGTTGGAATTACTTGAAATTTTGTCCCACCACCCCCTTTTTACAAAAAAATCCCTAACTTGCAAAAATTTAAAGAAATCCCTATGACCTAATTTATAGTCCATCTGTAATTCCCTAAAAGTCTTCAGCCCCACAGTGGAATAAAAGCATCCTAATTGTGTAATCCCTCCCTGTATCCATCTATCCATACAGGCATCCCTGAATATCTCTGGAAGATTATTATTTTTATAAATTGGAGTGTAGTGGGATAGCCGACCAATACTCCTTAGTTTACGTTTATTATTCCATGCCTTATGAATACCAAAAATGGTCTTGAACTTAACTTTTTTAAAGTAGCTATCGTTTAGGTGGCGCCATAAGTATCCTTTAGTTTCTTCACCCAGTAAAAGTTCTTGTGGTGTTGGGATACTACTATTTATTCTATTATCAATCCCAGTTAATAGTAATTTGGCACAAAATTTCAGTGTTGTAGCCCAATAGTACAATTTAAAATTAGGTAGCGCCAATCCCCCTCTATCCTTGGGTAGAGTGATAAATCTCATAGCCCGACGCGGTCTCTTCTAACCCCATAAAAACCTGGAGAATATATTATCTATAGATTTAAACAATTGTGGTGGAAATTCCAAACAAATAGATCTGAAAAAGTATAAAAATTTAGGCAAAAGAGCATTTTAATCAGGTTACATCTCCCCCGAGAGATAAGTGTAGATTATTTAACCTGATCATGTCTTTTTTTGTACGAAGTATTAAGGGTTCGAGGTTGTTATTGACTAAGCTCTGTAGATTTGCTGTTATACTAACCCCCAAATAGATAGCTTTCTCCATTACCCGATCATCGCTCATCGTAATTTTACTATTGAGGATAATCTGTGTTTTGTCTTGATTCAGTTTGTACCCGGATGCTCTTCCAAACGCTTCGGCCTCCTCTTCTATGACTCTGATTGCATTGATAGGGTCGCTAGTAACGAGAGCGATGTCATCCGCATATGCCAGTGTTTTAGTAGGCTGATCTCGTACCCATATTGGCGATATTAATATACTATTTTCGAGTTTACAAATAAAAGGATCTATATACATCGCAAATAAGAGGGGAGAACACGGGCACCCCTGCCTTGTCCCTCTATTGATAACTACCTTATCGGACACTGCTCCATTAACCATTATAACAGCTGCTGGATCAACATATAACATTTGTACTGCTTTAATAAATGGTTCCCCCAGACCACTTCTAGACATTATCGTCCAGAGCTATTTCCAGGAGACCCTATCGAAGGCCTTTTCGGCATCTAATAATATGAGTGCCATAGGGTCCCCTGTAACATCTGTCCAGTCAAGCAAAGAGATTACCCTTTGAACATGATCGGTTGTAGATCTCCCTGGTATGAACCCATGCTGACGTACCGATACGATTTTATGTATAATTGGTGCCATACGGGTCGCTAGTAATTTAGAGTAAATTTTTGAATCTCCATTTATCAGGGTGATAGGACGATATGACCCGAGTTCTGTAGGATCTTTGTGTTTTTTTAAAAATACTACAATCTTAGCTAATGACCATGATCCTGGCGGTCGTCCCCCTTGAAAAATATGTGTAAATAGATCATACAATATTTTTTTTAATTGTGTAGAAAATTTAACATAAAACTCTGAGGGAATCCCATCCATACCCGCCGCTTTGCCTAAAGCTAAGCTGTTTATAGAAAGAAGAATTTCCCCCACTGTGGTATACCATCCAATATTTCCTGATCCTCTACCCCCAGTCTTAGGGGTGGATTCTGATCCATATATTCTTCAATTATACTTTGTCGTGTATTTGATTCCCCATATAGTTTTTGATAAAATTGTTGAAACGCAATTCTTATTTCATTAGGGTCGGTCTTTAGCCCATATACTGGATCTCTAATTGCCCTTATTAAATTAGCTGTGTTTTGTTCTCTAGCACGCACTGCTAACTGATGTCCGACCTGTTCACTAAGTTCATAAAAATGTTCCTTGTGCATTGTTGTTTTAGCTATTGCTTTTTCTGTTAGAATATCAATAATGTTATTTTTAGCTATCGCAATACCCCTCAATTCATTCCCAACTTCCCGTCCCTCTCGTACAGCCATTATCAATCCTTCCTCTGCTATCTTTAATTTTTCTTGTAGGACAGTCATTTTTTGTTTGGCTTTTTTATTGGCATTTAGTGAAAATCGCAACGTCTCCCCTCTAATCCCAGCCTTTAGGGTATCCCACACTATGTCTATTGATGCACTATTTACATTATCTTCCAGAAACCCCGGTATCCAAGTCGTCATGTGTTTACAATATTCCTTATTTACCAATAAATCCCTTTGAAATGTCCAAGTTTTCCTATTGGGATTTATTTCTCCATGTTCTATATTTACAACCAGAGGGTTGTGATCAGATAAAACTCTTGGTAATTTCTCTATTGTGCAACTAGAGATTAACGTGTTAGAAACCAAAACATAATCCAATCTAGCATGTCTAGCATGTGGGTGGGAATAATAAGTAAACCCAGGATCACCCGTATGTTCTATTTGCCAACAATCAATCAAGCCATGTCTCTCACATAAATTTTTAAAAGCTTGAAATACTCTTGGCTTCCTGCCCCGGTATTGAAACCCTGGATCCACTGACCAGTCACGTGGGAGGTTTAGGTTAAAATCACCACAAATTATTACTGGGAGAGGCCAGTGAGCGAGCTCATTAGAGATATATTCCAACACCTCCGGGTCATCACAGATATTGCCATATATTGTGCATAGGGTCATTTGTCTGCCATCACTATGTCGACATTCTGTGATCGACCAACGTCCATATTTATCAGACGCTGATCGGGTAAATTGCATCTCTCCCCCTTTCGCAAGTATTGCCACCCCCTCATCCTTACTCCTTGTGTTGAAGCCGTAATCATTCTGTACCCTAATGTACTAAGCAAATGCCTTTGTGATCCTTCAATGTGTGTCTCCTGTATGCAAATAATATTAGCTCCTATTGATTGCAATCCGATAGCTACTCTCTGTCTTTTTTTAATGTCATTAAGGCCACAAATATTAACGCTAAGAATTTTTTACCTAACCATATTGTTTCTTATCCATCCTACCACACAATATAAGCCTTTCTGTTTTTTCTTTTTTAATCATACAGTTTGTATTCTTATTTCTCATATCATTATCTACATTTCTTTTAAGTTGGTTCCTATTTACATCATTTCTACTCATCCCGGATCTGAGAATCCCCCCTTCCTCCCCCCACCCTCCCCCACCCTCCCCCACCCCTCCACCCTCCACCAATTATTAGGCAGCCAGGCTCAGACATGAGCCTGTGTGAGGACATCAGAAGTTATCCACCTTTCTAACCGCTCTCATACAGTTACCGATACAATACGTCGTACCCATGTCATATATGATTCACTTCTACTTTTGACACGAAAGACAAAATAGATGAAAACCAACTTTTCACTTTTTAGATCCCCCAGATTCCAACACAATATCATCCAACATTTTTTGGGCTTGAATTTCTGAATTAAAATTAAAATTTTGCCCCTTATAGACCACTTTAAGTCTAGCCGGATTTTGCAGGAATACTAGTGCACCCGCTTTTTGAAATGGTGTCATTAATTGTCTAAGTCGCCATCTACGCTCCACTGTTGCGTGAGCAAAATCTGGTTTTGCAAAGTAAGCAAACCCCTCACACTGCTTCCTGGCGTTGGGTCGAGCTAAATCGTACACCGCCTGTCTTAGTATGAAGTTACCGAAGAAAACCAGGATAGCTCGAGGTAATGGTTTTGATTCGGTGGCATGCTTGGCTTGAGATAATGGAAATCGGTGAGCCCTCTGCACTTCTTTGTCCCAGTCCCAAGATGATAATTCAGGCAGTGATTCTTTAAGCATCTTCACCACAAATTTCCTCGTATCATTTCCTTCAAGATTCTCCGGTACTCCAAGCAGCCGCAGGTTATTCCGGCGTTGTCGATTCTCGTAGTCCTCCAGCTTCCACATCACGTCTTTTATGGTTTTGTCCTGAGAGGTAGCCTGTACCTGGAGGTTTTCGACTGATTTCTCCAATATTTCCGTCCGCGACTCCACCGTGCTCATTCGTTCTGCGATGTCCGAACAAATTTTCCCGACTTTTCGTACAGACCCTTGCAATTTTTTTGTGGCCTGTCTTGCTTGTCGGTTATCTGCCTTAACCTCGTCTTGAAAAGATCTCAGGGATTGTAAAATAAGAGCAAATGACGGGTCAAGGGAAGTATCCTTCTTGTTTTGCTCTGATTCGCCTCCTATAGCTCCTGAGAATTCTTTATCTACCTCTAGAGTCTCCTGAGACATCATTGATGAGGCTGAATAGTCCCATCTAAACTCGTCACTTCTCTCCTGATCTTTAGAGGTATTCCGACGCAACCTTGAGACTCTCTTGAGTCTCTTTTTAGCAGTTGTTTGTTTTTCTGCTGGGCTACTATTTTCTGAGCGCGAGGAATCACCATCTTCTCTACTATCGACAGTACTAATGTCCGATTGTTCGGACTCATCAGTAAGGGAGAAAAACTTTTCCCCAGTTACATCTAATGTTAGTGCGCATTGTTCAATGAGCCCTCGCACTACTACCCGCTGGGGAGGTAATAAATTACCATGAGGGTCTGAAACATCTGGGAGCGTATCTTTGTCGACAAGATTACTAAGTTGAATTGGCTCTTGCTCAATTGGTAAGTGCTTCGTTATCTCACCTTGATTATTAGCCCCTTCCTCCGCTTGTAGTCCCTCTGTCAACCGTATCTTTCCCACCAATGACAGATTCAACCCAGGTTGTTCAATGTCATTTGGTATTTGTTCAGACTCCTCAGTTTGCTCATTTCCCAGACCTGGGCTCTCTATGGGTATTTTTTCCCCCTACATCTTTCAAATCGCTCTTGGGTAAAAATAAGCTGGTAATAGCCGGTTGATTTTTCGCCATTTCGCCAGGGGTTTATTTTTCCGAATGGTTGCCTTTACTGTAGAGTCATATTTATTTTTTTCTCCCGATACAGGTATTACCTTATTTTGTTTGTCCATTCGAGAAGGGCGATCACCTCTGTGTGTATCCATTTTCACCTCCAGCCCGTTTGACCGCTCCGTGGCAGCCCCCGTTCCTCGCTTTCCTCTGACTCGCGTTGCCATTGACACTGACAACTCTTCCGGAGACGCGCTGGGTTTCCACGGAGACCACGTTGCAGCGTATGCGCGCCCGCCTCCAGCGACCGCCGTCAGTAGTAGCCGCGCCAGACGCTCCCAACTCCGGAGCTCCCGCCAGGCGCTCCCGCTACACGAGCCACGTCTGCCACAGATCGCCGCCGCCTCTACACACCACAGGGCATCGTAAGTCCTGCCACCACACACGGTCCCTCGCATGCCGCGCCTGTCGTAGATTGAATTCGGGAGTATATGTGAAGCCCAGGTAAGAGAGCGGTTTTCACAGGCTTCTTACTCCGACGCCATCTTGCCTCTCGGATGCACCCTTATTCAGGATCTTTCAGTGTATCACTCAGTCATATGCCATCTCAGGAGTTTCAAAGAAGTAAGATTTCTAATTTGTTTCTGACCTTTAATTTATATACGTTTCAATGCTCTGATGTTCTGTTTTACTTTTTGAAATATTTTGTCTTGTTGTTGAACTAATTAATGTAGTTATGGAGGACCACTTTGCAAAAGGATTCAGATTTTCTTTGCCCTAATCTCCATTCGAACTTCATCAGAGATGTCATCAATTATGACATTTGAAATGTCATCATTGATTTCATAAATCATGTCATAGAATATGTCATGAGTGATGTAATATGTGACGTCATAAGCATTGCATGGCGGGGGTGCAAGTTATAGTTAGCTCTGCAAATTATAACTGGTGAATTTCTGTGTTCTTTTTTTTTTTTTTTAGCTCAAAACGTTAATATTGTCACTGACATATTCACCTAACTATAATGTTACTTTAGCCTTTGTTTCTTTCAGTGAATTTCAAAGGTTTTTTTTCAAACAAAAACAGATCTTTTTATCACACCTTATATAACGTAATTTTAACCTTTGATTTTCTAAGTGATTTTCTAGGTTTAAAAAAAAATGTAAAGTAATATTTTATTACCATACGTAAAGCTAACCCCCTGTGGCTCAAAACCGAAGCTGGGAGGTTGGCCACAGGACCTTTTTTTTTTAGCGGGAAGGGGGCCTCGTGACCCCTTTCCCGGGCCTTATTAGGCCCTGGGGACCTCATTCTTAGGTCCTTTTTTTAAAGGGGAGGGGCACCGTATTGCCCCTCTCCCTGAGCCTTATTAAGCCCTGGGCCACTACTTAAATTAAAGGAAAAGGGGGCGTGCGGCCCCCATCCCTGGGCCTTATCAGGTCCTGGGGACCCCATCTCCTATGGCAGTTTTTTAAATTTAATTAAAGGGAGGGGGGCCGCTTGGCCCTTCTCCTCAAGCCGTATTAGGCCCTGGGGACCCCATCCCCCAGGGACTTTTTTTTTATGAAAGGGGAAGGAGGCTGTGCGGCCCCCTCCCTGAGCCTTATTAGCCACTACAATTAAAGGTGATGGGGTGGTTGCGTGCCCCCGAGCCTTCTTAGGCCCTGGGGGCCCCACCCCCAGAGCCTTTTTATAATTGAAAGGGGAGGGGGGGAGGACCTGGGGACCCAACCCCTAGGGCAGTTTATTTTAATTAAAGTGGGGGCGCAGTGTGACCCCCCCCTTCTTAGGTAAGGTAAGGTAATATTTATTATATGCTTAGTTAATAAAAATATTTGCATAAAAAAAAGAGATCATTAAATAATAAAACAAAGAATATGTATATAACTGGATAAAACAGACAATATTATCACGTTGTTATCACATTCACATAAGATACTGTGGCCATCTACTAGTTCTCTTCACTCCGGATCTATCAGATCAAGTCTCTTATAGCAGTTCTGTGTACCTATGAGCACAGTCTCTGGTGGCATTGTTCTTCCCTTAAGCGTAATTTGTTTCGAGTCAAATTTATTGTGGGGGAGAGGACTTTGCATTTATGACCATCAAATTAAAATGATGAAACAGTCAATTAATACTTTTCCAGTTAAAAACGCTATTAAATTTATATATCCTTCTGGTAGGTTAAAAGTGCTCAAGAGGTTGTAGATTACTGTCCTTTGTAGTGATGTTATATTCCTTCTCTGCCGCCTTTAGTTTTTTTCCCGCCACATCCAGGAAGCGAACTAGACAGGAGGCCAGCCGAATGTCCTTTCCGTCAAAGCAGGCCTTAACTGCCTGTCTGCATGATCTTATACGTAGTCTGTTAAAGGCAGGTTTTAATATGGATCTTCTTTCCCTATCTAAGCATTTACATGTGCACAGAATGTGTAGAATGTCTTCCTTTACCTCGGCACACAGTCTGCACGATGTTATAGATTGTGGCCGTTTCCATGGCGGTAAATGCGACAGTGTTGGTAGAATGCCCATCCTTAAGTGCAGAAAATTTTCTTTTTTGGTCCTGGTGAATCCAGTCCCCAGATAGGGTTGTGGGGAGCAGCTGTTATAGCTCTGAATAACAAACCATCCATGTGCTCTTTCTGAAAGGGAGGCTTTATCCTCGAGATTGGACAATATTTTTACTGTTTTGTTGACAAGCTCCTTGAAGGTTTTATGGGCCCCAATCGTGCCCCAGTGAGCTTCTAAGGCCAAGCTGGCCAAGGAGTCTTTTAAGTAAGTCAAAGCTGCACAGTCTTTTTTCCGATTAAGTTCATTCCATAAAAGTTCATTTAGTGAGCCTGATTCTGCTCCTTTTATTTTGTGCCAGCATTTCAGATAGGCCCCCTTTTGTGCAATCTGTTGTTTTGGAAGGCCGAACTCTAGCCTGATTTGGGCTGATGATGTATAGCGTGGAAGGTTAAAAATGATTCTCATTGTCTTTGTTACTGTCCTGTCCAGAGTGTCGGCGTCTCTCCCTCTGAGGCACTCGCTTCCGTAAGTGACGGTTGGGAGGAGTTTTGCTCAAATTACCTGTAGTAAGGGGGTGAAACTTGGGCCGCTTATTTTTTGTTTAATATTTTTAGTGCGACTGCCATCAGGGTTCCTTTACCTTTTATAGATGCTTTTTGCGGGAGGAACGTGCCTTTATTGTCCAGAATTACGCCCAAGTATTTGAATTCGTTGACAATATCGAGTTTCTTCCCTTCCAAATCCCATTGAAAGTGGTGTGGTGTGGTTTGTTTTTCCGGTTGATAACCATCACTTTAGTTTTGCTCAGAGTTATTCGTAGTCCATTACTGCTGGAAAAGTTGCTTGTGGTGTTCAACAGGTGTTGTAGACCAATTGGAGTACGGCTAATCAGAACCAGATCGTCTGCGTAGAGTAAGTTCGAAAGAGGAAAGCCTCCGAAGTTCGGGGCATGGTGATTACACTTGTCCAGTTCTGGCGAGAGATCTGCCAAGAACAGGTTGAACAGGATCGGCGCCAGCACGCACCCCTGCTTCAGACCCTTGGTTGTCGTGATTCTCCGTGATATACTTTCTCCAGCACCTAGCTTAATTTGAATCCAGGTGTCACTGTGTAGTAGAATCAGCTGGTTCAGGAGTTTACTCTTAATTTTCATTTTGAAGAGTTTTGCCCAGAGTTTGTTCCTGTCAATGCTGTCGAAGGCAGCAGACTAATCTATAAAACATAAGTATAACGGTTTTTTGATATGTTTGGTAGCATCTATTAGAAGTGATAGTGCCAGTATGTTTGTCGATGTGCCCATGCTTTTCTGGAAGCCTGATTGATTGGAATGGATGCCGTTTCCGATGCCCATTCTTTAAGTTCTTCCAGCAGCAGCCCTGCATAGTATTTGGCATCATTATCTATTAATGCGACCAGTCTATAGTTTCCTGCGATGTTTTTGCTGCCTTTCTTGTGTATCGGAGAGATAATGGACCCCTTCCAGGAGTCCGGTATTTTCTCTGTTTCCATGATGTGCGAGAAGAGTGGTAGGAGTTCTGATGCCCAGTAATCCGGATCTCGTTTGTATAGGATCGGTGGTATCCCGTTGGGGCCTGGTGCACCCTCGGTTCTACCCTTTGCGATTCTGCTCTTGATTTGTTTTAGCGTAAAGCCGTGATTGAACTCTTCATCTTGCTTAAATGGGTCTAAGCCGGCCCTGCTGTGCTCCAGGGGTTCCCGTGTATTAATTGATGGCCCGCTATTGAAGTGATCCCAAAGGTAATTAAACCATTCCTCTTCGGTGATGTGAGAGTTTACTCCAGGGGCCCTTGGGTTCTGTAGTCTCTTCAATGTGAGCCAGAACCTGGCGCTATTTTTTGCTTTCGCATCGTGAAGAATTTTGGCCCATGCTGTTTCTGTGGCTTCGGCGTGCTTCCCAGATAAGTTTTTTCTTGCTGTTTTTTTAGTGATCTGAGCTCGACTAGGAGGTTAGTGTCTGGCCCTGCCCGGTGAAGTTCTCGTATTGTTTTATTTATTCCTTTCTTTAGTTGCTTTAATTCCTTTAATTGCGCTCCTCTCAGAAGACAGTCTTGCGTGCTCAGCGATGATGAGTGGGATCTTTGTCGGGCCGCAGCTGCTCTGGTTACGTCCCTCCCTTCATCTTTTGTATGTAGTGTACCAAGGATTTCAGTGAATTTAGCCCAAGTTACAATCACATTCTTGTTATCCTTCTTTTTGTCCTCCCAGAGATTCTTTGCCTCGAGCAGGAAGCTCTCCAAGTTAGAAATTTTGCATTTGATTCTTCTCAAGTTTGTCGTGTACTCCGTGCCTAAACGGACTGGTTGCTCAGTAGATGCGGTACCATAAGCGTCAAGAGTGATCTCTTGTGGTAGGTGGTCACTATAGTCTGAGCTTCCTATCCTAATGTCAACTATTTTGTTAAAGAGGGAGTATGGCGTGAAGGTGTGGTCAATTGTTGTGTTTGCCAGTACGCTGTAGAACGTAGCTGCCGGTGGGCAATCTCCCCGGAAGCGCCCGTTCCATGCAACCAGACTCAGATTTTCCAGGTCCCTGAGAAGCTTCTTTGCTGTGCTGGTTTGCTTGCCCCACTTGCTTCCTGATTTGGAATCCCCCAGACCCAGGACTGTTCTTCAACTATTTCGTCTCTTTCATAGGGCCCTGTTAGAAGCATGTTGAAGTCTCCTGATACTATAAAATTCGGGGTAGCCTCTTCTTCAAGTAGTCTTGATAAATCAGAAACCAGCAGTTTGGCACTCGGCTTTTTATCGCGTGGATGAAGGTAAATATTGACAAGTATTAACTGCTGGTTGTCGACTGAGACCTGTTAGTTCCAGCTTAATTGCTTGTAAGCCGTTAGTTGTTGTTGCCGTGTTAAGAAGTACCCTAGCTGTATTTATTGTTTTGATGGAAGTGAAGATTGCGAGATCACCCTTTGGGTGACCAAACTTAGCTTCCTTACAGGCCGGAAGGTGATTGGACTTGTATTCTTGCATTTGCAGCGCCTCAACCAGCCAGGTCTCATGCAGTAAGAGGAGGTCGAAGTCTTGAAAATAAAGCAAAAGGTCTTTGTCCGTGGCTTTGGACCCTAGTCCATTAACGTTCCATGAGCAGAGCTTTAATTGATACATTTTGTTAGCTGAGTTCCTGCCCTGTCAGGTGTTTCTTGGTCGGCAGTTGATGGTTCGTGATATCCAGATCCAGTTGTTGTTAGCCATCTTATTCTCACCCGTTGGCCTAGGATTCCAAATGTTTGAATCTGCACTACGAGCATCTTTAAGTGCTGAGTAAGCTTGTCTTGTGGTGCACATGTTCCCAGGCTTGAGGCCGATATATGACTGCAGCTCGTATAACAGAGGTTCTGGGTAACCTGTTTCTTTCTGATGTTTCAATCTGATCCCCCAGGCATTCAATTGTTGTTCTTCCCTCATTATTTCTCTGCTATGTCCTGTGTAGCCCAGGTTGTTTTAGATATTTCTTGGTGTGCCAGATGTTTTTGGCAAACAAATTCTACGGACTCCAGGTCGCTTGAGGCAACTCCCATTAAGTTGCTAATGCTAGTTAGTAGTCGCAGAATATTTCCTCTGTTCAAGATATCCCCTCTCCCTTTTGATTTATATTCCGGGATGAACAAAATTATTTTTGAATCCTCCTGTCGTGAGTAACTATGGCCAGTCCCTGGGTCTTGCAACTCCTCAGTGGTCCCAGAGTTTGCCAGAGCCGTTAATGCTGATTCGCCGGCTCTCGGCCTGGCTGGGGCATTTACTATATTGAATAATGCAGAGGATCCGCTAGTAGCAGTGGGCTGGTTGTCCGTCCTAGTGCTTGGATTGGAGCTCCTTGCATTCTCGTTACGCATCTGGTTTATCTGAGTAGCTGAGGAGGTCATTGTCTGGGGTAACGGTGCTTCCTCCGTGCTTGGTTTCAGTGTATACTCCTCGATCGAGCCGCTTCCTTGGGTGGGAGAAGTCTTCAAGGTAGGGCTATCTCTGCGATTAGACGGGATCTCTGAGCTTTGTATGAGCTGTGGGGATGCCAATGCCCTGTTTGAGCTTGGCTGAAATTGGTCTCCTCTTTGGGTTGTGGCAGGTGCCAGAAAGTTTGATTTAATGGGAGCATTCTTGATGGTGATTAACTTCTTTCTCCCCTTTCTCTTCTGTTTCCGGCGATTTTTTTCTGCCCGGACCTTATTTTTTCTATCGTCTCAGTGCCCTGGACTTGTCCCGGTGTGGGATGGTCAGCGCTGCCTTTTTGCGCCAGCGTTATTTCTTGTTGTTGAGAGTTTATTGGCTCATTGTGAAAAGGATCCAGTCCCTGTCCCGCCACTTGAGTGGTTTGCGGGCCTGTTCCATAGTACTCTTCAGCCCCCTTTTCTCCATGGATATCGGGCTTAACCTTCCTCGAGTTGATTTGTGGCTGGGGCCTTTGGATTTTGTCCAGGGAGCTGGAGGCTACTTGCAGTGGATCTTGCTGCGATGATGTTGCTAGGTCATGTTTCTCCATAATGTCAGCTTGAGTTGTGGTATTTGTTGGGCCTGCAGCTTTTTTTGTCTCTTTTAGATCATTGAGGAGCTCCCCCATAAGTGTCGGTAAGGTTGCAAGTTTGTCTATGATGGCTGGGAAGAGCACCTTGAATGAGCAATTTGGGTGTCATCTTGTACTCTCTTGATGAGATTACTCAACTCTGTCAGTCTGTTATCAATATTTGAGACGTGGACCACCAGGAAATTGAGGAGAGATAGCTGAATGCCCATTTTATCTGAGTGATAATGCATGGCCTTAAGTGAGAGCTGCATAGTGTTGAGGAGTGATCCCCAACGATCCTTTGGACCCGTTGAGTGTTCCTCAGTTGGGGTGTCTGTCTGGGTTTTGGTCGGTTCGACATGAGGTACATCTGGTAGGTAAGAGGCTACCAACTTTGCCCATTCCTCGGTAGTGAGGTAGGGCGCTTCATTTTCGTCGTCCTTATGGCTTCCTAGGTCTGAATTATTCTCCGGGCTGTTGGCCTGTTCTTCTCGCATGTTTGGTCGCTGTGTGCCCGTTTCTTCGACATGAGGTACATCTGGTAGGTAAGAGGCTACCAACTTTGCCCATTCCTCGGTAGTGAGGTAGGGCGCTTCATTTTCGTCGTCCTTATGGCTTCCTAGGTCTGAATTATTCTCCGGGCTGTTGGCCTGTTCTTCTCGCATGTTTGGTCGCTGTGTGCCCGTTTCAGGTAGCCCAATGGGTTTAAACGTTTTTCTTAGCTCTTCTTCCTCTGAGCTCTCCGGCTGGTACTCTACTGTTTGATTGTTCGTTTGGGGAGATTTTTGCGTGGAGGGGGTGGGCGGATGGTAATCGCCCTTTTTACTAACCTTTTGATTCTGTAATTCCTCTAGCCGGTATGGGTTCAGATTTGAGTTTGAGTTGGAAGCTATCAGGATATTTGGCTCTAATGGAGCCTTCCACTTGCCCTGATCGTTAGGGGTTTTGTTTTTTTGGTGGTCACATTCCTGATCGCTGGTGAGCGATAGCAATAGGATGCTTGCCCATGGGCTCCGTACTTTCATGCTTTCAGCTCCAGCTCCAGCCCCAGTGTCAATGCATGTGGTCGGCTCCTGCTTAATGCTCTCCTTTCTTTCCTCCTTTTGCTGTTCAGCTCTTTTGTCCTTTTCAGGTTCTTGTTCTTGTTGTTCTTGAGCTACAGCAGCGATATGGCTCTCTGCGTCTCTTACGTCTCGTGCTGTTCTAGCCTTGACTTGCTTTGGGTTTTGAGCCCTGTTCGACAGAGCAGGTGATGATGGTAGTGGAGGTGGTGGTGGTGGTGGTACTATATCTGTCAGGGGTAAGACCACCGGATGCAGTGGCGAAGGAAGCCCTTTTGATTCGGGGTTATTGATGTTTAATAAGCCCCCTGTATCTTTTAAAAAGGAAACATTCGTGTATATTTTGGGCTGAAAGCTGATATTGGATGTCTTTCCTGGTGATACTCCTTTGATTGCCACCAGTGTGTTGTTTACCAGAGGAGTATAAGGTCCTGCCATGGCTAATCCTTTGCCAGGCTCGCCCAGAATGTTACTCTTTTTTTTTTTCCTGTTCGAAATGACGGTGGTAAGTGACCGCCTTTCTCTCCCTGACCTCATTCTTTGCTCTTCTTTATGTGTTTGAGTGTTTGTTGAACAAAGTTGCGCGGTATTGCAGAGATGTTATCGAAGAGAAGCTTCTTGGAGCTACGGGAACTACGGGATTCCAGTAGGTCCTGGGAACCCCACTGGGGAGTCCCCTCCTTGAGGCTTGTTAAGAATTGGGGACCCCATCTCCAGGGCCCTTTTTTTGTTTCAATTAAAAGGGAGGGAGTTCTCCTGGCCCACCTCCCCGGGCCTTGTTAGGGCATGGGGAACCCATCCTCCAGGGCCATTTATTTTAAATAAAGGGGAGCGGGCCGCGGACCCACCCTTCCTTATCCTTGTTAGGCCCTGGGCACCCCATCCCCAGTGCCATTTATTTTAATTAAAGGGGAGGGGGCCGCGTGGCCCCCCTCCCGAGCCTTGTCCAGCCCTTCGGACCCCATCCCCCGGGGCCCGCACTGTCAAAGGTTGGTGCCCACCCACAGCACCCACCATGTACACTTTGGGGGCCGCAGAGGGAACGCCAAAGCCCCAGCCGGCTTCCCTCATGCAGTGGGAGCTCACATTGCTCCTGCCGGAGGGAGTAGCTGCTAATGCTGCTCCCTCTGGGCAGGAGCAATATTTTGATCCGTTTCCCTACACACATCAGTGCGGGCATGGGAATTGATCAAAAGTCTGCTCCCTGCTGGCTGGAGCTTTTTTAAAGCTCCCGCCCTTTGGTAGCAGACTTCGTGTTTGCTGCTGCTTGGTGGGAGATTCAAAAATGCTCCTGCTGGAGCAAACCGAGGTTTCTCTGCCTGTGCGGGCAGGGAAACCGCTATGTCCCGGAGGTGAGTTCCTCAGGACACCGCATGTGAGCTGGCCTCGGGGGATGGGGGTCCCTAAGCCCATTAATGGCTCTGGGAGGGGGGCCCCCTCCCCATTTTAAATAATTTCTTCCACGGGGTGAGCTACCCACGGCCTTTAGAGGCTTAGGGGGGGGGGGCACGCCTGGCCCCCCCCTTCATTATTGATATTGACCCCGGAGGATTGTGTCCCCTGGGCTTCTGAAAACTTGGGGAGGGGGGGCCACGCAGCAAATTTTGTGTGTGTGTGTGTGTGTGTGTGTGTGTGTGTGTGTGTGTGTGTGTGTGTGTGTGTGTGTGTGTGTGTGTGTGTGTGTGTGTGTGTGTGTGTGTGTGTGTGTGTGTGTGTGTGATATGTGTGTGTGTGTGTGTGTGATATGTGTGTGTGTGTGTGTGTGATATGTGTGTGTGTGTGATGTGTGTGTGTGTGTGTGATGTGTGTGTGTGTGTGTGATGTGTGTGTGATATGTGTGTGTGTGTGTGATGTGTATATGTATGATGTGTATATGTATGGTGTGTGTATATATATATACTCTCTCTTTTTTTCTTTTACACTTACCTGATATATATACTTACGATTTCATGGTAAAGGCATTCCGTGGTAAATGCCCCATTGTAAAGGCTGTTTTCCCTTTTCAGGAGCCAATGAATCTTCTCCTGACACCCACAGATGCTAATCATCACCTTGCACCGCTGGGGCAATCTCAAGAAGGGGGAGGCCCAATGACGTAACCGTGACCCCACACCAATTTGCGATCAGTTAAACTCAGGCTAAATGATAGTACCCGAATCGCTAGGAGTATAGCACCGCTACCTAAGGCCAGCTCATATATAGAGTTGAGACTTTGCAATATTGCTACAAGATTATTTAGGTGCACAATGGGAGCATTAGTGAATTGCTTCTGCTATCTTGCCACTTTCGGCCATTGCCCCTTTAGTCTACTAAAGGTGTTTGATCCCCACACTGTGCTACCTTCAAAAACAATTTCTCCTTGACTCTGCACCTCATGACAGGAATGCTGCTAGCCTTCTGGAATTCTTAAAACATTGGAGCATGATTGCTGCCTCTACAGAGGCAACATTTTCAGTTATATTTTGGTTTTAGATAGAGTGAAAAACAGAAAAAGAATGCGTTTTCAGCAAAATGTACTTTGGACTATTTTAGCTATTTGGATTTCATTTTAAAAACAAAATAAATGAAGAAGAAAGTTAGAAAATGTTTCCTTGTACAGGCATGTCTTATTTTCATTTTCCTTGTGAAAAAAGCTTCCATAAAAAGTGTTCTGGTGATGTGTAATTCTGGTTATGGATTAAGAAGAATACTCATGAATAGAGAACAATAATTAAAAGTAAGAAAAAATGTGACTTGTCATGGGGCAAGGACAATCACTGGCAGGAAAAGAGTTCCAAATAAGTATGTCTGGCAGTAGGATAGGGGCACATGCAGTGCAACGAGAGAATCACTAACCCAGGCATTTTTGATCTACCTCTACAGGAAAAATGAGATACAGTGGCATCAGTGTGGCATATAAATTGAACAATAGTATATTCTGAGCTATGCACTCCAAGGCTCTGTGCCCAAAGTGGCAGCTTTTATAAAAGACATATGGAATATAAGAAAGAACATGGAAGGTAGCTCCAAAAGCTGCATTAGACACACCTCAAAAGTAGGAAATGCTATTAACAGATCATAAGTAATGGGAGTAAAAGTATAAAACTATACCAAACACAGGTGAATGAAGATTGCAATTACTCTCCCAACTGATTGAGACAGATCTGTGTTACCTACTATGCACTTGTGATGCTGCACGGCTCGCCACTGCAGGAGCAAAACAGTATCCCAAAATTCAGACACCCCAAAAATGTACCTGAATCAAACCTCCCACATTTACTGGATCAGAGACGGTGTTAAACCTCAGTTTCATGAGGCAATGTGTCCCTGCTTTGAAACATCTTCCCAAACATCAATTTAGCACATTAAAACAATTCATTAAGTAATAGGGTCCACTCAATAAGTGAGTGCTAGATCAGTAAAAAGTTTAAGCATTTTATTCAAAATAAGCAGTCAGTACAGAGTAAATGCTGTGAAGGCTATCAGTTGCAGAGATATACAGAGTAGGCAAAAAATCTGAAAATATTACCAATAGTCAGCAAAATCATTAGGAAATCGGGCAACATCCCTAGCAGCATAGGAAGGCTCAGCAAAATCTCTAGCTCACCCTGAAAATCAAGAGGTTTTTATACATAATTCTTGCATATTAAATCAACAGTTCTGCAGTTTCATCATGGTGTGAGCAAGTGTATCATTTCGTCAGCAAATCAGAGCACATAGAAAATAATAAGAGATGGCTTCCATCTTGTGATGGCATTTGCACAGAAATGTGGCATAACTAAAACACATTATAAAATACACTTCTACACATCATAGAAATTTGTTTGAAAGGCACTTTGTCAGTCTGTAAATGTAGAATTGTGTGTGAATGCATATTACACATTGTTAATAATGCGCAAGAATATAAATCTTTAAAACAATTTTACACCATCTCACCTTGTGTTATGCTCATCCCCACATTGTCTCACACAGCATGATCCACCACGTCCGCTTACATCAGGATCAGCCATGTAGCATCCAACTCTTGCACAGATCTCCTTCTGGTATTACACTGAGGTAACAGTCCTAAAGATGTTTACTGCTTTACTGGCATGTGGTTCCCGCACATGGCCAGGAGAGTACTTTACAGAAAACTGCTGGCTCCTGCTGTGTGGTGACAGTGGGCAAGGGTGGGTTAAGGACCTGGCCCAAAACCCTTAGACTGCAGATGACCTTACCCGCTCACAGGAGCAGCTACTGGGAGCACGCACACAGGTGCAGGCATGCTTACGCACAATGCGTCCTGTTGGTGATCTTTGCGTTCTGCAGCTCCCTCAGCCTGTTGCAGCCCGCCAGAGAAATATGCCAACAGGACCAGCCCAGTAATTATTGCTCCGGAGCTCCAGGACTGAAACACCCTAGCTGGTCACAGAGAGAGGTAGCTGTGTTCCATGAACTGCAGGATTGATCAAAGCCCTTGGATCTGCCTAGTCGTCCTCCTGCAAAACAGTTCTCCCAGCTGTTAGATGGCGTCATTATTATATCAAGAGCTCTCTGGGTAAAAACATTAAGGAAGCATGTATGCCTAAATGTTTGCTTGAATCAGATATTCAGGTTACATCATGGTAACTCAGACCAGATCTTGTTAGAATATGTCAAATGTCATGGCTTATTCTGCTTTACTTCACGCTAAGGCTGCCCTAGTTGTCACCCTGTTTTTTTCTCAGCACATGCTTGGTGCCAGTGCATATAAAATGAATGTTGCATGTTGACTTTGATTCATTTGTGTGCTATCTGCATTCCCACTTCCTTGGTTTGGAGAAAGGGGTGTTAATTGTTTATTAACCTTATTTACTTTTGGGCCCCTCCTCATGTCACACATAAAGTTGCTTCTATACCAGATTCCGGTCAACAGACAATTAAATAATCTCATTTGCCGCAATTGTTTCGAAACCATGAGAAGACAACAGAAAACAGAGGGCATCACAGCCTGTGAAAGAAGGTGCCCCCCAGTTGAATGGAGTGCCTAAAGGATCTACTCCTGTGAAGAATGCCTTGCCTCACTCGGTTAGCTCTATTATTGAGAGGAGCCAGAGAAGGCGGAGAAGGCAGGATATTGAACAGAAGGAGAGGGCAAGAGAGGCGGAAGGATTTTCCCCAGCCCATGGACACATAGTTGTAGCTTAGGGCGAGCTTACATGTGTGGTGCAAGGGTAGCAAGCAGTGAGATGAAAGACCTCAAAATATGGGTATATGAGATCAAAGAGGACTTGATTGCCCATTTATTGTGGACCACCACTTAGGGACGCAATTGAAGATTATGACGGAATCTTCCAGTGAAACAACCTTGCCTTAAACGGCCAACTTAGACACACTCTAGCCACTCTTGCATCATCCACTTGTCAGAGTTCGCCAACTTATGAGCTGTTGGTTAAACTGGTGGAGCTGGAAGTGAAAATGATAGCAGGCCGCTAGGAAAAGTAGAGTAATCTTACTCCTAGCCTCAGTTCTTTGACCAGATCTACAGCTAAAGCCAAGATAGGAGTTTGTAACTATAAGATCCTAAATATTTTAACACAGACATTGAGAAATAAAAGGTCAATAACGCATGATGGAGATATTTTGCGAACACCTACAAAGAAACAACAGCCCACTTGTGACAACTCTATTGAGCAGAACTAGTTCAATGGTGTAATTCCCACAGCATCATCTATGCCAGTATCCCATGGAAACACTGATCCCCCGGGGGGAAGAACCTCTTTTTTCGACAAGGAGCACAGTTCAACTCTAGAAGAATAAACACAGGAAAAGAGGTTCTTTACGCAACAATGCCAGTCTTCCATCCAAAGTACTATATACTGAAAACAGAATATACCAAAAGCTGTAGATCTAAATGTAGAGGCTGTAATCCACGGTGAATAAAACATAATGTTCACAATCGCTAAAGAATTGAACGAGAATAACCATGGGAAGCACCTTGCAAACTCCTTGCTTTGTTCAAAGACAAGTTGGGCCAGAGGTGGTGTGGGACCGAGAGCTTAAGAAATTGTGCAACGTCTACATTACTGGATGGTCAGTCAAGGACCTCACCATCATTGGCTGTGGATCATAGTGTCCGTTTCAATTAGTGTGGCTTTAGAGAGAAATAAATCAAAAACAGAGCCAGTGGAATTAATTCATAGGCTCTTGTGATTTATTTCACGAATTTTGGGATTATTCCATAGATTCAATGACATTCAATTCATGTCAAACATTAAGGGCAACACAAACATTTTTCAACATATAAAATACATGGACAATTAGCACATATAAACAATATTTACAAATGTGTATAATACATCAGAGATTTATGTGCAATTACAAAAACACAAGAGGGTAACTAAAGCACCAGTCCATAAATCAAAGGTAGCAATAAGGCGGAGTAGCAAGTCAAAACTTGCTAACCACTTTTCATTCTCCTGCCTAGATGCACAGCTCTGGGGGTCCCATGAATCAGATTAAAGATAGCTTGTGGAGGGAATGAATTGAGCCTTCTCCTTAAGCCAACAGGGTTATCTTTTCCCAGACGCTGTTGTCAACGCGTTTCCAACCCCATTAGCAATCAGGGGTTTTCATCAGGACTTGGACATGGTGAGGTCTATTAACAGGGACGGATTGGTAATGAGGGCACTCGGGCATTGGCCGAAGGGCCGGTGTCTCAGTGCCCTCTGTGGGCCGTTTTTTCCCCCTTTCCCAGGCCACAGAGAGCACTGGACAGGGAGAGAAAAGCAGCCTCACTGTGCAGCCGTTCAGCGTTGATCAGCTGTGGCCTCTCCTTGACCCCCTGCCCTGCCAAGCAATCACGCTGATGGTGGGCTGGGGAGGGGTGATTGTGTGCCAGAATCGGCCTCCCAGGGGGCCAGGTGTTGCTCAGGCCATTGAGCCATTTTCACCTCGGCCCCCTGGGGCCCACGCAGCCCTGAAACAGTGTTTGCATTAACACCTCGCCCACAGCCCTTCTCATTCAGGGCATAGTGGGCGAGGAAGAATGGGTCTCGCTGTGGGGGCCAGGTAATGTTGGGAACTGGCACCATCTTCCCCTTAGCCTCCCTCCCACCCCCATGGATCGCCTAGCAGCTGTGTTTTTTGCTTTATCCCCTCTCCTGCTAGGCCATTGCCCCGAGGCAGTGAAGGTCTGGGGAGGGCTGAGTAATTTACAAATAGCTGGGGCCTCACTGTTTTTAAGGTGCTCCTGTGCTGGAGGGCTGGGGAATAATTTTGTAATGGAAAGGGGCCTCGCTGTTTTTCAGTTGCTCAGCTTGTAGGACATTGTCACCTTGGCCCTGTGTCCTTCCCAAGAACAATATCCTCCCACTTACATTCCTTGTGTGTTTCATGAAAGGGCACGCCCACGAATGTGGGCCACGCCCCGCGAATGTGGGCCACGCCCCGCAAATGTGGGCCACTTTTTTCGTCAGTGCACGGGCCAAATTGTGATCCCAATCCGACCCGGTCTATTAAGGAAATCAAAGAAAGACAAGGTGTGTGTTACTTACACCTATCACCTGAATGGAGGTGTGTTAATTCTCCATTGACAAGCTTAGCACATAAATACCTTTTGTTGTGGAAAAGGAGATGTTCCTAGTGTTTCAGAAATTTCTGGCACTGGAAATGGCGGTGAGGCCTGTCGGGGAATAATGTTGTACGTGAGTGATGTGTTTAGTATGGAAAAGAAGCGTACCTATTTATTTTTGTAATAAAGAACAACTTGCCTGCGTCAATGGCTTTTCTTAGTTGTGCAGATTGGTGCATCAGTTCAGTTGGAACGCCTATTAGGGAAAATGCAGATGCTCAATGTCCCCGGCACTCATACCCCTGAACCTAGCGCGCAGTGGGTGAAGCGCGGTGTTAAAAGAAATCATTGTCCGGTAGTCTTTGTGAAATTTGTTAAGGAAAACACTCCAGGTGCTTTCGAAAGCGCTGCGATTGCACCGCTTAAGGGTCTGGTTGCAACAGGCATTTCTGTGCCTAAGTAATGCAGTTAAAAATCAGGGGAATTCTCATACAGTGGTATTTAGAGAGGCAACAAGCCGGAAAGCAGACGCGCGTTAAAAATGAGACTTGATGTGTCGAGGTTAAACTGTACGGGCTCCGGAGTCTAACTTCCTGGAGCGCGAGCGCGTTAACATTTGTGTCTGTTTCTTTAGGAGAGCAAGGTCAAACGCTTTACTAACGCGCATTTCTGAGGAGACATGAAATGTAATTATACACTCACTGTTTTCTCGGGCGTCTAAACGCGGTCATGTTGGCAGGAACCAAGCCTGTCTCTGCCGCTGCTGCAGTGATACTAGTACATAAGCAAAAGTTAAGACCTGAAATGGATTTTCCAAATCTTTTTTTAAAGAAGTGGATTCTGGGAAATGTAGTCATGAATCAAGTATGTTTAATGGTTGGAATGTGTGTCAGGGGCATCGAAATTTGAATTTTGGCTACAGCCTTGCTACTTCAGACATCTCATTCAGCCCTGTGTGCACTGTATCAAATTTTAAAATAAGGTACGCTTCTTTTTGTAGTAACAACCTTTCAGTGTCTCCTCCTCGAGGGTTAGGTGAAATCGAACAGAGTATGGTCCATTTAAAGTCGCTATCAGTATGAGCCTTCTCAACAAAGTGGCTCACCATGGGCGCAGTCAATGTTTTGTTTTTGATACGTGATCGGTGTTGTACAATTCTTTGTTTAGCCTCTTGAGTGGTTTTACCTATGTAAAGCTTCGGGCATGGGCATTGTATTGTGTAAACTACGTTCCATGTCTTGCGATTGGTGAATTCATTATGTTGCCAATTCTTGTGGCCATCTGAGAAGGTATTGCCTTCGATTGTCATGTTGCAAACGGAGCAATTCCTACATTTGCGATGTCCTTGTATAGGTTTCAGATTCAGCATGGAGCGAAGGTTGTCTGGGCGCTTGCTTCCTGAGTCTGTTGCCCGCACAATTTGTTGGCCTATGCTGTGGTTCTTTTTGAGTATGTTATGAATTCAATTCATACAGCCGAAGACATATAATACAAAGGCGTGTTCAACAGGGGAGAACTCATAGATAAGAGGCCACCCAGAATTCATTAAATTATAAACATCAATTTATTTTACGCTGATTCCTATTCACAGAATGAATAACATACATAGAGGCATAATATGCAGCATGTAATATTATTGTTACGGTTACTTTCAAGGGAAGAGAAAGAAGTGAAAGTAAGTGCTCATGTGTAGGATAGAAAATGAAGACGAAGATCATCAAGAAGCATTTAAAATGAACAACTCAAAATACTAAGGCAGGTGGGATCCGGCGTAAATTCTTAACAGGGCCGGTACCCCTACAGCAGAGGTCTTCAAACTTTTTTGCTCTGAGCCCCCCTAAGCAAAATGTTTTGAGTTCGGGGCCCCCCTCCAAAACTTTATGGCAAGGATTGGGGGAGCAGGAGGGACATGGTTGCATGCAAGTGGCAGGTCTTATGAGATGATTTCAGGAGTACTTTTTCTGTAGCTTATAAACTGCACTAAATATGAGACTTATAAATCAGCAAATGCATCAGACAAAAACATGCATTACCCCAAACATACATATCCCCATAATTGGGGTGGTGTGAGCCTCTCACACTCTTGGACCCCAAAGCAACTACACCTGCTGCGCTAATGAGAACTGTAGTCCTGAGTAGCAGGCTACTCCTCTGCATCTTTTACCTCTTCCCCACCATGACTGACCATCACCTCAGTCCTAATGCTAAAAAGGAAAATAAGCTGCCATGCCCACTTTTTAAAGGTAGACAGTCATAATTGTGATGCAGTGGGCCCCTCAAACCCCTGGGCCCCAGTCCTGCTGAAACTGCTTCCTTAATGATAATCAGCAGTGGCCACTTACACTCCTGGCAGCAGTGCCAGCTTCACTAATGAATGAACCTTTTAAAAAACACTTATATTGTCCCCTTCTTTGGGGTATCTCTCTGAAAAAGCTGTCTCTGGCCATTTGTAAACCTAAAAATGAGTCCCCATACAGTGCTCCCTATTCTGGGCCTTCTCTTTGACAATATCTATGAATCTCACTCCTTTCCTCGGTGAGGCCCCAGGGGTCAAGAGGATTAGGGCTCTGCATCTGAATGCAATCCTGCTGCCCTTCTACCTGCCACCCCATGGACTCTGCTTTCACACCAAAAAACTGCCCCTGAATGGTTAATGCTGACTTTGAGGTGCCTCTGCCTGAAAGCGAAGGGTGTGGAGGTAGTGCAGAAAGTTAAAAAAAAGAAACCAGCCGTTAATTGATTGAGTCACTTAAAGCCAGGGCCACTGGAATTAAGAGTTTCTGCAGCTGCAGCGTTTTCCACATAATTATGAGTTTACCGCATTTGCTACATAATCCATAATCTGCAGATTCCAACAAAAGAAACTTGATTCTAGCTCACACAGAACACAATTTACTTAAAACGTGGCAAAGTGTTCCAGAGCAGTGGAAGGCCCTTTGCAAAGATTGACTGGTAATGTTGTAGTTGCTTACTGCTGTATTTAGGTGTTTTATAGATTTGACACATAATCCACCATCTGCCGCATCATCTGCTGATATTAACAACAAAAAAATGGTTCTAGCTCAAACGGTTCCAAAGTTAGTAAAAATGCCATGACACATGGTGCCGCGCAGTGGAAGGCACTTTGCAAAGCTGGCCTGGTCTTCTTTCTGTTGCTTATAGTTATATTTCGGTATTAAACTGGTCCTACTGAGGTGCAATCAATGCCCAGACAGTGTTACCAAGTTTTAAAATGAAAAAATAATGAAGCAATACTATCAAAAAAACGTGCCGCATCATTTGCCTATTCTTGCCGCATCATTTACTCAACTCTGTCTCATAATTTGGCCCTCTTCTGCCGCATAATTCCAGTGGCATTGCTTATACCCTGGACCTCAAGCTAAGCATTCTAGGTTCGTGTGAGGTACAGGCGCTCGCCAAGTCTAGAACTAGGCCCGGTAGCTCTCAGGCACCTATGACATTCCTACCGAATGTTAGAACTACCCACTCTTTGATGTGTGCAATTTAAATGTTAATTAAGTTTTTGAAACAAAAACTTATTAACTCTTCATCCCATAATATAATATGACAACCGAGACAAGTGATAGCAGCAATCCCTCCTCGTGCTCAAAACCAAGACACTGACCAGCAAGACTCATCCTCGTGAAACACAACCAAAATCATCAAAAAATAAACGAGGGAAAACGCAAAGTACAAAAGTTGCATTTATCACTGCACAGTTAAAACGCATATTCAAACAAACTCTCAAACAAATATAGTTTTCACCAGGACAAACACACCACAACTGATTTCACATTAAGTATTTGTGCAGCCTTTACTTATTGAAACATAGAGAAAATACATGCCACACTCACTGACCCCTGCCCCCACGGCTCAAATCACGGGCTCGGAATAAATGAAGACAGCCTGGAAATGCAGCAAATAAACATCGCTCGCACTTCCAGGCCATCTTCATTTACATATACTTGCAGAGGCATCTGCGCCCCCCTGGGAACCCATCCACGCCCCCCCAGGGGGGCGCGCCCCACAGTTTGAAGACCTCTGCCCTACAGTATTAGGCCTACCCCTGATCTCAATCGCAATATTTGATAAATGTTTCTCAATTGGAGGCACAGTGAGGCTTCATCTGTGGCTGGGATAGGATGGGGGTAGATGTTGGGTGTAGGCCCACTGGGGGAATGTCGACGTTTCGACCCTAGCGCATAAGGGCAAGTAGACTCCTCTGCTGCGGGTCTTCCTCAGGACAGGGGAAGGGGACCCGAACACGGTCGCGGTAAGATGCAGATAATTCCAAAATGTGCTCAGTCAAAAATCCTGAGATTACTTCAGGGTTGGGGAGCAATCACCCTACGGTACCGCTGGAGTGAAGCGGCGTGAGAACTTTTACTCATGTGCTGCCATCGGGGAGTTCAATTTCTTTTGTCTGCATCGGTCGGAGACGTACCGCATCCGTCGGTGTCTCAAAAAAGAACGGATGCGGTATGTCTTTTTGAGGGCAAATAACGTTGTCCTATATTTTTTATAGAACCTTCAATCAGATGCCAATTGCTTCTGATGATCTTTTTCAAGGGGTTAGTGTAAGGTCCGAAGATGGTTACGCAAACTAAACAATCCAGTGGTGGCTTCTGCTTCTTGGCTGGTAGATGTTCTCGGGGGGTATACCAGGCTGGTTTCATCGAGTGCCTTAACAGTTTTTTAGGGTATCCTCTCTCTCGTAACTTGGAGGTCAAAGCTTCGGCGTGGAATTCAAAATCATCCTTTCTTGTGCAATTGCGCCTGATGCGCAAAAATTGGCCATATGGTAAATTGTCTTTTAGATTTTGTGGATGATGGCTGGTGTAGTGTAGGGCATTGTTCTTGTCTGTTGGTTTGGTATGCAAAGTTGTTATGAGTTCCATGGGTGAAACCTTTACTTCAACATCTAGAAATGGCAAGGTTTTTTTGCTGTGTGTAAGGCTGAATTGAATATCTGGGTTGCGATTATTTAGCCATGTGTGAAATTCCATCAACAGCTGTTCATCGCCATTCCAGATGCACCATACGTCATCAATGTACCGATGCCATTTAACAATTCTTCCTTTGTAGGGGTTGTTATTGTAGATGAAATGATGTTCATATCTGGCCATATACAGTACCGCCATCTCCGGCGCGAAGGGACAGCCCATGGCTGTCCCTTTGATTTGTATAAAGAAGTCATCATCAAATTTGAAGTAGTTCCTTCGTAAACATAATGATGCAAGTCGAAGAATGAAATCCGTAGGGACTCGATGAGGTCTCAATCTCGGTTTCAAATAAAATTCAATGGCATCGAGAGCATCGTCTTGTGGGATTTGGGTGTATAAAGAGGCCACATCCATTGTTACTAGGATGTGGCACGTTGGATCAAATTCAAACCCCTCTGTCTTATTGATGAATTCCATGGTATCCCTCAAATATGAGTCAAAGTATGCCTCCTTTGACCATAAGACGATCTTTATCGTCTTATGGTCAAAGGAGGCATATCTTCAAGAAGGCAAAAGTCATGTTACTGTACATGGCCAGATATAAACATTTCATCTACAATAACAACCCCTACAAAGGAAGAATTATTAAATGGCATCGGTACATTGATGACGTATGGTGCATCTTGAATGGCGATGAACAGCTGTTGATGGAATTTCACACATGGCTAAATAATCGCAACCCAGATATTCAATTCAGCCTTACACACAGCAAAAAAACCTTGACATTTCTAGATGTTGAAGTAAAGGTTTCACCCATGGGACTCATAACAACTTTGCATACCAAACCAACAGACAAGAACAATGCCCTACACTACACCAGCCATCATCCTCAAAATCTAAAAGACAATTTACCATATGGCCAATTTTTGCGCATCAGACGCAATTGCACAAGAAAGGATGATTTTGAATTCCACGCCGAAGCTTTGACCTCCAAGTTACGAGAGAGAGGATACCCTAAAAAACTGTTAAGACACTCGATGAAACGAGCCTGGTATACCCCCCGAGAACATCTACAAGCCAAGAAGCAGAAGCCACCACTGGATCGTTTAGTTTGCGTAACCACCTTCGGACCTTACACTAACCCCTTGAAAAAGATCATCAAAAGCAATTGGCATCTGATTGAAGGTTCTATAAAAAATATAGGACAACCGTTATTTGCCCTCAAAAAGAACCGCAGCATAGGCCAACAAATTGTGCGGGCAACAGACTCAGGAAGCAAGCGCACAGACAACCTTCGCTCCATGCTGAATCTGAATCCTATACAAGGACATCGCAAATGTGGGAATTGCTCCGTTTGCAATATGACAATCGAAGGCAATACCTTCTCAGATGGCCACACGAATTGGCAACATAATGAATTCACCAATTGCAAGACACGGAACGTAGTTTACGCAATACAATGCCCATGCCCGAAGCTTTACATAGGTAAAACCACTCAAGAGGCTAAACAAAGAATTGTACAACACCGATCACGTATCAAAAACAAAACATTGACTGTGCCCATGGTGAGCCACTTTGTTGAGAAGGCTCATACTGATAGCGACTTTAAATGGACCATACTCTGTTCGATTTCACCTAACCCTCGAGGAGAAGACACTGAAAGGTTGTTACTACAAAAAGAAGCGTACCTTATTTTAAAATTTAATACAGTGCACACAGGGCTGAATGAGATGTCTGAAGTAGCAAGGCTGTAGCCAAAATTCAAATTTCGATGCCCCTGACACACATTCCAACCATTAAACATACTTGATTCATGACTACATTTCCCAGAATCCACTTCTTTAAAAAAACGATTTGGAAAATCCATTGTAGGTCTTAACTTTTGCTTATGTACTAGTATCATTGCAGCAGCGGCAGAGACGGGCTTGGTTCCTGCCAACATGACCGCGTTTAGACGCCCGAGAAAACAGTGAGTGTATAATTACATTTCATGTCTCCTCAGAAGTGCGCGTTAGTAAAGCGTTTGACCTTGCTCTCCTATAGAAACAGATACAAATGTTAACGCGCTCGCGCTCCAGGAAGTTAGACTCCGGAGCCCGTACAGTTTAACCTCGACACATCAAGTCTCATTTTTAACGCGCGTCTGCTTTCCAGCTTGTTGCCTCTCTAACTACCACTGTATGAGAATTCCCCTGATTTTTAACTGCATTACTTAGGCACAGAAATGCCTGTTGCAACCAGACCCTTAAGCGGTGCAATCGCAGCGCTTTCGAAAGCACCAGGAGTGTTTTCCTTAACAAATTTCACAAAGATTACCGGACAATGATTTCTTTTAACACCGCGCTTCACCCACTGCGCGCTAGTTCAGGGGTATGAGTGTCGGGGACATTAAGCATCTGCATTTTCCCTAATAGGCGTTCCAACTGAACTGATGCACCAATCTGCACAACTAAGAACTGCCATTGACGCAGGCAAGTTGTTCTTTATTACAAAAATAAATAGGTACGCTTCTTTTCCATACTAAGCACATCACTCACGTACAACATTATTCCCCGACAGGCCTCACCGCCATTTCCAGTGCCAGAAATTTCTGAAACACTAGGAACATCTCCTTTTTCACAACAAAAGGTATTTATGTGCTTAGCTTGACAATGGAGAATTAACACACCTCCATTCAGGTGATAGGTGTAAGTAACACACACCTTGTCTTTCTTTGATTTCCTTAATAGACCTCACCATGTCCAAGTCCTGATGAAAACCCCTGATTGCTAATGGGGTTGGAAACGCGTTGACAACAGCGTCTGGGAAAAGATAACCCTGTTGGCTTAAGGAGAAGGCTCAATTCATTCCCTCCACAAGCTATCTTTAATCTGATTCATGGGACCCCCAGAGCTGTGCATATAGGCAGGAGAATGAAAAGTGGTTAGCAAGTTTTGACTTGCTACTCCGCCTTATTGCTACCTTTGATTTATGGACTGGTGCTTTAGTTACCCTCTTGTGTTTTTGTAATTGCACATAAATCTCTGATGTATTATACACATTTGTAAATATTGTTTATATGTGCTAATTGTCCATGTATTTTATATGTTGAAAAATGTTTGTGTTGCCCTTAATGTTTGACATGAATTGAATGTCATTGAATCTATGGAATAATCCAAAAATGTGTGAAATAAATCACAAGAGCCTATGAATTAATTCCACTGGCTCTGTTTTTGATTAAATTCTAACAGTAGCTACTGGATACTTCTGAGTATATAATTATTGGTGGTCCCATCCAGTTAGCTTAGGACCCAAGCCTTCCTTAGGTTTCAAGTTTAGAGAGAAATAGGGAGCAAGAAACTAATTGTTGTTCACCACTTGAGCCAGTTCCGACATTACTTGAAGAAACAAAGGGCCTGATTTAGTTTACAGGACAGGGTATTCAAATCGCAAATGCGGCAGACTACATGGTCCACCAAACTGATGGTCCGCCCACCTCATTTGGATTCAGGCGGACCTTGGGTATTCAGTCGACAGATCACCTCTTGGCTCTGTCGGCAGAGTACTTCCTCGGACGGCCTAGCAGAGTAGGGTCTGTCAGAGGAGGACTTTACACCATCCGCCCTATTTAAGTTGGAAGCGTAAAAGCTTTTTTCCAGGAGAAACATTCCAGGGTGTGGGGGCCAATAGTTTATTGTTTTTCAAAAATAAACTCACCATGCCGGTTGTTCCTGTCAATGTAGACAGTTATCCATAGGGCTGGTGGCCAAATCTAAATTTGGTGGGCAGATGTATTGTCTTCCACCATCCCGAAGGAGTTAACTCCATCTGCCAGTGTCTAAATCAGGCCCATTGTCTACCCCAACAATAACAAAGATAGAGTCCTGCTTAATGCTCCTTTTCATACTTTTGATTGTGTTAATTCATCTTACATGCTTTAGCCATAACAAGTGGTGTATGCACCAACCTTCAAAATGTTTTCTCTTCCCTAGTTATTCTTTGCAGGCTTCCCTACAAAACACATGTTTTGCAAGGAAAGCCTCTGTATTTGGTTCCCCAAATGTTCCCGTTTCCATACATGGGTGTTTATACACAAGTTCAAACTCTACTTCTGATGTGTTTGGCAGTATTGCTGGGCTTTATCGCTGTTTTTAGGTCCAGCCTTTGAGAAAGCTTTAGTCGTCAGGCAGACTATTGTTTTTTTTTAAATGATATATGATAAATACATTTTGGGGCTTTTTGTCAATCCTCTTTATCTATTTGTCTGTTTGCTTGTCATTTACTCTTTGCGTCCACCCACCACACAATGCAGCAGGTGGCAGTGGGTTAGCCAACTTCAGCCATTGGTATCTTTGATTGTAAGTGACTGCATTCTGCCTGTACACAATGTGTACGTCTTCCTTAGAAGAAGTCTCCTTCAGTGCCCTGCCCTCCCCCCACCCTTTTGAGCACTTCACTGCAGCTCACAGTGCTAGTGGATCCTGTTCTTCCCAAGCTACTTATTACAGTATCAAATGCCCGTCCCACCTTCTACTTTGCACCTCCTATACTGCCAGCTCCTCAGACATTCTTGCAGAGCCACTTATCAGCAATGACAGGCATCTGTGGTAATGGCAGGAGTGCTACACCAACTTCATCAGTGGACTAAGCCATGTTGATACCAAATACTTTTACAGTTGAACCGTCACACATGTCAATAGATTCAAATCATCTGTGTAAACTTTTTAAAGCCTGTAATTCCATTAAATTGCTCACTGGTCATTACAATTTGTGTGACTCATGGTAACATAAATGAAAACAGTCACAAGCATAGGCATCCAAGCTATTTTCCCTGGAACTGCTTATTAAAGTTCATTTTTTACCTTCTTTGTTGTTACCCATCTAACCTGGAAATAGATATTCTCTAATAAATTGACCCTCAGGCTCCTTGCACCCACTTTGTATGGAATCATCACAAGTGGCTTTAGAAACTGCACGAGTTTCTCATTTTAATAATGGGCCTATCTTATTGAATGTCAAAGCCTCTTTATTGTATATGTTGCGAGCTACTATTGATCTGATGTTGCCTAGAAAGGATCCAGGTATGTCAATGATATTACACTACATTAAAGATAGCTCACTTATGACATCTACTCATCTGCAAGGCACCAGTTAGAAAGCTGGAGGGCCAACCCAGCCCTTCATCATTATGAAGTTAATAAATTTGATAATATTGGAAAATACAATATCAATGCACGTCACAATATGTGTATGTATAATAACGAACTCACATCACCGTTGTTGAATTAACCCGATATGACCTTCCCCTCAACCCCGAGTCAGAAGTACGTGGTCAGGCAGGCCCTGTGACCTAGGCCTGAAGCAACTGATGGTCAGATCACAGGTGGGGTGACACGCAACCCTTAGACAAACGTGCAAACAGGAAAACCCAGATCGAACCCACAGATAGGCAGCAACACCAAAATGGAGTTAGGAGATTCGCCCAAATACACGTTTGGCCAGATGGGTGCGCATTCCCAAAACACCATAAAGTCAGTTGCCACACTAAGGGGGTCAATACGATGGCGGAAGGACCGCCACCGCCAGCCATGCAGTGGCGGTCCTTCCGCCATCGGACCGCGAATTTCCCCCCGCCACATTACGATGGCGGGGGGATCCAGACTGTGACCGTGGCGGACGGAAAGACCATCCGCCATGTAACCGCCACAGGCAATCGGACCGATTGCCTGGCGGAGCGGTCTGCATGCATAAAATGGTGGCGGTGCCTAGCAGGCACCGTCCACCATATTATGATGCAGGCTGTGAGCCAGCCTTTCCATGACGGCGACACCGTCATGAAAAGGCTGGTGGAGATCCTGTTCGGGGGCCCGTTGCAGGCCCCCAACAGGGGGGGGGGGGTGCATGTGCTCTGGGGGGTACCCATGGTACCCCCATACATTTCAGTGCACTAAGTGGCAGGCACCGTGTGGTGCCTGCCATGAAGTGCAATGTAATGCACAACATGCATTTTCAACATTGCGGCGGGTGCTGCTGTCAGCAGCACCCGCCGCAATGTTAAAAATGCAAGATGCGACCGCCATGGTGGTGGTCGCATCCTAATGTGGTGTGCGGAACCGCCGCATGTATTGCGGACGGTCCCGGTCACCACCACGATGGCAGACGAACTCCAGTCCGTCCGCCATCGTAATCGGCCCCATAGTTAGGAACACTCAACCAATCAGAACACAGCATGCACACTACACGCAGTGATCACATGCTCCCCGTGCCGGACATCTGGACACTTACCAACTGGCCCCACATTGTGTCCACGCAAAGTCGAGACCCACCTGCGCTTCTTAAAAATGACCAGATTTATGACCCCATGACTAGACCCAGAATTCTGTCTCCAAAGAAATGTACAAATTACTTTGACGCTTCAAGTAATAGATCAAATGACTGCCGAATGTGCTTTGAGACAATCTTCAGATTCTGACTCTGTTGCCTGCTTTCCCGGCCACTGCGTTTAATTAAACCAACTGTTCCTGTTTTGCCAAACGCCTCTTGTCTTTTATTTTTTCAAGGTAAATTCAAATTCGAGCAACAAATTGTCTACCACAAAATTCAGTAAAAGCCACACCTGTTTTTTTAGAGTACCTCCAAATGGTAAAATCTGAGGTATGAAACATTAAATAAAAGCAAGCTCTTATTTTAAACTTGCTTGACAATGTTATGCTCTTCTTGCAATTGTATGATTTTTACACTGTGGCATTAACTTTTATGACAATGGTTGCTTTTTCAAAAAGAGAATTAATTCATGCTGCCTATGGATGTTTGTTTCAAGATGTTCTGTCTTTTAATCTATAATATACACTATGACTCTTGTACTGATGTGCACGGGACAATCTAGCAACTCTGAGACTTAATAATGGCTTTAATAATGCAAAATGCAACACACGTTCAAGGCCAAATCTATTTGCTTTGCTAGTCCTTGTTAACTTTACTATCCTTTTCTCCTTCTTCATTAACATCATAATTGTTCATTGTGTTTGTTATTTTATTTTAATTCTATTGAGTGAAAGCCAAAAGCGTTATTGAACTTGAACCCTAGGTAGACGAACAGTTCAGGCACATTAAATTGCCTGCTTAGAGGCAAGCGAGGGGATGTTCACAAACAGCAGGAGAAAGAAGGAACCATAGCCGAGACTAACCCTTAGAATGGAAAGGAGGTGGCACACCTTCAAACAGATTAGATCCTGGACAAGCCTCCACCTTCCTCCTCTAGCGGGGATAGGGCTAAATTTGGAGAGGCCCATATAAAGGCAGAAAACAGCTGAAGCAGAGCAGGAGTGGATCCCAGGGTGGTGCTGTGATTGCTGCTGCTTCATCTCCTCGTATTCGATGCTATGAAATACGAGGATTCGTTTGGTTAGAGGGTTTGATACATAGAGTTTGGGGAGAAGCACTGTTTCCCAGGGTGGTGGTGTAATGGCTGCCTCTTCTTTCCAGCTCCATAGCCAGTTTTATGACTCCTGATTAGTGATGAGTAAAGAGAAACAGGAATGTGTTTTCCTTCCAACCTAAAGACTATACTCCTAAGACTGGTACTGAGGGTGGAACATAAAGTAATATTGATTCTCATGGATACGTTTACGTGCAGATTCCTCACCTTCAATATACCAGGCACCAGTCTGGATCCGGAAACTTTTCAATACCTCTCCCATGCTGGTAGCAGACACCAGCTCCATTTCAGCATTGCACCCGGCATAGTGTGACGTCGCTGAAGCCATAAAGCGCCCTCCATCGGCATGATGGCGGAATTTCCCTTTTTTCTGCATAATAGACATGTTCTGGAGCTCTCAATTCTCCTCAGGAGTGTAAATCGGTTTTCGACATTTTTTTATTAATAAAACTGCTTATATGCAGTTTTCATTCACAATGTCACCACCCAAAAATTCTGGTTTCAAACCATTTCGGGAATATGAGGGTCAAGTGTCCATCACGGACCCTCACAACTTCTGTCTCTGGTGCCTTAGCTCCGACCACGACTTCGACGGCGATTGAATACTGCTAGAAGATGCATCCCAAAGCCCTTAAAAATGGAAGGCCAAAATGTTTATAGCCAGAGCGTAGAATGAATACCCGGGACTTTGAAAGTCCAGACCTAAGTCAAGGTCTCCATCTTCAAGACCATCCATGAAGAAACACAAGAAAAACAAGCATTGGTAATGCATCGGTTTCGGCTATGTGATGAATAAAGAGCTGCTTTTATCAATCATCGAGAATGAAAGAGCTCCCTGACAAGTAACACGGGAGTGGAGAGTATGTGGTGCAGCGGCCAGAGCTACTGACTTGAGAGCTTGGGGATCCCGGTTCGAGTCTCAGCAGCGCAATATCTTGTGATTCTATGCAAATCACTTAATCTCTCCGGGTGATAAATTGTTATATAATTATGCTGGAAGAGTAAAAAGCAAAAAGAGGCAAAACTTTATGAAAAAAGAGTAACACCAAAGCGGATTTTAACAGTATTTCAGCTACGGGAAACTGATAAAAGAAGCAGACGAGGAACAAGCATTGGTAATGCAGGAAAATATGCTACAGCCAATAGAAATGGAGGAAAAGTAAGTAGCACACACAGGAACCAATGAGAAGCCAGGAAAGAGAGGAGGCGAGATGTAAGCCCCTTGTAAGTTTATATTAAAAGCAATAGATTTAGGCGAAACCTAAAAAGAGTCATGAATCTCGAAGGCATGCCTCATGAAGCAGATCACCAAGACTCTTGGCTTCGCCTCGACCGGCATTCCATCAATAACATTTCACAGACGATCCTTTGGAAGATCCAGAGCCTGTGGCTCCATCCGACCGAGCGCCAGCTCCAGACACTGTGGTGCCGACTCCAAGGCCTAAGACTGGTTAACCGTACTCAGATTTCCCAGCACCTGGGATGGATCCATCAGCTTTTCTGAACACAGTGTTCAGCGTGTTCACTCATGCCATGCTCCCCTCTGGTGCACCAGTTGGCCCCATGGGTCGATCGCCTATTCGCTGGGCGAAATGCTGATGTCCTGCCAACCAGTGCCCTTTACTCCATTTCTTCCTCTGTCGCAAGTTTCTTGAACAAATCCGAACCTGCCGCCTGCTGGGTGGTTGTTGAGTTCTGAGCTTGCTCACCTCACACTCCTTCCCTTTGAAGTCTGTGACTGCTCGCCATTGCTACTACTGAGTCGAGTGCTGAATGGTTGGTACTTGGCCCAGTTTGCAAAGCCAGAGTAGGGCGTAACCTGAACGTCTGAGGGAAAAGCCCCCAGACCCCCACAGCAGAGGACCAGTGGCTCCTGCTTGAACTTAACCCCCCCCCCACACACACTCTGAAATGGGGTCTTACAAGAAATATCTTGTGCTTACTCTCAACAAATCCTTTTGTATAAAACGTAATTATGGTTGTGTTGGCCTACCAAATTTTGAACAGCCTGCTTATATGAACTTACGGCACTGACCGCACCATAAAGAAACACAGCTGCCATTAACTTGAATTTGGCAACCCTGTATTTAGATGTTGACTTCCGGATCGTAGGATGGACTCCTACATGCCTTGGGAGAGGAATCTCACCAGGGTCCTTCCGACGTTTCGTTAGTCCTAGCGCTTTTACACACTGCATCATGATACTTCAGAATAATGGTAGGGACAGTAGTACCTTGTCTCTGCAAGTCCTGATGATGCCCTTTGGCTGAAACAGGTCCACCTTTCAACAGAGGAGTTCACTCAAAAAGAGAAACCATTACAAACAGAAGAAAGTAGAAAGAAAGAAAGAAAACAAGCATTTGCAATGCAATAGGTCTCGCACTTATGAGAGTTTGAGCTATTGGCATAGTAAATGACAATGCCTTCTATTTATGTGTTGTTTTTAAAACAGATAAATAAAAGGCATTGTCATTTACAATGCCAATTGCTTAAACTCTCGCAAATGCGAGACCTATTGCATTGCAAATGCGTGCTATAAATTTTTTTTTTTAAGTGTTAGGAGAGAGCGTGTCCTGCCTGCTACAGCAGGCAGGACAAAGCCATTTGAGAAAATAGTGCTTGGAGGCTGTAATTAAAGCCTACCAAGCAACAACACACGTAACAGGGGGTGTCGCCATGGGATGTTACAAAATGAGACAAGGCGGTACTAAGGAGGGACTACTAAGCCTATTGACCAATGAACAGCCACAGTTTACAGTGGACAATAACACAAGCCAATGAAAAATGTGAGCGCAGAGTGGGTGGAGCTTCAAGTCTCTACCTCACTACAGCATGCCTCGCAGAGCAGCACATGCGCTGCCCAGGCTCGACCTAAAAAGGGAGCTCTCCAACAGGGCAAATGTAATGTACCTGGATTTCCAACATATTTTATAGCATTAAAAATTGGATATAGGTAAAATGTTATGGTTCACTTACATCATGGAGCGGTTGAAAATGTATCGCAAACACACCCATAAATGAAAATATTCCATTATGTTCGGGGAAGTAGATTGCTGTTAAAGTTATTGCAAACATTAAACAAAATCCATGATGGTGGAGGAAACAGGAAAGCGGGTCTTGGTGCAGTTAGACATGGTTTGGAGAACTATGTTGCTGATTTGGCAGCAAGACCACAAATAAATATAAAGGGAGCGCGTCAGTAGGGCAAGTGTATTTTACCTGTATTACCAATATAATTTTTATCATTTTAAATGTAATAGGTGTAGTGTGTTATGATGTACTAACATCCTGGAGCGGGTGATAATTTATCGCACACACAGGCAGAAAAAAAATTAATCCATTATGTTGGTGGAAATAGGTTGCTGTCAAACTTACCGCAAATATAAATCCAAATCCATTATGATTGGTGAAGCGAAAGAGCGTGTCTTATTGCAATTACACATGGAGATCCATCGCAAACGGAAAAGATAATTTATTACAGTTGGGGAAGTATGAGAGCGTGTTATGTTGCACTAAGACCCAGGCTGCGATCATAACTTTACAGAAACACAAAACAAAATGCCTTAGAGTCTGAAAAGCGGGAGAGCATGTCACGGTTCACTTAGACTCTGTTGCTGATGAAAATATAACACAAAGACCACATAAAATGCATAACGGTGAGGGAATTAGGGTAAATTTATGAATGGAAGCGGTAGTGCGTGTGAAAAATGACATGACAAAAGATAAAAATAGGTTGCTGTAAAACTCATTGCAAAAAAAAATCAAAATCTATTAAAGTTGGGAGAGTGTGTCATGGTGCACGAAGAACCAGGGTCAGAGCAAAAGTCAAGCATAACACAAAATTAAATGCATTACACACCGCTAAAAAATCTTATCCATTATGTTTATGGAAATAGATTGCTGTAAAAGTTATGGCAAATATAAAACAAATTCCTTTACTGTTGTGGAAGCGAGAGAGTGGGTCAGTTAAAGATGGTTCAGGAAAGTGAGTTGCTGTAATGGCTGCAAAACCACACAAAAAATAAAGGGAGTGGCTGGCACAAAGAATGTGTGATTCTTATATTTCCTAGCACCGCTAAACAATACGAAGCATGATAAATACATTGAAAATGCGTGCTTCAATTGGCTAAAAATATTGTAGGTACATTGTCAACATATTTTACACTTTGTTGAATTTAAGAGTCGTTTTGCAGGTAAAACCGCGCCTATAATGTGCACCAAAGAAAAGTACCCCACACCAATGTTCCGGTAAAATACACCAAATAAGTAGGATTTTTTTTGTAGTAAGCAACTGTTTTAGTGTTTACAACTGTAAATTGGAAATAAACAACGTTTTCCAATGGAACTCATTTTGCTTTGTATTCTTTTAATTGTAAAGTGTTTGTATTTCCAACCTTAAAGTAAAAGAAGCAGAGAAAGAAAGTAGACCACTGGCCGGCATTTCTCAAGGGAGTGTAATGTGTAACAGCATGTGGTGAAAAGCTCGTATTGTTAGTGTCTGGGTGCTGATCCCAGATTGACAAAAGATGGCGACGCAGATAATGATGAAAGGCCTTCAATGAGATGCCAAATTCACTGCTTATGGGGATGTTATGCAAAACAAATAATGGCTTGTGTCTGCTGTTATCTGTTTTGCCTACCTGATGGACCATCCATAAGTACATGATTATATTTTTAAACCATTGTTGCTACACTATGTCACTAAACAGAATGTCTTACAGTCAGGGAAGTGAGAAAGCGCTACTCCCTTAGCGACTGTAGAAAGTAAAGCGCTCCCACCAGAAATATTTGCTGCTGTACGCTGTGACCGTGCAATCAAACTAGGACGGGTAAACAGTCACCGCATAGAGCAAATCTAACTTTAAAAATTACTTTAATTTGGGGAAGTGTTTTTCTGTTATAGTTGCAAAACCACCAAAATAGAAAAGGAGCGCTCCAATAGAGCAAATGTATTTTACCTGTATTGCCAATATATTTTATCACATTCTAAATCCTATACATATAGCATGTCATGCTGCACTAACGTCCAGGTGAGGGTAAAAATGTATCACACGCCCCTAAAGTGATTATAACGATTATGTTCATGTAAATAGGTTGCTGTAAAAGTTATGGAAAATATAAAACACATTCCTTTTCTATTGTAAAAAAGCGGGACAGCGTGTCAGTTAGAGATGGTTCGGGGAAGTGTGTTGCTGTTATGGCAGCAAAACCACAAGAAATATAAAAGTGAGCGCTGTTGTAGAGCAAATATATTTTACCTGCATTAGCAATATATTTTATCACATTTATATCTGATAGATATAGCTGTTATGGTCCACTAACATTCCTTTGCGAGTGAAATGTATAGCACACACACCTAAAAAAAAGTCTCCATTATCTTCATAAAAATAGGTTGCTGTAAAAGTTATGGCATTTATAAAATAAAATCCTTTAATGTCGTGGAAGTCGGAGAGCGTGTCATGATGCAGTTAGACACGGAGACCCACCGTAAACAGAAACTAAAATACATTGCACTCGGGGAAGCATAAGAGAGTGTAATGGTGCAGTAAGTCCCCGGATTTTATCAAAACTGCACTTCTACTCCCTGGCCATTCTAGACACGGAGACCCACCTTAAAGATAAATGAAAAGACATTGCACTTTTGGAAACATAAGAGCTTGTTATGGTGCAGTAAGACCCCGGGTTTCATCAAAATTGCACCTAGACCCCGTGGCCGTTCTAAACTTAATGGAAACAGAAATGAAAATACATTATGAATGGGGATTTGGGATAAATGTATAAACTGGAGCGCTTGGTCGGGTAAAACCGCACAAAGAAAAGTGGAAATAAAGTTACTGTAAAACTCACCACAAACTGTAATCAAAATGTATTAAAGTTGCCAGAGCGTGTAAAGGTGCAGTAAGTCCTCAGTTCCGATAATACATTTACAGAAACTCACATTAAAAGATCGTAAATGCACGAGAGCGTGTCATGGTGCACTTGGAATCGATATCCGATCAAAAGATAACGGAAAGAAAAAATGCAAAACATTACTTTTGGGGAAGTGGTAAAAACATATGAACAGAAGCAGCAAAAAGAACAAGTGAAGCCATGCTTGAAATCGCACCTTGCATAAACAAAATCAAGCGGCAGCTACCATGCTTAAAGTGAAAGTGCGCCGTGCCACACAGAAGCATGAAATTAAATGGACAAGTAGTCCTCAAAGAACAAACAACACTTATCAGTATAGGGAAACTGTAATTTACCGGTGCTCCTCACATAAAACCGGAAATGATGTATCGGAGTGCAATCAAATATGAAGCCAGGAAATAAAAGGGGCGCAGGAGTAAAGCAATTGTAACAGCCGGCGGGATTACACTCAGTACGAGTGATAACAGCAGGTCTTGCAGGCAGTGCATGTGCACTGATGCTCGACCTAAAAAAAAACTGAGTTTTCGTCACCTCCCTGCTGGGCTACAACGAGCTACCTCGAGGTATACGATGGACTAAATACTTACATAGACACACTGACAAACCACTGAAAAATCTGCAAATGAATCAATGAATGAATGTATATTTTTGTATTTCTGTGTATCAACACTTTATTCTTGTTTATCCCAATATGTTAATGCCTTGAGTTTGAATATTTTGAGTGTTCTGCTTGCTCTATCTGTGACTATGAAGAAAAGTTTAAATACGATGATCAAACAGATTTAATTAGTTTTCCGATGAGAAATAATAATGTCATCATCGTAGAATTATGTGACTTCAACATTCATCCCTATAGGGAATCACATTTCTTATGTCGGTTTAATGTGCTCAGGTTCTACAGGGTTAGTCCGGCAACACTATACTGTTTATATTTGTTTGTCACTTACTTTTTTCAACCCTTTCACGTTTATGCTAAGCTATGCGAACTGTTAGGTGTTTTTTTTTGCAACTGGCCAAGCATCCTATAAATCTCGATGGCCAACTATGGCCCGGCGCCACTCGTAACATGTTGCTCAAACCCACTTTTTGTGCTTATGGTTTTGACGATATAAGAACTATTGCACCAAACTTCACTGTCTGCTGAATGCATGCTGATAAAATGCTCTTTAAAGCTGATACAGGGAATGATAGTCCCATTTCCGTCTTCAACCCCCTACATTTTAAAAACATGTATGCTTGTGTTTTTAAAATGCTCTCATGAAAGGCCTGGCTGAATGGGTATATAAATAAATAAAATGGACAATACATTTTACTGCAGTTTTGTGAGCCATGTATAATTCAGAAGTTGCACGCAGAAAGCCTCCTATAGATTTGGTTCAATCAGACCGTTTTGTTCTAGGAAACATCATTGGGGAGCAACAGTTTAGCGAACACTGCAATAACTTGTTGACTTTACTTCGCAGACATTACAGTTAGAACCATCAGTATTGACGTCAGCGCCCAGCTAAGTAGTTAATTTTGTCAGTTTAGTGTGTTGTGTCTTATGTGTTTTTAGGGCTGTGTGCCAGGGCTCTTGTAACCACCAACACTTTAAAATGAGTATTAAGAATGTGGCGATTGGCTTGCATCTGTGTTGATCTTCTCTACAGGCATTCCATTGTTCAGAACTTGTGTTATTTCAGCTGTGAAGTAGTCGATTGTTCATAACGAATAGAGACATTTTTAATGCAGTTTCTGTGTCATATACAGCAGGAAGGGGCTTTACGTAGTGTAATGACATGACAATACTGTAGGAACGGGTTTACATTTGCATTTTGAGAACAGCAATAGGGAGTGTTTTTACATTGTGAGTTTTTCTCATAAAAGCAACAGGAGGGGGTTTTTATATTGCAGATTCTTTGACAAATTCATTGGAAACGGGCCTAACATTGTGACGACTCTAACAATTACGAAAGGGAAAATGTTTCACATGGTAAACTCCAACACAAACCCCAGTACAAGTGACTTTACATTATTGCACAGATCAGTGGTTCAGGAAGGACGAGAATGGGTGGGTTTTCACTGTATAGATTTGTAATTTTATGTTTAGAATTATATGTGTGTAGCACTTTTTTCTTTTAAAAGTGAAAGCTCCGAGCGTTATTGTATGCTTTGTGGAGTTAAGCGTTTTCAACTCACCCTACGTTCCTCAGTAAGACTTGGACTGCTCTGCCTCACTACCCTGTGGATGAGTTGCTAAAGTGATGTACTTGGTGCTCAGTTTGGGTCCAGCAACATGGCGGGCCACCATGACTTTGTGTGGGCGCTAAAGTGTTTTTTGGTATCAGTAGAGAGAGATTTAGCTGTCTGCCATAGCTCTTGTCATCAGTATGAGCAGTAAAAAGACAATATGGAGTGAGAGACTTCGGCTTTGCCCCAATGTTGAACTCGATTGCCCAGCAGTTGTTTAGTCTGCTTCTTAAGTATTTCTTTGCAGCGGCTGAACAGTGAATTATCCATATACTGCAGTAATAATAATAATTTCTTTCTTTATTCGGATGAAAACACATCCATAAAAGATACAATTATACAATCATACAATATAAAAATCATTACATACAAATAAAACGACACAGCATTATTAAAACAAAGCAAAGCAAGCTACTAAAACCTCAAAGATCTGAGGCTATACACCCCATCGAACCAGCAATAACTTCATAAATACAAAAACGATGAGAAATCAATCAATTCTTGATAGCCTAGATCTATGAGCTGCCCGCAAAAAACCTATCACTGCATGAAGAGGATAGGAGGTTGGTAACAGCTGCAAGTGCAAAAGTGCCACTTTAGCCTGCCTAAACTTCAGACTCTTTAGTAAAGGCCGGAGATATCACTTTCTTGGCACTGAAAACAGTTTACACAGTAAAACAAAATGAAGCGTGTCCTGTGGAGATCTGAGATTGCAGCCACAACGGCCTCTTTGGGTTGAAGGAAGAAATCCAGCAGGAGATGCTAAAAGATGGTGCAATTGATTAAATCTAAAACGTGTAATTAAAAATCTGTCATGAGCGCTGGAAAGTGCAAGAAGATATGGATCCATACCCAACACGGACTTTAACATTACATAGGCTCTCACTGTGGGTTTACCAAACTCCATAATTTCACGCTGGGCAATAGCAAATTTAAAATATATGTCTTTTGTTATGATTACATCCCTAGGGCTCAAAGTGTTGTGTGCGAAAAAAAAGTCTGGCCTCCTTATGGCCTTGAAGGATTCCTTTATATACTGTATCCAAGGGATTTTGATACCATGTTCCAAGGCCAGACAGTCTGCTAAGATTAGGCGGTTTAAACCCTTAGCTTCGCATGTCCATATCTTTACCCAGCAAAGTAGGGGTTTAATAGCCACTTGGTCCGTCAAATACTCAACCCCTAACTCTTCGTGCACCGACCAAGCTGGCGTGCCTTGGGTGACACGCAGGAGCCGGCGCAAAAACTTATTTTTCACCACCTGTAACCTATGGGAAGGGACGTACCCCCAGACCTCACTTCCATATAACACTTTCGCAGTGGCCTTAGATTTATACAGTTTTAGAATGACCTCTGGAGCCCATGAGCTCAGTCTGCTAGCAAAGCTGGAAATAGCCCCTGCGGCTTTATTAAACTCGCTAAGTTCCCCATCTAAAAGGGCTCTCCACTGCAATCGGTTGTCGAATAACACACCTAGGTAGGGAAAAAAACAACCTTAGTGAAGATGAGGCGACCCGCTTTAAAACTTTTCAACCTGAGCCCCCGACGACCGGCAACTAGAACATACGACTTAGCAAAATTAACAGACAGATCCAGTCTGTCCATAAAAGAAACAAAGCCATAAGCACCGCATCATCAGCGTAAAGTAAAACTGGGAGGGCTCTCCTCCCCACTCTAGGGGAATCCGACTGGAGTATCAATAAGGCTGCCTCAAGACCATTAATATAAACCGAAAATAAAAATGGGACTAAAATACAGCCTTGGCGCACCCCCCTAGTACACATAAAACGATTTGTAAGTGCCCCCTCCTGTGTGTACCTCACTGCCGCTGTCATCTGGGCATACAGTGATAAAAGCAAATTGACAATACGAGGGTCCACTCCCAAGGAAATTAAAATGTCCCACAACTTGGACCGGTTAACTCGATCAAACGCGGACGTAAGGTCCATGAAGGCTAGATACCATATACTGCAGTAGAGTTCATATATATGAATACATATGAGTACATATATATTTTCCGTAGACTACCTTAAAAGAAACCACGAGGCATACATTTCTGCTGCCGTGTCAATGAAAAAAGTGCTTCATGCTACATAGAGCAGCAGTAGCATGGCCACTTTGACGCAGTATGACTGGCTGAAGATTCCCTTCACGAATGATGGCTGCTGCAGTCGTTCTGACCTGGCAATGTCATTGAGCAGGCGAGCTACATTGGATTGTGAGGAGACCGTTCTCATTGGAGAAGGCCACATCCTCAACCTGACACATTGGTCTTCTTAGATGAGGCATTTACCCTCACAGTCTGGTTCACCAGGCAGACGGTTAGAATCTCTGGCAGCTTGTACACGATCCACCCCAGCCCCTCTGGCTTTGTATCTGTTAAAACTGTAAACACATTTCAACAGTTGGCTCTTCCTTGAAAATATGTTGAACAATTATGCCTCATTGAGTTTTTATGTGAATTATTTCTTTGAGTTTTTATGTGTTTCAATCACTTTTCCTGGCACTTAGGGAATAATAAAGGACTGACATGAGCAGCCACATGTTTGAGCTTTCACTGTCCTTGTTTGAGTGAAATAGGTATTTACATTTTTTTTTAATTATTTACTCCAGTTGTTCAATTCCCATTACAGATCTCAGCGAAGAACATTGGGGCTGTGCTATTTCGCATCAAAATCCTTCAATCCTATCTGCCCGCTTTTAACTTGCAAAGCCATTTTGCCACTGTGTGGCAAGAAGCAACTTCCAATGGTTCTACTCAAGTAGCATAGATACCACCCAAGTGCAGAGATTTTGCAAGTGCAGAAATCAGAAAAGATAAAGTCATGATTCTCTGTATCCTGTACCCCTTCCAGACCCCCCGGCGTAGTAGAATCTCCTGTGCCGTGACATAGGCACTATCTTCCAGCCATTTTAACGGGCAGTCTAAAGCCTTGAACAGTGATTCTCTGAAACACACTTGGGAAAACACTTTATGTAATGACGGGTAAAAGATGGTGTATGCATTTAATATATTTTATATATGTAGTATTTCTATAGCGTGTAACCTATCCAAAATGCAGCAGAGTGATGCACCCGGTCAAAGGCACTGATATAGTGAAAAAATGATTACAGGGAACTATAGATTCCCTGAGAGAAGTTGGCCATTTATTTTGTTTTGATATATTCTTTAGTAAGGTGCGTATTCAGCTGTTACTTAAATTAGGACAGTTTTGGGATAGCCCTGATGGATACAGGCATGTTTTTCTGGATCCTGGGTAGGTAAATGGGCAAGATTTGCTGCCTTGATTTTTTGCACTTGTTTGTTTCCAGCCTGATGGTATGCTGGCTGTGAATGTGATAAGACACACTATAATAGGTGAACTTGTCAGCCAGATAGGCAAGGGTGCTGGTCGTGCCAGTTTTATAGATGATACAGCTGGTTTTGAAGGTGGTGTGGGCTGGCAAGGACAGCCAGTAGAGTTCTATCCATGTGAGGGTCATGTGGTCATATTTCTTCATGCCATTGATGAAGCTGTGGAATACGGCATTGCCACCATCCTGATACTGGAGTGCAAAGGCTTGGGTGGCAGTTCTGAATTAACTTTCTGGGAAGAATAGTTTCACTTTCTTCAGGAGAGAGAGATAGATGGTGCATAGATGTCTTGATACTCTTGAGCATGTGTTCCTTGGGTTGAATCAGAGTGACTTGGCATTGGGTGAAAATTGGTGTTTAAATCCATACAGATTCTGACTAGTTCTTGCTTCTTGCTCTTGTTAAATAGTAGGAATTCTGTCTTTCTGGGTGTGACCTTCAGGTACGTGCTAGTCATTTAAATCTGGATGAGGTTCAGGCAGTGTTTGTGGCATTTCGATGCCAGGCACAGAGGAAACCGTTTAGTAGAAATGTGTGTCATTGGCATATTGGTGAATTTTAAGACTGTTATTGATGAGTAGAGTGCCAAAAGGGGACAGAGTTGAAGGCAATGGAGGACAAGAAAGAAACCTGAGGATTTCCACAGGTGATGGCTGATGCGAGATTTCAGCGCTCCGCTACCGCCCTTTCAATTATCCTGTTTTATCGACACACCAGGTGCCCGTCTGTTCTTTGGGACACGTTACCCCCCTTGGCAACATCCGGCTTGGTGTGCAGGACTGAGTTGGCGAGGTGAGGTGCTCACCATGGGGAGCAGAGGCGACCTGAAGCTACAGCGGTGGCTGCTGGTGCATGGGAAGACGCAACGTGCCCATCACCGGTGAATCTACAGACTGCGGCGTTGCTGGAGGGAGATTTCTGGCCTGAGTGACCGCTGAAGCCTGAGGAGCGGTCCTCTCCATATGGGCCGACTGGAGCAGCCTGGCCACATGTAACGGATGACGTGTCCGTGCTGCCAAACAAAGACTCACAGGGCGCTGGACGGCGGCCGAGCGGTCCCTGGCGGCCCCTGATCAACTTACCTCTGAAACTGCGGGGGCCCTGAGAAGTGGACAGTAGGGGTGTGCCTGACGATCCCCGAGCCTCTGCGAGACTCTGAGGAACACTGACCCCACCCTACTACCCCCGAGACAATCAGCAGTACTCGGGAAGCCCCTAGAAAATACATAGGGCCCGGAGGGGGACTCAGGGACACATGAAACTCCCACATTGGGCCACAATTAACAGGCAGTTCGGCACCCTGGGGTGAGACACAAAGACATTAGATAATACAGACAAGAAACTAAATTGATGAAAGCTCCACTGCCAGAGCCTAAATTAAAGCTGCAACACCAGGAACCTGTGCCCTTACACCTTGCTGAATGGGGTTTTGTGCAGAACCTTGTCCCACAGTCTGGCTGCACAGCCCGCTTGCGTACTTAGTGCTCCCCCACATTGACTGAGATACGGCATTGCTGGGGTTGCCGTTGCTGAAGGCGACATGTGAGCTGAGCAACGGCCACTTGACGCTGTGATTACAGAGCTAATGGCCTCATTCCTATCAATGGCCGCTATCTGAGACGATATTGAGGGGGTGCTGGTGCTGGCTGTCTCCCTATAAATTTGCACTGACACTGTGAATACACTTGCCGTGGGGGAGACAGACGGAGCAGAGAGGGGTCCATGGCAAGGTCTGCCAGGGCGAAAACCCTATCCTGCACATGGGAGGAGCTGCTAGAAACACTAGCCAGGCGAGAGGGCCATCCAGACATTGTGGGAGCTTATCAAGCATGTACCATCCTGATATACACCGACACTAAGTGAGTGGGGATTGCATCTCAACTGCTGCCTGGCCAGTAGGGGTGCTACTGTCGACCTTCAATTCTCAACCAGTCCAAACGTAGATGCTCCCTTGTACATGCCAACAGCCGTGACAAAACACCTGATGGACATGGATAAACCTCGTGTTAAACAATCTAGTGCTCACAGTGACACGCCCGAACTCCATGTGACCATGTCCAGAGAGACTGGAGGGTCGGGCAACATTGCATCTCCTATGCAACTGCAGTTTGACAAAATATTAGCAGCCATCGCTGACGCCAAAACCACCCTCCAACAAGACATAAGTGTGGTTTCAGTTGGTCTGGGACTGTTGAGAGCAGAACACCATAAGCTAGCAGATAGAGCACGGGAGACTGAAATTGGGATTGAAGAGCTGCGTCCAGCTCAGCTTGACCTCACCCATCAGGTTGTGGCAATATCGGATAGAGTGCGAATATTGAGCATCGAGTGGAGAATGTGGAAGGGAACTTAATAAGGAGCTGCATACATTAGACAACACCATCCACACCTTAGACAACAATTTAGGGTTAAACCCCTCTACTCATCACAAGCAATTAGAAGCAGAGGAACAATATAATACTCTCCTGGACAGACTGAGATGCCATGACTATAAGAATTGCACAGCTAAAACACATGAGGAGGAGGGTAAATCTGGGAGACTGTTAGAGTGGCTCATCAGCCCTGAACTACGCGGCACACCCATCACGCACTTAACAACTGCTGCAGAGGCACTCTCTTACTCACCGGGGCCCATTACTGATCAATTTCGGACCTACTACAGGACCCTGTACTGTCGCCGGTAATCACTCCCAGAGTGCCAACATGACTGGTTCCTATATCGTATACGCCTCCCAACCTTACCTCCTGGGGCGGGCATGTGGGTCACTTGGAGGACCAATCACAATTCAAAAAATACAACAGGCCATTAAAGAGATAGCCAGCGGAGTTTTACTCTGCCTTCTTGGGCACTCTGGCCCCAAAATTAGAAATACTATACGCTGAATACCTGAGAACAGGCCGTCTGTCAGAGTCAGGCAGGAGTGAATAGTGATCCCCTCCCCAAAACGAAAGCTTTCGTTCGTTGTCCATGCTTAACATGGACTTTAAGATCCTTAGTAAGGTATTAGCAAGTAGACTGCTCCCTTACATGCAGACACTAATCCATACAGATCAAAACGGTTTCATACAGAACCGCAGTACTTCCGTTAACCTCAGAAGACTGTATCACGTTCTATACCACCCTGATGTGCAAGCCCGGACAGAAGCGATGCTCACGTCAGTGGACCTTGAGAAAGCTTTTGACTCGATAAGGTGGAACTTCCTGACGAAGTCATGTGAAAGATGGGTCTGGGGGAGGATTGCAGTGCTTTAAATGGGAAAAAATAAGTGCAGGTACTCATTAAAATGAGCTAAAGGTGTAGTGAGTGGGCGGGGCTTGGGGCGGGGCTAAGGGCAAGACATGATGATACTTAACGACTTCTATAATAGTTGCAGCACATACCAAAACACATGATAAATAAAGCAGGTTAACTCATTACACAAAATGAAAGAAAAATGCGATAATTTGTTAACATTTCCTTTTTTTTTTACAACAGTTGCACCTTCTTAATGCCATACTGTTAATTGCTGTTGTTTGGCACAATACTATATATTTTTGAGCACGTGAGTAGGAAGAAACTGAAAATACCCCCACTTCGAACCAAAGCTCTTATGGCACCAAGCAAATGAAGCAAATCATCATGACCCTCCCCAGAAGATATCATTTGCCTCTTCCATCGATCTATCCTTTCATCCTACCATTTACCTGCTGATGTCCACCATTTAACCTTTACATTCTGTCATCTATTCAGTCTTTCATCCATCATTCAGTTTTTCACCATTCCGTCTGTCCACCCTTCATATTCAAACCTATCCATTCATCCATCTTTAAACCTATCCAGTCATCCTTTCACTCATCCATCTCTTTAATCAACCCTTTCACTCATTCATGAATCCTTTCGCACATGTATCCATCAACCCTTTCACTCCTTTATACTATCCACCCTTTCATTCCATCCACCCTTTCACTCAATCCCTCCTTTCACTCATCCATCATCCACCCTTTCATTCATCCTCCCTCCCTTTCATTCATCCATCCAATCTTTCACTTATTCACCTATCATCCGCCCTTTTATCCAATCAGCCACCCTCTTTCACCCATCCATCCATTCACACATCCATCCATTCATCCATCTATGCATCCACCCTTGCTCACTCATCCATCCACTCACTCACCCACCAACCCTCCCTTTTATGTTATTTATGAAACTTTGTCGCCGAGCAGACATGTACACACAAAGTGCCACCCATTTTCTTTAAAATACCTCCTGAGAGTGTCTTGATTCTCTCTCTCGCTTTTTTCTTACAAAAAACAGGCATACACATGCAGGCGAACACACAAACATAAGCAGACACACAAAAGACTCGGGTATGTTAAAAGCCATGTTATACTCTTCACCTACCATGGCTTTTTTAACTGCCACTGCCAGGGGACTGCAATTATTCCTGTGTTTTCACAAATGCACACCATAGTGTGAATGTGATTGACAGCAGAGGGCCTGAATGGACCCTGCTCTGTCAAGCACAGCGTGATGGTGAGCACCCGGACATTATTCAAATGAGGCCTGCTGAATAGCTCAGCTGGGGCTCAGATCGGGGATACAGAAGCAGCGCCTTGGCTGCCAGACACGTTCCACTCCTCCTGCTCATTAGCACTCTCAGCCAATGAGCCTACCTTTTCATGAGTACCGGTACTCTCCTCGGCAGTAGAGAAGTGCCGGTACTCAGATTGATAAATCTAAGAAGTGCCGGTACTCAGTACCGGTCCATTTAAAGCACTGGAGGATTGGATTCGATAGGTTGCACTACTATGGACTGGCCTATCTGCCAGGGTCAGGACAGGCTCTACTATATCCACCAAATACGATATATGTCGAGGCACCAGACAGGGCTGCCCGCTGTCACCGTTACTCTTTGCCCTGGCCACAGAACCATTGGCGGAACTGTTTAGGAAAGAGGGTGAGGGCAGCAGTATAGAGGTTGACGGCCAAGAACATATTGTCTTGCTCTATGCAAATGACCTCCTTCTATACCTGGCAGACAGCCCCAGGGGAGCATAGGATGGGATCAATCGCTTTGAGGAATTTGGGAGAGCGTCTGGCCTACGCCTCAACCAAACTAAAACCTGTATGTTCCCTTGCATGGATTGCACTCCTTGCCCACCGAATATCCCCTCGGGTTTCGGAGGTCGCCCACCTCCTTTAAGTATCTAGGTATCCAACTATACCACAACCTGGAGGCTGTACGAGAAGGGAATCTGGGGGGAGCATATCGCTCCCTTAGGCTTGTGTCACCTTTTGAAGGTCTCTACGACAGTCTTCGATGGCATGAATCGCAGCCTCCAAGATGATGATGCTTCCTCGCCTGTTGCATTTCTTTACAAACCTCCCTGTTACTATCTCCGTTGCCTGGTTTAAGCAAGCAAATGCCTTACTTCGCAAACTAATCTGGGATGGTGGCCGGCACTGGGTGTCCCTTGAGGTATTGCGGCGCCCACCTGATGAGGGTGGTCTCGGGGCACCTGAGTTCGAGCTGTTCTATCTGGCAGCTCAACTGCAATGGATATCCAGGTGGTTTGATGAGTCCCAGCGAGGTGCCTTGAACCTGATGGGCCTGGCCCCTCACCAGGGCCTTCTCCTGGCCAGGCTGCTGTGTCCAGATGTGGCCATCCCACACCTGAACACCCTGTTATGAGCGTCACTGTATTCTTGGCGACGATACCTGATAGGGACCTGCCGAGTGCTGCTATATGCGCCTGCTTTGCCATTGGTGGGTCTCCCACATGGAAGCCCTGTCACTTGTTTTCCTGCTGCCCAACTGTCCGATTGGACGGAGGCGGGGTTGAGGACGGTGGGGGACTGCTTCTCGATGGGCACGCTCATACCTTTAGAGGAAAAATCAGAGCAATGCACATTGCCCAGGGTCCAGTTCCTGAATTATGAAGCCTTAGTGCAAACTTTTAGTGATCTGTGGGACAATGGCCAGAATAACCGCCCCCTCCCTCCCCTGCTCCCCCCTCCAGACTCCAGCTTTTGCTTTCTATGGGCTCAGCCAGACGGTTGATCACATTGTTTTACTGCTCCCTGAATGACATGGGGAGGAAGCCATTGACAGACTTGAGGGCGAGGTGGGATGGCATCCTGGGCCGCGAAATCACAGACAGGGAGTGGAGCAAGATGTTGGCCTAACCTAAAAAGGTCTCCCGTAACACAAGGATAAAGTATATATAATTTCATTATCTGCACATGACGTACCTTACGCCTCGTAGACTTCAGGTAATGTACAGTGGTGATGCCCCCGATGTAGTCTTCCTGATGCAGACTTCTGCCGCATGGCATGGTGCTGCCCTACCCATCAGATATTCTGGAATGCAGTTCTCAACCGATTACATCTCATGTTAGGATGCTCTTTCCCATGCAGAATAGAGGCCTGCCTACTGGGGGGACTCGCTAGTCCTAAGAAGCGTAAAGCGGGTTCTCAGTTTTTAGACCTAGCATTAGCCAAATACAGAATAACAATGGCTTGTAAATCGGAGAAGTGCTCAATATTTGACACTTAGGTGAGGGATGTCACAACTTGGGCATCGGCAGAGGAAAGCGCTCTTCTGGGGAACTGGGAACATCCGGGTGGTAACACAGATTCAGACCGGGGTGCCCCTGACAACCCCAGGGACGGAACCCAGGGAGACGGAGCAGACGGGGAGAACGAAAGAGAGACGACTGATGGAGAATCGGAGAACTAACCAGGTTAATTGCCCAATGTACGATGCGCCACATGGTACAATACCTACCACCCCTTCCCGCTCCCAGTTTCATAACTCCGATACTATAAGATGCATGCATGAAGCTGGCACCTACTGGTGGACAACCCCCCTGACCTACCCGTTCACAAATGTAGATTACACCCCTTCAGACGCTTTAGTTAGATTTATGTTCCTTTTAGCTTCTATTGCTCTAAGCTTGGATATTGAACAGTTTGCCCATGAGTAATCCTGGCTACTCCTCTTCCCCCCCCTGCTCCGGATATTGAGTCAACCAGGGTATATACACTCATACTCCCTAAGGGAATTACCTAAGACCTAGTTCAGGCCGCACTGAGGTGAAGAGATCATGCATATTCGAAAATAAAAGAAAATCACCATGTGTATAATTGCAACATGCAACATTGATAGAACTATGTGGTAATAGTATGATCGAACAAATGTATGACCTCAGATATGATGTCTCTGTTCAATGTGCAAGAGTCAGTAGTATTCTCCTGATGGTGGTAATGTTTGGATTGTGTAACTAACTGTTTCATATATTTCTAAATGCCAAAAAATATCATTAAAAAAAATCCATGCTTGAGTTGCTTGGGAGATTGAAATCACTGAGGAGGGTACTGTTGTTGGATAGATGAGGTGCTGAGGAGATCTGAGAACTCGTCTCTGAAGTCCTTGTGTCTGGGAGGCCTGCAGATGATAGTGAATGTGGCGGATTGAGTAGTGGAAAGTGACTTGTGAAGAACTACATGGAGTTGTCATTTCCTTGCCTAGGGTGCAGCACCAGGAGGACTAATGGATGATAGTGATGACTCCTCTCTTCTTACGTTTCTGGTCTGCACACCGAATACTATAGTCTGTGGGAACATGGACATCTAGCATGAGCAATGATGGGAAGGTGAGCAATGTTTCTGTGTTGAAGAGTGTGTCAACCTTGTGATAAGTGAAGAAGTCTGTGGTGTCTGGAGTGTGGAGTACTACAGAGGGTATCTAATGAATACGAGTTATAATGTGTGTTTAGGGTGTGTAGTGGTTAATGGGATATGTATGAAGTTTGGTCTATCTGTTGTGAGGAAGCAGTGTGTGTGTTTATGTATTCTGGATCTGGGTATGATAGTATGGATGGGTAATGAGGGGTGCTGCACTAGGCACATGAAGAGATCTGACGTATGTGTTAACGGGTTGCGGTGGAGTTCTGGCCTGGCCCTAACAGGCCCTTGTCTGTAGTTGCCCTTAGTTGGGGACCACCGGGTGGTGGGACGCCCTGAGGTGTTGACTGAAGAAGAGAGGAGCCAAGAGGTTTTAGGTAGGAACCAGTGATGTTGCTTCCTATAGGTATGGATGCTGGGAGCTGCAGTGATGCCACATTCTGTAGAAAATAGGACATAACCTTTGATTCTTGGATGGGTCTCTTGGAAAGGTGCTGCCTTGAGGGCATGGGGGGTGGAATACATGAATACTAACAGACACCACAGACCATGGGTATACACATGCACAAACACCACAACACACATCCATATAGACCACAAAATTGCACATGCTAGAGACACCACAGATACCATCTTCACTCCGTGCAATTTGGTGAACCCGAAACGTTTTTTAGTATTAAACTTATGATGCCATACACCTCGAGACGGCTTTATCTAAAAAACAATACAGTTTCAGATTTCAGCACAAGCTGGAAGGTATATATGGCTGTAAAGCAAAGCTAGAAATGACCGGAAACAAATGGTCCCAGCCTAGATAGAGATTTAAAATGAAAACGTTTAAGCCAGTATTTACTGAGCACGATGAACATGTTGGTGCCCCGAAAATCTCACCAGAATTCTTAATAAGTAATGTATAATCCAGGGATAAATATTTCAATGTGTAGCTACACTAGTGGCCATGGTGCAGATGGGACCCCAGTGGCCAATACCAAAATGACAGACATATCATGTTGAGATCAATATTTACAAAACAAAGAGTTACTTATTAGCTTTAACATTTATCAGGTCAATGCAAGAGTGATAAAGACAACCCATGGTTTTATTTTGCATTCATGTGCCCGTGCATTTCTTTATCTCAATATGCATTGGGCACTTAGGTCCTTATTATGGGTCCGACCACTGCGGGTCCGCCCGCAGTATCCTGAGTGTGGCGGTCGGACTGCCACGAGACTGCCGGCTACACCATGATCAAGGATCCCGCTGCGCCGGCCTCAATATGCTTGTTATGCCGATGCCAGCACTGCCAAGCATATTAACAGTTGGATTTCCACCGCCCATTTCAAGGCGGTGAGCCCGCCATGAAAAGGGTGGCGGAGAGGCAACTAAGGGGGCCCAAACAGGGCCCCCGGGCAGATGTGGGCCTGGGGGTGCATGCGGGGGAATTGCACCCCGTTCCTGCACGGTGTGGCATGTATGCCACACCTTTCAGGAACGTGCTGTAGGTGCTGTCACAGCGGCGGTCTGCTGTGAAGGATGTCCTATGAACCTTACACAGCCGCCGCCGTGAGACCGCCACAGCACCAATGGATTATACTCATAATCCAGTGGACAGGCGCATGACAGGCTTGGCGGGCCAACAGGAGGACCGCTAAACTTGTGATAAGGCCCTTAGAGTACCTGTAAAAGATATTGGACTGCTACCAGGCTTACGAAATTCACGAGCTCCATTATCTTTCAACTTAAGAATGTAAACAAATGGTTTTGAAAGGTTTGGAGAGAATTTAGGGGACATTACACTTGGTCAGTAGTCTCCACTCCCATGAAGGAGCACGGACCATTCGAAAACAAAGAAACCCTAGTCTTTGGCCTGAGAAGGCCATCCTGTGTTCAGATAGCAAGTCTCCTTCCCTCAAGCATGACTGGCCCCCTCTCTGTTTCAGGTCTAACTGTCCATCCCTTCCTGTATCACCTGCTTATGCTGGTACTCCACTCATCCTTCAGTTGCTTTGTTAGAGGGCTGTTCATCTTCTCCCTTCTGTTGTAGGCGATGATGAAACATGGAAAGATATTACTCAGCAAAGGGTCTCCTTGGTCTTCACTATTTCTCTGCGATTCAGATGGGTCAGTGAATCCAGCATTATTTCAGATGTCCATTGTACTCTACACATAAGCATGTCAACTCCAAGCACAGCCATCTCAGTCATCCTCCAGGGTTCGATACACTCATTGGCATCAAATTGGGCAACATTAACTCCTAACACAGCACTATGAAAGGCAAAGACAGCCGTAGCAAGGTATATTTAAAGTATTAGCCTCTATTACTCCTAAATATGAAGACCTGATACCCACTTTAGTTTTCTATCTTCATTTTACGTCCCCCCCCAAAAATGTCCATAGTTGTGTTTCGTATTGCAGCACAAACCACCTCACGCTTCAGAGTGAGGCTGGCCATCCTTTGGAAGCTCTGCCAAGCATAACTATTTGCCCAGTGATGCTGTCTAAATGTGAAACTTTACTTTGCCATACATTACCACATTTATAGTTGCACCTTTTGCGCTGACAATGCTGGTTCTACATGCATCTTTGAAAAAAAAGCTTTAGCATTAGTTGCATTAGTCAGGTATACTTCATAGTACAAAACGTGATTAATCCGATTTGAAGCCAACCTTTTATGAAAAAGTTCACTCATACGCGTGTCTTTTCATCATACCTCTATAGTTTACACAGTTGCCGAAGAGTTTTTTGCAAGTATCGGACTGTAAAATAAAAGGTGGGGGATGGACATTTTATTTGAATTTACAGACATCTATGCATCACGCCCAAGTTCATTCTAGACAGTTTCATCACTGCTACATCTAGGAACGGAAACTGTCCAAGTAACAGTATGAGACAGCAGGGTATGTTTTCAATAGTAGACTTGTAGCCCAATCCTGCTCCACTAGTGATTGTAAAGAAAGGGACATGATTACAGAGTACAGATACATCAATGTTACTTCTTCTCTTTCAGATTGGCAGGTGGTATCATTGCATGCTCGGCCGGCCTCTTCCAGAACCCCAAGAAGATCTGCACATGTGATGGGGTGACACTTTGGGATGAACGTGAACGAACCAGAGCTAGCTCGGGACAAAGACTGCTGCTTCCCCAACCTTTGGCTAACCTGTAGCGACACCACGCAGATGGGAATACAAGCCATGTTATGGTGACATGCACAATGTGAAGCAGAAACTGCAGAAGATAATAAACCATGGAATGATTCAATAATCAAGAGATTTGGCCATTGTAGCTAAAACCATGGATTCCAAGGTGTGATTTGTCCATGCCGAGGAACAGTAATTCGCAGAATAGTGTGAAATCTTTGGCTGTTGCTACTTCCGACTGTCCCCTATATATTCCAGCACATATGATCGTGGTAGTGCTTTCATTTAGGCAGTGCCTATTGTGTACTATCATTATTTTTGATCTATTTTGACAACAGACATGGCATGCTAAAGTATAGAATCACTGGGTCACCTCCAATTTCTCCCAGCACTACTGACTGTGCCCTTCACAATAATTGACAGAGCACTGGATTTAATTAGATATATTTTAATAACTGCTGTAAGTGGCTCTATTTGATTTATTCAGATCCAATTTCGGGGGAGACCAGAACTCTAGTCTTACTTAGATGTCAGAGTAAAGGAACAATTTAACATTTTGCAACCTCTTATGTTCTTTGATTTCCTTTGAACCGCCAAACAAGCACTTAATAACACAATGTTTCTAATCACGAGGGTCGTAGATGGTACTTTGTGTATAATTAGATGAGTAGCCCCCTCATTTTTCTGGGAGCTTTAGTTTTCCTTTATTGTAAATATTCAGCTGAAGGCGTGCTACAGGGTGTCAGTGGTCTGACATCTGGCTGAATGTCAATCCTTGAATCCTGATGCCTACTTTTCTGTGTAAGACTGCCTCTCCAGACTCTGAGTCTGGATCTTAATTTTTATTTAACCTCCCTCTCTTTCATTCATTCCTACATCTAATCATTTTCTTCTAACTACACTTTTCTGCAGCACCACAACACTTGTCTGCCACTATATTTTCACCTACTTTTCTAATAGTCTCACTTTCTGCATCACTTTCCCTTAACTCTAAAGCCACTTTTCCTTTTACACAAGCTGTCAGTATTGGCTACTTCTATCCTGCAGTTCCTTCTCACCATGCCTCAACCCTCTCTGTTGATGGTTCAACCCCTTCTATTCACACTCTACATATCCGCACTCACTGGCCGTAGCAGGTTTGTATAAAAGCTTTTTAATTAGCAATGTCATCTTTTCTCTGCCCTTACTGTGTCCAAACAATTATTTTCTTCCTTATTTGCCCATTAGCCCCAATTTTTATCTGCTTTGTTGCACCAGCAATTGTCCGCTCCCTCCTTGCTTCATTCCTACCTCCCTCCTCCCTGTATCTGCTTTCAGCTTTCTTTTCTCCTATTCTTCCTTCCCATTGTTCACACAACTTACCTCTCCCTTTTCACTTTGTTCTTGGTTCAGTGATTAGCTTAGGAGCCAGCGCAAGCAGTGCAAAAAAATAGAAGGAGGCTGCAGAAAGGCTTATCTACCAGAGGATAAGGAACTCTATAAAAGTGCACCGAGGGCCTATCATATAGCTATAAAGAGGGCTTAAGTTGACCTCTTTACTAGGCAGTTAGCAGACTCTAGATGTAGATCCAAAGATGTTTTTAGAATTGGGAATAAATTCACTCTTGGGAATAGATTGCCCCTTAGAGACAGATGTGCATGGTGCATTACCGGCAACTTCTTTCCAACCTGGGGTCTGCTCCCTTCATGAGTCCAGGCCGATTCCGCTGCAAGATTTAAAAGCTTGGAAATCTGGGTCACCTGATGATCCATGACTTCCCCAGATCTTGGCGGCTAACTGTTTTAGTTATTAACCCCACCCTCAACGTTTTGTTAAACTCAGCTACTTTGCCAAGATGTTGGAAAAAGGCCAAGCTAATTCCCTTACTAAGAAAGCTATTTGCTGACAAGTCTGTCTTGGCTAACTTTAGACCCATTTCGCTATTACCAGCTTTTTCGAAAGTCCCAGAGAAGTGGGTCAATCGGCTTTTGTCTGAGTACTTGGAACACAAGATGTTGGAAAAAGGCCAAGCTAATTTCCTTACTAAGAAAGCTATTTGCTGACAAGTCTGTCTTGGCTAACTTTAGACCCATTTCGCTATTACCAGCTTTTTCAAAAGTCCCAGAGAAGTGGGTCAATCGGCTTTTGTCTGAGTACTTGGCACACCACCAGTTACTACATCTTTCCCAATCGGGTTTTTGACCTGGTTTCAGTATGGAATTGGCACTCATGGAGGTTTTGGACATCATTAAGCTGGCAGTGGATGAGGGGAAGAAGGTTGCTTTGCTGCTTCTCGATCTATCTGCAGCTTTTGTGTCCCATCCCCTCTTATTACAACGTGTGGGTAATATCGGTGTCGGTGGTTCTGCTCTGGCCTGGGTCCAATCATTCTTATCGGACCGTGGCCAAGCAGTCTGGATGGTAGCCCATTACTCGGAACCAACCCCCCTTGAGTTTGGAGTCCTACACAATTCAGTGTTGACTGCTTTTGGAGCTCAGGTTGATAGCGTGGTGGGTGTCTGCTATGGCCTTTCAAAGTCTTTAAAGAGATTTCTGTATTTGTTACCCGAGCAGCATCAGAAAATGGTACTTCATGTGCTGATCACGTCCCGCCTGGACTTTGCGAATGTTCTGTTCTGGGGCCTGCCAGCTCCTTAACTGAGAAGACTGCAGTTAGTGCAGAACGCCTCAGCTTTTAGTGAAAGTGCTGAATAGGAGTCACATCCAGCATCACCTAAAAGAGCTTCATTGGTTTCCCATTAAAGAGCGAGTCCGGTTCAAGGGGCTCATGCCGACACACAGGGCCTTTTACCTAAGAGGGCCTTTCTATCTGAGGAACAGGATTAGACCGTATATTCTGGTTGGATCTCTTCACTACTCCAGTGCTCTGTTGCTGTAGTTCCGAGATGTAAGAGTTAAAAATGGGGTGGTATTTGTTTTTCGTTTCTCGCTGCCTCTGCCTGGAACTCCCACCTTCTGCATCTTCGGAAGGTAAACGGAGAACAGACCTTTAAACGCCTTCTTAAAACCTGGCTTTTTGAAGGAGCTTTTGAGTTGAGATGTCTTAGTACAGATATTCGGTGAGCTGTGTAGCGCCTGGACACTCTTAGAGTACCCGTGCGCTCTACAAACTCCATGATTGATTGATGTTCTTCTTTTGTTCTGCCTATCCCACTAAGTTCTCTCAAACTCTGTCTACAGCATCTCTCTTCCAATATCTTTCGTCCGTATTCTAGTGTGTTCTCCTCCATACTCGTTTTCCATTTCTGGCCTCTTTGTTTAGCATCACTGTTTTTTCTGGTGTTCCACCTCTTCCTTCGAAGCTGTGTGTTACAGAACCATATATAGACTCTTCTACTGCATTCAGAATACTGTCCAATTTCACTATTCCCTTTCCTCATCATACAGAGTTCTGTTCAAATTTAAATCACTTCATATCAGTGGCCTTACTATGTATTCTGCCTGTTTAAGCCTGGCTTCTTGCGCTGCCCACTCCACAGAAAATATCCTTATTCTTGGGCACAGCTTTACTACTTTGACTCATCACATGAATCAGACTTCTAACCTTGAACTGCTGGAACCTTTGTTTTGCCTTCAACCATTTCTGATCTGGACGCTCTCCTTTTTTGAGATCACTCGGCCTGCCTTAGTGTTTTCGCTTCTACTAATCATGTTTCTCTTCTGTTTTTTTCTCATGCCCCTATCAGTCATCTCTTATGCTTTGTCCCTGCCTTTTGTTCTGCTGCCATGCCCCCTCTGTATGGGCAAGCTTATTTCTTTTTATGGCATTTATTATTAAATTTTTTCCTCTTGCCAGTCTTTAGTAACAACATCAATTCTTGTATTTTTTTTAATGTTTTTCTGCTTTTCAGTCTTCAATCCACTGCTAATTTCTTACTTCTGTAAACCCTTCGTAATCCATCACCCATTATTTATCAGTCGGCCTCTAGTGGTAATCCCCACTAAATAGAATTTTGTCAAAAAGTGTCCCAAGCTTTTACAAAAAGAAAACATAAACAGCAAACAGGCCACCATTAATGGATTTAAAAACATCAACCCGGGACAAAATCACAACTAGTAGAGAGACAGCTTGCATTTGCCCAAGTTAGGTTTTCATTCCACGAGTTTCCATAAGTGAAATTAATATGATTGTACAGGGTCTGATTCTAGCTACAAGCCCAGGGACCCTTGTCCATCAGTCTTGTTGAGGCATGTAGGCAATAACTGTCCCCTTAAAACTGGGCGATACTGTCTGAATAAAAAATGACATCGATAACACCTTGCTGAAATCAAATGGATTGAATCCTCAGGGCCCTAAAAATGACTGCCCAATTTCCATTGTACCCTTCATATTTCAGAATGCTGCTACAATTCAACTGCATTTGTATTTGCAACAACATTAAAGGTTGGGAGAGTGCCATACACATTATAGACCAATTAGAGAGACTGAGACAGCACTAATGAATGTGCAGAATACCATGCTTACCCTCACGGACGTGGGAGAGCCCACCTTGAAACTTTTGTTCGACATATCATTAGCCTTCGACATCCTTGACCATGGTATGCTAGTACATCTGCATGAGGTCAAAGGGGTGTTGAAGGTTTGCATCCTTTCACTCTTACTCCTCAAGAAACATGATATGTGTTTCTCCACTATAATGTGGATCTCCAGCCCTTGCATAAACTACTTTGAGAAATGGGTGTTCTATTCCATAATTACATGGATTATATGCAAATTATTGTTCCATTTTCAAAGAGAGGTCGTTGACTGATCAAGATAGGATCGGATACCTGAGGCTATTTGTTGTACACATCTGCAGTTCTTGAATTGTGTGACCTTTACTGGTATTATAAATGGATCCCAAATACAACATCCAATAATAGGTGAACAAATTTGCATATTCAACTTGCGACACAGAATCAGGAATCTATTTGATCAAATGCCTCTGCTCCAAAACATATGTTGACCCTTTTGCAAGAAAGTTTAAAACCTGAATTTGTGAACATAAGTCCACAATTCACAAAATACTGAATTTAAATCCAATATAGCCAAATATTTTATGGAATAAAACATCTAATACTTCAAATGACATACTGAGTTTGTGAGAAAATCAACATGCTGCAACGTGGAGGATATTCTCAGTGGATACGTTTCCAATAAGAAGTATTTTGGATTGAACATTTAGAGACACAGAGATTAAATGTGGAACAACTGTCTTGTTTTCAATAATTACGACTGTACCTCCTGAATATTTCCAAAAACAAGAAACACTATGACACAACTGAATTAAAATTAAAGAGCAAGAATAATAAAAATCACTAAACCACATTACTCTGATTTTCTCCAGTATTGAATCTTTCATAGATTCAAATGCTTGAATCATTCTCTGTCGTCGAAGTGGGAGTCCAACTGTTAGAAATGGAGGTAGGTACCTTTGTCCAAATAGGGACCCTTGCTTCTAGTTAGGGTAAGGGGGATACACACACTAGATAACCCCTGCTCACTCCCTTGGTAGCTTGGCACGAGCAGACAGGCTTATCCCAAAGGCAATGTGTAAAGTATTTGTATCAACAGTCACAGTAACACAGTGATAACACAACAAATGAACACCACACCGGTTTAGAAAAATAAAGTATCTTTATCTAAACTTAACATGACCAAAACGACAGAAATCCAACATACAAGCATTAAGAAAAATGACTTTCAAAAGGTTTTAGCAACTGAGTCCCTAGAAAACTATGGATGCGTGATTTCTTGCAAAGTTCCTGTTGTTGCGACAAAATTCACCAAGCCAAACAGCCGCAGCGATGAGAAGCATCGAAAACCAAAAAGATGCGTAGTTCCCGAGACCTTCGTGGATGTGATGCGACAGTTCTGCTGTACACAGGGGAGCGATGCGTCGGGTCCGGTCTGTAGGGGGAAGCGATGCGTCGATTCTGAGACAACTCCGTTCCGCTGGTGATGCGTCGGGGAAAACTTGCCGTGCAGGGACGATGCATGGAAATCCGGGATGCGTCCGTGAACGATGCAGCGGCAAGCGGTGCTGCGTCGACCTTTTCAGCCGCGATCCTTCGATGCGTCGATTCTTGCCACGGCGACAAGCGCTGCGTTGGTTTCGGCAGCGGGCGGCGATGCAGGGAGATTCTTCTCACACCACGGCGTTGCGTTGGAAAAACTGTCGCAAGAAGAGCGATGCGTCGATTTCCTTGTCATTGCGTTGCTTTTCCAGCTCCCAACAGCAGAAACAACCTCCAGAGGCCCAAGACAGTCACAGGCACCTCTTGGCAGGTCAGAACTCCCAGCAAGGAAGTTCAGGGGAGCTAGGGGTGAAGTCTTTGTGTTCCTGAGACTTCAAAACAGGAGGCAAGCTCTACTCAAGCCCTTAGAGACTTTCCTCAAGCAGGGGACACAGCTCACAGCAAAGTCCTTCTCCTTTCCTTGGCAGAAAACAGCAACTTCAGGCCAACCCCAGACACACAGCAAGGGCATTACTTCTCCTCAGTTTCTCCAGCTCTTCTCTTTGGCAAAGGTTCCTCTTGATTCCAGAAGTAGTCTAAAAGTGTGCGGTCTGGGCCCCTCTTTTTATACAGTAAATCTCTTTGTTCTCTCCTGGCCCAGGGCTCTGAGCCCAGTCCAAACCAGTTCTGGGGGGCACTTTGCAAGTGCACAACAACCTCCATTGTCAGTGTGAGCCCTGGCTCCAGACACACCACAGGGGGGCGGAGCCATCATTGTGGAAGGCAGACACAGCCCTATTCAGGTGCAGGTGCTACTCCTCCCACCACTCCAAATGCAGGTCAGGCCTATTCAGCCTAGCGCTGACTTATCCAGACTCTCTGGAGCCACTGCTCCTCCCCAGCCCCTGTCACTCTACAGCCAGACAGTCAATCCACATCCTAGCAGAGGCACACTGGATGGTTAGGCAAGAAAATACCTACTTTCTAAAAGTGGAATTTTCAAACACAGAATGTAAAAATCACCCTCACTAAAATATGCATCTTAACATTCTGAGTTCAGGCATATCAAACTTTATTTTCCTATCTGGTTCCCAGGGGCAGTTATGCTTATAAGATGTTATAAGCAAACTTCCCCATTCTATCCTATGGGAACAGATAGCTTGCAATAGTGAAAAACGAAATTGGCTGTATTTTACTATCAGGACATGCCACACACATCAGGGCATGTCCTACCTTTCACATACACTGCACCCTGCCCACAGGGGTACCTTGGGCCTACCTTAGGGGTGACTAACATGTAAGAAAAGGAAAGGTTAGGGCCTGGCAAGTGGGTGCACTTGCCAAGTCGACATGGCAGCCCTAGACTGCCCACAGGCTCTGCAATGGCAGGCCTGAGTTACATTTGCAGGCTGCTGCTTATGTGGGTGGCACAATCAGTGCTGCAAGCCCACTAGCAGCATTTGATTTACAGGCCCTCAGCACACACAGTGCACTGTACTAGGGACTGACTAGTAAATCAAATATGCCAATCATGGAATCACCAATCCGTAAACACAATTTACAGGGAAAGCACTGAATAGCAGTGGTAAAGTGCCCAGAGTCCTAGAACCAACAAAAACAGGTCAGAAACAGAAGGCCAAAAAGTCTAGGGATAAAACCTCTGAAAAATCCAGATCTAACACCAACGGTACCATAGTACAGCAGTATGTAATAGTACCATAGGCTATAATGGCAATGCAAGGTCACCTTAATAGTGTATCTATATCATTTTAAAAAAAGGGCCAGACCTGTGTTATGTTTCATATAGGTAACCCAATATAGGCTCAGGTAGTCACCTAACCTTTCACCTATATTCTCCCCTACCATTACACAACGGTTCTTGGGACTGACCTTTTACCTAGCTACGGTACTGCTTACCGGACGTGGGGTTTTCCCTGAAAACTAGCCTCATCCATTATACATGAGGATTCTTGGAAACTCAGCAGGACTACCATCTCCTGCATAATAACTATGTATAAGGGTCATTCCTTCCGTCATCCTAAGTCCGAATGACACAGCAAGGTAGAACTCCTGCGGGTACCACTTTGGGTATATAAACACCATATCTTGCTGAGGTAGGCAGAGGAGAAAAAGGACTTCCAAGCTGACACACTGACGCGAGACGCTGAGATTCATGCACGCAGACACTCCAGCTCGCAGTGGTTTGACATCCCTCGCAGGGTGTCCATCTCGAGACCAAGACGGGGTCCCACAGTCTCTCACTTCAGGTAATGGGGTTGACTTTATCGTAGAGGGATTCTTGGCTACAGACCTACATACATGCTAGGTACACTTGAGGACATCTAGTTAGGGTCGCATCGTAGGAGTATGCATTTTATTGTCATGTATTTTAATACCTGCCTGTATTCATTGTTTTAGCACTGTGGTAGAAATCTACCATCCTTTTACTCTGTCGGTGCTTATAATCATTTATATCTGTTTCTGTCTTATGGTTGTTTCAGCACACCTATTTTACACTATAATGACGCTGGTTCAATAAATACTTATTGAAAAACGCTCCCACCGTTTATTCTGTGTATCTCTCTGAGACAAAGTGAGCACAAGTGACTGAGCGAAAAGTAATGTACTGTTTCCACAATCCCTGATGGGACAGAGTTGTCATGTTCGATAGTTGCCAGGAACTGTTCTCTCCTTGATAAGAGGGGTTTCTAGTGGCACTGTGAGCTAGCTGGTATACAGGCAACCCTACCCGGTATGGGTGTCTAGAATCAGTCTGGACACCAATCCTACAGGCAATGTTGTCTAAACGCGCAGATCCTATATCGGTTTATAGGGACTACACAACACCTGAACTATAACTAATGAGGAGATAGCACCCCTCTAGAACACTCCAAACAGAGGCTGAGTCCCTCAGATTTTCTACCGCACATCAGTCTTCCTGAGCTCAGTTTTTCTCAGTATATTCCAACTTTTCTATATCTACAATGTCTGAGTCTTCCAAGAAAGGCCTCTTCAGATCCTGCAAATCCTGTGGAAAGAAGAGGCTGCATGTGGATGACCCACACAAAAACTGTCTCTATTGCCTCTACCATCAACATCAGGTAGAGGAGTGCAAAATTTGTCGTACCTTTTCTTCTAAGACATTAAGAGACAGAGAGGGAAGGCTACTTCTGTGGCTACAGAAGTCCAAATCCCCAAATTCCAGCTGGTCTGAGGAGGACAGGATTACTGCTCCCATCTCGTTGAACAAGGTGTTCTCCTCTAAGTCGACGTCGCAGTTGCCTTTGGCTGGTCCACTGTCGAAGAAGTCGCCGTCGAAAGGAACACCGTTAACAGTTAAGCCGTCGACAAAAACACACCGACGACAGCAGTGCCACCTTCAGCACCGACGACAGCACCTCCGACCGTTATACCGGCGATGACCGCATCATCAACAAAACCACAGTCAATGCCCGTACCGGCGGCGAGGGAATTCTTACCACCGATGCCCCAGTTCACTTTTACGTCATCGACAATGTAGTCGATTGGACCGTCTACGAGAATTAAAATTACCAGAATAACCAAGACTGCATTAAGACCTGAAGTGACCTCTCCAAGTAAGGTCTCACCTTTACTTCGTAGCCATTTACTGGATGTGGAAGAGTTGGATGATGACAGGTATTTTGGGGATGCACACAGTCCTTCAGGGCTCCAGGTGAAATACCAGGAGGAAGACTCGGATGATGACGATGAAGAGCAATATTACCAGTCATATTATGCCCCTCCTAGGTAGCATTATGAACCTTACGAATATCACCCATGTCCCCAGCCTCTACATGACGAAATGCACATGCCCGCGACTCTAGTGTAAGATCTGCAAGCCACGCTGCAGGATTACAAGAGGAACTTTCCGGATCCTCCACAGGATCAGCAAACAGTTCCACCCGCCTGTTTCTCCTACTACACCAAGAAGCGGTTCTCCACCAATAACGCCCTGGATAACACCTGCTTCAAATAGCGCACTACCTCCAGGGGATGACCACACGTCCTCAGACGATGAGGGAGAAGAAGGAGAGATCCTTGCTACTCAACAACCACGAGACGAATGGGATGATTACATGGTCCCTACTCCATCCCCTCTGCCTCCTCATCCTGCAGACTCTAACCCAGAGGACATCGGGGGTGTTCATATTCTGATGGACCGAGCTCCAGCACAATTACATCTGCAAACTGCTGTCAAGCAGTCCGACTGTTCTCTACACGATTTTAAAGAGCAAGCCGGAAAGTCTGTAAGATCCATCCCCATTGTAGATTATATTTGGGATGAGGGAATAAAAATAATGAAAAAATCCGGCTATGGTAGCGCCACTACCACCTCGCCTCAACAAGAAATATAAGACCACTGATGATTGCCCTGCTTGCCTCATCATTCAACCCAAGCCTGACTCTGTCATCTCTCAAACAGCGTAAAGGCGCTCCAAAAATCCCTCTGCACCCATCTCTGTGCCGCCAGACAAGGAGGGTAGGCGCTTGGACAATATTGGGAAGACATTTTCCCTCATGTCTGCCATCACTGTCCGAGCAGCCAACTCACTAGCGATCCTGGGGTGCCATGACCGCCAGATGTGATCAGGTGTCAGCAGTCTGCTTGATATGATCCCTGAAGGCAGAGGCAAAGAAAATCTTACAAGAAGTGGAACACACTTCCTCAAAAATTATTGACTGTGCTCTCGACATTGCCTCCACAGGCTTTCGTCAGATAGTGGGAGCAGCAGTCCTAAGGCGACAAGGATGGCTTAAGGCTACCTCCTTTAGAGCGAAGGTCCAATCAAAGATACTGTTCATGGTCAATGACGGCGAGACTATGGGAAGAATATCGATGATGCCTTATTAGCCATCAAGACAGACATGGACACTGCCAGATCGCTTGGCACTCTACAGTTCAAAAAGTTGCTCTTTCAAGGAGCTAGAGAAAAGGTTTCTCAACCTTCAGAAGGGGCTACCAGTGACCCCAGCATTATCAGCCTCAATCACAGTATAGGCCTATCTACCATCAGGCCTACAGCCAACCACCCTCAGCAGCCTATCACAAGCAAGACGCATGCCGAAAACAACCCCCCCCAGGGTCACAACACCAGCCGCAAACAGTGACTTGGACCAAGTACCTGCTACACCCGCTCCTTCTACCCATGTAGGCGGGAATATCTTCAACTACCACGCCCAATGGAAGGAGATAACATCAGACAAGTGGGTGTTGGATCTAGTAACCTACGGACACATCCTAGAGTTTGTGCACAGACCACTAACCAGTCCTCCAAAAGGAGCGCACCCACCTCGTCTTCACTTACTCAGGAAAGAAGCTCCAATAATGCTGGCCAAGGGTGCCATAGAAAGAGTTCCTTGTCCTCAAAAGGGCATGGTATTCTACTCTCGTTTTTTCCTTATTCGAAAGAAATCAGGAGAGTGGAGACCCATCCTGGATCACAGGAGACTGAACAAATTTCTGTGCGAACAGTCTTTCCTTATGATTACTCTTGCCTACATTCTCCACCTGTTGAACAGCGGAGACTACATGACCTCCCTGGATTTACAAGATGCTTACTTCCACATTCCCATACAACCAGAGCTTCGCAAGTATCTCCGTTTTACCGTAGCCTGTACCCATTACCAGTTCAGGGTCCTTCCCTTTAGACTCAAGTCTGCTCCTCGGATTTTCACAAAATGTCACGCCCCTGTAGCAGCCACACTTCCTAAGCAAGGTCATCAGGTATTCCCTTACTTAGACGACTGGCGGCTAAAAGCCTCAACACTGCAACAGGCCTCCAGGACTACCTCGGTCTGCCTTTCACTTTTTCACAGGCTAGGCCTCACAGTACATTACTCCAAATCCTTGACCATCCCAAGTCGGACAAGGATATATTTGTGGTCCAACCTCGATACCATCAGAAACAAGGCTTATCTTATCACAAGACAGACAACAAAGATTATCAAACCTGGCCCCTAAAGATCTCAAAAAGAAGGTCCGTTTCAGTGTGGAAGTTCAAGTCGCTCCTCAGCATGATCTCCTCTGCAATAAACCTGGTTCCGCTGGCACGGCTTAAATGAAGCCATTGCAGGAGGAGCTCGCCATTGCAGGAGGAGCTCCAATTGCAATGGGTCCCATCGACAGGCTCCTTCGAAGATTTGATCAGCATTACCTGAAAGATGTGGGAGACACTAGCGAGGTGGTCACAACAATCTCATCTCCCAGAAGGCCTCATGTTCCTGATGTCGATCCCATATTACATCATCACCACTGATGCCTCCATGGAAGGCTGGAGCGGCCATTTGCAGGACTTGCAAATCCAAGGAAAATGGTCCGCACTCCAAAAGTCAATGCACATCAATCGTATAGAGCTCAAGGCTATTTTTCTCACTCTTCAAGCCTTCCTGCCACATATAGCAGGAGCATCCGTGCTGGTCCCTACAGACAATACGGCCAGCATGTATTACATCAACAAGCAAGGGGGTACAAGGTCCCTATCTCTCTCTCTCTCAAGATGCTCAAGATCTTTGGAATTGGCTGGCAGCCCACGACATAACTTTAAAAGCCGAGCATGTGTCAGGAGTGGACAACACCTTGGCGGGCACTCTCAGCAGAACCACAGACAGTTGTCACAAGTGGGAACTGGATCAGCTGGTGTTGTACAGGGTTTTCTCACACTGGGGCAAACCAGCCCTGGACCTTTTTGCAATAAACATGAATGCCAAATGCCAGTTTTACGCAAGTCGATACCCGCTCTCAGGGTCATGGGGGAATGCACTTTCAATGAGATGGTCCGGGATTTATGCATACGCTTTCCCCCCCTTCCCTCTTATACTGAGGATCCTCACCAAGATGAAGATGGAGAGATGTTGCCTCATTCTAATAGCTCCCAGGTGGCCTAGACAGCATTGTTTTTTTGGAGCTCCTGCTGCTATCGGAGACCAATCCCATTCGCTAACCAAGATCCACAACTTCCTGACGAGGAACAACGGACAGATCCTACACCCGGATCCAGCCTCTCTCCAATTACATGCATGGCTCCTGAATTCAATGAATTCCGGAATGTAAATCTCTCCCAAGATTGTAGGGACATTCTGGCCAAAGCGAGAGCAAAATCAACAAACAAGAAATACAAATGGAAATGGAAAAGATTTTGCCTGTGGTGTCCGTAATCTAATCTCCATCCCTTGGAAGCGTCACCTGAACAAATTCTGCCATACCTACTCTCTCTAGATAGATCAGGATTGGTGCATGCATCTGTAAAAGTTTACCTAGCCGCAATTTCAAGATTCAGACAGTCCTCTCATTCTCCCTCTCTCTGTTCTACTAGGTTAGTCAAACAATTCATGAAGGGACTGTTCAGAGCTTTCCCTCCAGTAAGGGCTTCTCCCCAAAAATCTCATCTCAATGTGGTTCTCTCGCAGCTTATGAAGCTGCAATTTGAGCCCATTCACAGGGCAGATCTCACATTTCTCACCTGGAAGGTCGCTCTATTGTTGGCTCTCACGTCTACTAGAAGAGTCAGTGAGATTCAAGCTTTTACAATTCAGGAACATTTCTTGCGCTTCATTGACAACTATGTGCTTCTCAGGACAAACCCAAAGTTCATCCCCAAGATTTCATCGCAATTCCATCTCAATGAACCCATTATACCGCGCACTTTCTTTACGAATCCGCAATCTCCAGCGGAAAGGTCTTTCCACACCGTGGACATTAAGTGCTGTCTCAAATTTTATCTCCATTGCACGAAGCAGTTTAGAAAATCTGACCAACTGTTGGTCTCTTACGGTGTCTCTCATAAAAGTATGGCAATCACAAAAGCTACCATTGGCAGATGGATCTCTGCCGCCAAACAATTCGGTCACAGCAAAGCTGGTAAACCGCCTCAACTACAGCGAAGGCGCACTCCACAATGTCAGTATCAACCTCAGCTGCTCTCTTTGCAGGCATCATGCTGGAAAAGATATGCCATGCTGCAACTTGGAAGAGCACCCACACGTTCACGCAGCACTACGGTTTTGCGTCATCTGTTCCAATGAGGTGAGCCTCTGTAAAGATAAGTGATGTGGATATGTCTTTGCTTATGTATATCACAGCGTTGTATACTACATTATTGTCTCTTCCAATATACATTATTTAATTACCAGAGCCAATTTAACTGCCCTGATCCCAGGACCTTGCAGCCACCTCTGCAGCCTCACTTCCCCTCGATCAATGGCAGGACCCTTCTCCTGCCGACATTGTGGATTCTCCTGCAGCATCGACCAACCCCCCCTCGGAACCCAGTCCATACCCACTGACAAAAGAGAAATCCAATGCCTCCTGTGCAATGCCTGATCACTCCAAAAACACGCCACAGAAATCTGGGACACCATGAACCCCCTCGCCCCTGATGTCATCTTCCTCACCGAGACATGGCTCCACCCTGCTTCTGCACCGGACATCGCTGCCCACACTCCCAGTGGCTACAAGATCATACACCGAGACCGAGTCAGCAAACACGGAGGTGGTATAGCCATCATCCACAAAGAGTCTCTCCACTGCACAGCAGTCACTGATGACACCCTCCCCCCCCCCCCAATTATGGGACACCTCCATTTCAAACTCAACACAGACAGCAAGTCAACCATTAGGGGCACATTGGCATACGGACCACCAGGACCATGTCCTGCCTTCTAGAAGGACATCTCTGACTTCCTAGACCCCCTGGCCATCCGCTCCGAAAACTTCCCTGTAGACCTCAATTTCCACATTGACGACCAAAGTGACGCCAACATGGCAAACTTAATAGAGAGCATGAACCATCTTAGCCTCACCCAAATCGTCACCGACCCCACGCACATAGCTGGACACACTCTGGACCGATCTTCACAGCCAGCAACAGAATCAAATACAGCCACACCTCAGAGATCACCTGGTCCAACCAGTCAATCATCCACTTCTCCATCTCCACCACCCCCAACTGACCAGACGAGCACATCTCATAGGAACTGGAGCAAGGTAACAGAAAATCTATGGACCAACACCCTCAACACCTTCCCCCCGGACACCACCTCCAACCTCAAGGTGGCCGTCTAAAATTTCAACACCTGGATCACTGAGTGTGCCAACATAGTCGCACCCCTCAAACCCGCAAAATAAGGCAGATCCTACAAACACACCAGCTCGTTCACTCCTGAACTAAAAGCCTCCAAATGCAATTGCAAACGACTTGAAAGAATCTGGCACACCAACAAAACAAAGTGGCTCTCAATAAAAATCACATATGCCTGAAAAACTCCAAAAAGGAAGCCCTAGCCGCCCACCTCGAAGCTAGCTCTAACCATAGCAAGGAACTCTTCAACTTCACCAAGGAGTTCACCAACCAAGAACACCGTAATCCCCTCACAGGAGCTCTGCGACACCCTTGCAGATTTCTTCTACAACAAAATCGCCACCATCTACAAACACTTCGATCCGCAACCAACCAGTGACAACTTCAGCGAACTCCTCAACAGCAGCGACTCCACCTCAAACACTATAATCACTACGTGGGATCAACTAACCACGCAAACCACCGCTACCAACATGAGCTCCATCCACTCAGGAGCACCCAGAGACCTCTGCCCCCACCACGTTTAACCTGGGAAGCAACTCCATCAGTAAGGAACTCACCACCATCCTCAACTCATTCATCACCTCTGCCTCCTTCCCAGAAGGATAAAAACACGCAGAAGTAAAACCTCTGCAAAAAAAAAAATTCCTACCGCTGACCCAGAAGAACTCAAGAACTACTGGCCCATCTCTCTGCTCCCGTTCCCGGCTAAAGTCCTGGAGAAAGCAATAAACAGGTAACTATCTAATTACTTCGAGATCTACAATCTGCTATATCCATCCCAATCAGGATTCCACGCTAATCACAGCACAGAAACTGCCCTAATCGCAGCCACAGATGACATCCGATCTCTCCTAGACCAGGGAGAGACCGCCGCCCTGATCCTCCTCAACCTCTCCACAGCCTTTGACACCGTGTCCCACTACACCCTCCTACATGGACTCCATCTGATAGGGATCCAGGGAAATGCCCACTCCCACAGACCACGCCAGAAACCTCGGCATCATACTCGACAACAAGCTTACCATGAAGAAGCAGATAAACGCTGTATCCTCAGCCTGCTTCCTCACCCTCCGCATGCTTTGGAAAATATTCAAATGGCTCCCCATCAACAACAGACGCACTGTCACCCAAGCTCTCATCACCAGCCACCTGGACTACGGAAACTCCCTCTACGTGGGCATACTCACAACTACTGAGCAGACTGCAAACCATCCAAAACGCTGCAGCCAGACTCATCCTCAACCTCCCGAGAAGAGCCCCATCACTCCCCAACTCTGAGCGCTCCACTGGCTCCTCATACAAAAAAGGTGGCAGTTCAAACTGCTGATCCATGCCTACAAGGCCCTGCACAACAAAGGACCAGCCTACCTCACAGACTGAACTTCCACCAACCCGGTAGACAACTACGCTCCACCTCCCTCTCCTGTGCGCACAGGCCCTGCTTCCGCAGAAGCGGCGGCTGCACCTTCTCCTACCTGGTGGTCAAGACCTGGAATGGCCTCCCGCTCCACCTCCGGACTGCACCCACCCTACAGAAGTTCAGGGATGGCCTAAAAACCTGGATGTTCGACTGACAACTTCCAGCAGCTGCTCGCGCCCCTCCCCCAGCACCTGGATACCCTCACGGGTGATAAGCAGCACTCTACCAATTGTTGATTGATTATGCATACATTTTATAGGTATACATTTATTTGTTCATGGATATGTGCTAAACTGTTACTCACCATGCTCAAGGGTACTCTTACCCGTATATGTATATTATCTCCACAAGTACTGCTTCTCAGTACGAAGCAAGTCGCACTCCAGGGTTGTAAATCCAATATTTATTTTATTGGTTGCATCCTCAATTTGGTACGAACAAACGCCCGACCCGTTTCGGTCTTCCTGGGACCTTGCTCACAGGATAATTCGTCAATTAGTCTTTTTACTATTTTTATGCATTTTATACTGCATTGTGACTTTACCACATAGTCTGGGATTTGTAGTTTTCTCAAATAATAAGGGTGCTGACTTTAAAAACTGTGAAATGTGCAAATTACGCATGACTTAAAGTGTTTAAAACATTTTGAAATTTCGGCAAATTCATCATGAGTATCAATTTACACATTTTACGTCAGGTCCCAAATTATGGCTTTTCCACTTTAAGCCTTTCATTTTCAGGTAGTGTCGTTAATTGACAACTTGGGTTTGTATATTGCCACACCCTCTAGTGTGCTTTGTACAGAGATTATCCATTTGACTCGTGTGGTTTCCACAAGCCTTACCGTGGTTGTTTCTGAATTTTAATTTACACCCTCCAATGGATTTATTAATTTTAAACCGGGACTCAGTTTGATTTCTGACATTATTTCCATTACTAAATACATGAAACGTCTTTATATGCCGATTGGATGTTGTTTTCTTGAAATGACTATGTACCAATGTGTCTTTAAGATTTCGCGCTCTTCGAAAAGTTATATTTGGATGATCACCCATTATTTTTGCCAACTTTGGGTCTAATTGTAACGGGGTCCAATGTTTTCTTAGTATTTGATTATCTTTTCTTGCCTCAATTGAGTATGTTGTTATTAAACGTATCGGGCCCTCTTTTTTATTTTTCTAATTATTTTTGCCCTTTAGCATTTTAAATCTGTTTGTTTTTTTGGTTTTGGCAAACTTGTATTGATCACATGTTTAGGGCATTTCCTAGTTTGAAATCTTTTTGCTGTGTCATTGCTATGCCTGTCCATTTCTGTTTTCTGTGAGCAAATTCTTTTGATTCTTAGGAACTCCCTGTAGGGGATGCTCCATTTTAGACTTTGTTGATGGAAACTGTTTGCATGTAATATGGCATTTGAGGCAGTTGGTTTACAATGTAATGTCGTGTGAAGCATGTTGTCTTCAATATATATTTCTGTGTCCAAGAATATTACTTTGGAATCACAAATTTCATATGTGAATTTGAGATTTCTTTCAGTGTTGTTTAGAATTTTAAAATACTGTTCAAATACCTCTTCATTGTCATCCCAAAATATGAATAACTCGTCTATGAAATGCAGTCACATGACCATTTTGTTGACAAATTCATCATTTTCAGGTGCCCTTGCTATTTATTGTTCCCACCATCCCATGGTTATGCATGCATAGTTTGGACTAAAAGAAAAACCCATTGCTGTTCCTCTTATCTGTCTGTATATCTCCTTATTGAATAAAAAGATATTCTGGGTCAAGCACATAGCAATCATTTCTAACAACACCAGGTTGTGATGGTAAAAATGTATGTTCCTCTTTTTAAGGAAGTATTCACTGGCTTTGATGCCGATTCCATTCTCAATACTGGTGTAGAGTGATATTACATCCATTGTTATTAGTTTGTAGTTTGACTGCCAAGGAATATGTTTTAGATGCTGTAACAAATCACCTGTATCCGGCTAGAGCGGTCGACCTCGAAGCTGGGGAACCGGGTTCGAGTCTCGGCAACGACGCTCAACAGCCTGTGATTCTGGGCAAATCACTTAATCTCACCGTGCCTAACAAAAATGAATGTGTCCTCATGTAACGAAACTGGTGCTCATGATAAGCGCTCTGATACCTGATGTCTCGGGTCTAGTTTGCGCTATATAAAACTCTAAAAAAAATTTTTTTTAAAAGATAGGAGCTTAAATTTTGAGCAATTGGTGATAGGAAAAAGTTCATCAATCAACAATACTTTATTCTGCTTTTGTAAAAAAAAAAACATGTCGGGATTACAGCAATTCAGGGTACCCCGATCCTATATATCAGCATCCCTCAGTTACGCTTCTTCATTATAATACACATGCTAAAAATACACATGATAAAAATGCAGATAAATACAAATTAAAAAGATGCAAAGTAACCTTGCGTCCAAGCCTGCTCCGCCCACAGTACTTAGTCACAGCTCAATCTGAGCCTGACTGCGGCCTTTAAAAAACTAAAACCATACCATACCGTGGTCCCTGAGAGCATTGATAAAAAGGTAAAAGCAGGACGCACTTGTTTAAAATTTACTTTTTTTAGAATTGGAATTAAATAAGTCTTTCTCTGCACCTCTTAGTTACTACAGAACATTAGAAAATGAAGCATATCCTGTGGAGACTTGCTGTCACAGCCACAGGGCAACAGGGTCTCACCTTTAGTACTCCCTCGTGGATGGGCGATGAGAAAATGGAATAAATCAAAGCGAAAACTGGTCAGTAAAAAGCGGGAGCCCTAGGAGATATGGTTCCGTAGATTGAACAGTTTTCAAGATAATAACTCTACGTACACTGGGCTTCCCTAGCTCACGCTCTTCCCTGTCCACCACCCGCTGTCTAAGAAAAGCCTCCTTGGCCCAAAACAGGTCCTTCCTGCTGATTGAATCCGGATTGCTAAAGAGATCCACTCTTCCTCGACTCCAAAAACCTTTCCATATATATTTAAGCCAGGGGATGTAATGAACATGGTCTAGGGCCAGGCAGTCCCACAGTCCCGTTACTTAACCATATTTTGAGCCAATGGGATTGGGGCGAAAAGACAACAAGTCTGACAAAGGCCATACCCAGTTCTTCATGTACAATGAACGTAGAGGTTCCCTGAGGTACATATAAGAGCCGTCTCAGGAACCTATTTTCAACTCTTTGGAGGTCGTCCTGAGAAATATAGCCCCAGATTTCACTACCATACGCCACCTGTGCTATGCACTTGGCTCTATAAATCTGCAGGAGTGCGCCTATCGGGTTTTTACCCAGACGGGAGGCAAAGTTAAAAATGGCAGCATTGGCCCATAGAAATTACCCCTGCTTTCTACTTTTTAATGGGCCCCAGCTTAACTTTTCATCCAGCAAGACCCCCAGGTAAGAAAAAGCACTGGTCTTAGGGATTAAAGCAGACCCGATCTTGAAGTTAAAGGACTTCTTTTAGCTATGACCCATCTGCATCACATATGACTTGGAGTTGTTAACCAACAGGTCCTGGTCTTCCATAAACATCCCAAAGGAGTTGAGTAGAGTTGCAACCCCCTCTCGGTCCGGGCCATGAGGACGGCGTCATCCGCATACAATAATACCGGCAAACCACGCCGTCCCACCTGGGGGAAATCCGCCTGTGTATCTACTAATACCTTCTCAAGGTTATTAATTTATAGATTAAATAAAAACGGGGCCAATATACAACCAAGTCGAACCCCTCTCTGGATTGAAAACTGTCGGGTCACCTTACAATCATTAGTATAACATACCTCCGCTTTGGTGTCCTTATGGAGGTCACGTAAGAAAAGGACAATATCTATATCCACACCCATACACAACAGGGTCTCCCATAGCTTACTTCTATTCACACCATCAAAGGCGGAGGACAAGTCCATGAAGGCGAGATAGATGGTGCCGGGCCGAGCAACAGTGTATTTGTTTACAATTATATACAAGTTCAAGCATTGAGCCACTGTTGACCTCCCCAGACGAAAACCATATTGGATGTCTTCTAGGATAATATTTTCGTCTGCCCATGTATTTAGCCTGTCCAGTAGAATGCGTCCCACCACCTTGACCGTTGAGCCCAATAGGTATATTGTCCTGTAACAGAGAATACTATCCCTGTTACCTTTTTTAAAAACTGGAACAATAGTGGATATAGCCCAGGTGCTAGGTGGGTCGACTCTTAGAGCTGCATTGATAATTGAGGTGAGGACTAGCACCCACAACTGTGGGTTAGACATATTAAGATCTGGGGGAATACCATCGGGTCCAGGTGCCTTATTTCTAGACAACCCTTCAATACCCATTCTGACTTGATCAGCTGTGATAACGAGAGCCGATTTCCCTTCTCCACTACCATTGGGTATATTAACATCTAATTGGCTTCTAAATATTTCCTCAAAATGACCAACCCTATCGTCTTCTGTAATATGTGCATCAAGAACCTGTGAAGGGGGCGTGGCTTGGACGCCGATGGAGACGGTCGCGTGAGCTGTGAGCTCTGCGCCGACCTCGCCGTTTATCCTGACCGGAGCCCTGTTCTAGGGCTCTGGTGACCCCGGGGGGGTTCCTCGGACTGCGGGGGCCAGTGCGGCAGTCGATAACGGGCTCCGGTCCCCTCTGACGTCGGACCGAGGCCCCGACCGAGACACGGCTCTGGGGATGAAGGCCTAAAATGGCGGCCGGCACTGCGAGTGGACCTGCGACACGCACCGGAGGACGGACTGCCATATAGTGGGCTCCCCCGCCAACGAGAGTAAGGTGCACGGCGTCCGCAGGAGGGGTCGCAGAACCCCGGTAGCACATCGTGGGCGCGTGTGGCGGACTGCACCGGCGAGGGGCCTGGCCGACCCGGAGACCACCCGGTTACAGTAGAGAAGGGAGCAGTCGCCGTGGGACGCCCGAGTCCTACGACGCCTAGATCGGCTCCTGGTGGTGGCGGTCGAGCGGCCCCGGTTCCTGGGAGCTGATGGCGGAAGCGCTGACCCGGTGAGTGCTTGCCGAGGACGAGAAGAGCTCGGGGCCCGGCTGGAGGGGGTGCTCGACGGCCACTTGATCCCCGGCCTGCATAGACAGCGCTGCTCGGCACACGGAGGGCCCCACTCCACTGCATGAACTAGGGGCGAAGACAGAGACTAATCCGGGGAACTGGAGGGCCGCAGCGAGGCGCGGGATCGCCGATACCCTGCTGCCCACCCAGAGGAGGGGCTCGTTGGCAGTCCGGAGACGGTGCCCTATTGATTCTGGGGCTGACCCCTAGAACTCACTGCGGCTGCCACGTGAGCGACGCAGGCCCAGACCAGGGTCAGCGGCAGTGCTTCTTGCCTGGAGAACAGACCAGCTGGCTATTTGGAGGGACACTAGAGTGCAGTTGCCGGACTGGATTGATCGCCACCTGTGGAGTGCCTCAACCCCGAGTGTCAGCGGCTGTGGATACTGGGTGGTGGCTGGTTGAGCCCAGAGTCTGCGGGTACTGGCTGGGGGACCTTTGAGCGGGGATCCCTGCTGGGTACTACTCCTGGTACACTTGCTGAGACATTGGAGATCTGGCCCTTCCCATCGTTGGGCGATTAGGAGCCTTATTCCCGCATAGATTGACCCAGGAGAAGGCCCACGAGAACTGAGTGTACGTATACCTCCGTCTGAAGGAGGGCCTTACCTTGCTGAGTTGCAGGACGAGCTGCGCGGTGCGATCAAGCCAGAGAGCACAATAATTGGCCCGCCATGGGGAAACCACGAGGCAAGCAGGGGGGAGTAACCCCTGAGCAGGAGGATGAAACTGCAGAACAAAAGTCACAGGGAGCGGTTGGTTCCTCTCCGGAAGGGCTCAAGCAACAGCAGGTGGACCAGATCCTCCGAGCTATTACGGACACGAAAGAAGCACTCCAGCAGGACATAGCACAGGTATCATTGGGACTGGGACTCCTGCGGGCGGACCATGTGAAGCTGGCAGACCGGGTGAGGCAGACTGAGACCACATTGGGGGTCTTGGAGCCTACACAGAGGGCACTGGACGAGCAGATGGGAGATGTCACTCGCAGGCTTCAGGTCCTAGAGAGACGAGCGGAAGACGCGGAAGGGCGTAATAGACGGAACAACATACGGGTGGTAGGCCTTCCCGAAGGAGTGGAAGGAGACAACATGGTGGATTTCCTGGAGCGATGGCTGCGCACCGAGGTGGCCCCGGAGGGCCTGACACCATTCTATACTCTGGAAAGGGCGCACAGAGTACCTGCCCGACCGTTGCAGCCTGGAAGGCCTCCCAGGCCTGTGGTGGCCCGCTTGCTGCATTATAAGGACCGAGACTTTCTCTTACATAAAGCACGCACCGCTGGCCCATATAAAGTGGACAACAAGAGTGTGTCGCTGTTCCCGGATTACACCTTTGAAGTGCAGCGCCAACGATCTTCCTTTTTAGCGGTCAAGAAAGCGCTCCGGGATGAAAGCATTCAGTATTCCCTGATGTTCCCAGCACGCCTGAGAGTGACATTGGATGGCACCACCTACTTCTACAACACCCCGGATGAGGCATGGAGCTGGTTGGAAACCTACCGCACAGGAGCAGGCGTGACGAAAGGCAATGGGGGACAGACGACGGTGGCACCGAGGTCGCTCCGGACACGGCGAAGCAGGAGAAGGCGACCTGGTTCGCAGAAACCTTCCACGTCCCAGACAAAGAGAGAGAGGTCTGCAGCATTGCAGGCCGTGACGGAGATATCACAGGCGAGCGGCGCAACCCTAAAAGGAGGGACCGAGTCGGAACGAGGGTCAGAAGGGACAGACACTGATGGGACGGACGCAGGGAGTGTTGTTCTCCCTCATATTACCCCAGGAACAGCGGACGAGATTGCAGATGGCTGATTAGATGCGATGTCTCATGTGGCTAGTAAGCAGGGCCGGCTGGTTCTGGAGCAGTGGCTCAGGGAGGGGGGTTACTTGCGCGGTTGGAGGGGATCCGGGAGCCCAGATGAGGGGACGGGCGATCAGTATGGCCGCTTGGGGGTCCGGGGATTCCCCCAGGGGAACTGTAATCTTACTTATTGTGGGGTTTGGCGCATGGCTGCAGTGAGACAGCTGGCCGGTCCTCCTGGTGCTGAGCTCCCCCTTCTATTCGCTCTTAGAGTGAACCTCTGGTAGCTATCAGAGGAGTTGTTCGGGAATAGTTTGGATGGGTACTAGCTGTTTAGAGCCTGTTCTGGGGACGGGTGGGGGGTGGGTTTGGGGGATGGTGTTGGGGTAGTTAGAATCACCGGTGTGCCACTGCGGGGAATGCTGATACGGAACAAAATCTTGTTACATAATGGGGTCAACACCTGAGATTAAATGCATTACGTGGAATGTACGGGGGATGCATACGATGCAGAGACGCCATAGGGTTCATGCATATTTGGTGCGTAGGGGAGCCCAAATAGCTTTTCTTCAAGAAACACACATAGACCGGGCAGAGGGCCGGGCACTGCAGCGTCGATGGAAGGGGCAGCTTTTTTATACTACGTACTCTGCATATGCCAGGGAGTATTGGTTTGGGTGAGGGCAGGAGTCCCTTTCCAGCCACTTCAGCAGGTGGTGGATCCCGAGGGGAGATTTGTGGCTGTTATGGGCAGATTGGATGGACGATGTGTGACGTTGTGCAGTGTGTATGCCCCCAATGTGGACCAGAAATCCTTCTTTGCCAGCCTATCAGGGAAGTTAACATCCTTTCTGACCGGCTCACTGATGTTAGGTGGCGACTTTAATTCAGTCGCTGATACCGAAATGGATAGGTCTCACCCGCCGCTGCCGCAGGCACCCGTGCATAAGCTCTCGAAGCTTCGGAGGGACTGGCAGGCTGAATGGGGGCTCGTAGACACTTGGCGCGCGCAACACCTGGGAGAACGGGACTATTCTTTTTATTCTGCTTTACATAACTTACATGTGCGGTTGGACGCAGTGTTGTGCTCACCGGATGTACATGCAATGGTTCGCCATAGTGAATATCTGACAAGGACAATATCGGACCATAATCCATTGCTTTTGACCCTGAGGTGGTCCCGAGTAAGGCCGGCAATTCCTACTTGGCAGTTGCGTCTGGAGACTTTGGAGGACCCGGTGTTCCGGGCGGGGGTGCGAGAGGGTATTGAGCATTATTTTCTAGAAAATACGGGAACGGCCTCAGACCTGGCACTGGAATGGGACGCATTTAAGGTGGTGGTGCGGGGATTATGTATTGCCAAGGCGACGGGAGTGCGACGGACACTGTTGCAGGATATAGAAAGGGGTGAACTGCTGCTGCGACAAGCGGAGAGAGCGCTCCCGGCGAACCCGGATGCGCAGGCTGAAGTGTTGGCTGCACGGGAGGAAGTGGCTAAACAAGTGGAACGGTTACGCTGTTTTGATCATAGAGAATATTTGGTGAGGGCACATGCGGAGCGGGATAAAGCGGGCGCCCTCCTGGCGTGGTTGGTTAATCCAATACCGAGGGGCACGCCCATATTGGCCTTGACCTCCCCAGCGGGCACGCAGGAATACACACAGCAGGGGATTAATAAGATGTTCTTGGCCTACTACACGGATCTTTATGAGAGCAAACTGCAAAGTACGGGCGATGGGTTGACTAAATTCTTAGCTGAAATACAACTGCCACAGCTCGAAGCTGACCAACGGGCTATGTTGGGGCAGATGGTTACTGAAGGAGAGATACGCAACGCGGTGAAACACATGGCGCGCAAGAAGTCCCCAGGTGCTGACGGGCTACCGATCGAATTTTATTCTGTATATCTTGATCTCCTGGCCCCTAAACTGCAGGCGGTTTATCGGGAGGCCTGGGACTTAGGGCGGTTGCCAACCTCCACTCGCGAGGCTATCATTGTCCCGCTGCTGAAACCGGGCGGGGATTCATTGGCTAGGACGGCCTATCGTCCTTTATCAATGTTAACTGCCGATTATAAGATATTGAGTAGAATTTTGGCGACCCGGCTCCTCCCCTATATGACTCACCTGATCCATGTCGACCAGGCGGGCTTTATCCCGAAGCGTGACACCGCAAGTAATGTGCGACGCCTTTGCGGATTTTAGGAGAGGATCATAGCGATACACCTACTGCAATGGTACTCTCAGTAGATATAGAAAAGGCATTTGATAGCCTGGAGTGGTCGTATTTGTACCGGGTCCTTCGTGGGTTCGGGTTAGGTGACGATTTTGTGGGGTGGACGGAACTTCTTTACAGATCAGCGTCGGCGCGTGTGCGAACAGGGGTGACGGTCTCCCCGGCTTGCCGGGTGGGCCGCGGCACGAGACAGGGTTGTCCACTCTCGCCGCTACTATTTGCCCTGGCCGTTGAACCTTTGGCTGCCCATGCCCGGTTAGGGAAACATTATTCCGGCTTACTCCATCGTGGAGATATGCACTATATCTCCCTCTACGCAGACGATTTATTGCTCTTTCTCGCAAACGCGGATGCAGCATTGGCGGGAGCACGAAACTTGCTTTCAGCGTTTGGGCAATACTCGGGACTGCGGGTGAACTGGACAAAGACCTGCTTATTCCCAGTTACTCCGACTGAAGCGACCCCCCGCAGGCGGCGGGTGTTCGCTGGGAACCATATTGTCTGCCTTACTTAGGCACTTATATCTATCACTCTGTGGCAGACTTGTTAGAGGGTAATTTGGGCCGGGCTCTCCGCGGGCTTAAAGGCAATTTCGCATTTTGGAGCACTCTACCGCTCTCGGTCGCCGGTCGAGTGGCCCTCCTGAAGATGGTGGTGCTCCCACGTTTATTGTATTATTTTCGGACGTTGCCGATTTGGGTGGCGGGTTCCATCTTTCGACAGCTCCGTTCTATGACTGGGGGTTTTCTCTGGGGGACGGGCAGACGACGAGTTGCAATGGCCACGATGATACGTCCCAGGGCTGATGGCGGCATGGCAGTGCCGGACTTCGAGGGGTACTATCTGGCGGCGCAGCTGCAGTGGTTGACCCAGGCAATAGCTAGAGAGTTTAGAGGTCCTGATGGTCCGGGAGGGAGATGGGTCCCGAGATATATCTTGTCCTTCATAGTTTTGAACCAGAAGTTGTGCCTTCAACCGCTTACCGTGGAAGAGAGGACGCTAAGATTATGTTGGAATCGGAGTCAAAAACGGGCTGGCATTGCCCGCCCTTACGCCCCGGAGATACCGTTGGGCATGTGTACTGCCTTCCCACATGGCGGGGACTGGTCGGCGTTGGCACACTGGGAAGACCTAGGGATACAAGTCTTGGGAGACTTATATGAATATGAAACCTTGTTGTCCTTCCGGGCCTTGCAGGCCAAATATGATCTCCCGCGCGGGGACTACCTGCTGCATGCGGCACTCGCCTCGGCGCTGCAGCGACACTGGGGGCTGGGGTTGTCGGAACCGCGGACCTCCATGACGTGTCAATACGTGGTGATGGCATCAGGGACTTTTAAGGCCGTTACGTGCCTATACCGGCGTATGTTGACTGAAGATCTAAGCCCGCTAACCAAGTTGCAGGAAAAGTGGGAGGTGGACCTTGGCAGGGAAATCCCTGGAAACACGTGGGCCCAATTGGTTAGACGTGCCTGGAAGGGCACGAGAAATGCCAGATTCCAATTGGTGCAATTCTATGTTCTGCACAGAGCGTATCTGACACCAGCTAAGCTTAAACAATACTTCCATACGGCGACTGCTTTGTGCCCGAGATGTGGCTTGGAGGGGGCCGACTTTCGTCATATGTTCTGGGGGTGTGCGAACTTGGGGACTTACTGGGAAGAAGTGCTGGAATTGTTGAGCAGTGTGACTGAGCGCGTACTTGATCTAGATATGGGTGTTTGTATTCTGCATTGGTTCCCTGCACACAAAAAAACGAAAATCACAAGTAAATTTTTGGACCTAGGCCTGATTTTGGCCAAAAGAGAGATAACGATGCATTGGAAGTCAGCGAGGGGACCAAGTATGGGGAGATGGAGAGCGGAATTATTGAAATGGGCGCGAAGCGAAGGCACTCTTAGACTGCAGCACGCTTGGCGCAGTAATAATGAAACAGCACTGGAGGCAGCGAGGGCTTGGGAGGACTTGGTTACAATACTGCAGGCCCCGGAGGTGGGATCAGAACAAGGGTCGGTCGGAGGGGATCAGGGAACTCCCACTGCCACCTAGGTGTGTGGAACATGGGCCATGAAGAGTCTAGCGGAATGTATAATGACCCCAAACGTAAATGTACGCACTGTAATGCTATAAGGATTGTATATAATTGTTGATATGGTAAATTGTAGAGGAATGTATTGTTCGTAAAAAGTGGTAGTAGGCACACCGGTGAGGAGGGGGGTGGGTAGGGGAGGGGCGGGTGGGAGGGAGGGAGGGGACATTGAAAGAATCATTTTCCAAGTATGCACTGAATGTGTATTTTGCTGGATGCGATGATTTATTATGTCACATGTTGGGATAAAATCAATAAAAAAGAATTAAAAAAAAAAAAAAAAATCAAGAACCTGTGAAGCATCTCCTACCAGAAAAGGACTGCTAACAATACTCCAAAACTTATCACTATTCTTTAAAGTGCTAGGCTCGGAGAGCTTACTCCATGCCTTATCCCTCAGCTCGGCCTTACGCCTAATTCAGCTTTATATAGCCCTCTACAAGCTTTTACCAAAGCTGGATCCCTTGGTTTAATACCTAACGCTCCCCTCAGTTTCCTAGCTGCTCGAGAGCAAATATGGTGAAACCAACTTGGGGCCCAGTCCATCAGGTACATGGACGGGGCCTTTAATAAGTCTCCAATTGTACGAGAGATGACCGAGAAAGCCTCCAGGACAATCCCCGGCGCCACCTGCCCGGTTGTACAAGTATCTATTTCCCTATTGCACCTAGCTAGAAGGGACTCATAGAAGAAATCCGGGGTTATCTGTGCCCACCTTAACATTCTAGCCTGGTCTCTTGCCTTCAATGTCCCCCTAGCTGCAGTCATCCTAGGTTTCCCTAGTGGAGGCCAACTGATCGAGATGCACAAAGGGTTGTGGTCGCTATAAATGCTATCTTCAATGAAGAAGTCCAACAGAAGTGAGTAAAGGGGGCTTAAAACAAAAATAAAATCTATAAACGATGCACTCCCCCTCCCTATGAAGGTAGGAATGATGGGTTTCCTGACTCGGTCCAGCTGGCACATGGCCAAGGTTAAATTGAACTCATCGACTAAAGAATTAAGAATGTCTCCCTGCTTATTATGTTCTACATACATGCCCCTCAGGCGCGAGCAACCCATGTCAATTAAATTTAAAATAGCCTGGTCCCCGCATAAGTGAAGATTAAAGTCTCCTGCAATCATAAGGTAACCATTATGAGGGGCCTTAACGGTCAAGTTTCTTAAAAAGGAACCCATCCTAGAAATGTTACAACCATCTGGAGAAACGGTGGTAGCATTATTGAAGTTCAATAGCAACAAATTATCAGACCCATGTGAAAATGACTACGCCTACAAATAAGGATTATCGGTTGGCAGCATCATCAAGCGACAACGAACTGCTAGGGAGACATAAATTACCAACCCACCCTTAGATCTTCCCGCCCTAGATGGAATGGCAGGCACAAAAAAGGTCTTATATCCCTCTAGAAAAAAACTGTTCGTATTGGACCATGTCTCCTGGAGACATATCACGTCAAATCCTTTTACAAATGAGCTCCAGCCAGGGTCAGCAAACTTGCTCGCTAACCCGGCTATGTTCCATGATACGAATTTGCAGGCCTTGCCATCCCACGAACCAATTGAGAGGCCCGGTGTCATCTTTAGATAAGAGGGCGATGGCTCTGCTGGTTCTGTCACGGTGAGTCAATCGCAGTTGTCCAGCATTTCCAGAGGGGCAAATCTGTTGGAGAGGGATGTATCATAAGTTACCATCTGCCAATCAGGCTGAGAGCGAACAGGATAAACAGGGAACCTCCATGGGTTCACCTCTCTAGGTGTCATCGTGCTGCTCGAAGGTCTATAGAAATGCCCCAGAAGGAGGGCCACAATGGACGAGACAAGACCACGAGATTTACTCTGTGTAACTGAATGCCGCATTCTCTCTACCAAGTGAGGTCTGTTAAAATTAACAATTACACAGTCTCCTTCCACATATTTTGTGGACCTTCCAACCCAAGAAACTCTGTGCACCATGTTAATAAATCTCTCCATCCTTAGACCCAGAACCATGTTACGGTTCAGCCAGTGCAGGGCTTTATTCTTTAATTGGTCAAAATATTCTGCAGCACCCGAGGGAAGCACCGGAACATTCCCAAGTACCACTACATACGGTGATGATTCAGGTGGAAGGTGTAAAATTGGTAACCTCTGCCTCTGTCTCTGCCCCAAAGGGTTTGCTACCCGAGCTTCTGTACCACACCCCCTCCTCTCAATATCCCTCCTGATGGGGGGTTTCGCTGACCCAGGGCGGGCTTCACGGCTCTGGATTTTTGAGGCCTTCACTCCACCCAGTGGGCCTACCACCAAGGGCATAAATCCACCCGGGACGGGGGGGTGACTGTCACTACCTTGCACAGGATTTAGCAATGATGACTGCATCTGCCCACTTGATCCTTGATCGCCCGCTCTAACACTCTCAGTCCGAAAGCCGGCTGATGCCCCATAGATCTACTGAGAGTCGTTTTCCCTCACTAAGCTATGATGGCTGATCTTTGAGAGCTCCAACTCTATTGTGGCCAAGCGTTGCCTGACAAGATCTAATTTAAGGTTCATACTTGCCAACAAAGAACCCAGCCAGCCTTCCATCATAGCCGCCATGTTGTCCTTGGTCAGGGTTTGCAATTTATTGGCACATAGCGCTATCCCCTCAGCCCTTGGACGGTTGGCTTTGCTCCTGGTCAAAGAGCCTTTCCTTTTAACTCCCGGTCCTGGTCCTGTCTCCGCTCTGATGCTTCCTGTCTGGATGGAATGCTCTGAGGCCCGGAGCAAAGCAGAGCCCTTGCTTTGCGCAGTGGAGCATGGTGACTCCAAGCTGGTGTTAATGACCGATACTTCATTGGAGCCGGGTCCTCCATCCATCCCCAGACTGGTAGATCTTGCTGGTGAGGTTAAGGGTCCTAGGTCCGGCTGGGCAGTCTGGGATACGCTAACCCTTGGAGTACTTGGTGGGCTAGTGAGGGGGCGAGTTACAGGAGAACGGGAAAGACGATGGGCCACCAGCTCGATCTCTTTGTCTGTAATCCCCGCTGCTCTTAATAAAAAGGAGTCCATCGTAGGTGCTGACGGCCCTGAGGCTACTGCCATTGGTCCCTTACGTTTCCCCATAGCTCTCAGGCAGGAGCTCACAACAATTAATGAGCTAAACAAGCTGGGCTTAGACAGTACACCAGTATCCCCTGACCAAAAACCAAGAAGGCAGTAGATTTTTCTCTTACCTGCTCGCGCTGGAAGGCATTGATGATGACCCACAACGCCCTTTGCTAGTGGCTCCCTTGAGGCCTCAGCTGAGAAAATTCACACAACTTCGATCCAAGCTCCTACCATGGATCCAAGATCGAGGACCAAGAGGGGTGGCCCAGCCCAGCCTCCTCCGGGCTCTGACGGGTGCGGACGGGCCCATTCTTGGCCCAGGCTTTGCCCTGGTGCGGCCCACGAGTGTCCCGCGCCGAAGGAGGCAAACAGCGCTTTTCAGCGCACGCGGGCGTGCTGCCAAAGCTCCGCCTCCTCTCCTTCAGCAGTCCTGGGACACTTAGTCTCTCATCAGCAAAGATTCCAGAAATGAGTTCCGCGCCACGGGAGGCAAACAGATCTTTTCAGCGCGCGCAGCGCAGGCGTGCTGCCAAAGCTCCGCCTCCTCTCTTTCAGCAGTTCTGGGACACTGAGTCCCTCGTCGGCAAAGATTCCAGAAATGAGTCAAAAAGTCAATGTAGTTGGATACTGGTTCTAGTATTGACCCTTTTGCCGATATGATTGGCCTGCCTGGAGGATTCTTTGCATTTTTATGAATTTTGGGCAAGAAATATATAATTAAGTACAATACTGCTTGCTATTCTGCATCAAGCATGTTAATCTATGAAAGATCCGATACTGAAGAAGAAAATTCGTTAGTTACCTGTAACTGCAGTTCTTCAGTTTTGGTATCTTCCAAAGATTCACATGCGACCCACCCTCGTCCCCATAGAGGCACCCCTCATAGATCGGGATTATTTATTCCTACTTGTTCTTGAAAATATGAGGGACACAGCCTCTGACTGTAGTGTTAAAGAGGGTGCTATCACCTGATTGGTTATAGTTCAGGTTTGGTCCTTTTTTTAAAAGGACATAGGCTATTGCCATTATAGCCTATGGTACTACTACATACTGCTTTACTATGGTACTGTGGGACTCCCACTTCGACGACAGGGAATGATTCAAGCATGTGAATCTATGAAAGATACTAATACTGGAGAACTGAAGTTACATGCAGTTACATTTAAGTAACTAATTTTCTTCTTTCAAACAGCGGAATAAAATGCTGATGAACTGCATCATCTGTAATGCCTCACAGATTTTCATTTTTATTTCCACTCTCTCGGATAACCGAGGAATGCAACAATTGCACAACTACTCAACACCAAAAAAAGCAGAGCACAAAGATTCAACAATACGAAGCAACATGAATGAGACAAAGTCCTCAAATTGCCTACATCTAACATTTACAAAGACTCTAATGAGTAATTTGAAATCAGTGATGCAACACACTGTTTTAAAAATGCTAAACATATTTTTGTATGTAAATCTTTAGATCAATGAAAGATTGTATATTTGTTCACATTTTATTTCAGGTAATTTGTAAAGAAATGATTTCCCTGAAGAAGGTATATATCCCAAACAAGTTGAGAATGATAATATGTAATACAAAATCACATTTAAAAATGTACATAATAAATTGCTTAATGAAAATATTTGACATAAAGTCATTCTCCCTTTCATTAATGAGTGTACACTGGCGCCAAGAAAGAGTTCTTAGATCAATAATCATCGGTGGCACCTCTCAGCTGCATAACCTTCAGCAAAGTTTTGTGACCTCTATGAAGTAAAAACGGAGTTTCCCAAATGTATGTGGGGGTAATACTCCGCTTCCCAGGCTGTGTCAAGGCCTCCCTCTTTATAACGGATTAATTCAGTTCAGCGCAGGAAGTGAAGGAAACCGGTCTCGTCTCGTTATTTATAACTTGGGACAACCCAGTTCCTATCCCATTGACACTTTCATCCACATAATGACAGCCCTCATTTTAGTCTTAAAGGACTTTAAAATGTCTGCATTCACTTTAACCTCTTTAATGCTTTGAAATTCCTTGGACTTTTACCTTCCTGTACAAACTCCATTTACTGTCTCAGCAACAAAATCGAGGACTCCTTTTTATTTGCAAAGTTACATACATGGCATGCACCAAATCCCCATTGGTGTAAACGCTTTCTTCTGAAATTGGAAAACCAAATATTTATTCACCTTCAGCAAATAATTTCCATTTCTCCAGCTCTGAATCTTTCATAGATGGACATACATGAATCATTCCCTGTCATCAGTCTGGGAATCCCTAGTAACTTTAAATAGCAGTAAACCGTGTTAAAGTGACCATAGGCTTAACAACAGTTTTTGTTTAGTAGGACAGCCACCTCATTTGAAACCGCTTCAGCCGGTAAGGAGCTCTGTTCATCACAGAGGCAAAGGTCCTGTATTAATACAGGCAAGGATATGGCTGCCGGTTATTTTCTTTAACACAACCTGCATCGAGTGGGTGCAATGCACCATGGATTTAAGGATCTTCGCGCATTGAGTATAGCCCTGAAGAAGTCGCTGCGCACAACTGTAAGCGTGACGAAACACGTGTTGGCTAAGGCTGTTGTGAATAAACTGAAGCGCATGTTCCAGCAAAGACTCAAGATTTTGTCACACTGTTATTGATATAATTGATACACTGTTAGCGTGTGCAGGGGACTGTTGTTCGGTTTAGAATTTGAATAAATCAGAAAGCAGGCTCACCAATATTGAAACATGCTGTACAGAACTGCTTGACTAACTGACGTGTTGGCTGCTGCATTATCATCCAGGCAGTAGTGCTCAGTGAAAGCATGCCTGCTCTTCCACATGCTGCATGGCATAGGTCTTGAAATGGCACTCCAGTGTAGAGCGTGGCTGTTTCGACCATGCTTCTTGTGGAACGGGCTCCCGCTTTTCCTTGAAGCGGGTGATTTGCATTAGTGTGTCAAAAGGTGATACAAGGTAACAGCCAACTAATAATTCTGTGTTTGGAGAATGGACAGCCTCTCCTGGGTGGCTGAAAGAAACAATAATCGCTTAGAAGTACGAAAGTAAGTCTTTAGTGTTGCCCCTGTAAAATCTGATGCCTCTCTAAATGCAAAGATCTGTCCACTGATGTGGATGAACTGGAGAAAGAACACACAAAGACAATTTCATTTAAGTGAAAGCCCGCTGGTACCATGTGCATGAATTTAATGTTGTTGCGTAAAATGTGTTTGCCTTTTGTAAAACGATGGTATGGCACTTCTGTGGTGAATGCTTACAGCTCACCAACTCTTCATGCTGAACTGAAAGCTAGCAACAGTGTAGTCTTCTATAAAATCTATTTAAAAGCCCTATGAATTGATTCAAAGGGAGGAAGGGTCAATAGATTAAATACTATATTTAACTCTGTGGGACAGGAGGGCGCCTCACAGGGGAAAACCCTAAAAAGTCCATTAAATAACTGCTTGATTATTCTTTGGGAGAGTAAAGACAATGACAATTCCTCAGAGTCTAGAGATGGTGGGCAAATGGACTCTGAAGGAAATTTATCTGAGGTCATTCTTGGCCATTTCTAGCAAGTACGGCAACGCTTGATGGGGCTGCATTGATACTGAGTTGAGCCTCTCTCTTTGCACCATATAGTGCCAAGCTTCAACTTGGCATAATACGTTTTTGTTGTAGTCAGTGCTCATGTCAGCGCTTATATCTCTATACAATCCATTGGGATGTCCAGATGGCCGAATTCTAGGTGGTCAGGAACCAAGGTGTCGGGTTCAGTGATTTGAGATTGTGGTAGAGAATCTCTCTCTTGTGTCTGGAGAGGAGGTTTGGATGGTTCGTGAGCTGTATCAGTAGGGATGCAGACAGTCTCAGCAAGTTACTGTACCAGAATTGGAGTGGCCATGCTGAAACAATTCGGATCAGGAAACAGTGGTCTGCTTTGGTATTTGTTGACACCTTGGGTATGAGGGGAAATGGCAGAAAGGTGTAAGCTAAGACGTTCAACCATGTTATCAAACAGATGTTGCTTCCAGGTCTTAGTTGCCTGTACCTACTGGCGTGAAACTGGCATTTCTTTTTCTGTAGTATGACAAACAGGTCTCGTGTTGGATGGCCCATTTCTAGAATATAAGCTGCACTTGATCATGCTGGAGCTTCATTGAGGAGTTGCACCATCTCATTTACGTCAAGCAGTGGGAAGGTGTGGTTCACCAAGCACTTAATGCTATTGGAACTGAAAGGGATAAACATAGTCCATGGACTGACTGTAACATTTCCATACTTCGCCACAACTTAAATAAAATGGTTAAGCATCCCAGTGAGACTTTCTTTATTTTCTAGTTAATTATTTTAAGTATCCCGAATACCCATAATTTGTAAACATATAAACAGAATGCTGCAGATATTAAAGATAACTTTTAATTATATTATTTTCTTAATATTAGGTGTATTCTGTTTATTTTTCTGTATGAACAAGACTAATTAGAGGTACAAATGATCGGTGGCTCCAACCTCTAGTCTCCTCTAAATCTGCCTCTCAAAGACCGCACAGAATGGATGTTTCTCCATCTGCCCTTTCTCACATCTTGTATCCACAGGTGCTCCTTTCCTTACCTTTTGCTTCCCGTTGACTTACTTAACCTGTTTTTATTGAAGCTTGAAAATCCATTTTCCCAATACAAATGGCAAAATGATTGACTTTCTCAATGCTTCTTTCCTTTTTCACCTCCTATCCTGCTCACAAGTTTCTCATGTACGTTTCGAATCTTAAGTCTAGGCTCTGTCAGATCTTTTCTTTCGATGACCTGTTGTTTCGTGTTCATGTCCTATCGAAGGTTTCATCTTCATATTTTCGCTATTTTTATTTTCTCTTTCCTTTACATATAACCTTTCTCTCTGAAAATTTAACTCTTCTAATTCCTCAATAACAGTTGTTTCAAAAACGTATCTCCATTACTATCTTCATTTGTTAATCTACAATACATCATATTGTCATTGTTTGTCTTTGTTTCTACCACAAGCCAGCGTGGAAGACGGATAGTATTGATGGATGGCATAGGACAGTCTAATCTGGATGTCACAAAGTCTGGATCTAGTCTAATGAATCCGTGGCTGGAAAGAATGATCTGGTTAAAAAAGGACTCAAACATTCCATACCTGCTCTAATGACTTGAAAGCCTTTAAAAGCATTTTAGGCCAGAAGTAGCTCAGCAAGTCTGAGGCCTTGCTGCTTATTTTACTCACTGTACCTGCTCTATTGCTGTTCCCTCAAATCTGCATTCCAAAGTGTAAACTAGATCTTCGGCAGATGCGATAAACCAGGAAGTTGGATAAGCAGATCTGACACGTGCACTAATAGTGTGTCTTTTGACAACTTTTTATTATACCGCAAACAACTTGAGAAGTACTGCTCAGGTGCTTGCTTTTGAGTGTTAGGCCATTGAGGCCTCTTGTTATAGCCGTAGCTGAATCCTTACCTCATAAAGACGTTAACATTGAAGTTACCTTTTTGTATGGTACATTTTTGAGTTTGACTTTTGGTCTGTGACTTCAACCTTTCAGTATTGGTTGTGTATATTCCTTACTCATACATATCAACAAACTGTGTGTGGCATAATGTATGACATTACATAGAATTACATTTGTTTTCTTAAGGATTTTCAGTCCATGCTTGGCTAAAACCCTCGTACGGTTTCACGTCAGCCGTAGCCGATGTGATCATATGTGATGTCTTTTTAGTTAAGTATTTTCTATTGAAGATAAAAGGATAGTATACACTACAAAAAGTAAGCAAATTATACAATTATTTAACAGAGTATAACATTAAATCGGTACATATGAATAAGTAATACCATACAAAACAAACATGGTAATATGGAATATAAGTATGGTGATAAACAGAGCAAACAGGAAAGGTTATTTATGCATTAAAAGAAGTTTGTTTGTTTTTTACAAAAAGGATAGGAGGAGAAAGGGAGAGAGAGAAAGACAAAAGGAAGAAGGGGAAGAAGAAAGAAAAGAATTATTAGGGAGGAAATGAGTGTGAAGATAAGAAAGTAGTAAAAGGAAGCCACAGTAAGTCAGATTTAATTTTTTGAGATAGAGAGGAAGAAGAAACAGTTGATATTCTATGTTCATCACAAATAAAGTTCCACCAAACTATACTGGATAACTTAGAATTGTCTTTCCAGCATGATAAAATAATTTTAAAAGCAAGAGCAATAAACAAGTCAAGTAGAACAGGTCTTGAAGAGAGATTTTCCAAATCAGTAGATAAAGTACCAAAGAAAACATTTTGGATAGAAAGTGGAATATTACATGAGAAAATCAATAAACATTTTGCCCAAATGGATTTCCAAAATTCAATAACATTAGGACAATAATAAAGTAAGTGTGTCAAAGTACCATCAGAGGAAAGACATGACCAGCAGGAGGGAGAAATAGATGGGTCAATTTTGTAAAGAAAAAAAGGAGTAATTACAACTCTATTATATATAAAAATTAAAGATTGTGTGATATTAGCAGCTTTAGAAGTTTTAAATATTTTTCTTCACAATAGGTCCCATTGCTGGATGGATAATGATTGAGATAAATCTTTCTCCCATAAAAGTTCAATAGAGGATTTGCTTCTCATACTGGCAGGGAGAGAAAGAAATGTATATATAAAGGAAGCTTTAGGGAGGGAGTCATTAGGAACATTGTACAATGGTGTCACAGGAATGAATGGTGTAATATCAGGTGTGAAGTTGTTATTTAATAAATAAGACTGAAGCACAGGAATTAACTGATTATATTGCTGGAGGCACGAATCAGGAAGGTCATACTTCTCCTGTAATTGTGGAAAGGATAAAATAGAATTATGGGAAGTCAAATGATGTACATAAAAAATACCCTTTTCCTTCCAGTGTTTGAAGTAAAATGATTTGTGGCGAAATTTAATAAATGTATTGTACCAAATGGAGGATGCAAAGAAGGACTGACGAGAATCAGATCCTTGATTAAAAAGGGTGTTTAATAAATAGTGGGAGTACTTAAGAATAGGGTTTTTAGATATGAATGTGCAATTGGACATAGAAACAACATCACGAAAAGAAAATTCATGTAATAATGAACGTTCAAAAACAACCCATTTTGGTATTGGAGAATCATGGTAATCTTTAGATATAGCATAGAACTGACGGATTAAAAGGCAGTGTGATATAACTTAAAGTCAGGAAATCGTACACCCCTTCAGATTTTGGTCTAATCAACTTCGATAGGGCAATACGAACACGCTTGTTATTCCAAAGAAATTTAATACAGATGGAGTTTATTTGAGAAAAATAATAATTAGGAATTTTAAAAGGTAACATAGAGAGTAAAAAAAGAACATGAGGGACAATCATCATCTTGATAGTATCTAATCTACCCCACCAAGATAAAAATTGGGGAGACTAGGAAGATAATAACTTTTGGAGTTTAGATTTTAGGACGGTGAAATTATGAGCAAGTGTATCAGGTATGGTGGGAGAGAACCAGACTCCTAAATATTTAATCTTTTGGGGACACCATGTGAAATTGGCCTTATAAAACATATAATGAAAACAAGAGGAATTTAATGGTCGAATCTCGGTTTTAGAAAAATTTAGTTTGTAACCAGAAACCTTGGAAAATAACGTAATCTCTTGCAAAAAAGGATCGAGGGACGTAGGAGGATTAGACATGTAAATTAAAACATCATCTGCATAAGCAGAACGCTTTATTTCTTGAGAGTTGATTTTAAATCCAGTTATACCAGGGTTGCATCTGATTCGCTCAAGAAAGGGCTCCAGACATAGGAGAAAGAGTAATGGAGATAGAGGACAGCCTTGTCTAGTGCCTCTATGGAGTTTAAAAAAGGGGGAAAAATGGCCATTAACAAACACACAGGCACGTGGGTCAGTATATAACCGTTTGAGTAAAGAGATACATTTATGACCAAAACCAAACCAACGAAGGGAAGAAAACATAAATTGCCAATTTATACGATCAAATGCTTTCTCAGCATCAAGTGACAAGGCTGCTAGAGGAGAAGGATACTTTTTCCCAAGGGCAAGGATATTAGAAAACATTCTGGAGTCATCAGATGCTAGCCTGCCCTTAACAAAACCTGATTGGTCAGGTTTAATAAGAAGGGGGATAATATCATTCAAACGGGATGCTAGAATTTTTGCAAAGACCTTACAATCATAGTTAATTAACGAAATGGGACGTTAATTTTTACATGAGGTAGGGTCTTTATCGGGTTTGGGGATAATAATAATAAGGGCTTCTAGAAAAGACCCACTGGCCTTAGAATTAGATAAAAACGAAGTGTAGAGTTCAAGTAATTTTGGAGCAAAAATGGAGGAAAAAAATAAGAGAAGCTCAATAGTAAAGCCGTCAGGGCCAGGAGCTTTGCCTTTTTTTTAGGGATTTAAGAGCGTCAGTAATTTCCAGAAGGGAAATATCTTTTTCAAGGGAGGAAATAATGTCAGGAATGGAAGGGGGATTAGGGAGTCCCCGAAAAAGGATTCAATGTCATCCTCAGAGGGGCCAGTATCCTCCGTATATAATTGTTCGTAATAAGACTGAAAGGCATTAGTAATGTTAGGATCTGAAGACAGCATCTCGTTATTATGTTCACATCGAATGGGCCAACAGTTTTCCTTTCTGATTTAATTTTTAAATAATTGGCTAACATTTTACCAGCCTTATTTTGGCCCCCATGATATTTAGACTTAATTTTAAGCAGGACATTACAAGCGTCAGTCGTAACAATTTTGTTCAGGGCAGATTTAGCTTTAATCAAATCCTGTAGATTCGAGGAAGATTTGGAGGTGAAGTAGGCGTGTTCCAGAACTTTTATATGTTGAAGGGTAGAGAGGTAATTAGTATTTAATGCTTTTTTCTTCCTGGCAGAGTAGGCGATTGTAAAGGCTCTAAAGGAAGCTTTAAAAGCATCCCAATTATTGTGGATAGAGGTATCTTTGGAATGGTTAATTTGAAAAAATTCATTAATAAACAAGGTCGCTTCTGAAGTAAAGGTTTGGTCTGATAATAAAGTGTTATTAAAGCGCCACCGACCCTGTTTAGGAGTAATGAAGGACATATCAAAAGAAGATAAAACAGGAGCATGGTCGGAAATAAAAACAGAAACAATCTCTGATGATTGAATAGTGGGAAGTAGGGATTTGGAAACCAAAACATAATCAATAGGAGACATAGTATGATGTACATTAGAAAAAAATGTAAATTCACATTTATCAGGGTTACAAGTTTTCCATACATCAAAGAATGGACGAGAGGAGATGGCAGATTGAAAAGCTTTATGGGAATTATCGGGTTTAAATTTGAACTTAGATTTCCTATCGGTAAAGGGATCTAACGGATCATTGAAGTAACCAGCAACAATGATATTGGGATGGGGGCGCTAGAGGGAGCACGGCAAGATGGCTGCGCTGTAGTGCAGCTCCGCCGGCCGACTCGCCAATCCGTCAATTATCCTGCTCCTTAAGCACCATCCGAGCTGCATAACCGGAGGCACTCGACACAGGACTGCAAGGCGGCTGAATGAGGCGATTTTCAGTGACCGTCAGCCCGAATTGAGTTAACCTGCTAGCTGATTGCAACGCGGATGCGAGAACAACATGGCGGCCGCGCGAGAAGACTAGCGGCTGCCGGAGGCCTGGGGGCTGCCTGCGAGTCAGCGTCTACATCGGGAGGTGCCACTGGACACTGTTCTGCATGCAGGTACCTTATGTGGCTCCGCTCCTCCGTTGGAACCTGTGCGGAGTGAACCGGGGCTGGATCTTGGCGTGCGGCGTGGGTCTGTGGAGAGGACTGGCCGCCCGTCCCGGGCAAGCGCTGCACAACACTGGTGAAGCCCTGCGAGCCTGCTGTGTGACGGCAAGGTGCAGCGAGTGAACTGATCAGCGGATGGAAGCGTGGGCAACTCCCGAATTCGCGGTAACTCCCTTATAAGAAGCTACACGCCCTCGCTGGAAGCGCGCGACGGGGCGGACCTGGGACAGTGGCGCATCGGCGCGTGGCCTGCTATCATGGACTGCAGATGTGGGGCGCAGAGATTGTGAAGTGCGTGGAACATCATAGCTGCACCGGCTCCCTGCTGCAGAATTGAACTTTCACTGAAGGGTGCTGAAGTTCACATGTACTGGTTGGCTGGACGGCAGCTCCGGCATCGTGGCCCCCCCTGCGCAGCATATAGGGCGCGGCAGTACGGTGCTCTGAGAACTACATTGAGGTAGGCCTGCACTGATTTATGCAGCGGAATGCGACAGCTAGTGATCGTTTTTTTGCCACATTGGGCAGTGTGATGACGTGGGGTATGCTGTCCTTCCCCCCCCCCCCAGCTTAGCACTGCTTCGGTGACTGCCCTGTGTCGAAGTGCCACACCTACAGAACGTCAGACCTATCAACGAGATTTAGAGATAGTGGAGTGTGCCAGTGGTGCCCATCAGGGAGAGAGGGCGTCGGCAGCGGCTAGTTCATCTGACGTGCTTTGCTCAAAGTGCGCTGGGCACGGATGCGCCGCACGCAGAAACTCAGCATAGGTAAAACAGACAAAAATCAACCGCGCCTCACTTTTGAATTGCGCAAACCCGACAGGCCACAGCAAAGAGCCACTTCTGATTCTGAATTGGACGCCCCCTCTGTATCTCCATCCTCACTGGAAGCAACACTGATTGCCATACAAACCAGTCTGCAATCCATAGATGGTAAAATCGCGGCCCTCAGTGGACGTATGGACCACATGTCTGCAAAACTGGACAAACAGGTTGCAAGACTGGGGGATGCGGAAAAACGCATATCGGATACGGAGGATGGGTTGCGGCATGTGACCTCCAAGTCCCTGGATATGGAGAAAGTGCTCGCGGTTATCCAAGCCAAGAATGAAGACTTGGAGGCCAGATCCCGGCGCAATAATCTGCGCATCACAGGCTTGCCGGAGTCGACCAATGTTGGCAAGCTGGAGACCTATGTCGAGAACATGTTGCGGGAGATCTTCGGAGCGGAAAGTCTATCTCCATTGCTAATAGTAGAGAGAGCCCATCGTTCCCTGGCGGCCCGCCCTCCCCGGGGGCACCTCCCAGGCCTATTATTGCTCGCCTACTAAATTATAGGGACCGTGACTCAGTGCTGCGCATGTCGCACCAGAAAGGCACCATAACTTATCAGGGCAATATGGTGGCATTTTATCCTGATTTCACAGCCGCGGTCCAAGCAGCGAGGAAGGAATACCAGCAGGTAAAAAAAATACTAATGGCAGAAAATGTGCAATATGCCATGCTATATCCGGCCTGGCTACGCATTGGATCGGACGACAAGGCCAAGATTTTCACCAACCCCAAACAGGCCATGGAATATGTAAAGACCATCCGGCGTAAGAAACAGGCCGCCCCTGATGCTTCAGACGACGAAGGTTGAATCAAGTGGTACACTACTTGGGGGTATTTCCAATGGTTGCTATGACCACATTGGATATGTTTGACAGCTTTAATAACTGCTCTGACATCACGTATGTATGGGCAGGCCCCCCCTGCCGAGCCGTACACCTATACTTGTACTCGCTATCACATTATATGCCTACTAGGTTAGGTGTATTGCACACTGACAAGCTGTAATGTTTTAATGGTTGAATGTTTCACAGTTCTAAGATATAAGGTGCTCTGGGAGCTTATATCAAACTGGTCGGCCACCTCCCTTTCCAACTAGGGAGATCGTTGTGCTCCGGCGTTCCCCAATGGGTGCACCCCACACTACGCTATGGTCACATTTCACACTCTGGGTTGTCTGTTTAGTTCACGGGATGGCTTTGGCAAGTTGGGTATGCTAAAGTGGGTGGGGGGAGGTGGAAGGGAACTTGGTTCCTGGGGATCGTTGCATGTGGTTGGCTGGACACTAAGACTGCCGTTAAAATGTACCTGTTGGTCTTTGCAAATGAGGGAACTATGCATATCATTGGTCAACATACACAATGTCGCTGGCTAAAGACAGGTTCACCTGCCTAACGTGGAATGTCCGGGGATTGAATTCCCCCCAAAAAATCCGGCAAGTGTTTGCCTATCTAGACCGGCATTAGGTTCAGATTGCTCTTCTCCAAGAGACACACCTGACCAAACACACGGAAACCAAGGTTGCTCTAAAATGAGCAGGGTATCGACTAGCTTCTTCATATTCCTCATATGCGCGAGGGGTCATAACGCTCATAAAGAGAGGTCTTGCATTCACTGCGATTAAAACGTGCATAGATGAAGAGGGGCGCTACGCTATTGTGCATGGCAATCTGGGCATATCGCTGTTAACTATTGTCAATATGTATGGGCCCAATACGGATGAGCCTGAATTGTTTGCAGGTATTATTAAGGTACTGCGTGAGTGGCCCGATGCTGATATTCTGTGGGGTGGCGACTTCAACACGCACCTAGACCCTAGTAAGGATAAATCCAGTAAGCAGGGTGTGCGCACACCCAGAACCGCCCAGCGCGCCAGGGATGGAATGGTCGAACTCGGTCTAGTAGACACATGGCGGCTTCATAATAGTGATAAACTAGAAGGTACACACGCCTCTACTGCGCACAGTAGTTGGTCCCGTTTGGATTATTGGCTATTAAGTGAAGGGGTGAATGCCTGGGTATCTGACATATTTGCACTCCCTCGCACCTTATCCGACCACAATCCAGTCAAACTCACTCTACATATCCCAACGTGTATCCCGCGCCAGTTCACGTGGAGGTTCCGCTCTGAAGCTTTATTAGATCCTGTCTACGCTACCACGATCAGGGAAGCCATAATCCAGTATTTTGACTTAAATACGGGATCGGTGGACAGCGCTGTGACCCTATGGGAGGCCTTCAAGGTGACTATTAGGGGCACCTGCATCAGCACAACGTCAGGCATTCTTAAGGATATTAGGGGGCAAATCACTAAAATCGAGAAAGCATTGACAGAGCTTGAGAGAGAGTACGAAGCGCTTCCTTGTGCAAACACACTGTCTCGCATCAAGGATCTCATAATAGAACACGACGAATTGGCAGCAACAGAGATTCGCTACTTGTCCAAGAGACATGTGGCTCGGGCATTTGGAGAGGGCGGCAGACCAGGCCATAATCTAGCAACTAAGCTTAAATATTGCACTGATCATCACACCATAACAAAAATCACAGATGCTCAAGGAGAGGACCACTACACACCGCAAGCCATAGTCGAACAGTTTCGCACTTGTTATGCTAAGTTGTACACATCGCAAGGGAGGGCCGACCCTCCTGCGCTAGATGAGTATCTGACAGATATAGCATGCGCATGGTTAGCTAAAGGACATCAGGAATATTTGAGCCAACCGATTGAAGCAACTGATATTCAAGAGGCAATTCATGCCTTACCAAACAAAAAAGTGCCGGGGCCGGACGGCCTCACGGCAGAATTTTATAAAGAATACGCAGAGCTATTGGTACCCCATCTACTCGAAATGTATGGTGAAGCACACGAGTCGGGCAGGCTTCCACCATCACTACGACAAGCCATGATAATCACTCTATTAAAAAAAGATAAGACACCTTCTCATTGCAAATCATACCGCCCCTTATCACTTATTAATCTAGATGCAAAAATACTAGCAAAAATTCTAGCCACCAGACTTCAACCATTAATGCCGAAATTGGTCCTACCGGATCAATCTTGTTTCATACCGGAAAGGTCCACGTCCCACAACTTACGCACTATTTTTGCGATGTTTCATTTACTTGACCCTGCCCTCCCCGCGGCTGCTGTTATGTTGGATGCGGCGAAAGCATTCGACTCCATCGAATGGAGTTATTTGTTTCAAATCCTGAAGCGAATGGGGTTCCCCAAAGTTTTTATCGGCTGGGTGCGGTTGTATACACCGATCCCACTGCTCGGGTTCGTGTCGGTGGACTAATGTCTGAGCCATTTAAGATTAGCAGAGGGACCAGACAGAGGTGTCCTCTCTCGCCACTTCTGTTCTCCATCATGCTTGAACCTCTAGCTTGCATAATCAGACAACGACATAGAGAAACAGCCCTCAGATTTGCACACCGTCCAGTTGGCATATCTCTCTATGCTGATGACATGGTACTATTCATAAGAGAGCCGCAAAGATACCTAGCACCGGTATTACGTGAATATATTAGATTTGGCCTCTTTTCGGGATAAACTATTAACTGGGACAAGTCGGTGATAATACCACTAACACCAAACACAACTTCACCCACTTTGGAGTACCCGCTGGTGTGGTCTACCGATCCAATTAAATACTTGGGAATATGGGTGCATCTGGATCCTGAGATAGTGATCAAAGAAAATTATGGAAGGGCGTGTGGTTTGCTTGAGCAACAGGTGAGCAGGTGGATAGGACTACCGTTATCCTTAGCAGATCGTATTGCCCTAATTAAGATGATTGTTCTGCCTCGCTTTCTGTACCTGTTCAGCAACATTCCAATAAAACTAACTAAGCTTTTTTTCATCACTGTGCGCTCTCTACTGGTGAGGTTAATCTGGGGAGGAAAACAGGCTCGGGTGGGCTGGAACACACCTACACTGGATTATGACAAGGGTGGCTTCTATGTGCCAGATTTACATTTGTATTATCTCTGCGCACAGGCGCAATATGCCTATTATTGGTACAGTCCGCACGCTTTTATTCCACATGTGGCGGTGGAAGATGGAGATGCACACCCGATTCCTTTAAAGTACATATTGACACACTCGCATAGAGGCACACCAAAGCATGAAATAAACACGATAGATACCACCATTGCTGCTTGGCATTCCATCAGTAGGCTTGCGGCGAAACTCCCACTCTATGCTCCAGCACTCCCTCTGGCTCATCACGCTGCACTCTCGGTAACCAGGAAGAAGGTGCGATGCACTCCTTGAGACAGGCAGGCATAGACACAATGCAAGACTTATACCCCGACGGGAGTTTTATCACAACGGAGGAGTTGCAATACATTCATAACTCATCGCCGCTATTCAGGTTCACACTTCATAGATTAAAGCTGGCGATGCAAGCGCATTATGATACATTCCCAACAGAGCCACCTACATTGCAAACTCTGCAGTTGCTCCTGGTCACTCCCACACGTCACAAGCTAATCACTAAACTGTACAGGGCGGCAAGAGAAGAAAAGATTAACGGTGTTGATAAAAGTCTCGCTCGCTGGAATGATAGACTCAATCCTCCGCTAACACCAGTGGAATGGGAACACTGCTGCAAACTCACCAGCGCCCTCACATCCAATGGTAATGTGTGCATCATTCATTTCAAATACATCCATCAAGTTTACCACACACCGCTCAAACTATATAAGTATGGTCTCCGGGATAACAGCAGATGTAAAAGATGTGGGGGTCTGGACGCCGATTTCTGGCACTTGGCTTGGGAATGCAGGCGCGTGTTTGAGTTCTGGGTGGAGGTAGTGCAGCGCATACAAGCTATGTCGATGGTCCCTGACAATGCACGCCGCAGGTCTGTTTACTGTGCTGCATACCACAGCTGAAGGGCGTTGTGGGCAAATTTATCAGAATTGCTCTGTTGTTGGCGAAACGGAGGGTGGCACTAACTTGGGAGATTGCTCAGGCCCCACGACCAGAGCACTGGATAAAGGACCTGGTTTATTGCAAGGAAAATCTTGAACTATATGCGGAGGAGCTACCATCCTCCTCAAGACCTAAAGACATTTGGGAACCTTTAAGACAATATTTGCGGTCACAAGACCAGCCATTGACAATGTACAATGAAGTCTGATATTATTGTACATGCACGTTCCTTGTAATGTTACAGTCGCTAAACAACATAAGTGTCTAAGCGGGCAATGGGGTGAGGGATTATTTATTTTATTTAGGAGTTTTATATAGCGCTAGCCAGACCCGAGGGTATCAGAGCGCTTTACAACATGAATCAAAGAAGCAAAACAAACATAAGAATTGACCGTAGTAGAAACGTAGTGATTCGTGTCGAGTAAAGTTCAGACCCAAAGACTCGCAAATAGAACATAAAGATATTTAAAGATATTTAAACATAAAGATATCTTGTAACTGACAAGATACTTGGCAAGTACAGTTCCAACACAGCGAGTAGTCGATAGGATCCATGATTCGTGACAAATCCAGAACGGCGAACGGTAGCACAGGAGAGAAACGAAAGGTAAAAAGAGGTATCCATCTTCTTCAGAGTCTTTGTATACTGCCGTGTGCGGGATTCACTGTAGAGCGTCAACTATCTATTCGGAAGAGATCGGTTGAGGAAAAGGTCTTTAAGCTGGCTTTTGAATTTTGGAAAGGAGGGGTTAGTCCTAATATGAGCTGGGATGGAGTTCCAAATTTTGGGCGCATTTCCAGAGAAGGCGCGTGATGCGGTTTTATGTTTGCGAGTTTTTGGCGGGATGAGAAGTAGAGTGTTAGTACTCCTTAGGTTCCTTGACTGACCGGCTTTGTTGAGTTTGGCGGCCAGGTATGCGGGTTTACCGGTATGCAGGGCTTTGTGAGTGAGGCAGGCTGTTCTGAAGCTGGCGCGCATTTCGGTTGGTAACCATTTTAGTTCTCTGAAAGCAGGAGTGATGTGTTCATATTTTTTTTTACTCCGGTGACCATCCTGGTTGCTGCGTTTAGGGTTGTTCTGAGGGGGGCTAAGTGGGATTTTGCTGTGCCTGTGAGGGTTGCGTTCCCATAGTCCAATCTAGACAAAACAAGGGATTGGGTGGCTTGTTTGAGGTCATTGGGAGGGATGAATGGCTTTATTTTGTTGAGCAATTTTAGGTTGATGAAAGCGCTCTTGGCGGTATTTTTGATGTGTTTGACCATGTCTAAGTTAGGGTCCAGAGTGATTCCCAGTGACTTTACAGAGTCTGCTGGGATGAGGTTGCAGTTTAAAGCATCAATGGTTTTTAGCCATTCTGTGACTTGAGGGGTTTGTGCTTTGTTGGAAATGATGAGTATTTCCGTCTTGTCCTGGTTTAGTTTCAGGTGGTTGAGGGATAGCCAGTGTTGGATTTCTTTCAAGGTGAGGTTTAGTCTTTGTATGTCATCGATAGAGGAAGTTTCAAGGTAGATCTGGGTATCGTCTGCATATAGGTGGAAGGGGATGTTGGCTTTATTGAGTATCTTGGTGAGGGGTTCCATGTAGATATTGAATAGTGCCGGGGAGAGAACTGATCCTTGCCGAACCCCCCTGTTTACAGGGAGTAGGTCTGATGTGCTGTTTTTAATTTTTATTCTTTGGGTGCGGTTCTGCAGGAAGGAGGAGAACCAATGTAGTACCACCTCGTTTGCTCCGACCCTTTCCCGCAGTACATTAATGAGCAGTTTGTGGTCAACTGTGTCGAATGCTGCAGATAGGTCCAGGAGGATGAGTAGGCAGCATTGATCATTGTCAAGTGAATTGTGAATGTCATCTATGACATTCAGGATCGCTGTCTCAGTGCTGCAGCCTTTTCTGAAGCCTGATTGGTGAGGATCTAGGAAGTTGTTGCTTTCGATGTGTTGTGTTAATTGCAGAAGGACACATTTTTCCAAGATTTTTGCTAGAAAAGGGAGATTAGATACAGGCCTGAAGTTGTTGAGATCGTTGGGGTCAGAGCCTGGCTTTTTTTTAAGTGGTGTGACTTGACCCATTTTGAGACACTCTGGCATGACTCCGGTTCTTAGGGAACTATTTATAATCTTGGTCCAAAGCGGGGCTAGGGTGAGATTGAGTTTCTTAACTAGTTGCGCAGGGATAGGGTCTGAGAAGTGAGACGAGGGTTTGGAGCTGGTAATCAATTTAGAGATCTCTGTTTCTGAGATGGGGGCGAAGGATTTCCAGTTATTGGGAGGGTGATTGGGTGGGTTGGGGTCTTCTTCACAGGGGGTAGGGCTAACGTTGGGAGCTTGGAGGTTGTTGTCCAAGGAGAGCTCAATCTTGTTTATTTTCTCAATGAAGAAGGTGGCAAAGTTGTTGCATAGTTCTGTGGAGGACGTCAAAGCAGTTGAGGGGGGCTTGGAGGTTTGTTGTCTGATGATATTAAAGAGTTCTTTGGGTCGATTTTTGGCATTGTTTAGTGCATCACAGAAGAAAGAGGTTTTCTTATTCTTGATGTGTTTTTTATATTCTCTGCGTTCGGATTTGAGTAGGTCTAGGTGGATCATTGATGGTTTGTTTCTCCAGCGTCTTTCTGCCGCTCTTAGTTGTCTTCTTTCCAAGTTTAGATCTGTGTTGAACCAGGATCTTGAAGGAATGGTCCTGGTTTTTTTTAGTTTCAGGGGGCAATCTGGTCGAGAATGGAGGTCATTGATGCATTGTATTGCTCGGTGAGTTTGGTTGTCGAGCGTTCGCATGCGGTGGTGGGAGGGAGTGAGCTAATCCTTTCTTCCAGGTCGGTGTGGTTGATTTGTCTAAGATTTCTCACCCAGTGGAAGGATTCCGGTGTACGGGGTAGGCGGTGGCAAGTCTGATTGATGTGGAATAGGACAATATGGTGATCTGACCAGTCAACAGGAAGGATGTGGTCTATCGTGATTGCGTCTTCGTGGGCAATGATGGCATCGAGAGTTGCCCCTCTGTTATGGGTTCTTTTGGTGCAGTGTTGGGTGAGATTGTTGTTGAGAAGAAGTTCGTTCAGGCATTGGGTCAGAGAGTTGTTTTCCTAGTTCCAATGTAGGTTGAGGTCACCTAGTATTATGTTGTTGGAGTCTTGGAGAGAGCAGTGGGTTATTAGGTCTGAAAGGTGTTCACCGAATGCAGGGGCGTTACCTGGAGGATGGTAGAGGAGATGGCAGTTTAGTGTTTTGTTGTCGCTCGTCTTAATGGTGGCGTTTAGGTGTTCAAATGAGTTATATTTGAAGGAGTCTGATTCTGTTACGGAAATGTTGTTCTTGTGGATGATTGCAATGCCTCCACCTCGGTGTTTCGTTCTATCTTTTTTGATGATTGAGAACCCCGGGGGGACGAGCATGTCCATGATTGGGGAGGAGGACTCATTTAGCCAAGTTTCAGTAATGAATGAGATGTCTATGTCGTTGGTGAGGATGGTTTCTGCCAGTTCGGTGGCAAGTTTGTTGGCCGACCTACAATTGATGTGCATGCATTTGGTTGTCTCCTTGATGTTGAGCATCTTCGTTGTGGGAATCATGGGGACATTAGTGAGGACGGTTGGAGGCCTCGGTGTTCTAGGTGGGGGGCGGTCTCTTCCGTGTCCCATGATGACCTTGATTTTGGAGTAGGGCTTGACCGTTGAAGAAGCGTCGTAGGAGTTGGCAAGATTAATCGCCTCACTCATGGACATTGCTGCAGTTGTTCTTTTGGGTCTTAGATGTTTGTTCAGGGAGGGGATAGTGGGCCAGCTGTGCCCTTGAGCCTTGGGGGGTCGTGTGAGTTTAGTATTGGTGATAGTGGGAGTGAGGTGAGGGCGTAGAAAAGGCTCCAGATGTGAAGAGAGGTACGATAGGATATTGTTGATGCCCAGTATTGCGATCTCCAATTTGTTTTCCAGTATCGACAGTCTCCGAGTCATGATCGAAGAGGAGGTGATGTTGGAGTTCAGGTTTTTGGAGTCCCACGCGGGGCTGTCCGGGAGAGGGGAGAGCTTGCTAATGAGAGAGTGTCTCAAAGTGTCGGAGTTTGCTGAATTGTCCTTTGGGGTGGTCGAGGACTTGTGGCGTGGCGTCACCTGTTGTGGTTCAAGCGTCAGATTCTTGAGAATCGGTGATGGGTGAGGGATGGGAGTCAATGACTGAGGGTTGATTACGTTAGCTGCTTGTTGTGGGGGGGGAAGGTGGCGACGGGGGGGAATAAGTTGGGGTTGGTGAGGTGTGTCGTGCGGTTGGTTAGTAAATTCTCCATGGGGGTAAGTCTGTTTGTGGTCAGGGGGTTGTTTGAGTGGCCATGTCGTAGATGGGTGAAGGCGTTGCATAGCGTGGGGAAGAGGGCCTCAAATGAGTCTAGATTGTCATTATTGGCTTGGATCAGTACTGTACCATTGCTGTAAATGGTCATCGAGGTGTTGCCATCTCGTTTCGGGTGGTTAGAGGTTGATAACGTCAGTTTGCAGCTGAGAGGGGTGCTAGTTGTTTTGGAAATGTGGAGGTGTGTTCGCACAATAGTATTCCAATCCGCAGGGCTCAGGGTGTGGAAAATGAGATCCATTTTCTGCTGGCCTTTGGTAGAGCAGTGATAGATATCGGTGAATAGTGTTTCAGGGTGCTGTCTAATCAGCCTGTGTTTGAAGTTTCTTTTCGCTTTGAGTGATAGATTGGGGGGAAAGATGATGGAGAAGGAGTTTTGGCCGTGGGGTTTCGTGTGATTCGTTGAGGGGGCATGGAGGGTGGTTGTTGTGTCAGTAATCATTTTGTCCTCGTTGGCAGTGTGGTTTTACCACTAGGGTCGCTTCGCAGACTTTGGGTCTCAGCGTGTTGGGCTGGGGGGCATTGGTTGGATCTTTCTTTTCTCTTGGTGTTCGAGCTAGTGAGGGAAGTTAGGCCATTGTATTAATCCAGTGGGTGGGTGCATTGAGCGTTTACCCTGTCAAGTGTGGGATTGGTCCTGAGGAGGGGTCGAGCTGAGAGTTGTTTTTGTGCTATGGCGCCGTTGCTCCATTAGCGACCTGAGGAGTTCTACGGGGGGTTTCCGCTGTCATCTAAGTGACAGGTATCAAAGTGTTCATGCCCGCAGGTATTCCTCCGCACGTAGTAGGAGAGCTTTTTTTTTTTTTTTCCTCCTTCTTTAATAAATGTACAAGTGACCTCTCCACCTGCAGTTGTAAGAGGATTCGCGGTGGAGGTGGTTAGGCTTGAATATCTACCAACTTAGGGTCGGGCGATTGCGACTTAGTGAGAGTAAACCTAGGTGGCATGCTTCCAGGTTATCAGGAGCTCAAGTTTCAGTTCGAGATAGTGACCGTAGGTCCTTTCACCTTATAGTGGTGTGAGGTGATCAGGTATCACTCCACTAGCATTTGTTTGTGGAGGCTCTTCGTGGGTAAACACACTCGGGGAGCTGCCATCTTAGGGTCAGGCATCGTGGATAAGCCAACCACATGTTGTTTGTTTGTTTTATTGCTATTTGTACTGTTTTGTACGATACCGATACTATGTCTCCGATTTGAAAATCAATAAATATAATTTTTTTTAAATGATAATGGGATTGGGAATAGAAGACAGTTTCACTTTGATACTATGCCAAAATTCCGGGTCAGATTTAACTGGGCCATAAATATTGAAGAAATAACTTGTTTTTGGAATATAATAGCATCAACCAAAACCCATCGTCCATTCGCATCACATTCAGTAGATAAAATTTGAGTATTAAGAGATTTGTGGAATAAAATGGCAACACCACCTTTACGATTAGCAGCAGGAGAAAAAATAACCTGGTTAACCCATTGACGTTTAAGTTTTAGAGATTCAGTATCATTACAATGTGTTTCCTGTAAGAAAGCTACATGGGAATTAAGTTTAGATAAATGAGATAATACCTTTTGACGCTTTACGGGGTGACCTAGACCATGGACATTCCACGAAACAACATTAAACATGTTGCAGGGTGAGGAAGGGAATATGGAAGCAGGAACAATGGGCTGTAAGAACAATCAAAGAGACAAAAAGACACCATTTAACAACAACCATCACATAATATAAGACAAAAACAATAAAGTGGCTGGAATAACGAATTAGAAAAACACTCATGTGAGAACAAGAATAAATAGTAAAGAAGGTAGAGAAAAAGAAAGTCCAATACAAGAAAGAAGGAGAGAGAGGGAGGAAATAAGAAGGAGAAAAATGGTAGACAGATCAAGGAAAAAAACCCAGATCTGAATTAAAACGGTAAACAGGTAAATGAAGAGCATGTAAACACCGAGGACAAGAACGGCGACAAGAACAAAACTAAGAAATAAAACAACAAAGAGCCTCTTAATGAGTGGAGATGTATAGAATGGTAAGAAAGGAAAAACAAAGTTTACTGAAGATAAAAAAGAAAATAATTAGTTGCCAGCAGAGAGAAAGAGAAATAAGGGAACAATGTAATAAGAGAGAAAAAAAGATTAATAGGAACAAAAAGAAATATATGTTAGAATGAAAACATCAGCAAACTGAAAAAGAACTCAATCATTAGTCTCCATGTTGTGAGATGAAATACTACGCAGAAAAAGCTTCAGCTTAGCCGGATCATCGAATGAACGTGAGTTTCCTTCATGTGTGATCTTGCAGAGACATGGATGAAGAATGCCATATTGAATATTCAAGTGTCTCATCTGTGGGCGAAGAGCTAAGAATTCTTTTCGACGGGCATTAGTTGCATTAGAAACATCCTGTGAAATAAAAAGATTTTGATCAGACCAAACAAGGCGACGTTTAATTTTGACAGCCTTCAGGACACGCATAAGATCAGTGAATTCCAAGAAAAGAATTATGAAAACCACGTGGCTTAGGTGAATTAGGTTGATGATGGCCCAACAGATGTGCACGTTGAATGTTGAGAGGCGGTGAAGATTGAAGATCTAGGAGATCAGGAAGAAATTTCTTCAAGAAGGACAGAATATCAGAGCCTTCAATATTCTCCGGAAGACCGAAGAGGCGAAGATTATTTCGTCGATTTCGATTTTCAAGGTCTTCGGTGTGGAGTTTAAGTTTTTGTATTTCTTGTTCTAACATGGGTATTTTGGTAGATATATCCTGAAGATCTCCCACACGATGCTCTAATTCCGACATCTTCCCCTCCATAACAATCCAGCGATCCTCAATTTGTTGTAGTTTCTCATTAGTTGCGCACATAAATGGTTGAAGGCCACGTACTTCTTCCAAGATAGAATCTAACACCGGATTCTGGGAAGATAAAATAGGAGACGGTGGATCATTCTTCGCTCTTTTTGGTTTTGTATCTGAAGAAGTTGGTTTGGAAGAGGCGTGTAAATCACTGGCCTTCATGTTGCAATGAGTATGACGTCGAGTGAGCAATATGGAAGGGCGAATCCGGCCCATGCTACAAAAAAATAATTATTCAATTTAAATGACCGTCGAAAAATCAGCAATTTTAGAAACTTGTAGATATCCAGAAATGGCAGTATCAGAAACGTTGGCCTTAAGTGCAAATATAAAATGTCATTTAAAGGCAACCCGGTTAAAGAGAGGACTTTAAATTGCAGAAAACAACAAGTTGCCAGAAGAAATTAGATACCAATGCACCAACAGGTCTAAAAAAGCACCACCCACATTATAAAATATCAATAATATTAATGTCAGTCAAGGTTGAGAGAGAGAAAAATATATATATATATATATTTTACTTTTTCCTTTTTGTCACTGGTTCCTGCAACGCTGAACCCAAAACGAAACGGACTCCACTTTTTCTTTGCACTTAATTTATTTTCCGTGTTGTGCTGCCATCATATATATATATATTGCATGACTTGGCATAAGCATCTCAACCTAAAATGGTGGATGGCTGTGACAGGATAAGAAAATCGTCTCCACAGCTCACAGGATCAAGAATGTGTCTTGATAAAACAGGGTCAGTCAGTAAAACTAATTGCCGGTGTTAAGAAGGGCTAGGCTACCTCCAAACTTCATCCATGCAGTAATGAGGAAAAAAAACCAGGCAAAATTGTGAAACGCGAGCGACGCAACACAAAATGGCGGCCGCTCGCGTCTCAGTGAAGAAAATCCCCGCCACGGCACAAAGGTCCAAGAAAGCACCTACATGGTGCAGAAAACGGTTAGCAACTCACCGCCGATGATCAGGAGATTACTGCCGCAACCGGAGTCATCCAAAACTGCCTGAAAAAGGCAAAATCAGCAGTAAAGCTCCGCGTCCGGAACGGAGCTCACGTAACAGCCGCCATCATGCGTCGGCGCCGAAGCCACGCCCCCATAAGTGATGTCTAATATGATTTCACAGAGGAAATCTTACTTTGAGTCAGGTGTTGCCTGTCGCATTCCACCTTGTGCCAAACCTGACTTTCCTGATGTCATTGCATTACATTGTATCGTAAGAATTATATATTGCTTCATAACTGTCCAACGATTTGCATCAGTTTTTTCTTCGGAGTGCAGTGGATTTCATGGTGTTTACCTTCATGGGAGCTGTTGAGGGAGGTGCTGTTGTGACTGCCAAATGGCCAATCACATCGTGTGACTATTGCACGGCTTATTGCATCAGACAATGGATCTACTTTTTTGTGTAGTGATATCGTACACAGGACTGGCTTTAGCACCGTTGGCACCCAGTGCAACAATCTTTGTTGCCCCCCCCCCCAACAAAAACCTTGTTCACGAATTCCTTCATTACCAAGCTCCACTAGTGCCTCTCTTCCCTCCTTAGCCCCTCTCTCACATGCATTTAATTTCTTTTATAGCGCTACTCATACCGGTGTAGGGTGTCAGAGCACTTTACATCACACACACATAATACAAAGCCAATGAATCATATGTGTGTAAATTTGTCCGTAGGAAATGTCACATAAGGCAATGAGGATTACAAGGTGTAGAAGTCACATATTACTGATACTAGTAGGCAGTATATTTTGACAGTGTTTGGTCTGGAAAAGCAGAAAACACAGGATTTATAATGTACCAAAGTGGTTGGCTTTACTAATTAGAATGTATTTCTACCCAAATTAACCGTTTGTATCATTATTTCCAACATTAGGATAATGAAAGACTGGGTAAAAACAACATAACGTTCTCGCCTATACATGCTGTTTGCATACAGCTCTTTGATGGCAGTTGATAGCTCAATGTGCTATATTAGGGTTGTAACTTATGAACTTCAAGTAACAAAATGATCTCTGTAACAAAAGCATTAACCTACTGAGGGCCAGATGTACGACGCTTTTTGGCGTGCGCAAAAGGGTCTTAGACCCATTTGCGCACGCTAAAAAGCATGGGCCCATGTACCATCAGTATTTTGCGACTCGCAAATAAATTCAATCCAATTAAAGAGAGGAGTTTAAATTGCAGAAAACAACAAGTTGCCAGAAGAAATTAGATACCAATGCACCAACAGGTCTAAAAAAGCACCATCCACATTATAAAATATCAATAATATTAATGTCAGTCAAGGTTGAGAGAGAGAAAAAAAAAATATATATATATATTGCATGACTTGGCATAAGCATCTCAACCTAAAATGGTGGATGGATGTGACAGGATAAGAAAATCGTCTCCACAGCTCACAGGATCAAGAATGTGTCTTGATAAAACAGAGTCAGTCAGTAAAATTTATTACCGGTGTTAAGAAGGGCTAGGCTACCTCCAAACTTCATCCATGCAGTAATGAGGAGAAAAAAACAGGCAAAAATGTGAAACGCGAGCGACGCAACACAAAATGGCGGCCGCTCGCGTCTCAGTGAAGAAAATCACCGCCATGGCACAAAGGTCCAAGAAAGCACCTACATGGTGCAGAAAATGGTGAGCAACTCACCGGCGATGATCAGGAGATTACTGCCGCAACCGGAGTCATCCAAAACTGCCTGAAAGAGGCAAAAACAGCAGTAAAGCTCCGCGTCCGGAACGGAGCTCACGGAACAGCCGCCATCATGCGTCGGCGCCGAAGCCACGCCCCCCTTATGTGATGCCTAATATGATTTCACAGAGGAAATCTTACTTTGAGTCAGGTGTTGCCTGTCGCATTCCACCTTGTGCCAAACCTGACTTTCCTGATGTCATTGCATTACAATGTATCGTAAGAATTATATATTGCTTCATAACTGTCCAACGATTTGCATCAGTTTTTTCTTCGGAGTGCAGTGGATTTCATGGTATTTACCTTCATGGGAGCTGTTGAGGGAGGTGCTGTTGTGACTGCCAAATGGCCAATCACATTGTGTGACTATTGCACGGCTTATTGCATCAGACAATGGACCTACTTTTTTGTGTAGTGATATCATACACAGGACTGGCTTTAGCACTGTTGGCACCCAGTGCAACAATCTTTGTTGCCCCCCCCCCCACCCCCAAAAACCTTGTTCACGAATTCCCTCACTACCAAGCTCCACTAGTGCCTCTCTTCCCTCCTTAGCCCCTCTCTCACATGCATTTAATTTCTTTTATAGCGCTACTCATACCGGTGTAGGGTGTCAGAGCACTTTACATTACACACACATAATACAAAGCCAATGAATCATATGTTAGTAAATTTGTCCGTAGGAAATGTCACATAAGGCAATGAGGATTACAAGGTGTAGAAGTCACATATTACTGATACTAGTAGGCAGTATATTTTGACAGTGTTTGGTCTGGAAATGCAGAAAACACAGGATTTATAATGACCCAAAGTGGTTAGCTTTACTAATTAGAATGTATTTCTACCCAAATTGACCTTTTTATCATTATTTTCAACATTAGGATAATGAAAGACTGGGTAAAAACAACATAACGTTCTCACCTATACATGCAGTTTGCATACAGCTCTTTGATGGCGGTTCACAGCTCACTGTGCTATATTAGGGTTGTAACTTATGAACTTCAAGTAACTAAATGATCTCTGTGACAAAAGCATTAACCTACTGAGGGCCAGATGTACAACGCTTTTTAGCGTGCGCAAACGGGTCTTAGACCCATTTGCGCACGCTAAACAGCATGGGCCCATGTACAAACAGTATTTTGCGACTCGCAAAATACTGTTTTTGGGACTCGCTATTAGGAAGGGGCATTCCCTTCCTAATAGCGACTGCAAAGCTATGTACCAATGTTTTGCAACCGCAATTGCGGTCGCAAAACACTCGCAAATTACCACCTACTTCAAGTAGGTGGTAATGCATTCCCAAATGGGAAGGGGTCCCCAGGGGACCCCTTCCCCTTTAAAAATGCATGCAATATTATTTTTTAAGGGCAGGCAGTGGTCCCAGGGATTACTGCCTGGCCTTAAAAAATGAAACGAAAACGTTTCATTTTTTCTTTTTAAAATGCATCCCGTTTTCCCTTTTGGTTTGTAGGCCTCTGTAGCTGAACCACTATTGATATGTGCATTTTTTTGTTGTGTGATTAAAGTACTTCTCTTTTTAATAAAAGAACCATTGGGCTGGATAGTGAATTATAGCATCTGTTGTTTGACTGCTTGAGTTTTGACTCTCTACCACCATGCATCCTCCCTGAGAAGCCTTTGACTGCTTGCTACTGTGAAAGTAAAATGTGGCAGGGATGTACTTGGCCCATTTTGCAAAGCTGTAGTAGGATGGACCCCATGACACCAGTGGCAAATAACCCCAGTCACCACAGGAACAAAATAAGATTAAGAGATAAGTCCATACATAAGAAGCCCAGACAAAAATACAAACTATAACACAACTGTTCAGACCGCCATCACAGAGCTGCTGGGCAGCCATTCGTTCCACCTTTGTGCCCTGAAAGTGTAGCAGCAGGCTTAATCTGATGCAGCAGCAGTTGGGCCAACACAGTATATGAGCACCATTTTGTGAGTGATATGCTTTGGGGCCATTTAACTGCAGCGTGGCTGGCCTCTCCTATTTGCCTGTCCAAATTAACCCGCAGTTGCAGTCATGGCCGTAATTAGCATGGCCAAGTGGAGTTGTATTTGAAGCCAAGTGAGGTCCCTGAAGATCCCAGAGCAAGAAAGTCAGCACTGCTAAATTATGTTGCCTTCACTGCTGAATATCTAGGTGGAAGTGACTGAGGCGCACTTGTCCGCCACAGTCAGCCACAGTCTTTGCCGCCATACCAGTCCAGGGAGGACCGCAACGACCAGCCTGCTTTGCTGCCCACGTGTCACCGCCCAGCGCCTGGAGGCGCTTAAATCTGCTCGCGGGCTCCCGCAGCGCGGGTCCCGCACTTGTCCACCACAGTCAGCCACAGTCTTTGCCGCCATACCGGTCCAGGGAGGACCGCAACGACCAGCCTGCTTTGCTGCCCACGTGTCACCGCCCAGCGCCTGGAGGCGCTTAAATCTGCTCGCGGGCTCCCGCAGCGCGGGTCCCGCACTTGTCCACCACAGTCAGCCACAGTCTTTGCCGCCATACCGGTCCAGGGAGGACCGCAACGACCAGCCTACTTTGCTGCCCATGTGTCACCGCCCAGCGCCTGGAGGCGCTTAAATCTGCTTGCGGGCTCCCGCAGCGCGGGACGCGCGCGGGCGTGCCCGGGCCAAGGGCGGGCCCGTCTGCGCCAGGCTGAGACTGGGCTGGGCCATCCCCATTGGTCTTGAATTGTGGAGCGGAGAGAAGGGAGAAGTGAACTGGAAACTCGGTAAGCCGTGACTCCGTTTTTATATTGCTATTGTATACAATAGCGACTTGATTTTCCTGGTAACCTCCGGTAACATCAACAAAATAGTATGGGGAAAAGGAAATTGCCGCCATCTGAGAGAACAAAACCTTTAAAAAGTGCTCCCATTACTAAGTACTTAAAAACCGCGGTGGGGCTGATCGACAGTGAGATAGTTCAGGTGGAGGAGCAACTGGCAGCCACCAAAATTGCTCTGGACGCTGTCATTAAGGAGTCCAACAACGATGGCAGCTCAGAACCCAGTGCCCTAGTGACTAACGAGAGCGTACATGATTTGGAAATTATTGGTGTGGAAATACCCAAGTCTCCTGTAGTTACCACGAGGGGTTTACCATCTATTCGGGACAATGCCTGTGTACTTACAACCCCTTTGGAGATTTCTGCCCTATCCAACGGCTCAGAACTGCCATCACCCCCAGCAAAGAAACTTAAACAACATCCGGTAAAGAATAATGGCCCCTTTGAGAAACAGCTAGCGAATGGTAAAGTCAAAGCAAAGCCAAAAAAGGGTGGAAAAAACACGGGAGCACCGAGGGGGGCTCCTAATAACACGAGTTTAGAACTTAAAACACAAGACTTTGAAACATTATCAAAAAAATTACACAGCAAATTAGATAATATTGAACGTCGGATAATGGCCGAGATTCACCTGGTCAAAAAGGATGTGTCTGCCCTAAATGATTTATTAAATGAACTGTTGCCCATTCAAAATGTGAACAAAAACACCAGAAGAACAACGGAAGATCTAATTAAGGGGGAAAGCGCATTAACGTGCGTGGGTGTTCAAGACCAGAAAGAGCCTGCTTCTACATCTGCCGTTGGAGGACATCAGGACAACCAACTACCACACTCTTTAAGAAATAAAAGAGACGCTAAGGCACCTTCTCCGGGTTCTTTATTAAGTAACCCTGAGTATAAATTTCAAAAAGACCCACAACATGTAACTAGCACAGGAGAATCATTACATCTTCCCCCCCAAGCCACGCCGTATGTTATTGTCCTAAATAATGTCCCCATATTGCCACCAAATCAGAGTGAACCCTATGAATCATTGAAAAACCGGGTGGTACACTGGTTATTAAGAAGGTCAAATATTAGTGCACGTGTTACACCATAATATTATAATGTTAAGGAGGGTGTATTGGGTGGGCAATTCTAAGAAACAAGACCATGGAGACAGTGTTGATGTGAATTTCCGTAGCAGAAAACTAGTAGGGGACTTGCTGACAGATATTTCAAACAACGTTATCGAGCCAGGCCCTGAGAATAAGGACCACATAATAGCTACTCCTTTAGGCTTTTTTTTTAAACCTAATAACTCTGTTATCCCGTCACTGATGGTTAAAAGAGGTACAATGCTCCCCTTGACCAACCGGTATGCACCATTACGCAGATGTAGCGAAATTGATTGACAGTTAGGAGGGCAGGCATTCACGTCATGGGGGGAAACTGACACTATTAACTGTAGCAACGATTTAAATACTGGCCTTAGTTTAAAACTAAAAAATATGTATACGGTTCAATTACAAGGGCAAGGCGATCTCCTAGTGCAAAATGAGTTATCAGCTCAAGCAAGCGAACATGCTTTGAAGGGAGCCCTAGGTGTTCTAAGAGTTAATGAAAAGGAAAATCCCCCTCTCTGTGACCGGCCAGAAATGAGTATTTATTCCAACGTAGCTGCCGGCCCTATTTTTGCATTACCTTAGAAGGATTTTTGCATAATGACATGGAATATCGCCGGGATCAAAAATAAGATTGTTGATGAAGTATGGTTGAAAACGCTTGAGGGCTATTCACTAATATTAATACAGGAAACCTGGCACACTGTCCCCTTTTTTATTGATGGCTTTCAGACCGTGTGCACTAACGCCACCCCATCACCAATGGGGAGGGCAAAGGGTGGTTTAGCGGCGTTAATTGCGACAACATTACCCTTAGCTTTAAAGAAATTTTTTAACTTGTCAGAGTTTTATCAATTTTTGTATTTTCATTTAGAAGGAAAACAGTCCATCATTGTAATCAACTTTTATAATAACATATTTGATAAAACAAGAGATAGGGTCATCAACTTGATGGAAGAAGATTTGGATACATTTTTAAAGACTGTAAGAGGGGATTATGTAGTAATCTGGGCAGGTGATTTTAATAGCGACAAATGTAAAATAGCGTAAGGTGAACCATGTGGTCTCTGTGATAGCTTTGGTGACAGAATTTCCCATTTTCCACACGAGCCTTATGGGGAGGCGATCAACAAACTTGTCTACAAATACAACTTAGTTGTCGTGGACTTTACCATCTCTCATGGAAAGAAAAAACCACAAACATTTATGGGGCCTAGGTCATCATCTACCATTGACCATTTTAATGTGTCCACTACTTGTGCAGAATCATTAGGAAAATTAGAGGTTCGCGAAAGTCTCCTAAGTGACCACCTTCCATTAACTCTGACCCTGAAGCTCTCCCTAACAAATCAAAAAAGGGGTAAGACTATGGACTTAAATATCAGGGCTCAGGGAAATAATGGTACTACTATACGTTGGTCAGGTGTCGATCCCACCTCTTTTATTGAAAATATTAAGGGTCAGAAACAGAGAGATTTAAAAATATGTACTGACCAAAATTCAACAAATATTGATGTTATAGGTGCCTTTCACAATATCACAACTGCAATAGCCAGCAACTTGACCTCCAAGAGGAAAAATAAGGATTGTGTCCTTACCCCAGGTGGTTTAATCAGACCTGTTCACGCCTAAATGGGGATTTAAAAAGGCTCTTAAATTAAAACCTAGAGATAGTACAAATATTTCACACCTTAGGAAAAATTATAAAATTGCACTGAAAGAAAGGAAACAAGAAATCCGCGTGGAGTCCTGGAATACCCTCATTCAGGCTACTGATACACGAAATGCAGTTCTGTTTTGGAAAACAATTGATCATTCCTTCTTTAGGGAAAACACTGCAGTAAAATCGATACTGTTATTCCCTCGCAGGATTGGATATTGCATTATGAGAATATTTTTAATCCTGACGCTGTAAAAACTGATAAATGTAATAGTGCCAATTTTGTCTTGGTGGAGCCGGTAACATCAGCACCTATCACAGCAGCCAAAATAACATATGCGCTACAAAAGTGTATACATGGCAAAGCCGCCGACCCAGATGGCGTTCCCATCGACATTTTTAAACATAATATGGATTTCTGGGTTCCAATTTTATTAAAAGTTTTTAATGCCACTCTGGGGGGGGGGGGGTGCTACCCTCATCCTGGGTGGAAAGTGTAATTGTCCCTATCTTTAAAAAAGGGGACAGAAGTAAGGCCAATTGCTACCGCCCGATATCACTCCTTGACTCCTCATCTAAATTGATGGGGAGAATATAGCTGGAAAGATTAGAAAACTGGGCCTACGATAATAACATCTTGTCAGAGGCCCAGTATGGTTTCAGAAGGGGTATCGGGACGGTAGAACAATGTGTTAACCTGGAGTTACTAATAGGGAAGTACACTTTAGCCAAGGAGGGGGTCCTACACATGTGATTTGTAGATCTCACCAGCACCTTCGACCTTGTGAACCACACAAAATTATGGCAGACTTTGAAGACGCTAGGTGCCCCGGACGATATAATTACTTACCTTGCCCAGATCCATAGTATGCTAACCTCTAGAGTACGTTTTGGTACAAAGGGGGAATACACCCCAGATTTTAGAGTAACGCGTGGAATACGGCAAGGCTGTGTTTTAGCGCCTCTTTTATTTTCTATATATATCAACAATGTAGATTCCTTTTTAAAAAATCTTAATGTTGACGCCCCAAAGGTCAAGACACGCCCAATTCCTGTTCTTCTTTATGCAGACGATGCTGTCCTGTTATCAAGGACAGCAAACGGACTGCAGCGTATAATAGATAATTTCGCACTGTTCATTTCTGAAAAGATCTCCAGATAAACCTGAAGAAAACATTTGTTATGACATGTGGGAGACCTAAACGGAAGAACAGGCAGCATCATGTGGGCGGGGTGACCATTGACAGAGTTTCTACTTTTTCATACTTGGGTTTGATTTTTAATCAGAACGGATCATGGAATACACACATGGAATCGTGTAAGCTGAAATTTTAAGAAGTACTGAAGGTATTATGAGGTTTTCCGCAAAAATAGGCAATAAACCAATTAGAGAGATTTTGACCCTGTATCGCAGCAAGTGCACGACTGGCATTTGCTACGGGGCAGCTTTGTGGGGAGAGCGAATATCGCCCCGCTACAAATTTATGAAAATAATTTTCTGAAAAGATTGTTGGCTGTCCCTGTTTCAACTGCAAACCTCATTATACACCAAGAACTCTATGTCCCGTATCTAACTGATTTAATTAATATGGCGGCCCTCACCTTCTGGCGTGGTCTATGGGCAAAAGATGAGACCAAATTTACAAAAGATCTAATTGTAGACTGTCTTTCTCTAGACCAGAGCAGTAAGATTCCCTGGCTGGTGTATATAAAAACTCTTTTGGGACGCTCTGGGTTATGTATGGATAGGAAGAATCCCTCAACAATTTTAAAATTCAGTAAAAGCGATTTGAAGATGCGTTACCTGAGGGTTACGGAAGACGCCAGAGAGTATGAATCTAGTCAGAAAAATAGTGTAAAAACATATTACGAAATTCCATCAGTAAAGGGCCTGCAATACTATTTAATACAGGTGAGAAACACGCAATATTGATTTTACCTGACCAGATTAAGGCTTGGCCCCCTACACTATTTAACGGCTTTTCCAAAACAAGATACGTGGTGTCATAAACTGTCTAAATGCCCGTGTGATGGAAAGTGCCTCCAATCCACGCTGCATCTTTTACTTTTTTGTAGATTTTATATAGATATCCGGAAAAGGATTTTAAAACCATTGTTTTTATCAAATTCACTTTTCCATTACAAACGTGCTTTTAATCTAGTATGTAGCCTGGAAAACCTGGAAATTATAAATGCAGTTATTATGTACATACTCCATGTCATAAGGAGACGAAAGACCTATGCACACTTGGACATCTTGTCATATGAGCAACAGGATGATTGAATGTAACTTTAGATTAGTATTTAGTATCGTCTACATTTTATAATTTATCAGAATGAATGCTGCTTAGAAAATTTTACTTATATATTTCAAGCACACTGCACTTTATGCCTATGAACTGTTGATTACATATTTTGATTGTACATTATTAAATGGACTGTTATACCTCAATTTTAAACAGATGTTTTGCGATTAGATTGTACAATTAGGCTCTGTAAACTGTAATTTTAAAGAGCTTTTTATGATTAGAATGCTTTTATGGTGTCATTGTTTTCACCGAATAAAGCTGATTTGATTTGATTTGACTGAGGCGCTCACCTTCATGCTTGACTGGTGCAGTTCTTTATAAGCTATGGTCATTACCACCCTGGGGATATCGGAGACCAGACAGCATAAATTTCCATTTACTTCTAAGAAGATGGGTTGGTCACAGGCAGACAACCAGATGTCTGATTTATCTGTTCATAACATGTCAGCCAACGGCAGGGCTGGAGGCAATATTAAAAATTTCTACTAGAGATTAATGGCAGATTAGTGGCTACTGATGCCAAACTTGACACTATTGATCCGCATGGATCATCTCAAATAGCGGCTGGATGGGCACACAACTAGACTAACAGGTACCTAGGCCCTGTCCTCTGGACTTACAAGGACCAGTCCTCCGACTTCTTTAGGCCCTCGCGGACCCAGCTCCTGCACCTTAAGGCACCTGCCTCTGCAGCTCCTGTGACTGCAGCCTTGTGCTCCTCTTTCTCACTCTTACACCCTTTCTCTCTCCTTCGCTGATCTTCCATATCACTCTTGGCCCCCCTGTCTCTTTTGCTTGATCATTCTAGTCTTTGCTCTTTTGCCTCTGTTTTGCTAATTTTCCACCCACTCTTTTGCCTCTGTTTGCCTCTGTTCTGCCCGGTTTCCACTCAGTCTTTTACCTCTATTCTGCTCATTTGCTGCTATTTTTGCCACTTTTGCAAAAAGTTTTTCCTCTCACTCTTTGCACCTCTTTCCTTTCCTTGGTCCTTCTGCTCTTTTGCCTCCTTTTCCATCGTCCTTCTCGTACTTCTTTTTTCCGCCGCCCACCTCTCATGGCCCCTTCCTCCTCCCGCTCCTTACCTGTCCTAACTGTGCTCCCACTAAGCTCTGTTACCACCCCCTGTGCTCCTCTGCCCTCCCAGGACCTACATAATGGTGGCCGCAGTGCAGACGCACTCAGCAGGTGTGTCACTGGTGCACCGAACCCGTTACAGATAGGGGTACACCCAAAAGTACTGGGACCTGGGTATTTAAACAGTGCAATAGAAAGTGGTCCCAGTAAAAGACACGTTTAGCAAACAGCACAATATACATACATTAGCATCAAAAGGAAATGAAGATGGACCACAAATTAAATCAATGGTGAAACAGTGTTATTTAATCACACTGTCACAGTAGTACTGTATATAAATAACATCCTCAGATTCATAAAAGAGGTGCCCGGAAATGAGAGAGGGGGTATCGTTGTGAAGGAAGTGAGGATGAAGTGATACAGGAAGGTAAGATTACTGTGCAAGAAGACTTAATCATAAATAACATCACAAAAAAGGCATATTACTCCGCCACAGTTTCACAAAATTATGTACAGATTATAATATCCATGCTGGAAAATAAACACAATAGAACAATCCTTGTTGTTTGGATGCTGGCCATACGATGAAGTGTCGACGTTTCGACCCCAATAAATTGTAGGTTCATTAACACCTTACGTAGGGGTCTTCCTCAGGACTGTGATAGGGAGGTGGGCACCTAAGGGGTAATGTGAGAGATTAACACTATCTCAAGGAGAAGGGAAAAATTAAAAATTAAAACGGGATAGAGGAGCTAAAAGTCCCCACATTTACCATAAAAAAGCCCTACAAGGCGGGCCAAACTTGCGGTAGGTGGGCGCATAGGCTCCTAGTAGAACAAGAGCGGAAAGTCTGCACCTGCAAAAGTAAGGTGGAGTTTAGCCAAAACACCCACCAATACATGGGACAGGGGCGGGGGTGAAATAGTTTCAAGAAAATCAGTGGAAAACTAACACTTACGTTCAGCGGATCATATCCGGCATTTTCTATCCACATACATGAGTGAGTCCAGCCCCAAAGAATCGGCTAGGACCATCCAATATAAAATCTAAGAAAAAGGATTACAAAGATCGTGTCATGGACCCCGAGAGATAAGAATCTAACCGTTACACACCACCCAATGTGTGATTAGAAAATTTCCTGCTCTCCCTTCCAAAATGTGGATGCACCGAGGGGCATTGAATCTACAAAACAGAAGGAGCAGGGGACCGTAAATAGAGGTCTTACAAGCGTATATCATGAGCTCCCTAAAGAAGTCTCATAAAGTATACAGAAGACAAAAAACAACTCACCGCTTCTTCGGTGGTTCTGATTTCTTCAAAAATAGGGGGGGGGACACGGGAACCAGCGTTGCTAAGTCTAAAGGCAAAAGAGGATCACATCAGCGGTTGAAGTCTCGGATACGAGACAAGGTACAAAACCACAAGCGCAAGGCTCAGGGGCCCCCAGAGGGGTACATATAGCTACAGAGAAGCTAACTTACCGCTATACGTCTGGCGGTGTCCAAAGCAGAGTGGAGGGAACGGGGCCTAATCTCGGCACTCTTAAATAGAAAGAATCTTACTCTCTCGCGCGCGCGTAGCGTCCGCCTGCAGACGCTAGATGCTGATAGTATCGCATCGCTGTGTTCAGGATAATAGAGAGGGACAATAGACTCGACTTTACTTTTAGTGGAAGGGCCGCTAGTCTGCCAGTGGAAAAGAAGATGTTATCAAGAGCTTTAGAAAGAGAAAGCCGTCTTTACCAGGATGAAGTATAAATGTATTCGAAGGACATAATCCAAACACATCATGTTATAAAAAGCAAGTGCGTGATTCTGAGTTACGTGGGTCAAAAAATTTGCAATTATTGAGACCCAGTCATATTAAAGGGCATCCATAATCCATGTCTGTATCATGTGGATGGAAGGGTCAATAAATGTCAAACCTACGGTTATAATAAATGGGTCATCAAAAGCAAATCCGGCAGCTGGTCATGTGACCAAATACCTATGTATTGTGACAGTCAATCTAACATGTAGTAACCACAATAATGGTTCTCGCAGGCAAGTCGACCCAATGTATGGTAATTCCTGGATAGCATATCGTACCATAGTCATAAAAGAAAAGGGGATCCATATAGAAAATGAGTGTACATATACATAGTATACCACACAGGCCGATCGATGTCTTGTCCGGCATGCACTAATTGGTATATCCTCACATATTCATTGCAATGAGCATTACATCTCATACATATTCCGGTTTATGTATACAAACATAAGTCATAGGTATTAATATAAAATAAAAAATTGGCAATTACAATCAATAGCGTACGTTGTAGGTAAGCAGTTGCAAAGCTGATTTAGGGCCTAGCAGTATTCCATGCTTGAAGCACTATGCAGGTACATTGACTTTTTTCTGAAACCTCATGCAGAGGCCACAGAAACGTACCTTAGAGATACACTTCAAACTATCAACTTGATCGACCAGCTGCCTTTTGACTCCGACAAACAACTTCTGGTTACATGTGACATCGTATCACTCTATACGAGTATTCCTCAACTTTCTGTTCTTGAGATTTTGAGACAAGTCCTGAACCAGCGACCAGCACCAATGGCGGTGCCTACTGATTTCATAATTGCACTACTCTCCATAGCAATGATGAAAAACTTTTTCTTTTTTCAAGGGAGTTTCTATTTACAAACTAAGGGTGTGGTAATGGGGGCAGCATTCGCACCGGACCTGGCCATTATCTTTATGGATCACTATGAACAGACTTATGTCCTCAACACGAATAATCCCTTCCGCAACCGAGTGTCCTTGTGGAGAAGATACATTGACGATGTGCTTATGATCTGGACAGGCAGCAGGCAGGATCTGGGCCTTTTTCACGACTGGCTCAACCTGAGGAACAAGGACATTCAATTTACGATGCAGTCCAATCCGAACAAAATAGATTTCCTGGATATCACCATCTATAACGAGGTCGATAAGTTGCATACAACTCTATACCGGAAACCAACAGAGCGCAACTCCCTCTTACGATACAATAGCCACCACCCTCGTGGTCTAAGAGACAACTTACCAGTAGGGCAATTCCTGCGGATCCGTAGGAATTGCTCTAAAAAAGCAGATTATATGTTGGAATCAGATGATTTGAGCAATCGACTACGAGAGAGGGGTTACCCTAGGAGACTGATAAAGAGAGCGCAGAAAAGGGCTTGGTATAGCCCTCATGAAGCCCTACTCACAGTGAAGGACAAAAGGAACACTGCGTCACAAAGAATGATTTGTGTGACCACGTTCTGTACTCAGAGCAACGACATTAGAAAGGTAATCAACAGACATTGGGGTCTAGTGTCGGACGACATAGAACAGCCCGATCTACCGATGCACTCGTTTCGTAAAGCGAAGAGCGTGAAAGACCATGTGGTCCGCTCTTTCCTTGATATTCCGGAGGCACCTTCCTTGCAATCTCTTTGGAACCTACCGGATACCCTGGGTAATTTCAAATGCGGCCAGTGTAAGGCCTGCCAGATGACCATTCAAACCAAGAAGTTCACATATAAGCACCATACCATTGATATGAAGTCATTAACCAACTGCAACACCAGCAACGTAATTTATGGAATTGTGTGTCCATGTGGGCTCATCTATGTGGGCCAGACGCAGCAGAAAATCAAACTACGCATACTGCAGCATTGTAGCAGAATACGATGCGATGTGCAAGGCGCACCCCTAGTTGAACATTTTAAAAATGCTGCACACACACCGGAAGAACTTCAGTGGATAGTCCTTGAAAGAGCAACTCTGGGCCCAAGAGGTGGCAACATCGGCTCAATTCTCAATATAAGAGAATGTAAATGGATGACACGTTTGGACTCGATACGAAATGGGCTTAATGAAGTGGATTCCAGCCATGCCCAATTGGCATGTCTTGCATCAGAATGTTAATGAGGGTGGATCTCCAAATTGTCTGTTTACCTCTTTCAATACTGCTAGGTCCCATATTAGCTTTGCAACTGCCTGCTTGTATCAGTACGCTCTTGATTGTCATTGCCAATCTTGAAATATGGACTAATATCTATGTCTGATGTATGTTTACATTACCAGAATAAGTTTAAGATGTAAACTGCTGGTCACCACCTTCAATACTGCTAGGCCCTAAATCAGCTTTGCAACTGCTTACCTACAACGTACGCTATTGATTGTAATTGCCAATTTTTGATTTTGTATTAATACCTATGACTTATGTTTATATACATAAACCAGAATATGTATGAGATGTAATGCTCATTGCAATGAATATGTGAGGATATACCAATTAGTGCATGCCGGGCAAAACATCGATCGGCCTGTGTGGTATACTATGTATATGTACACTCATTTTCTATATGGATCCCCTTTTCTTTTATGACTATGGTACGATATGCTATCCAGGAATTACCATACATTGGGTCGACTTGCCTGCGAGAACCATTATTGTGGTTACTACATGTTAGATTGACTGTCACAATACATAGGTATTTGGTCGCATGACCAGCTGCCGGATTTGCTTTTGATGACCCATTTATTATAACCGTAGGTTTGACATTTATTGGCCCTTCCATCCACATGATACAGACATGGATTATGGATGCCCTTTAATATGACTGGGTCTCAATAATTGCCGATTTTTGGACACACGTAACTCAGAATCACGCACTTGCTTTTTATAACATGATGTGTTTGGATTATGTCCTTCGAATACATTTATAATTCATCCTGGTAAAGACGGCTTTCTCTTTCTATAGCTCTTGATAACATCTTCTTTTCCACTGGCAGACCAGCGGCCCTTCCACTAAAAGTAAAGTCGAGTCTATTGTCCCTCTCTATTATCCTGAACACAGCGATGCGATACTATCAGCATCTAGCGTCTGCAGGCGTGACGCTACGTGCGCGCGAGAGAGTAAGATTCTTTCTATTTAAGAGTGCCGAGATCCGGCCCCGTTCCCTCCACTCTGCTTTGGACACCGCCAGACGTATAGCGGTAAGTTAGCTTCTCTGTAGCTATATGTACCCCTCTGGGGGCCCCTGAGCCTTGCGCTTGTGGTTTTGTACCTTGTCTCGTATCCGAGACTTCAACCGCTGATGTGATCCTCTTTTGCCTTTAGACTTAGCAACGCTGGTTCCCGTGTCCCCCCCCCTATTTTTGAAGAAATCAGAACCACCGAAGAAGCGGTGAGTTGTTTTTTGTCTTCTGTATACTTTATGAGACTTCTTTAGGGAGCTCATGATATACGCTTGTAAGACCCTCTATTTACGGTCCCCTGCTCCTTCTGTTTTGTAGATTCAATGCCCCTCGGTGCATCCACATTTTGGAAGGGAGAGCAGGTAATTTTCTAATCACACATTGGGTGGTGTGTAACGGTTAGATTCTTATCTCTCGGGGTCCATGACACGATCTTTGTAATCCTTTTCTTAGATTTTATATTGGATGGTCCTAGCCAATTCTTTGGGGCTGGACTCACTCATGTATGTGGATAGAAAATGCCGGATATGATCCGCTGAACGTAAGTGTTAGTTTTCCACTGATTTTCTTGAAACTATTTCACCCCCCGCCCCTGTCCCATGTATTGGTGGGTGTTTTGGCTAAACTCCACCTTACTTTTGCATGTGCAGACTTTCCGCTCTTGTTCTACTAGGAGCCCACGCGCCCACCTACCTGCAGTAAGTTTGGCCCTCCTTGTAGGGCTTTTATGGTAAATGTGGGGACTTTTAGCCCTCTATTCCGTTTTAATTTTTAATTTTTCCCTTCTCCTTGAGATAGTGTTAATCTCTCACATTACCCCTTAGGTGCCCACCTCCCTATCACAGTCCTGAGGAAGACCCCTACGTAAGGTGTTAATGAACCTACAATTTATTGGGGTCGAAACGTCGACACATCATCGTATGGCCAGCATCCAAACAACAAGGATTGTTCTATTGTGTTTATTGTCCTGCATGGCTATTATAATCTGTACATAATTTTGTGAAACTGTGGTGGAATAATATGCCTTTTTTGTGATGTTATTTATGATTAAGTCTTCTTGCACAGTGATCTTACCTTCCCGTATCACTTCATCCTCACTTCCTTCACAACGATACCCTCTCTCTTTCCGGGCACCTCTTTTATGAATCTGAGGATGTTATTTATATACAGTACTACTGTGACAGTGTGATTAAATAACACTGTTTCACCATTGATTTAATTTGTGGTCCATCTTCATTTCCTTTTGATGCTAATGTATGTATATTGTGCTGTTTGCTAAACGTGTCTTTTACTGGGACCACTTTCTATTGCACTGGTGCACCGAAGGCAAGCCCATCTGCACCTGGACGCACCCAGCACCACAAACCCAGGTCTATCTGCCCCCCAACGGTATTCTGCAGCCTCCCTCTGGGTTCTCAACTTGGGATGCCTGTCCCCTCAATGCTGGCGCACCGCACAACACAGAAGGAGCTTTCACTTGCAACCACTTTCACTTTGCATGCAGGAGCACACCCACTACACCATCACCACCCTCAAACATGCGACCCAATCAGAGCACAACCCTCACACATGCTAGCAAACACGACAAACTATCTTGCATGCTCCTCAACACTCAGCAAGGGTGCCACGGAAATCTGGGACATCCTGAACAATGAAGCCCCGGACATTCTATTTCTCACAGAAACATGGCTCTCTGACAAAAAAAACCAGGAGGAGGAATTGGGAACATCTTCAAAGAAACAGTCATTTGCACCACTGCCACCAACGACGCACCACCCCCCACATGGACTACCTACACTTCAAACTGCAGATCTCTTTAACTTTCACCCTGAATGGAACCCTCATCTACCGCCGCCTGGACCCAGAGCCAGTTTCCCCGACAACATCACTGATTTCATCACTCCTCTCACCATTGATGCAAAAGGCTACATCCTACAATGAGATTTCAACTTCCATCGTGAGAACTGGAACAACCCAAGGTCCGCCGCACTCCTCGAAAGCTTGGGAAACCTTGGACTCATTCAACACTCTGCTGAACACACCCTCGACCCAATCTTAGCGACCTTCAACAACATCAGAATGACTGCAACCACGCCTCTCACCTGGACTGACAACACCATCGTCCACTTCCAAATCAACACCCTTCATCGGGCGAAATGCACCACCACCAGCCAGGCCAGTCGTAACTGGAGCAGACTCACGGAATCAAAATGCTTCCACACCCTGCGCATGAACCAGCCCAACCCAATGGCAATGTAAATTGCAATGCCAAACAACTCGACAAATGGATCATAGACTGCGCCAACTCCCTGGCAACCCGCAAAAATAGCCAAAAGAGAACCAGGAAGCAAGCAAGTTGGTATATAGACAAACTCCGAGCAACTAAACGCCATTGCAAACAACTGGAAAGAAGATGGAGAACTAATCACAAAGAAGCAGACAAAGAAACCTTCAGAGCGGCACTGAGAGGCTACCACCAGTAAATCAGAGTAACCAAAAAGAAGGCCCTAGCAGAGCGCATCGAAAACAGCACCAACAAATGCAAAGAGATTCTTGCGATCATCAAGGTCCTCGCCACACCAGCTGCGACCACAAACAACATTACAGCCTCGCAGGAGTTATGCACTAACTTATAAGAATTCTTCAGCAACAAAATCGTAACCATCTACAATAAATTTGACCCACAGCCAGACGCCACCAACCTCGCTGCCAGCTTACCCATCGAAGACCTCGGAAACTCATCATGGAAGACGCCACCAACATCATGAGAACCATCCACTCCAGGACCCCTAAAGACCCCTGCCCCCACCACATCCTCCCTAATCGGCAAAATTCTCTTGAGCATCCTAAACTCCTCTTTCACCACAGCAACAATCTCAGAGTCCTGGAAACACGCAGTGGTAAATCTTCAACCGACCCTGCCCAGCTAGCAAATTACCACCCGATCTCCCTTCTTCCCTGCCCTGCCATAGTTATCGAGAAAATGATCAACAAGCAACTCACCCACCACCTCAACGAGCATCAACTCCTGGATGCCACCCAATCAGGCTTTAGAGCCAACCACAGCACTGAAACCGCTCTCATTGCACCAACCAGTGCCATCAGGATGATCCTCACTCAAGGAGAAACAGCACCCCTCATCCTGCTCAACCTTGCAGCAGCCTCAGCCCTCATTAGAAGACTTCATGAAGTGGGAATCCATGGACCTGCATTCAACTGGCAATCATCCTTCCTTACAGGAAGATCACAAAGAATCAGCCGGTCACCCTACAAATCAGAAGCCAAAACCCTAATCGGCGTAGTCCCCCAAGAATCATTCTCAACCGGACCCTATTCAACATTTACATGACCCCACTGACAGATCTCATTAGATCACATGGCTTCAACATTCTCTTGTACGCAGACGACACCCAATTGATACTCTCCCTGTTGAACAAGATCCCTGCAACAGCAACACAAAATTATCCACCTGCATGTCCGCGGGGGCCACCTGGATGAGATCCAACTGCCTAAAGTTCGACTCGAACAAAACCGAAGTGGTGATCTTCCGAAGGATGATTTCTGCTTGAGACTCCACCAGATAGCCAGCAGACCTCAGCCCCTCACCAGTACCCACCATCCATGCCAAGAAACTAGGAGTCATCCGTGATGACAAACTCGACATATCAGCCCAGGTAAATGAGGTGACCTCCACCTGCTTCCACATCATGAGGATGCTACAGAAAATCTCCAAGTGGCTACCAGAGAACATCAGGAAAACAGTAACAAGCCAGGATTACTAGCAGTCTCTACCCTGGAATTACCAAACAGCTCCTCAACAATTCCAAACCATCCAAAACGCTGCAGCTACACTCGTCCTCAACATCCCTCGCCACGCCCACATCTCTCAAAGAACTTCACTGCCTCCCCATACACAAGCACACTCAATTTAAACTACTCACACACACACACATAGAAAGCTTTACCCAACACTGGCCCACCTACCTCAATAGCGACATACACTTCCACCGCCTAGCTGATCTGCCAGACACTCATTAGCACAGGTACCCTGCATACATAAGACCAGAAGTGAAGGGTGGGCCTTCTCTCACATATCCACCAAAGCCTGGAACGACCTGCCACAGAACATTGAGCCTCCTCATCGCTTCTCAAGTTGCACAAGAAGCTGAAGACCTGGCTCTAAAAGTAATCTGCTCCTGGTAGAGCATAGCCTATCCACCTGCAATGCACATGGATACCCTCGTGGGGATTAGTGCACCATACAAATGGACATGACGTAACATGGCTAAGATGAAAGTGCCAGATCTAGAATATACCTTCTCAATTAATGACAAAAAGACTGCACAACTTGAAAAGTCCTAAATATGACAAAAGCCAAAAATGAAGACCTAGTGGCCAGATCCAGGAGAAATAATGTGAGAATCATAGGTGTGCCAGAGTCTACCCTCATGGGGAAGCCCGAGCTATATGTTGAGACCCTCCTGATCAGTCTCTTTGGCCACCACTAGACCCTCCTGATCAGTCTCAGAGGTTTTAGTGGTGGGGCGGGCCCACAGATCCCACCTCCCAGGGCCCCTCCCCAGCCTTTTGTAGTGCAAATATTGAATTATTGTCATAGTGATTCTGCTCTGCAGGAGGCCAGGGAGTAAAGAGTAGTGGAACATCAAGTGATGACATTGTCCATCTACCTGGATTGTATACAAGCTGTCTAGGATGCTGAACTCACTTTTGCACCTATCAAAAAATGCTTAGAGAATTCAAAATTCCATATGTTATGCTCTGTATCAGTACAGCGAGATCATCACATATTTTTGTGGGCACTTCATTAGTACTCAAGTATGCTAAAGAAAAATGCGGCAACAAGAGATGAGACAGGACGTGATGAGAGGCTTCAACTTACGACAGAGAAATAAATGGTTCTATGCTTAGTGTAGAGTGCCACCCGGCAGATACCATACATTGTATCCCCGCACCACCCCTCGTGACCGGGCTCGGTCCGAGGGTATAAATAAATGGGCCCCAGGTCGCACGTGACCTTTGGCCGAGACGTGCGCTAGTGTCCAGGAGTGTGTCTGATTAGCGGGCTGCCCAAGCCCTGCGACATACCTGTAGGGGCACGCTACATTGGCGACAAGGGGAGAGCGGACCCTCGTGTCTCCCTGCACTGCTGGCACGTCGCTCCTGCAGGCTGCGTGTGCCACGATCAGCCGCTGGAGACTCCGCTCGGCTCACACGCCCCCAGCTCCGCTTGCCGTGCACTTGCTTCCCTGGCTGGATTGCACGCTGCGGCACTGCCAAAGACCGGCGGCTGGAGCACCTGTGGCCGTACAGTGCAGCGATCAACCTCGAAGCGGAAGAGCTCCGCAGCGGGCGTTTGTCAGCCCAAGGCCCGGTTCCTGCAAGACACGTAGCGCGAGGGCGGGGCTTGAGGCCTGCAAAGTGCGTTCCCCTCACCGGCTGATCAGAGGCCCGACAGCGACCGTAGGCCTCACCCAGCAGGCCGCAGACTGAACAATGGAGGTGCGTGTGGCAGAGAGTGAAGATAAAAAAAAAAAACAACAAAGACAAGAGAAAGAAAAAAAAGAAAAAAAAAAGAACAATACACACGAAGGAGGAGACAAGAAAGAGGGCGAGAGACAGCTGCCCATGCCGGTGCCCACAGTCAACCACTAGTTACGTGTGCCAGGTGTCAGGGCCATCAGTGCAAGGAGGAGCCCCGGCTGGAGAATCAACCCCCACGGTCCGCAGGTCAGTTAAAAGACCCAAAAGAGGGGCACACGTCAGACACAAGAGGAGAGAGGGGCATCGTCACAGGGGATAGAGTCGCAGCGACACTCCACACACTGCGCACATCGCCGCATTCACAACAAGGAAGGACCAGTCCTTGCACGTCATGGGAGACCCCCGCCGCCACAGCCACAGGCACAAGCGCCAACAGTGCCGCACTCACATGCGTCAGTGACGCCCATACCCCCGTTGAGCCAGCTCACCGACCCCGCTACAGCCGCACCCAGATGGAAGCTCTGGGTAGGTCGCCTAAACCACTACTTTACAGGGACCAGAGAGACAGACGGGGCAGTAAAACGCTCCTTGTTGATGCATTTCGGGGGCGATGAACTCTACGAGCTGTTCGAGACACTGCCCGACATGGGGCGGCCAATGAGTATGACGCAGCCATCGCGGCGCTCAATAAATACTTCGACCCGCAGATGAACCCCGACTACGAGCGGTTCAAATTGCGCCAGGCCTGGCAAACCGAGGTGGAAACGGTAGACATGTTCTACCCCGGCTCAGGAAGTTGGCGCGAACGTGCACAGGCATTGACCAAAACAAAGAAATTAGGGCGCAGATAATTCAGGGATGCAAGTCTGTCGCGCTGCGGCGCCAGATGCTTCGACAACCGGAGATATCCCTGGACAAAATCCTGATCCTAGCCCGTTCCCACGAACTGTCAGACAAATGGACGGAAGAAATGGAGGCCATGCGAGTTCAAAATACTCCGGCCGCGTCAAGGCCGAAAACAGTCCAGCAAGAGGACAGACCTGCTCAAAATGCGGCAAGGCAAACCACTATGCCAGCGTCTGCCGAAGGGGGGGTGGACGCTCCAGAGGAGGCGCATCCAAAGGGCACCCAACGACCCTTCGACACCTAACGCTCGAAGAGAACGACAACACCGGGACACCACAAGTACAAGGCGCCACTGCCTACTATGAGGACGACGACGACACGTTCATCATCTCATTTGCAGGAAGGCCCAGCTGCAAGAGGCGCCCGCCCCCGATGTGCAATATCAAGGTCAATGGGACATCTGTACACGCCCTGATAGACACGGGCGCCTCAGTGAACGTGATAGACTCAGAACAATACGAGCAGCTGTCACCCAAACCACGCATGGCACCCAGTTCGGCTAAAATATACACATACGGAGGCACGGAACCTATACCCCTCCGAGGGATGGTGGAGGTTGAAGTCTCAAATGCAGAACACTCCGTAAAGACCAAGTTTCACGAGACGGAGGGGAAGAAAGGAACGCTGCTGGGGTGCCACACCGTGGAAGACCTGGAGCTGGTGTTCTTTGCCAAGCAAGTTCATGATACCCATGCGGAAGACATGCTGAGTGAGTATCCCCAACTTTTCCAAGGTCTGGGTAAGCTCAAGGGACGTCAAGTGAAACTACATATCGACAAGGCAATCCAGCCGAGAGCACTCCGACACCAGAGGATTCCGTTTCATCTTCGCCCCCTGGTGGAAAAAGAGCTGCAGGACCTTGAGGACTTGGGGGTCATCGAGAAGGTGTTCGGGCTCACTCTGTGGGTGTCCCCATTGGTAGTGGCATCAAAGCCGAAGCAATCTGGTGCCATTCGACTGTGTGTCGACATGAGGCTTCCCAATCAGGCCATCCGGAGAGAGAGACACGTGACCCCGACGATGGACGATATCGTTGCAGACTTGAACAGGGCACAGTGGTTCTCTAAACTTGACCTAAACTCCGGATATCATCAGTTGGAGTTGGCGCCAGAAAGTCGCTACATTACCACATTCTCCACGCATGTCGGCCTCAGACGGTATACCCGGCTCAGCTTTGGTGTGTCCTCCGCCGCAAAGGTGTTTCAGAATGCCATCAAGGAAGCCCTCTCAGGCCTGGTCGGAGTAATAAACTTGAGCGATGACATCCTGATATACTCACAGAACTATGAGGAGCACCATGTCCACTGAGAGTGACCCTACAGAGGCTGGCTGACTGCGGACTCACACTCCACAAAAAAAAATGTGCGTTCTACCAAGGGTCGATAGACTTTTTTTAATATGTCTTTTTGCGAGACAGACTCCGCGTCGACCCGTGGAAAGCCGAAGCCATCAGGAGCGCCCCAGTCCCGCAAAATCCCACAGAAATAAGGAGCTTCCTCGGAATGGCAACGTACTGTGGGAGGTTCATCCTGAATCTCGCCACTATCTCAGAGCCCCTGAGGCAGTTAACAAAAACCAACACGCCCTGGGAATGAACGGCGAAAGAAGAAGAGGCTTTCCAGAACATCAAAAAGGCCTTTCTGGATCAGACAATGATGGCGTATTTTCACCCTAAGAGGAAGACGGAGCTTGTGGTTGAAGCCAGTCCCGTTGGACTCGGAGCAGTACTTCTACAAGAGGACACCAAGGGAGTCAGTGCCCCCGTGGCCTACGCCAGCCGGGCATTATCCCCGACGGAAGCACGGTACGCTCAAATAGAGCGGGAGGCATTGGCCATATGCTGGGCGTGCCAACATTTCCACTTATACCTGTGCGGTCATCCCTTCCGTGTGGTAACAGACCACAAACCCCTCCTGCCGTTGTTCAACTGATCCTCGTGCCTAGCACCCCCAAGAATAGAGAGATGGGCGATTCAGCTACAGGCATACTCATTCCAACTGCTGTACAGACCCGGGGCGGACAACCCCGCTGACTTCCTGCCCAGACACCCTACTGCAAGTGACGGCGGAATGATGATGGACGATGCCGTTAACACAGAGGCCTTCATAAACATGGTTGAAGCCAATGCCTGCCCAGTGGCGGTGACAAAAGAAGACCTTCGGGAGGCCACCGATAAGGACGACACCATGGGAAAAGTGAAGGAGGCCCTGGCAAAAGGACAATTGCATCGGTTCCTTGACGGAATCTCCCTGCTCACCGAGGAGGATCAAAACTTCCGACGCCAACTCTGGAGAGTACGTCACGAACTCAGCGTCAGTGGATCCGGACTGGTACTGCGGGGACAGCGCATTGTTGTGCCGAAAAGCCTGTACCAGCTGATGGTCGTGCTCGCCCATCAGGGTCATCAAGAGACCGCCAAGGCCAGGTTACGAGCGACGGTATGGTTCCCCAACATGGACCAAATGGTGGATGAGGAGGTCAGGCGCTGCCACCCGTGCACCATAACTGGAGGGCGTCCCCGCCCCGGCACTCACGGAAGAACCCTGTCTCACGCCCTGGACGAAAATCAGCGCCGACTTTGGGAGCTTCCCAGACGGGCGGCACGCCATGGTGGTCTTGTACTAATTTTCAAAGTTCCCAGTGGTAGAGCTCGTGCCGTCCCCGGCATTCACCCATGTCCAACCTGCCTTGGAGATGATATCTGCCATGTTCGGGCTGCCCGAAGAAATAAAATCTGACAACGGGCCGCCGTTCCAGGGCCAGGACTTCCACGACTTCCTGGTGTGAAGAGCTATCCGACACCGCCGAATCACCCCTCAATGGCCGCAAGCTAATGGCGAAGTGGAAAGGTTCATGAGGACGCTCAACCAAGCCCTCAGAATCGGAATGGACCAACACCAAGACCCCGAGGCATGCTTGCATCAGTTCCTACTTGCATACCGGCAAATGCCCCACTCGACAACTGGGTGCGCCCCAGCCTCGCTCCTGCTGAAGCGAACGCCGAGGGACCTAATCCCCGATGACCACGAGCGGGTGCCGCCATGCCTGGATGTCAAAAGGACCCAGCAGAAACGGAAGACGACTAATGAGAAGGCAACCGCAAACCGAAGATCCCGGGACCCGACGTTGCGGGTAGGGTCCAAGGTAGTCCTCAAAGATCGTCACCCGGGGTGGAAGTTTCGCACGCCCTATGAGCCCGAAGTGTGGACTCGAGTAGATGGCACCATGATCACGGCACAGCGGGGCAGACACACGGTGGTGAGAAATGTATCCTGGTTCAAGGAAGCACCTGGTACAAGGATCGGTGAGCACTTGTCTCAGGAAGAAGGTGAAGAACCGGTGAATATGCCTGCGACGATCTCCTCGGACTTAAGCCCAAGTCCAGCGCCCTCTGCAGCGCCGACGGAAGCGAGTACGCCCAGGAGCAACCAAGCCTGGCAGATGCCGCCGGAGGCTTCCGTGATGAGTCCTGAGGATGATTCAGGCGACTCCAGACCAGAGCACTCCTGATGTCAACAGTACTTGCTACGGCCAAACCCTGTGCCCAGTCAAAGACTCAAGGACTTTGTGTTCTGAACGAGCATTGTGCCCGCAGGCTCGATGTTGGTGACTCTAAGCCAAGCTGTTCCAACATGTGATTTCCTTTTTTCTTCTGTTCCTCTCCTCTCTTTTCATTTTTCCTTTTTTCTCCCCCTGTTGGTAACATTCATCTAAAAGAAAGGAGGGATGTAGAGTGCCACCCGGCAGATACCATACATTGTATACCCGCACCACCCCTCGTTACCAGGCTCGTTCCGAGGGTATAAATAAATGGGCCCCAGGTCGCACGTGACCTTCGGCTGAGACATGCGCTAGTGTCCAGGGGTGTGTCTGATTAGCGCGCTGCCCAAGCCCTGCGACATACCTGTAGGGGCACGCTACACTTAGCAGCATAGAGTGAAGTTAGTTCTACAGTTCTTATGGCTTCAAATGTGCTACTAACATGGTCCCAGAGGGTCCAACTGATCTCCGGAAGGGTATATAGTGACTGATTTGGTGATCTTTCGATGACCAGGAATTTGTCAGACTAAAATAGTTTGTAGTGGGTTGGCTGTTGGGTCGTGGGTCTTGACACACGCCTTTCATGTGTAAAGCAACTGTTTATGTTTCAGTTATAGCTTTACATCATTTGTTGTTTAGTTTTTTTTTGCTGTTCCATTTGTATGATAGAGTGGCAGGGGTGGCGTCCGCAAGGGTTAATGTTGAGTCAATTTACCAGTTTACAGCACAAGAAGTGTATACGAGATCCTACAGTGTCTTAGCGATTCGAGAATTTGAGTTTGTAACCCCACAAATATCAGGTACTGCAACAGGCTCTAGATAATGGAGAGGGAACTTGAACTAAATCTAATATTGTTGAATTTTAGAGGATTGGATGATACGCATAAAGCAAGGAATGTTCTAGCTTACCTCAGAAGTCACAATGTGCGTATAACGTTTCTCCAGCAGATGCTTATGATGAGAGAAAGGAAGGCAACATTTGCCAATGGATGGGGGTCAGCTAAATATTACCCACCATACAACTCACGTTAAAGGTGTTGACATATTATTCCACAAGGGGGGACCATTTCGACACTTTAATACTCTTTGTGGTGATGAAGGGTGGTACCTCATAGTCCAAAGTAAATTTGGGTATCACGCTGATGAATATTTATGACCCAAATTCAGATAACCCTGAATTTTTTGAGTAGCCATTTTTGTTATTTGCCACCCTCAATGCCTCACATTGTTCTGGTGTAGAGACCTTAATAGAGTCATGGAGAGACAGAAGGACCGTTTGAGCACAGCTGGTCACACACGCAATGCTTCCACCAAAATCCGACTGTACCATTAAAGAGGATTTCAAATTACAATTCATTTGAGTTCAAACTTGACTTTCCTACCTGTTCCTAATCACAAGTTAGCGCTTATTGAGTGTAATAAGGTAACCCAATGGTATCCAATGGGATGGATGGGCGTTACAGTATTGAAAAACACATTTAGGGGTTTTCCACTAGCAGGGTATGTAAAATCAAAACCCTCATGTATTTATAAAATACAATGCACCCTGCCCTATGGGGTGACATATTTATTAAAAAGGAAGGTTTAGGCCTTGCAAAAGGTTTATTTTGCCCAGCCTAATTTGGCAGTTTTAAACTGTACTACAGGCTGCAATGTCAGGGCTAAGACATGTTTTAAAGGGCTACTTAAGTGGGTGACACAATGAGTGCTGCAGGCCCACTAGTAGCATTTAATTTACAGGCCCTGGGTACTTGTCGTACAATATACTAGGGACTTACAAGTAAATAAAAAATGCCAATCAGGTGTAAGCCAATTGTACCATGTATTAGGGAGAGAGCACTTTTGCACTGGATTACAATATTAAAGTGCACAGAGTACTAACACCAACAAAAATGAAAGTCAGAAAATAGGAGGGTTGAAGGCAAAAAGTTTGGGGGAAGACCACACCAAGGATGACAGGTCTAACAGTTGTTATGTAAATTCGGCATTAAACAGGAACAGAAATGTAGTAGATGTAATGCCGATGTGGCAGACGTTATACATATTGCATGCAAACATCTGAGCATCTCTGAATATCGGGGGAAATATTTATAGAGCTAAGCAAAATGACGGAAATTCCAATTACACCTTTTCCGTGAATGCCCCTACTGGGATGGGTACACAAGATTTCTGCAAAGAACAGGTGCTTTGTAGCATTGTGGCTATTGCTGGCCTAAAGATGGGTATTAATGGCCTGGGGTAGAGGCCCATTGCTGTAGGCAAGATGGTAGATGGCACTCTTAGGGCCCGATTACGACTTTGGTGGTGTGGGAGCAGGCCGCCATGCCACTGCCCCACTCCCACAAAGCCAAACAGGGCTGCTGGCCACCTGCCAGATTACGAGTGAACTCATGGTCTGGCGGGCGGGCAGCGTGGTGGTCCCGCTGCGTTGTAGTAAAAAGGCTCAAATGTGAGCCTTAATGCTCCACTGCCGCGGGACTGCCACTGTGCATTCCAGCACGGCATGGACTGTGAAGTCCATGCCATGCTGAAACTGGGGGTGAATGCACACGGGGGCAACATGTGCCCCTCTGCGTGCACCAACATGCTTGGGGCAAGGAGGGCCCTGTAGGGCCCCCTTTGAGCCACCTGTGTTTCCTGCCCTCCAGCAGTTTCATGGACTAAGAACCTCCATGAGACGTCTGGCGGTCAGAAAACTCGTAATATGGATGGCGGTTAACTGGATAAGGAGTTGAATAATGTTTGAGAAATCTTATCGGAATTGTTGGTAAACATTGGTAACCCAACAAACCTTTACACTTCTTCGGTGACTGATCTGAAGGAAGACCAGTCTAGTACTATTTCCAACTTTGAAGAATCCAAGCAAATTCCACTTACCGAAATTGTAAAGAAAAAAAAGTAATGCTGGGAAACTCAAAAAGATGTTTCTCAGCTTTGACATATTAAGTATGTTCTGTGTGTCTAGTGAGTACTTCTCAAACATGAGTGCATTGTTATTCCAATATATCAGAGTAAATTAAGATGACATACAACAATGTAGATGTTCCATTAAATCACGCAAAATTTACAAAATGTAATGCACAAATGTTAAAAGGCTGCTGTATGACTGCAGAACCCAAAGCGCGTGATCTAATACTGAGAGTCATTGTACAGTGTGTAGAAAGTTGTTTTCCTCTCATACCCTTCATATATTCATAAAAAGATATTATGTTTCTTCCAGGACATCAGCCCTTGCAGCCACAAACCTTGGGGGCACTTCGAGCACCAGGAGCCTTTGCGGCCGGAGCCACTCACGTCACTGGAAAGCACCTGGAGGCGCTTTAAAACCGGGCACGGGCTCCCGCAGCGCGGGACCCGCTTCCAGCACATCAGCCCTTGCAGCCACAAACCTTGGGGGCACTTCGTGCACCAGGAGCCTTTGCGGCCGGAGCCGCTCGCGTCACTGGAAAGCGCCTGGAGGCGCTTTAAATCCGGGCATGGGCTCCCGCAGCGCGCGACCCGCTTCCAGCACATCAGCCCTTGCAGCCACAAACCTTGGGGGCACTTCGAGCACCAGGAGCCTTTGCGGCCGGAGCCGCTCGCGTCACTGGAAAGCGCCTGGAGGCGCTTTAAATCCGGGCACGGGCTCCCGGAGTGCGGGCGTGCCCGGGCAAAGCCCGGGCGAAGGGCGAGCCCGGAGGAGGCTGGGCTGGGCCCTCCCTCTATCAACACGGACTCAATAAGGTACTGTGCCCAGCCATCTTGTTTGCTCCTTTTTCAATATAACCTATTTCTAGAGCTCCCTTTAAGATGAGCAAGCGTAAGGGCCAGAGTGAGCAACCGGGAGGGGGTATTGTGGGCATTGCAGGAACCCTCGATTCTTTTTTAACAAGGGCTACGTCAGTCTTAGCGCGTGAAATAGAACTGACTGAACGCCGGCTGTCCTTGGAGCCCATTCCCCAAATAAGATCCTCTTTAGGGGGCGATACACCTTCAAAAGCCCTTATCCAACCGCCCTCAGCGGGTCAGGAAGTAGAAACAGAGACACGGGAACGATACCCCAACTGCTACCACCAACGAGTACTACAACAAGAGCATCCACTAGGGGCATAGGCCCGACAAAGCCCTCAGGAGCCCACCCCGAACCGCCAGTTAAGAGAAAAAGGGGTGGTGGCCCTCAGAGACAGAAATCAGCGAAAGTCTCCAGACCGGCCAAAAAAAGGGGGAGTGACGAAATGGAAGCTCCCCTAGGTGGAGCAAGCCCCCCGCTAACTCCCAATTTAACTGAGAGCCCTTTGATGAACGAGGACATGTGGCAGAGACTGGTAACCTCGGTGTCAAACATGCTGAACCCCATCTCACTTAGACTAAGCAAGATCGAAGAGAAGCTAGCTGGCTTAGAATCTCAGGCCACACGTAACTTCCGTGCATTAGAGGCACTGCATGTTAGGGATATTCCCTGCCCTGGTCCGGAAACACAAATACAACCACCATCATGCAGAACAGAGTTGACCGTGGTTTCCCCAAATACGGTCCCTGCAGTTACTGACTTGGTTAATCCCTCACACCTTAACTCTGAGACCCTTATTGGCAAAACTCCCCACACTCAGGCTTCCCAGCAACATCCCAACGCCTCTCAGGTGGGCCCAACGGGGGAAGTTACATCAAACCGCCCGAGCCATCATTCCGATACAGCCATTATAGGCCAGGGAACAATCCCACCAGGGAGGAGTGGACGAGCTGACCAACGGAGGGATGAAAGACCCAATATTGGAACCATGGCCCCTGGACGACAGACTTTACATCTCCCCCCGGCAGCATCCCCTTTGGTATTGGTGTTGGGGAATGTACCCCCATTGAGGGAGGGCCAAATAGAATCCACAGATCAATTAATGGCTAAAGCCCTTCATTGGATGACGCAACAACTCAATGAAGTGGGGGAACAGAGGCAGGTGCCTTCAAAGTCAAATGATTATGGCCAGAAGGATAGCCTGGGTGGGGCAGCAAGGAAGGACTTTTTGGGAGACTGTGTGGTCCTGAACTTTACCAATGAATTTGTTGTGAGATTTTTAATACAGTAATTAGGTAATGTTCCGTGTAAGAAAACACAGATTATTGTCCTACCATTGGATTATTTCTACAGACCTTCTGGTATACTGGCTACAGGAGGTAGATTCCAGCAGAGGGACTTCCAGGCATGGAGGAATTCATGGGGAAACCCGGGGGCACTGGGCCTAAGGCTGGAGAATAGATTTGCCCCTCTGTCCGACCTTGAAGCATGTGACTGACTACACCAATCTGACCTAAAAACCCTAGTGGAGTGTGAGACTCAGGAGATTCTGACCCCTGTCACTAGAGTGAGACCAGTTCCACTGGAGCACAGTACCCCTTGCCCTGTGGGTGGATGTGGAAATATGGGGGTTGTGAATCCATTGTTGCTTCCCACGAAAGAAGGGGATTTCCCCAGGAATAGGGGGACTGTTCTTGGGGAGCCCAGCAACTGCAAATTTGGGCAAGAAGGGTCAATGAGGTTAGAAACTGATACTGTGCTAATTGACAGTAACCCAAAAACTACTCACATTTCATGTGAGCTAGAATCAGCCCAGGAGTCTGTGGTGAGGATAGCTTCATGGAATGTTGCAGGACTGGCTAAACTTTTGCCTGATGCCCAATGGGGAGAATTTATAGACATCTTTGATGTATGCCTATTTCAAGAGACTTGGTGTCTTGCACCATTTCACAGAAATGGGTATACATCTTTTTGTGTTAACGCGTGCAAGAGCACAAAAGGAAGACCCTCAGGAGGATTGGGTATCTGGGTTAAGACTTTGCTGCGATGTACTATTAGCACTCCACCATGTAGCTCAAAGGATATCCTCGCCCTTAGACTTTTGTTTCTCTCAGGTTTGTCTATAAAACTAATTAATGTTTATAATAGGGTAGAGGGCAGAAATAAAGAAACACAAACTATCTACGAACTTGAGCAACAGCTCTTGACCCCGAGATCAAGAGATTTAATATTGATGGCGGGAGATTTTAACACAACTTTCGAGCCAATAGCGGCTGACCCGCATGACTTAACCTCTGACCTGGACAACCAATGGGGTATACCTAACTTAGATTTGTGCAACGTTAGATGGACACCTAAAGCAGGCCAGCTTTTGGCACTTACCCTTGAGTATGATCTTAGAGCCACTGTTAGATTTGGGGGTCTCTAGTTGGCATAGGTAGGTACCTGTGACAAATAGGGACCCTTGCGTCTAGTCAGGGTAAGGGGCTACACTCCTAAAATAACCCCTGCTCACCCCCTTGGTAGCTTGGCACGAGCAGGCAGGCTTATCTCAGAGGCAGTGTGTAAAGCATTTGTGAACACATACAGTAATACAGTGACAACACTACAGATGGACACCACACAGGTTGTATTTATAAAAGTAAGTATTTTTATATAGACTTAACACAAGACCAAACGACAAAAATCCACAATACTGTACTCAAAAATAGACTTTAAAAGGTTATAAAATAGTTCAGTTCTCTCAAGTTGTAGATGCAACACTTTACTCTCAATGTACCTTGAATGCGTAACGCAAAGAAAACAAAAGGGTCGCAGGGAAGGTGATGCGTCGGTTCCTTACACTCAGGGGAGTGGATGCGTCGGTTCCTTACTGCGGCGCAGGGGAGTTGATGCTCGCTTCCTTACTGTGTGGGGAGTTGATGCGTCGGTTTCTTACTGCTCTCCGGTGCGATGCGACAAGATGGCACCTCGATGCGATACTCTTCTCCGGTGCGATGCGACAACGTTGGTGCGATGCGTGCACGCCCGACGGCCGTACGGCGACTCAATGATCTTTGGAGCCGCGACAGGCCCTGCGACGCGCTTCTCCGGTGATGCGACGATGTCCTCTGTGGCAGCGTCCCGCTTCTCCGGCGATGCGCCGCGCTTCGGCGATGCAATGATGACAGCGGCAGCGGCGTCTCGCTTCCTCGGCGATGCGATGACTGCGGCGGCGACACGATTCTCGTCGTTGCGTCGCGCTTCCAGCTCCCAGCGACACGCAGTCTCTCAGAAGGCCCAGCACAACAGCAGGCACTTCAATTCCCAGCAAGGGAATTCAGGGGGGAGCTGGTTGGTGAAGTCTTGTATCCCTGAGACTTCAGGCAGGAGGCAAGCTCTAGTTCAAGCCCTTGGAGATTCTTCTTCAAGTTGATAGAAAGCACACTCAGTCCTTTTCTCCTTTCTTTGGCAATGAAGCAACCACTGCAGGCCAACCCCCAAACACACAGCACAGGGGTAGTCTCCTCCTTCAGCTTCCTGGTTCTTCTCCTCAGCAAAGGTTCGTCTTGATTTCCAGAAGTGATCTAAAGTTCTTGGGTCTGGGTCCCAATATTTATACTACTTTTCTCTTTGTTCTCTGAAGGCAGAGAGGCCTTTGCCTAGTCCAAAACCAGTTCTGGTCAGTCCTGGAGCACTTTGTTGACAAGACTCCTTCTTTCCTTTCACAGTGTAGGCCAGGGACATCAGACACACAACAGGAGGTGGGGCCAGCATTGTGGAGGAAAGGCACAGCCCTATTCAGGTCCCAGGTGCAACTCCTCCCTCCTATCTGCATGCAGATCTCTCTATTCAGCCCTGTGCTGACTCACCCTGTCTCCTGGAAGCCCCCAGCCCCTGTCACTCAAACTCCAGACAAGGAATACACAACCTAGCAGAGGCAGGCTTGGATAGTTAGGCAAGAAAATACCGACTTTCTAAAAGTGGTATTTTCAAACACAGAATGTTAAAATAAAACTTCACTAAAAGATGTATTTTATCATTCTGAGTTCAGGCATACTAAACTCGAATTTCTACCTGGTTCCCTGAGTCAGTTAGGATTATAAGATGTAATAATCTAACTGCCCATTCTGGCCTATGGGGAACAGGTAGCCTTGCAATAGTGAAAAACGAAAATGGCTGTAATTCACTATTAGGACATGCCACACACACCAGGGCATGTCCTACCTTTACCTACAATGCACCCTGCCCTTGGGCCTACCTTAGGGGTGACTAACATGTATAAAAGGGAAGGTTTAGGGACTGGCAAGTGGGTACACTTGCCCAGTCAACATGGCAGTACCAGACTGCACACAGGCTCTGCAATGGCAGGCCTGAGACACACTTTACAAGCTGCTCCGGTGGGTGGCACAACCAGTGCTGCAAGCCCACCAGCAGCATTTGATTTACAAGCCCTGGGCACACGCAGTGCACTGTACTAGGGTCTGATAGTAAGCCAAACAAGCCAATCATGGAGTCACTAATCCATACATCAATTTACCATAGGGAGCACTTGCACTGTGGCACTGAACAGCAGTGGCACAGTGCCCAAAAGCATCTAAAACCAGAAAAAAAATTAAGAGGCAACAGCAAAAATGGAAGGGAGACCCACACCAATGGTGCCAGGTCTAACACGTGTCCCCTCCAGCTGAAATGTGGGGAGAACTACCCTACCTCCGGGGAGTTCTCATCACTAAGGCGGAAAAATCTGGACAGACCATCAGCATTGGCGTGTTCTGTACCAGGGCGGTGTTCCACCGTGAAGTCCATCCCCTGTAGGGATATGTGTAGGAAAGTGGCTCTGTATATACTGTACCCAAGTAAGGTTCAGGGTGTACAGAGTCCACAGTCCCCAGAGGGTTGACAGAGGCTAAAGTTAGATATAACCTTACTCTCCAAAGTGGTAGCTTGGTCGAGCAGTAAGGCAGTATCAGAGGACAGTGTAAAGCATTTGTTGTACACACTCAGTCAGCAAATGAAGCCACACACTCAAGAACTGAACTCTAGGCCAATGGTTTGTATATAAAAAATATATGCTTGTTTTATTTTAGAACCAACAATAGGATCAAAATATACTTTCTCAGTATGAGATGCTTTGGTTATTCACCTTACAGATAGGCAATAGACTTTTTTGATAGTGGTTATCACAGTTGGTGCAAGAGGCAACACAGGGTCAAATTCAATGCAACATTGAGCTCAATGGAAAATTATACTTAATTACAATTGATTACTTTGCAGAGCACTTTTCTAACCACAGGACTGGATCCTGGATTCAGTCCTGGGACACTTCCTGTAAACAGGTAAGAAAAAGCGTTTTGGTTATTGTAGTGATTTTTGAAGAATATTACTATATTTCAAAAGCTGACACTTAGAAACTTTTCTGGGTAAAATTACCAATGTTATCCTATGAAAGGAAATACAGTGTGCAAGCAAAGTATGTTTACGTTACTTTTGTAATCCAGTGCTGGACTCCTAGGTTCAGCACTGGGACATTTACTTAAAACAGGTAAGTAATTACGTTTTTGTAGTTTGTTCGATTTTTAAAGAATATTTGTAAAAGACAGAAATCGACACTTAGAAGAAATTTCACAGAAAACCAGTCAATGGATCCCTATGAAAGAAAAAGTGAGTTAACGGTAAGTAACGTTGCGATTACTTTTAGGGCCAGTGTTGGGCACTCGGGTCCAGCACTGAGGCCCCTCCTAATACTAGGTGAGTATTTTCGTTTTCGTGACTCGGTTGATTTTTGGTGAATATTCTAAAGTTTCAGAACTCCACACTTAGAAGAAATTTCGCAGAAAACCAGTCAATGGAACCCTATGGAAGAAAAGTGAGTTATCGGATTTCGGGTAAGTACTTGACTGGCAGGGTTAAGGTTCTGGGTAAGACTCAGGGGTCCCCCAGGATCAGGTAAGTACAGTTTTTACACCCTCAGCGGCACAGGGGCGGCCGGGTGCAGAGTGAGAAGGCCCAATGTTATCCTATGGCAGGCGGGGGGCCCCGGGTTGGTGGCTGCTGGCAAGCAGGCCACGCGACTGTGGGAGCTGGGCTCCTGGTCACTTGCTCAGGGCAAGTAGGGAAGTAGGTTAGGATAGAGGTTGCACTTCCAGGGGCACTCGGGCGGCTGGGTGCAGGGTGCTTTTGAGCCGTCGGGCGCTCAATGTTAAACAATAGAGGTCGTGAAAGGTGAAGAAAGGCTGCAGGCTCGGGGACGGTGATTCTTCAGGGACGACCAACACTTCAGGAGGTAAGTTGGGGTCTTGGAGGATAGGTAGACACCCAGGAGTTGGGCACAGGGGGCCGTGGGGCGCCGGGTGCAGGGGTGTCTTTTGAGGTCGGGAAATCTTACCCCCTGCTGGTCGCGGTTGGAGGGGTCCCTTGTCCTGAGGCTGCAGGCGTCGTCTGGGTCGTCGAGGAGGGTCCTTGGCCACTGGATTCCAGGTCAGAATCGCCGGGGGACGTCCTCGAGGTCTTTGGTCACTCAGGCACAGGCTGGACTCGGCGGGTGCAGAGTGTGCAGGTTTCGCGGCTCCGTGCCAGGGCCGGGTCTTTGGTAGGTTTTCTTTTGAGCAGTACCACTGCTCGTGGGAGTCCCTGGGTCGAAGGCTGTAGCACAGAAGTCAGGTCCTCCGGGGTTTGTGAGGTTGCTGAGGCCGGGATTCCGCAGGAGCAGGTTCAGAGGTCGACAGGCCGGTAGGGCTGGGGCCAAGTCAGTTGTTGTCGCCTCCTTTTTAGCAGCTGCACGGCTGGTCTTCTTGCTTCGTCTTCTCTTCTTGTTTTCGGATTTGGGAACTCCGGAAGGAAGGTTCAGGGAGCCCCTAAATACTAAATTTAGGGGTGGTTACAGGTAGGTAAGGGCAGGGACCAATGGGTCCCTTCCCTGGGGTGGGTACACCCCCTATTCTGTTCCTCTCCAGTGGGAGGGGGCAGGAGCCTGTCCCTGGTTGGCCAGGTCCCCCATCCTCAAGATGGCGGGGACTCGAGTTTGTGCTTCACCTCGCCTCCCCCACCTTAGGGGTGGAGTTGGCAGAGGTGGGCACAACCCATTTCCTGCTTCTGGTTTTCCCGCCGGTTCTCCCGCCAGGAGTGGGGGTAGAACCAGTGGGGACCAGTTTGCTGGAAGCAGCAAATGGTCTGGGGAAACTCCAAAGGCGGCAGGCCTTTGAAGCTCCCCCTGCCCATCCTGGGGAGGAGGCTTTGGCACCTCGTCCCGGGATGTGCATTGTTTCAGGCCCCTGAGAGCAGAGGCTCTCGACCCAGGGGTCCAGAAACATGTCTGGTGGTGGCAGCCTGGGCAGCCACTCAGTCCGGACACTGGAGGTCGGGTTGGTTTCAGGGGGCATCTCTAAGATGCCCTCTGGAGTGCGTTTACATTAAATCCCACACTGGCATCAGTGGGGTTTAATGTGCTGAGAAGTTTGATACCAAACTTCTTAGTCTTCAGTGGGGCCATTATGGTGCTGTGGAGTTCGTAATGACAGACTCCCAGCACCATATACTCTTAATGGCAGCACTGCACTTACAATGCCCAAGAATGGACTTGGGCACTGTAGGGGCACAGGGCTCATGCCTCTATGCCCTCACCACTGGCATAGTGCACCCAGCTAGAGGGGTGGCTGACCTAGGCCAGGGCAGTGGCTTGTAGGCATGGCACACAGGGATGTGAGCCATGTCGACTCTTCACTTTTGTTCTGCACCAAGACACGCAGCCTGCAAAGGCAGTGTGTGTGTGTAAGGTGCAGGGTCCCTAAGGGTGGCACAACAAGTGCTGCAGCCCTTAGGGGCCTTCCCTGGTCACAGTGCCCTGGGTACCCATGGTACCATTTACCAGGGGCTGACCTGTGGCCAGGGATGTCAATTGGGTGTAGGTATCAATGCAATTTTAGGGAAGGAACACAGGCCCTGGGTACCTGGTTGGCAGGAGCCCAGGGCACACTCAGTCAAAGTACATCAGCCATTCAGCAAAAAGTGGGGGCATACCATGTAAGAAAGATGGCACTTTCTCACACAACTCCCCCAAACGAAAGATGATGAGACTAACCTTGCCCTATGGAGTCTTCATTGTCTAAGTGGAAGAACCTGGAAAGGCCATCTGCATTGGCATGGGCAGTGCCAGGTCTGTGTTCCACTTCAAAGTCCATTCCCTGTAGGGAGATGGACCACCTCAACAGTTTTGGGTTTTCTCCTTTCATTTGCATTAGCCACCTGAGAGGTCTGTGGTCAGTTTGAACTAGGAAGTGAGTTCCAAACAGGTAGGGCCTCAGCTTCTTCAGGGACCAGACCACAGCAAAGGCCTCCCTCTCAATGGCACTCCAACGCTGCTCCCTGGGGAGAAGCCTTCTGCTTATAAAAGCAACAGGTTGGTCTTGGCCTTCATCATTGGTCTGGGATAGGACCGCTCCTATCCCTAGCTCAGAGGCATCAGTCTGCACAATGAACTGCTTGGCATAATCTGGTGCTTTTAGAATTGGTGCTGAGCACATTGCTTCTTTCAGAGTGTCAAAAGCCTTTTGGCAACAGACTGTCCAGTTTACTTTCTTTGGCATCTTCTTGGAGGTGAGTTCTGTGAGGGGAGTCACAATGGACCCATATCCCTTCACAAACCTCCTGTAGTACCCAGTCAAGCCAAGGAATGCCCTGACTTGGGTCTGAGTTGTTGGAGCTACCCAGTCCAGGATAGCCTGGATCTTGGGCTGTAAGGGTTGTACCTGGCCTCCACCAACCAGGTGGCCCAAGTACACCACAGTGCCCTGCCCTATCTGGCATTTGGATGCCTTGATAGTTAGGCCTGCAGTTTGCAGGGCCTTTAAAACCTTCCCAAGGTGGACCAGGTGATCCTGCCAGGTGGAACTGAAGACAGCAATATCATCAAGATAAGCTGCACTAAAGGACTCCAACCCAGCAAGGACTTGATTCACCAACCTCTGGAAGGTGGCAGGGGCATTCTTTAAACCAAAGGGCATAACAGTGAACTGAAAATGCCCATCAGGTGTGGAGAATGCTGTTTTCTGTTTGGCTCCTGGGGCCATGCCAATCTGCCAGTACCCTGCAGTTAAGTCAAAGGTACTCAGGTATTTGGCTGCACCCAATCTGTCTATCAGTTCATCAGCTCTTGGGATAGGGTGTGCATCTGTCTTGGTGACAGAGTTGAGACCCCTATAGTCCACACAAAACCTCATCTCTCTCTTTTCACCCTTTTGATGAGGTTTGGGGACCAGAACCACTGGGCTAGCCCAGGGGCTCTCAGAGGGCTCAATAACCCCTAGCTCCAGCATCTTGCTGACTTCAGCTCTGATGCTTTCCTTAACTTGGTCTGACTGACGATAGATCTTGTTTTTGACAGGTGCACTGTCACCAGTGTCCACATCATGGGTACACCAGTTTGTCAGACCAGGGGTCAAGGAAAGAGCCCAGCATACTGCTGCAAGACTTGCTTGCAGTCAGTCTGCTGTTGGGCAGTGAGGGTGTCTGAAAAGACAACTCCATCTACTGACCCATCTTTTGGGCTGTGGGAGAGGAGATCAGGGAGAGGTTCACTCTCAGCTTCCTGTTCCTCATCTGTCACCATCAGCATGGTGATGTCAGCCCTGTCATTGTAGAGTTTTAGGCGGTTCACATGGATAACCCTTTTGGGTGTCCTGCTGGTGCCCAGGTCAACCAGGTAGGTGACCTCACTCTTTTCTCTAGGATAGGGTAAGGGCCACTCCATCTGTCCTGGAGGGCCCTTGGTGCCACTGGCTCCAAAACCCATACCTGTTGCCCAGGTTGGAATTCAACCAGTGCAGCTTTTTGGTCATACCAGTGCTTCTGAAGCTCCTGGCTGGCCTCAAGGTTCTTGGATGCCTTTTCCATGTACTCAGCCATTCTGGACCTTAGGCCAAGCACATAGTCCACTATATCTTGTTTGGGTTCTTGGAGAGGTCTCTCCCAGCCCTCCTTTACAAGACAGAGTGGTCCCCTCACAGGATGGCCAAACAGAAGTTCAAAGGGTGAGAAACCTACCCCCTTCTGTGGCACTTCTCTGTAAGCTGAAAAGCAGGCATGGTAGTAGGACATCCCATCTCCTTTTGAGTTTTTCAGGGAGCCCCATGATCATGCCTTTCAATGTCTTGTTGAACCTCTCAACAAGGCCATTGGTTTGTGGATGGTAGGGTGTAGTAAACTTGTACTGCACCCCACACTCCTTCCACATGTGGGTCAGGTAAGCAGACATGAAGTTGGAACCTCTGTCTGAAACCACCTCCTTAGGAAACCCTACCCTGGTGAAGACACCAATGAGGGCTTTGGCTACTGCAGGAGCTGTAGTAGTCCTAAGGGGAATAGCCTCAGGATACCTAGTGGCATGATCCACTACCACCAGTATGAATTTGTTCCCTGAGGCTGTGGGAGGTTCCAGTGGACCCACTATGTCCACACCTACCCTTTCAAAGGGAACCCCCACCACAGGTAGTGGTATCAGGGGGCCTTTGGATGGCCACCTGTCTTGCCACTGGCTTGACAGGTAACACAGGAGCTGACAAACTCCTTCACCTTTTGGTGCATCTGGGGCCAGTAAAAGTGGCTAACTAGCCTTTCCCAAGTTTTGGTTTGGCCCAGATGTCCAGCTAGGGGATGTCATGAGCCAAAGTTAGGAGGAACTCCCTGTACTTCTGGGGCACTACCACTCTCCTGGTGGTTCCAGGGTTGGGGTCTTTTGCCTCAGTGTACAGTAATCCCTCTTCCCAATAGACTCTGTGGGTACCACTGACATCTCCCTTGGCTTCTGAAACAGCTTGCTGCCTCAGGCTTTCAAGAGTGGGACAGTCTTGCTGTCCCTGGCACAGCTCTTCCCTAGAGGGTCCCCCTGGGCCCAAGAGTTCAACCTGGTAAGGGTCAAGCTCTAGGGGCTCAGTTCCCTCTGGGGCTTCCAGGTTCTCTCCCTGAGGAGAGGGGTCCTGCTCTTGTGACTGTGTAGAAGCTGGTCCGCCAGTCTTCTTTCCTTTTCTCTTGGTAGGCTGGGCCATCATTCCAGGCTCCAACACTATTTCTTCACCCTGCCTTTTGCTCTGTGCTCTTGTTTTTACACACACCAATTCAGGGATGCCCAGCATGGCTGCATGGGCCTTTAGCTCCACCTCTGCCCAGGCTGAGGTTTCCAGATCATTTCCTAGCAGACATGCAGCTGGTAACTTCGGAGAGACCACTACCTGCTTCAGGCCAGTAACCCCCCAGCCTAATGTCACCAGGGCCATGGGATGACTAGTGGTGACACTGTCAGCATTGGTGACTGGGTAAGTTTTCCCAATCAAGTATTGCTCAGGGGAAACCAGTGTGTCCCTCACCATAGTGACACTGGCACCTGTATCCCTCAGAGCCTCTACTCTAGTTCCATTCACCCAGGGGTATTGCAAATACTTCTTTAAGTTGGGTGGCCACACAGCTACAGTGGCAAATTCCACTTCCCCTAGGGAGACCAGACTTGCCTCAGTGGGTTCCCAGATTTGCTCAGGGTACACTTCTGATCCCATCTGTAAACTTGCTGCCCCAGGAGTAGCTGTACTGGGTGCCTTAGGGGCTTTGTTGTGGGGGCAAGTTTTGTCTACAGTGAGGTGTCCTGACTTCTTACAGTTATTACACCAGGCCTTCAAGGGATCAAAGTTCTTCCCCCTATAGGGTTGAGGCACATAGGGAGTAGTTTGGGACCCACCCCCTGAACAGGTTTTTGGGGCCCTTTGGAAGACTCAGACTTTTATCTTGGGGATTCTCACCACCTTTCCCCTGGGGGTTTGGTGACCACCTTCTTTTGGTCACCCCCAGTGGTTGTCCTTGTCACCCTAGTCTTGACCCAGTGGTCTGCCTTCTTTCCCAATTCTTGGGGAGAAATTAGACCTAGGTCTACCAAATGCTGATGCAACTTTTCATTTGTGCAATTACTTAGTATGTGTTCCTTCATAAACAAATTGTAAAGTCCAGAAAAATCATGCACATTATGTCCAGCTAACCAGCCATCCAGTGTCTTTACTGAGTAGTCCACGAAGTCAATCCAGGACTGGGTCTGGGTTTTGTGAGCCCCCTGAATCTAATTCTATACTCCTCAGTAGTGAGCCCAAATCCCTCAATCAGAGTACTCTTCATGAGGTCATAGGACCCTGCATCTGGCCCAGAGAGGGTCAGAAGCCTGTCTCTGCAGTTACCAGAGAACAGTTCCCACAGGAGTGCCCCCACAGAGGTTTCTTTACTCTTCTTATTTCACAAGCCCTCTCAAAGGCTGTGAACCATTTGGTGATGTCATCACCTTCCTCAAACTTAGGGACAATCCCTTTGGGGATTTTAGGTTCAGAAGTTTCCTCCCTATCCTTATTTTTAGTATTGCTGCCACCATTGATGGGTGCTAAACCCATCTCCTGTCTTTCCTTCTCTAGAGCCAGGAGTCTGGTCTCTAGGTCCAGTCGCTTGGCCAACCTGGCTAACAAGTTGTCCTCCTCACTGAGGGTATCCTCAGTGTCCTCTCTGGGACCAGGACCACCTAGGTGGCCCCTAGGTCCCCAGAGGTCTATTCTTGGAGTTAAGGGTGCAGGGACCCTATCTTCCCTAGGAAGTGATGGAGGTGGGTTACCATCCCCATCCTCCTCATTCCTTTCCTCCTCTGTTGGGTCATCACCATGCTCAGAGGGGTGGGCTTTAGCATACTCAGCCAGGAGCTCCTGGAGCCCTTGTTTGGTTGGATGCTGGCCCATTGGTATATCTTTAAGTTTGCATAAGGACCTTATCTCTTTGAAAGACAAATGAAGATAAGGGTGAGGTCGAGCTCCTCAACCAGTTCCTGTATGTCATTATTATCTTCACTAGTAGCTGGGTTCTTGTCTTGAGACATTTTTAAAAAAATTCTAACCCCTCTAACCTTGGCTATAGTGACTTTTTATTTTCTAAGATGCTACAGGGACTTAAGCAAGGCCCTAACAAGACTTTTAGTAATTTGGTAAAAAAATGCCAATTAAAAAATCAGAATTCTAAAGGCAATTTAAGAGTTCTGTCGTGTGATCAGATGGTAACCAAGTAGTCCAACAAATGCAAGTTTGTATCCCACCGCTGATCCACCAATGTAGGAAAGTGGCTCTGTATATACTGTACCCAAGTAAGGTTCAGGGTGTACAGAGTCCACAGTCCCCAGAGGGTTGACAGAGGCTAAAGTTAGATATAACCTTACTCTCCAAAGTGGTAGCTTGGTCGAGCAGTAAGGCAGTATCAGAGGACAGTGTAAAGCATTTGTTGTACACACTCAGTCAGCAAATGAAGCCACACACTCAAGAACTGAACTCTAGGCCAATGGTTTGTATATAAAAAATATATGCTTGTTTTATTTTAGAACCAACAATAGGATCAAAATATACTTTCTCAGTATGAGATGCTTTGGTTATTCACCTTACAGATAGGCAATAGACTTTTTTGATAGTGGTTATCACAGTTGGTGCAAGAGGCAACACAGGGTCAAATTCAATGCAACATTGAGCTCAATGGAAAATTATACTTAATTACAATTGATTACTTTGCAGAGCACTTTTCTAACCACAGGACTGGATCCTGGATTCAGTCCTGGGACACTTCCTGTAAACAGGTAAGAAAAAGCGTTTTGGTTATTGTAGTGATTTTTGAAGAATATTACTATATTTCAAAAGCTGACACTTAGAAACTTTTCTGGGTAAAATTACCAATGTTATCCTATGAAAGGAAATACAGTGTGCAAGCAAAGTATGTTTACGTTACTTTTGTAATCCAGTGCTGGACTCCTAGGTTCAGCACTGGGACATTTACTTAAAACAGGTAAGTAATTACGTTTTTGTAGTTTGTTCGATTTTTAAAGAATATTTGTAAAAGACAGAAATCGACACTTAGAAGAAATTTCACAGAAAACCAGTCAATGGATCCCTATGAAAGAAAAGTGAGTTAACGGTAAGTAACGTTGCGATTACTTTTTAGGGCCAGTGTTGGGCACTCGGGTCCAGCACTGAGGCCCCTCCTAATACTAGGTGAGTATTTTCGTTTTCGTGACTCGGTTGATTTTTGGTGAATATTCTAAAGTTTCAGAACTCCACACTTAGAAGAAATTTCGCAGAAAACCAGTCAATGGAACCCTATGGAAGAAAAGTGAGTTATCGGATTTCGGGTAAGTACTTGACTGGCAGGGTTAAGGTTCTGGGTAAGACTCAGGGGTCCCCAGGATCAGGTAAGTACAGTTTTTACACCCTCAGCGGCACAGGGGCGGCCGGGTGCAGAGTGAGAAGGCCCAATGTTATCCTATGGCAGGCGGGGGGCCCCGGGTTGGTGGCTGCTGGCAAGCAGGCCACGCGACTGTGGGAGCTGGGCTCCTGGTCACTTGCTCAGGGCAAGTAGGGAAGTAGGTTAGGATAGAGGTTGCACTTCCAGGGGCACTCGGGCGGCTGGGTGCAGGGTGCTTTGAGCCGTCGGGCGCTCAATGTTAAACAATAGAGGTCGTGAAAGGTGAAGAAAGGCTGCAGGCTCGGGGACGGTGATTCTTCAGGGACGACCAACACTTCAGGAGGTAAGTTGGGGTCTTGGAGGATAGGTAGACACCCAGGAGTTGGGCACAGGGGGCCGTGGGGCGCCGGGTGCAGGGGTGTCTTTGAGGTCGGGAAATCTTACCCCTGCTGGTCGCGGTTGGAGGGGTCCCTTGTCCTGAGGCTGCAGGCGTCGTCTGGGTCGTCGAGGAGGGTCCTTGGCCACTGGATTCCAGGTCAGAATCGCCGGGGGACGTCCTCGAGGTCTTTGGTCACTCAGGCACAGGCTGGACTCGGCGGGTGCAGAGTGTGCAGGTTTCGCGGCTCCGTGCCAGGGCCGGGTCTTTGGTAGGTTTTCTTTGAGCAGTACCACTGCTCGTGGGAGTCCCTGGGTCGAAGGCTGTAGCACAGAAGTCAGGTCCTCCGGGGTTTGTGAGGTTGCTGAGGCCGGGATTCCGCAGGAGCAGGTTCAGAGGTCGACAGGCCGGTAGGGCTGGGGCCAAGTCAGTTGTTGTCGCCTCCTTTTAGCAGCTGCACGGCTGGTCTTCTTGCTTCGTCTTCTCTTCTTGTTTTCGGATTTGGGAACTCCGGAAGGAAGGTTCAGGGAGCCCCTAAATACTAAATTTAGGGGTGGTTACAGGTAGGTAAGGGCAGGGACCAATGGGTCCCTTCCCTGGGGTGGGTACACCCCTATTCTGTTCCTCTCCAGTGGGAGGGGGCAGGAGCCTGTCCCTGGTTGGCCAGGTCCCCCATCCTCAAGATGGCGGGGACTCGAGTTTGTGCTTCACCTCGCCTCCCCACCTTAGGGGTGGAGTTGGCAGAGGTGGGCACAACCCATTTCCTGCTTCTGGTTTTCCCGCCGGTTCTCCCGCCAGGAGTGGGGGTAGAACCAGTGGGGACCAGTTTGCTGGAAGCAGCAAATGGTCTGGGGAAACTCCAAAGGCGGCAGGCCTTTGAAGCTCCCCCTGCCCATCCTGGGGGAGGAGGCTTTGGCACCTCGTCCCGGGATGTGCATTGTTTCAGGCCCCTGAGAGCAGAGGCTCTCGACCCAGGGGTCCAGAAACATGTCTGGTGGTGGCAGCCTGGGCAGCCACTCAGTCCGGACACTGGAGGTCGGGTTGGTTTCAGGGGGCATCTCTAAGATGCCCTCTGAGTGCGTTTTACATTAAATCCCACACTGGCATCAGTGGGGGTTTAATGTGCTGAGAAGTTTGATACCAAACTTCTTAGTCTTCAGTGGGGCCATTATGGTGCTGTGGAGTTCGTAATGACAGACTCCCAGCACCATATACTCTTAATGGCAGCACTGCACTTACAATGCCCAAGAATGGACTTGGGCACTGTAGGGGCACAGGGCTCATGCCTCTATGCCCTCACCACTGGCATAGTGCACCCAGCTAGAGGGGTGGCTGACCTAGGCCAGGGCAGTGGCTTGTAGGCATGGCACACAGGGATGTGAGCCATGTCGACTCTTCACTTTTGTTCTGCACCAAGACACGCAGCCTGCAAAGGCAGTGTGTGTGTGTAAAGGTGCAGGGTCCCTAAGGGTGGCACAACAAGTGCTGCAGCCCTTAGGGCCTTCCCTGGTCACAGTGCCCTGGGTACCCATGGTACCATTTACCAGGGGCTGACCTGTGGCCAGGGATGTCAATTGGGTGTAGGTATCAATGCAATTTTAGGGAAGGAACACAGGCCCTGGGTACCTGGTTGGCAGGAGCCCAGGGCACACTCAGTCAAAGTACATCAGCCATTCAGCAAAAAGTGGGGGCATACCATGTAAGAAAGATGGCACTTTCTCACAATATGGACCACCTCAACAGCTTTGGATTCTCACCCCTCATCTGCATCAGCCATCTGAGGGGCCTGTGGTCTGTCTGAACCCGGAAGTGAGTCCCAAACAAGTATGGTCTCAACTTCTTCAGTGCCCAGACCACAGCAAATGCCTCACGCTCAATTGCACTCCACCTCTGTTCCCGTGGAAGTAACCTCCTACTGATGAAGGCTACAGGTTGGTCTAGGCCCTCCTCATTAATCTGTGATAGAACAGCCCCCACACCATGCTCTGAAGCGTCTGTTTGCACAATAAACTCTTTTGAGAAGTTGGGTGCCAGGAGCACGGGCGCCGTGCACATGGCAGTCTTCAGGGCATCAAAAGCTCTCTGACAGGTGTCAGTCCAAATCATTCTCTTGGGCTGCTTCCTGGAAGTCAGCTCTGTCAAGGGTGCAACAATGCTGCCATACCCCTTGACAAACCTCCTGTAATACCCGGTGAGTCCTAAAAAGGCTCTCACCTCTGTCTGGGTCTTGGGGGGTTCCCAAGTCAGGATGGTCTCAATCTTGGGCTGTAGGGGCGCCACCTGGCCGCTCCCAACCTGGTGTCCCAAGTACACCACGGAACCCTGCCCGATCTGGCACTTACTCGCCTTGATCGTGAGGCCTGCTCTCCGCAACGCCATCAACACTTCCCAGAGGTGGCGCAGATGTTCTTCCCAACTGGCGCTGAACACTGCGATGTCATCCAGGTAGGCGGCACTGAACTCTTCCAGTCCAGCCAACACCTGGTTGACCAACCTCTGAAAGGTGGCAGGGGCATTCTTCATCCCAAAGGGCATAACCCGGAATTGGTAGTGCCCATCTGGTGTGGAGAATGCTGACCTCTCTCTTGCCCCATCAGTCAAGGCGATCTGCCAGTACCCAGACGTTAAGTCAAACGTGCTGAGGTACCAGGCAGCCCCTAACCGATCAATGAGCTCATCAGCTCTGGGGATGGGGTGCGCGTCAGTCCTGGTGACTGAATTGAGCCCTCGGTAGTCCACACAGAACCTCAGCTCTGGTGAGACACCCAGTGCGGCAGCCTTTGGGACCAAGACCACTGGGCTGGCCCAAGGACTGTTAGAGGACTCAATCACCCCTAACGCAAGCATCTTGGAGACCTCCTCCTTGATGCAAGCTCTCACCCTGTCAGTCACCCTGTAAGTTTTGTGCTTGACAGGAGGACTGTCCCCAGTGTCTACATCATGGACGCACCAATCAGTGACACTGGGAATCAGGGAGAACAGGTCAGAAAACTGTCCCAGCAACTGGTGACAGTCATTCTGCTGCTCAGGGGTCAGGGTGGAAGAGAGGTTCACTCCATCCACTGACCCATCTTGCTCTGTTGCAGACAGGAGGTCAGGAAGAGGCTCAGTCTCCTCCTCCATTCCAGCATCTGTTGCTAGGAGCATGCCCACTTCGGACCTCTCTAAGTGGGGCTTCAGGCGGTTGACATGCAGGACCCGCAAGGGGTTCCTGGGAGACCGCAAGTCCACCAAGTAGGTAACCGGACTCTTGCGCTCCACCACCTCAAATGGTCCGGTCCACTTATCCTGGAGCGCACAGGGCTCCACGGGGGCCATGACCCACACTTTCTGACCAGGCTGAAGCTCAACCAGAGTGGCTTTCTGGTCGTACCACCGCTTCATCTCCTCCTGGCTGGCTTCCAGATTCGCCTCAGCGAGTTTTCTGAATCGCCTAGTTTGGTTCCTAAAGGCCACCATGTAGCTATATACATCTTGGGGAGGTTTCCTGGGAGATTGCTCCCAGCCTTCCTTGACCAAACTCAAAGGTCCTCTCACTGGGTGACCATAGAGAAGCTCAAAGGGACTGAACCCTAGAGATTTCTGTGGCACCTCACGGTATGCAAACAGCAGGCATGGTAAGAGGACGTCCCACTTACGCCTCATGGGTTCCTCAAGACCCATAATCATGCCTTTGAGGGTCCGGTTGAATCTCTCAACCAGCCCATTACCTTGGGGGTGGTAAGGAGTGGTGAACTTGTAGGTTACACCACACTCCTGCCACAGGGACTTCATATACTTAGAAATGAAGTTGGTACCTCGGTCTGACACCACCTCTCTGGGAAACCCCACGTGGGAGAAAATCCCCATCAGTGCACGTCCCACCACGGGGGCCGTCACTGTCCTGAGAGGGATGGCTTCCGGGTACCGGGTGGCATGGTCCACCAAGACCAGGATGAACCTGTTGCCCATGGCTGTCTTGGGATCCAGAGGCCCCACAATGTCAATGCCCACCCTTTCAAAGGGGGTGCTGACCACAGGGAATGGCTGGAGAGGAGCCTTGCGCTACCTCCCACTCTTTCCACTTGCCTGGCAAGTCTGACAGGTCCTGCAATGAGTGTCTGAACTCTTGCGCATTTGGGGCCAATAAAAATGGGTGACAAGCCTTTCAAAGGTCTTGTCCTGCCCCAAATGTCCTGCTAAAGGCATATCATGAGCCAGCCCCAGTAGGAAGGCTCTGAAGCGCTGGGGTACCACCAGCACACGGGCTGACCCAGGCTCAGCAACCTTAGGCTCACTATACAAGAGACCATTCTCCCAGTAGATCCAATGTGATCCAGACTGATCACCTTCTGCCTGGTTTGCAGCCTGCTGTCGCAAACCCACAAGAGAAGGGCACTTGTTCTGCTCCTCACAGAACTCTTCCCTGGAGGGACCTCCTTCCTGCTGCCAATGGGTCAGCTCAGGCAGGTCTCCCAGTTCAGCAATCTCTTCCCCGGTAGGCTCCAGGGCATCCCCCTCAGGGTCCGCCTCCTCCTGGGCCGTGGGAACCTCAGGGGCCGGTTTCCCGTGCCCCCTACCTCTTCTCTTTAAGGCAGGCACCTGGGCCATTTTCTCAGGCTCCAGGTCCTCTTGAACACCCTTACTGGCTGCCATAGACCGAGTGGTCATGCAGGCCCACTCAGGCAAACCCAACATCTCTAAATGAGCTCTCCGCTCCACCTTAGCCCAAGGGGAGCTCTCCAAATCGTTACCTAACAGACATTCAACAGGCATGGCTGGCCTCACAGCTACTTGAAGAGTCCCTGAGACCCCCCCCACTCAAAGGGAACCTGTGCCACCTTGCAGTGGCTCTCTGTGTTGTCAGCGGCAACAACTGGGTAAAATGCATTGGGGACTACCTGCTCTTCAGACACCAACCGACAACTGACAGCTGTCACACTGGCTCCGGTGTCTCTAAGAGCTTCCACACTCTTGCCATTGATGGTCACCCACTGCCTGTATTTTTAGTGTTATCAGGCAGCTGGGTCCTGGTGACCACCTCACAGTCTCCTAAAGAGACAAGGGACATCTCTGCGGGACCCCACCCACCCTGGGCACCCATCTCCTCCCCCAGGGCTACACTAGCCAACTGCCGGGGTGGTGCACCAGTGGGTGCTGTCTTCCCATACAAGGGACATCTAGCATCATAAGAACAGTGGCCTACTAGACCACACTTAAAACAGGTCTTGGGCCCCTTGTGAACAGGCTTATCTGTCGGGGCCACTGCCTTCTTCTCAGGGGAGGCTGGGAACCCTTCCCTTGGTTCCCTTGGGGATTACTTTGGGGCCCTTTCTGGAACTCCCTCTGTTTACCCTTGTCCCCCCACTCTTCTGCTGGGGACCCTGCCCACCTTTGGCAAAGTCTCCCACATGACCCTTCTGGACCCGGGTGCTCACCCAGCGGTCCGCCTCCTCAGCAAGCTTCCTAGGGTTAGTCAGCTTGCTATCAATAAGATGCTGGCGTAGCTCTGGAAAACAGTTATTTGACAAGTGCTCCCATGCAAGCAAATCATAGAGCGCCTCAAAATTATCCACTTTGCTACCCTTCACCCAACCATCTAATGCTCTGCAAAAGAAAGACACATATTCCACCCAAGTGGTAGACTCCAGTTTTCTGAAATTTCTAAACCTTTGTCTATATAGCTCTGGGGTCAAACCAAATCTGGACATTAGGGCTCCCTTTATGTGGGTATAGGACATCTGCTCCTCTGTAGGCAAATCCAACAAAGTGTCCCTCCCATCACTAACAAAGCGGCCCCACAACCCCGCTCCCCAATCCTTCTCAGGGACCCGGTGGGCCAACATTGCAGCTTCATAAGCCCTAAACCACTGACCAATATCCTCATTCTTGTGGAAATCTTTAACTACATCTTTGGGAATGTAGGTTCTTGCTTCTACATGCACTGGCGGTGTGCTGCCACCAGAGGGAGGAACCTCTAACTTCTTGGCCTTGAGTTCCAATTCCCTCAATCCTCTCTCATGCTCAAAATGCATCCTCTTTTCCTCTAAGGCTAACTTCTTCATTTCTAACTCCATCCCAAGCTCTATTTTCTTGCTCTCTATGTCTTTCTGACCATCCATTTTGAGCCTAGCTAGCTCCAATTTATGCATCCTCTCCCTTGCTCTGTCCTCCAGCTCTCCTGGGGACAACCCTTTGGAAGAAACACTGCTGCCCGCCCCTGAAGGTGCTTTCCCTCCAGTTGGGCCCACTGGCCCCTCAAGTTGCTCATTTAAATCCTCTGCCTCCATTACTGGCTCCTCAGGATGCTCACTGGCATTCCTAGATTCTACCCAGGCCCTCAGCGCCTTCTGGTATTCCTCTTTCCTGGTGAGGCCTTTCACAGAGATTTTAAATTTCTTGCACAAAGCTTTGAGATAAGGCACAGTGTAAGTATCAATTCTCTCTTCTTCCAAAACAATGTCTACAGATACTATGGATGATGACTTGCTCATGGTAGCAAAAAGACTGGCAGTTCTCAAGAATCAAAAATAGAAAAGAAGTTCCAAGGAAAAATTCTCAAAAAGTATGTGATTGCGTTATGGTCTGCACTCACTAGTAGTGTACACCAATCACTGTATATGAATCACAAATGCAAGTCCAAATCCCACTGCTGCCACCAATGTTAGATTTGGGGGTCTCTAGTTGGCATAGGTAGGTACCTGTGACAAATAGGGACCCTTGCGTCTAGTCAGGGTAAGGGGCTACACTCCTAAAATAACCCCTGCTCACCCCCTTGGTAGCTTGGCACGAGCAGGCAGGCTTATCTCAGAGGCAGTGTGTAAAGCATTTGTGAACACATAAATGTAAGTCCGTTTTTATATAGCGCAGCTACTCACCCTTACGGGTCTCAAGGCGCTGGGGGCCGTAGTGGAAATTAAGTGAGCTATTGCCCAGAGTCACATGGTGCTGAGCTGAGCTGCCGCCGGAGCCGGGGATCGAACCGTGAACCCTGTGCTCCGAAGTCAGCTGCCCTGGCCGCTGCACCACACCTCTCCACATACAGTAATACAGTGACAACACTACAGATGGACACCACACAGGTTGTATTTATAAAAGTAAGTATATTTATATAGACTTAACACAAGACCAAACGACAAAAATCCACAATACTGTACTCAAAAATAGACCTTAAAAGGTTATAAAATAGTTCAGTTCTCTCAAGTTGTAGATGCGACACTTTACTCTCAATGTACCTTGAATGCGTAACGCAAAGAAAACAAAAGGGTCGCAGGGAAGGTGATGCGTCGGTTCCTTACACTCAGGGGAGTGGATGCGTCGGTTCCTTACTGCGGCGCAGGGGAGTTGATGCTCGCTTCCTTACTGTGTGGGGAGTTGATGCGTCAGTTTTTTACTGCTCTCCGGTGCGATGCAACAAGATGGCACCTCGATGCGATACTCTTCTCCGGTGCGATGCGACAAAATGGCGTCTTGGTTGCGATGCGACAACGTTGGTGCGATGCGTGCACGCCCGACGGCTGTGCGGCGACTCGATGATCTTTGGAGGCGCGACAGGCCCTGCGACGCGCTTCTCCGGTGATGCGACGATGTCCTCTGTGGCAGCGTCCTGCTACTCCGGCGATGCGCCGCGCTTCGGCGATGCGATGATGACAGCGGCAGCGGCGTCCCGCTTCCTCGGCGATGCGATGACAGCGGCTGCGGCGGCGACACGCTTCTCGTCGTTGCGTCGCGCTTCCAGCTCCCAGCGACACGCAGTCTCTCAGAAGGCCCAGCACAACAGCAGGCACTTCAATTCCCAGCAAGGGAATTCAGGGGGAGCTGGTTGGTGAAGTCTTGTATCCCTGAGACTTCAGGCAGGAGGCAAGCTCTAGTTCAAGCCCTTGGAGATTCTTCTTCAAGTTGATAGAAAGCACACTCAGTCCTTTTCTCCTTTCTTTGGCAATGAAGCAACCACTGCAGGCCAACCCCCAAACACACAGCACAGGGGTAGTCTCCTCCTTCAGCTTCCTGGTTCTTCTCCTCAGCAAAGGTTCGTCTTGATTCCCAGAAGTGATCTAAAGTTCTTGGGTCTGGGTCCCAATATTTATACTACTTTTCTCTTTGTTCTCTGAAGGCAGAGAGGCCTTTGCCTAGTCCAAAACCAGTTCTGGTCAGTCCTGGAGCACTTTGTTGACAAGACTCCTTCTTTCCTTTCACAGTGTAGGCCAGGGACATCAGACACAGCACAGGAGGTGGGGCCAGCATTGTGGAGGAAAGGCACAGCCCTATTCAGGTCCCAGGGGCAACTGCTCCCTCCTATCTGCATGCAGATCTCTCTATTCAGCCCTGTGCTGACTCACCCTGTCTCCTGGAAGCCCCCAGCCCCTGTCACTCAAACTCCAGTCAAGGAATACACAACCTAGCAGAGGCAGGCTTGGATAGTTAGGCAAGAAAATACCGACTTTCTAAAAGTGGTATTTTCAAACACAGAATGTTAAAATAAAACTTCACTAAAAGATGTATTTTATCATTCTGAGTTCAGGCATACTAAACTCGAATTTCTACCTGGTTCCCTGAGTCAGTTAGGATTATAAGATGTAATAATCTAACTGCCCATTCTGGCCTATGGGGAACAGGTAGCCTTGCAATAGTGAAAAACGAAAATGGCTGTAATTCACTATTAGGACATGCCACACACACCAGGGCATGTCCTACCTTTTACCTACAATGCACCCTGCCCTTGGGCCTACCTTAGGGGTGACTAATATGTATAAAAGGGAAGGTTTAGGGACTGGCAAGTGGGTACACTTGCCCAGTCAACATGGCAGTACCAGACTGCACACAGGCTCTGCAATGGCAGGCCTGAGACACACTTTACAAGCTGCTCCGGTGGGTGGCACAACCAGTGCTGCAAGCCCACCAGCAGCATTTGATTTACAAGCCCTGGGCACACGCAGTGCACTGTACTAGGGTCTGACAGTAAGCCAAACAAGCCAATCATGGAGTCACTAATCCATACATCAATTTACCATAGGGAGCACTTGCACTGTGGCACTGAACAGCAGTGGCACAGTGCCCAAAAGCATCTAAAACCAGAAAAAAAATTAAGAGGCAACAGCAAAAAATGGAAGGGAGACCCACACCAATGGTGCCAGGTCTAACACGTGTCCCCTCCAGCTGAAATGTGGGGAGAACTACCCTACCTCCGGGGAGTTCTCATCACTAAGGCGGAAAAATCTGGACAGACCATCAGCATTGGCGTGTTCTGTACCAGGGCGGTGTTCCACCGTGAAGTCCATCCCCTGTAGGGATATGGACCACCTCAACAGCTTTGGATTCTCACCCTCATCTGCATCAGCCATCTGAGGGGCCTGTGGTCTGTCTGAACCCGGAAGTGAGTCCCAAACAAATATGGTCTCAACTTCTTCAGTGCCCAGACCACAGCAAATGCCTCACGCTCAATTGCACTCCACCTCTGTTCCCGTGGAAGTAACCTCCTACTGATGAAGGCTACAGGTTGGTCTAGGCCCTCCTCATTAATCTGTGATAGAACAGCCCCCACACCATGCTCTGAAGCGTCTGTTTGCACAATAAACTCTTTTGAGAAGTTGGGTGCCAGGAGCACGGGCACCGTGCACATGGCAGTCTTCAGGGCATCAAAAGCTCTCTGACAGGTGTCAGTCCAAATCATTCTCTTGGGCTGCTTCCTGGAAGTCAGCTCTGTCAAGGGTGCAACAATGCTGCCATACCCCTTGACAAACCTCCTGTAATACCCGGTGAGTCCTAAAAGGCTCTCACCTCTGTCTGGGTCTTGGGGGTTCCCAAGTCAGGATGGTCTCAATCTTGGGCTGTAGGGGCGCCACCTGGCCGCTCCCAACCTGGTGTCCCAAGTACACCACGGAACCCTGCCCGATCTGGCACTTACTCGCCTTGATCGTGAGGCCTGCTCTCCGCAGCGCCATCAACACTTCCCAGAGGTGGCGCAGATGTTCTTCCCAACTGGCGCTGAACACTGCGATGTCATCCAGGTAGGCGGCACTGAACTCTTCCAGTCCAGCCAACACCTGGTTGACCAACCTCTGAAAGGTGGCAGGGGCATTCTTCATCCCAAAGGGCATAACCCGGAATTGGTAGTGCCCATCTGGTGTGGAGAATGCTGACCTCTCTCTTGCCCCATCAGTCAAGGCGATCTGCCAGTACCCAGACGTTAAGTCAAACGTGCTGAGGTACCAGGCAGCCCCTAACCGATCAATGAGCTCATCAGCTCTGGGGATGGGGTGCGCGTCAGTCCTGGTGACTGAATTGAGCCCTCGGTAGTCCACACAGAACCTCAGCTCTGGTGAGACACCCAGTGCGGCAGCCTTTGGGACCAAGACCACTGGGCTGGCCCAAGGACTGTTAGAGGACTCAATCACCCCTAACGCAAGCATCTTGGAGACCTCCTCCTTGATGCAAGCTCTCACCCTGTCAGTCACCCTGTAAGTTTTGTGCTTGACAGGAGGACTGTCCCCAGTGTCTACATCATGGACGCACCAATCAGTGACACTGGGAATCAGGGAGAACAGGTCAGAAAACTGTCCCAGCAACTGGTGACAGTCATTCTGCTGCTCAGGGGTCAGGGTGGAAGAGAGGTTCACTCCATCCACTGACCCATCTTGCTCTGTTGCAGACAGGAGGTCAGGAAGAGGCTCAGTCTCCTCCTCCATTCCAGCATCTGTTGCTAGGAGCATGCCCACTTCGGACCTCTCTAAGTGGGGCTTCAGGCGGTTGACATGCAGGACCCGCAAGGGGTTCCTGGGAGACCGCAAGTCCACCAAGTAGGTAACCGGACTCTTGCGCTCCACCACCTCAAATGGTCCGGTCCACTTATCCTGGAGCGCACAGGGCTCCACTGGGGCCATGACCCACACTTTCTGACCAGGCTGAAGCTCAACCAGAGTGGCTTTCTGGTCGTACCACCGCTTCATCTCCTCCTGGCTGGCTTCCAGATTCGCCTCAGCGAGTTTTCTGAATCGCCTCGTTTGGTTCCTAAAGGCCAGCATGTAGCTATATACATCCTGGGGAGGTTTCCTGGGAGATTGCTCCCAGCCTTCCTTGACCAAACTCAAAGGTCCTCTCACTGGGTGACCATAGAGAAGCTCAAAGGGACTGAACCCTAGAGATTTCTGTGGCACCTCACGGTATGCAAACAGCAGGCATGGTAAGAGGACGTCCCACTTACGCCTCATGGGTTCCTCAAGACCCATAATCATGCCTTTGAGGGTCCGGTTGAATCTCTCAACCAGCCCATTACCTTGGGGGTGGTAAGGAGTGGTGAACTTGTAGGTTACACCACACTCCTGCCACAGGGACTTCATATACTTAGAAATGAAGTTGGTACCTCGGTCTGACACCACCTCTCTGGGAAACCCCACGCGGGAGAAAATCCCCATCAGTGCACGTCCCACCACGGGGGCCGTCACTGTCCTGAGAGGGATGGCTTCCGGGTACCGGGTGGCATGGTCCACCAAGACCAGGATGAACCTGTTGCCCATGGCTGTCTTGGGATCCAGAGGCCCCACAATGTCAATGCCCACCCTTTCAAAGGGGGTGCTGACCACAGGGAATGGCTGGAGAGGAGCCTTGCGCTTCCTCCCACTCTTTCCACTTGCCTGGCAAGTCTGACAGGTCCTGCAATGAGTGTCTGAACTCTTGCGCATTTGGGGCCAATAAAAATGGGTGACAAGCCTTTCAAAGGTCTTGTCCTGCCCCAAATGTCCTGCTAAAGGCATATCATGAGCCAGCCCCAGTAGGAAGGCTCTGAAGCGCTGGGGTACCACCAGCACACGGGCTGACCCAGGCTCAGCAACCTTAGGCTCACTATACAAGAGACCATTCTCCCAGTAGATCCAATGTGATCCAGACTGATCACCTGCTGCCTGGTTTGCAGCCTGCTGCCGCAAACCCACAAGAGAAGGGCACTTGTTCTGCTCCTCACAGAACTCTTCCCTGGAGGGACCTCCTTCCTGCTGCCAATGGGTCAGCTCAGGCAGGTCTCCCAGTTCAGCAATCTCTTCCCCGGTAGGCTCCAGGGCATCCCCCTCAGGGTCCGCCTCCTCCTGGGCCGTGGGAACCTCAGGGGCCGGTTTCCCGTGCCCCCTACCTCTTCTCTTTAAGGCAGGCACCTGGGCCATTTTCTCAGGCTCCAGGTCCTCTTGAACACCCTTACTGGCTGCCATAGACCGAGTGGTCATGCAGGCCCACTCAGGCAAACCCAACATCTCTAAATGAGCTCTCCGCTCCACCTTAGCCCAAGGGAGCTCTCCAAATCGTTACCTAACAGACATTCAACAGGCATGGCTGGCCTCACAGCTACTTGAAGAGTCCCTGAGACCCCCCCCACTCAAAGGGAACCTGTGCCACCTTGCAGTGGCTCTCTGTGTTGTCAGCGGCAACAACTGGGTAAAATGCATTGGGGACTACCTGCTCTTCAGACACCAACCGACAACTGACAGCTGTCACACTGGCTCCGGTGTCTCTAAGAGCTTCCACACTCTTGCCATTGATGGTCACCCACTGCCTGTATTTTTAGTGTTATCAGGCAGCTGGGTCCTGGTGACCACCTCACAGTCTCCTAAAGAGACAAGGGACATCTCTGCGGGACCCCACCCACCCTGGGCACCCATCTCCTCCCCAGGGCTACACTAGCCAACTGCCGGGGTGGTGCACCAGTGGGTGCTGTCTTCCCATACAAGGGACATCTAGCATCATAAGAACAGTGGCCTACTAGACCACACTTAAAACAGGTCTTGGGCCCCTTGTGAACAGGCTTATCTGTCGGGGCCACTGCCTTCTTCTCAGGGGGAGGCTGGGAACCCTTCCCTTGGTTCCCTTGGGGATTACTTTGGGGCCCTTTCTGGAACTCCCTCTGTTTACCCTTGTCCCCCCCACTCTTCTGCTGGGGACCCTGCCCACCTTTGGCAAAGTCTCCCACATGACCCTTCTGGACCCGGGTGCTCACCCAGCGGTCCGCCTCCTCAGCAAGCTTCCTAGGGTTAGTCAGCTTGCTATCAATAAGATGCTGGCGTAGCTCTGGAAAACAGTTATTTGACAAGTGCTCCCATGCAAGCAAATCATAGAGCGCCTCAAAATTATCCACTTTGCTACCCTTCACCCAACCATCTAATGCTCTGCAAAAGAAAGACACATATTCCACCCAAGTGGTAGACTCCAGTTTTCTGAAATTTCTAAACCTTTGTCTATATAGCTCTGGGGTCAAACCAAATCTGGACATTAGGGCTCCCTTTATGTGGGTATAGGACATCTGCTCCTCTGTAGGCAAATCCAACAAAGTGTCCCTCCCATCACTAACAAAGCGGCCCCACAACCCCGCTCCCCAATCCTTCTCAGGGACCCGGTGGGCCAACATTGCAGCTTCATAAGCCCTAAACCACTGACCAATATCCTCATTCTTGTGGAAATCTTTAACTACATCTTTGGGAATGTAGGTTCTTGCTTCTACATGCACTGGCGGTGTGCTGCCACCAGAGGGAGGAACCTCTAACTTCTTGGCCTTGAGTTCCAATTCCCTCAATCCTCTCTCATGCTCAAAATGCATCCTCTTTTCCTCTAAGGCTAACTTCTTCATTTCTAACTCCATCCCAAGCTCTATTTTCTTGCTCTCTATGTCTTTCTGACCATCCATTTTGAGCCTAGCTAGCTCCAATTTATGCATCCTCTCCCTTGCTCTGTCCTCCAGCTCTCCTGGGGACAACCCTTTGGAAGAAACACTGCTGCCCGCCCCTGAAGGTGCTTTCCCTCCAGTTGGGCCCACTGGCCCCTCAAGTTGCTCATTTAAATCCTCTGCCTCCATTACTGGCTCCTCAGGATGCTCACTGGCATTCCTAGATTCTACCCAGGCCCTCAGCGCCTTCTGGTATTCCTCTTTCCTGGTGAGGCCTTTCACAGAGATTTTAAATTTCTTGCACAAAGCTTTGAGATAAGGCACAGTGTAAGTATCAATTCTCTCTTCTTCCAAAACAATGTCTACAGATACTATGGATGCTGACTTGCTCATGGTAGCAAAAAGACTGGCAGTTCTCAAGAATCAAAAATAGAAAAGAAGTTCCAAGGAAAAATTCTCAAAAAGTATGTGATTGCGTTATGGTCTGCACTCACTAGTAGTGTACACCAATCACTGTATATGAATCACAAATGCAAGTCCAAATCCTCACTGCTGCCACCAATGTTAGATTTGGGGGTCTCTAGTTGGCATAGGTAGGTACCTGTGACAAATAGGGACCCTTGCGTCTAGTCAGGGTAAGGGGCTACACTCCTAAAATAACCCCTGCTCACCCCCTTGGTAGCTTGGCACGAGCAGGCAGGCTTATCTCAGAGGCAGTGTGTAAAGCATTTGTGAACACATAAATGTAAGTCCGTTTTTATATAGCGCAGCCACTCACCCTTACGGGTCTCAAGGCGCTGGGGGCCGTAGTGGAAATTAAGTGAGCTATTGCCCAGAGTCACATGGTGCTGAGCTGAGCTGCCGCCGGAGCCGGGGATCGAACCGTGAACCCTGTGCTCGAAGTCAGCTGCCCTGGCCGCTGCACCACACCTCTCCACATACAGTAATACAGTGACAACACTACAGATGGACACCACACAGGTTGTATTTATAAAAGTAAGTATATTTATATAGACTTAACACAAGACCAAACGACAAAAATCCACAATACTGTACTCAAAAATAGACCTTAAAAGGTTATAAAATAGTTCAGTTCTCTCAAGTTGTAGATGCGACACTTTACTCTCAATGTACCTTGAATGCGTAACGCAAAGAAAACAAAAGGGTCGCAGGGAAGGTGATGCGTCGGTTCCTTACACTCAGGGAGTGGATGCGTCGGTTCCTTACTGCGGCGCAGGGGAGTTGATGCTCGCTTCCTTACTGTGTGGGGAGTTGATGCGTCAGTTTTTTACTGCTCTCCGGTGCGATGCGACAAGATGGCACCTCGATGCGATACTCTTCTCCGGTGCGATGCGACAAAATGGCGTCTTGGTTGCGATGCGACAACGTTGGTGCGATGCGTGCACGCCCGACGGCCGTGCGGCGACTCGATGATCTTTGGAAGCGCGACAGGCCCTGCGACGCGCTTCTCCGGTGATGCGACGATGTCCTCTGTGGCAGCGTGCTGCTACTCCGGCGATGCGCCGCGCTTCGGCGATGCGATGATGACAGCGGCAGCGGCGTCCCGCTTCCTCGGCGATGCGATGACAGCGGCTGCGGCGGCGACACGCTTCTCGTCGTTGCGTCGCGCTTCCAGCTCCCAGCGACACGCAGTCTCTCAGAAGGCCCAGCACAACAGCAGGCACTTCAATTCCCAGCAAGGGAATTCAGGGGGGAGCTGGTTGGTGAAGTCTTGTATCCCTGAGACTTCAGGCAGGAGGCAAGCTCTAGTTCAAGCCCTTGGAGATTCTTCTTCAAGTTGATAGAAAGCACACTCAGTCCTTTTCTCCTTTCTTTGGCAATGAAGCAACCACTGCAGGCCAACCCTCAAACACACAGCACAGGGGTAGTCTCCTCCTTCAGCTTCCTGGTTCTTCTCCTCAGCAAAGGTTCGTCTTGATTCCCAGAAGTGATCTAAAGTTCTTGGGTCTGGGTCCCAATATTTATACTACTTTTCTCTTTGTTCTCTGAAGGCAGAGAGGCCTTTGCCTAGTCCAAAACCAGTTCTGGTCAGTCCTGGAGCACTTTGTTGACAAGACTCCTTCTTTCCTTTCACAGTGTAGGCCAGGGACATCAGACACAGCACAGGAGGTGGGGCCAGCATTGTGGAGGAAAGGCACAGCCCTATTCAGGTCCCAGGTGCAACTGCTCCCTCCTATCTGCATGCAGATCTCTCTATTCAGCCCTGTGCTGACTCACCCTGTCTCCTGGAAGCCCCCAGCCCCTGTCACTCAAACTCCAGACAAGGAATACACAACCTAGCAGAGGCAGGCTTGGATAGTTAGGCAAGAAAATACCGACTTTCTAAAAGTGGTATTTTCAAACACAGAATGTTAAAACCAACTTCACTAAAAGATGTATTTTATCATTCTGAGTTCAGGCATACTAAACTCGAATTTCTACCTGGTTCCCTGAGTCAGTTAGGATTATAAAATGTAATAATCTAATTGCCCATTCTGGCCTATGGGGAACAGGTAGCCTTGCAATAGTGAAAAACGAAAATGGCTGTAATTCACTATTAGGACATGCCACACACACCAGGGCATGTCCTACCTTTTACCTACAATGCACCCTGCCCTTGGGCCTACCTTAGGGGTGACTAACATGTATAAAAGGGAAAGTTTAGGGACTGGCAAGTGGGGACACTTGCCCAGTCAACATGGCAGTACCAGACTGCACACAGGCTCTGCAATGGCAGGCCTGAGACACACTTTACAAGCTGCTCCGGTGGGTGGCACAACCAGTGCTGCAAGCCCACCAGCAGCATTTGATTTACAAGCCCTGGGCACACGCAGTGCACTGTACTAGGGTCTGATAGTAAGCCAAACAAGCCAATCATGGAGTCACTAATCCATACATCAATTTACCATAGGGAGCACTTGCACTGTGGCACTGAACAGCAGTGGCACAGTGCCCAAAAGCATCTAAAACCAGCAAAAACATAAGAGGCAACAGCAAAAAATGGAAGGGAGACCCACACCAATGGTGCCAGGTCTAACAGCCACTAATGGCAGGTACACCTCAGACCGCCAGGGCAAGTCTACCTTTAACAGACCGGGTCGTTGCAGCAGAATTGACTACTTTTTAGCCGAAGTTGAGCTATGGCCTGCTGTCGTGGACATGGAGGTGATCAACTGCTTAGACAGTGATCACAATGTTCTCAGTCTATCACTTAGGATCAAGGAAACAACATATCTTGAGATTAGGGGATATAGTGACATTGGTGACCTTCAGCCTGCAAACAACGTGAGAACCATCAAATGGGATTGGGTAGCCAAAAATCCCGGGCTATTGACCAATATTAAAGGATTTGCTAAGGCTGAATTTGACCTCTTATCTATACTCCCCATCTTAACGAGAAATGAAAAAATGTCTCATATACATGAGAAGATAGGGGAGATAATTAGAGATGTCCTGGGTAAAGATAGACACAAGAAGAATCCCTGCCCCAAAACTGAGTCTTGGTACAATAATGCCTGTAGAGTGGCAAAAGGCGAGCTTCTGGATGCAATTAAATCTAAATCACAGGTCCAGATTACGAAATCTAGGGCTCGCCATAGGGCGGTACTCAAAAATGCAAAAAAGGAGTGGGAAGAATCACTATGGTCAGATTTGCACGACGCTTTGATAAATAGAGACACCAGGGACTTTTGGAAAAGTGTAGTTATTATGTCTAGGGGCAAGAAACCTTTATTCGACTTTTGTATCCAGCCAGAGGAGTGGGTTGCACACTTCAGCCACTTATATACAGATAACTCTAGGGTGCTTAATGATAGAGATACTGCAGTTGTGAGTGGGGGACAATTTGAGTCTAATGATCTCCAATTTACACTCAGTGAGACAGAAGCAGCAATTAGCTCCAGTATTTCTGGCCGCGCCCCAGGACCCGATAGGATACCTAGTGACCTATACAAAGAAGATCTTAAAGTGTGGGGACCATACATCAACCTACTCTCTAATAGTATACTCTCAGGCATGGCTATACCTCACTCGTGGAAGTTGGCAGAAATCGTGACTATCTTTAAGAAGGGTGATCGTTCCCTTCAGGTGAACTATAGGCCTATTAGCCTTATTGACTCACTACAAAAATTTTCTGTAAACAGGTTCTTGCCCGCCTTCAGGAGTGTATTAGAGAAGGGAATATTATTTCAGTGTGGCAGGTTGGCTTTAGGGAACATGTAAGCACCCTGGACAAAATTTTCGTTTTATGTGCATTTTTTGGAGGGAAGTCACTATTCGCAAGGGCAAACTATATGTTGCCTTTGTGGATTTACGTGCCGCTTTTGATTTGGTACCAAGAGCAAAACTGTGGGAAGTCTTAGAAAATATGGGTGTGCCAGCCCCTCTTCTTAACATTCTAGTAAGACTCCATGCTAACACTCAGGCACAAGTAAGGTGGGATAAAAATGGGGCCCTAACAGAAGTGATTCACATTGACAGGGGAGTCAGGCAGGGGTGTGTATTGGCACCCACCCTGTTTACCCTCTTTATCAACGATGTCATTGGATGTTTGAGCAGGGATGGTTGTGATGCTCCAAAAATAGGAGGGCAATGGGCCCCTGCTCTCCTATTCGCGGATGATACTCTGCTCATATCCAAGACACCGCAGGGGCTCCAGCAGCTGCTGGATGATTTCCAGGAATTCTGTTTGGGACGGGGGCTGAAGCTAATTAGCTCCAAAACAAAATGTATGCTCTTTTCATCCAACCTGAAGACCAAATGCAAGAAACAATTGTATGTGGGTGGTGAATCACTGGAATTAGTGAAAGCGTTTGACTACCTGGGTATCAAACTCACCCAGAATATGAGTTGGGCCCCACAATTGGCTAAAGCTCAGTTAACTCAGATATATCAAACGGCAAGCATTGTGAAAATCCAAAAGAGAACTATATCTAGGATGCTGGCTCCAGCGTTAGAAATTTACAACACTAAAGCCCTAGGCGCGACCCTATATGGTGCAGACCTCTGGGGTTTTTCCAACTGTAATAACTTTCTAATTACTGAACATAAGTTTTTTAGATCTCTAGTGAACCTTCCAGTGTCTACTCCGATGAGTCCTCTCTATTTAGATCTCGGCCAGAAGAGGGTGTCACACAAAATTGGTTTGCGGATACTTATGTTCTGGCACCGGTTGTGGACTACTGTAGCTCTCGCCCCTTATAGGGTGGGGCTTCGGGAGCTAATGACGGTAACCTGTGTGGACAGGATCCCCTGGATGCTCACAGTCAAGAATTTGTTGGGTAAGTTAGGACTGGCTGCCCATTGGAGTGACCCAGAAACCTTGAGTCAGACAAATAAATCTAGTCTTAAAGCTGTGTATTGGGGTTTTATCGAAACTGACCTGGTAATGAATTGCAAGGGATCACTTTCGATTGATTTTATGAATTTTAAACAGTCTGTGCTATTTGAGCCTTCACTGGATGAAATTGAACCTCCTCTAGCAAGGAAGCTGTACCTACAGTTTAGGTATGGTTGTCTACCGCTTAATCACTTCAGAAGAAATTGGAGTAAAGTAGGGGAGAGTGTTAAAGAATGTTGCCCCTGCTATCAAGGGATTGCTGAGTCACCTGAACATGTTCTATTCTTCTGCCCCCTATACTCCCGATCCCGACTTAAATGGATTGCCCCCCTCTGTAGGAATCTGGGAGTAAGGAGACACAAGGAGGCATATGGAATAATGAAGACAAATACAATGCGTATGATTGTATTTTGCATAGCAAAGTTTCTAATGGCTGCATGGATCAAGCGTACTAAGTATTCTTCTGAAAGTTTTATGGGTGTAGCTCACACAACGTAGTATATTATGTCTTCTACTGTGGGTCGTGTCTTATTTTATTAGCACACAGATTTTTAAAATTTTAAATCTTTTAATACTCCTACAAATGTAGTTTTAGCATATATAACCGTTTCTTTTAGGCAAACCTATGAAGTTTGTAACTGTAAATAATGATGTCATTCTTACAATTATGTTGCTACTACATGGAACTTTTTTCCTTTTGCACAAACACCAATGCACTTTGACTGAACTGTCTTGCTGTGATTGTAAATAAGCTGTGATTGTTTATTTATATTGAAATGTCTCATTTGTATTGTGTGTTTGTAATTGTTTTGTTTTATGGTGTATTTTTATGATCCGCAGAGATCGAAATAAAGTCTTTTTGATTTTGGTTTCTCTCAAGTCTCAACTTCAGGACAATCAAGATTATCCGGACTTGGTCGAGTTACACTGAGATGAGGGTTAGAGGGATTTCTGATAGTGATAGCATTAGGTTCTCAATAATCAATACAAGGCTTGTTTTCGCAATGGGGTTTGGGAGTTAAAAATATTGAGCATCAATTGATGCAGTTGAGTGTTTAAAAAAGCCTGTATCTAGATTTTCCTTCAAATATTGTCCTAGGGCTTCACCCTTATTTTCTGTTATATTCTCCCATGTGGTGTAGATTTCCCGGGCACCAAACCAGTGGAACACCAATAGTGGTGTTCCAGAAGAGGACGGAGGGTAGCTGTTCCTTCCTCACTAAAGTAATCATAAATGTCTCTGTATGGTGTGAGCATTAAGTTTCCTCTAGTTAGAACTTCCTTTGTAGACATTAGTGGGGCCTTAAGCAGAGCAAAACACTGCAGTGTTCAAGTCTCTTACACAGTGACGTAGGCAGTAAACCTATGTTCAGTGTAATGAGTGGAAGAAAACATAATAGTAGATGCTTCCAAGTGTTGTGAGGATCATAACTACGATGTCCCAAATACTATGGAAAATGAAGGTCTATTAATAAGGTCAAATCATTCATTCCACATGGCCCATTTTTTTGGCCGTTTCGAATTAGGAAGTGAAAGGCTTTGACTCAAAATTAAGAGTGAGGCCTAGGTCAGAGCATCTTTAGATTAAATTGGAAAGTACAAAAGCTATTTGTGTTTAGTCCAGAGTGAACTGATGAAGTTGAGCTGTAAAATGTAAATGACATTGCGCAACAAATCTCTGGGACAATTGGTAGTAGGGAATTCATCTGATGCGGAGTCACCAAGCCTGTCTCCACATTAAGGGGCATATTTATCAAATTATCACACCACGCAGCAAGCCACTTTGCTGTGCTGCGTGATAAGGAAAGAGCAGGAATGCACCGTATTTAACATTATACAGCGCATTCCTGTCATTTCCCACCGCTGGCACACAAACTGCTGCCTAGCGCCAATGCAGGTACCCTTACATCATGGTGCGAGGGTGTCTGCGTTGTAAGCATGATTGTTTTTGAGCAGAAGTTACACCTTTGTGCACAAAAACAACCCTGAGGCAGATTCCTCTGTCTGGGCATCATTACGATGTCAGTTGGACACCGTAGCGGACTGGAACCACCCAAACATAGTGGACCGCAATGGCAGCTGTCGGTCGGTTGGGGTTCGCCCGACATCATAATCGGGCCCTCAATGTGTGTTACAGAATGTAGCACACATAGAAAGAGGAAGTAACGAGGAGAAATAAAGATATTTCTTCTTGTTACGCCTCACCTGAGACAGGTGTAGCATTTTGACGCATTCCCAGGTTTATTGCTGATGGCAAATCTGGGAATGCACCAGAATTGATGGGTGGATGCGTGGGAACACCAAAGCTCCACCTATGGAACACCTCCCTGGGAAAGAGTAATCCAATGCAGCGATTTGTGATGCATTGTATTACTCTAAATTTATCAGGTCATGCAGGGCCACGCAAGGTGACCTTATGTGGCTTAATAAATTTACCTTAAGACTTGCGTCGCTCTTGCACCCCATTGCATAGCGTCCAGGTGACGCAGATCTTTTATAATTATGCCCACAAGCACCTCCGTATCATCCTGCCTGTTACAAGTCCCCTTCTGGGCCTTTTGTCAGGGTATTACTGAGTTTGGCAAGCATTTGAATTTTAACTATAAGAGCCATGCAGCATTGAATAACTGTCTACAAATCCAACAATTGTAGAAAATACGCAAGCGGGACCCATGCTGCTAACATTGCCTGCACTGTGGTTTGAATAACTACATCAATTTGTGAGGCAGAGATACTGGAATCTTTAGTTTCCATGGTAGTAAGCGTATTAATGAGTTAACAAGAACGCCCTTTTTAGCGAGTCGTATCTAACTCTTGTACACCATCGCTTGAAGAAGATTTTCAGGGAGGGTCCATGGGCTTGGCAAACTGACAAGTTACTGGTGGGTGGACTCATTGAAAATCTCTGCGGTCCCCTGAATTTCTATGCAGGAGGATCAATGTAACAAAAAGCATGCTGCAGAAACGGGAAAAACAGTGAAAGGGTAGAGAGATACACATTGCACTGGAATCGCCCTTGGAATGGAATTGTCTCAATCTTTGGTCGAAAACAAGGATTCCAAGGAGCACAAGACCAGCAGTAAGGCCAAAAGTAACATACAGCTCAGTACAGAGCACCATCACGAGTTAGAATAACATGAAGGCAAGTGGAATCAGGCTAACCGGTCTTAACTGTGCTGAGCACCAACCAGACTGACGAGGTGACCCATCGGCTGAAGAAGCGAGCGATAAATAGAATACCAGATGGTATCACACAAGCATACACCAAGAGGGAGAGAGCTCTAGCTGCGGGAGCACCGGAAAGGTAGAAAACAACAAACGCGGGAAACACAAAAGCAAGGTGCAAAGTGGTACAAAGCCGAGAGCCAGAACAACTAACAATACATTGGATGGCATTTGCTTCATGTCAACTTTGGCCTAAAGTATTAGCTCTGCTTACTCTTCCCTGGAAGTGCACCAGTAACCCAGAAGTGAACGTAACTCCAAACGTCTGATGTTTGGTCTAAGGTCTGTGTATTTTCAATCTCCACTGCCCAGTGCTCCACGGTTTCCAAGCCATTCATGCGCTATGAATAATCAGATTTCTGCATCGTGTATGAATCCTGACAGTTCCGGGCCCTCAGTTATAAAAACTGAGGTTGTTTACCACTTCCCTCCTTGGACCACAATACTAATACACTCTGAATGAATGACCATGTACTCTCATTTAGTACTTTATTCACAGGTCAGTGAAATTGAGCAGCTAAAGCAAACTCAAGAAGGTGGTTTAGGGATAGATGCTTACTAAATAGTATCTGTCAAGAGCTGGGCACAACAGTAGCTCATTTTTAAATCGTTCAGCTGCTCAAAGAAAGGGAGCCTCCTGTCTGTAGCCATGGTGCTCTTGCACAAGTGGAAATTAGGGTGGAAAAGGCAAGTGTCAACTAAGAAAAGCCACAACAACTGGACTAAAAAGCCAAAAATGGCAGAAACAACTCCAGGGCAAGAGCAGAAACAAACTGAAGAACACTGAAAAAGAATGAAAAGACACTGACATTAAATAGCAAGGAAGAGTGGAGCTGGAGAGAAGTGAGGCCCAGGAACAAGAAGGAAATCTGAAGAGGTGCTGAAAAAAGACATAAATAAGTTGACAAATAGAGATATAAACAAAGGAGAGTAGAACCTGCAAAAATACTTTTCAAAGGATTTGCTGCATCTTATATAGGGTTAAACCAAAAATGAGAACAAATAGGATATGAAGGTGACAAACAGGAATCCAGGCATTCATGAATGCGTGGGAAGGCATTATCATAAAGTGAAAACAAATAGGCCATCTTAGATTGGTATACAGAGAGACATACAATATTTGTTTTGGAGTGCACTATAGTGAATAACACAGTGTTGGCAGTGGAATGACTCCTGCATGGTAAACCCGGGTGTACCCACTGCCCTCTTAGTGCCCGAATGCATGTGAAACTGGTATCCTGACTTTTGTTTGTCCCTGGCATCACACTAATCTAGCGTGGACCAAGAGCCCTAGGACTGTCCCTGGTAATCCGAGCTCCAGAACCTGTTCTGGGATGAGGAGTGGCGCACAGAGTGTACCCTTTGTGGCTGGAATAAGACTACTGTTCCTGCCCAGGGTGAGTCACATAAGACGGTGGTGGCAGCATTGCGAGATTTTGTGAATCATCAGTGTGACCAGACCTTGTTTTCTCTGTGTCACTGTTATGTGAACCCCAGATGCTTGTGCTGACATTCTGAGTGCATGTCAAGTTTGTGTATGTGCTAAGAGTGTGTGATAAATGTATGGTAGGGTGTTTGGACAAAATATTGAATACAAAATATTGTGTCAAGAATATTGGGATGTCAAAAAGATTGTCAACAGGACTATCGAAGGTAAAAATATCATTTTAAGCATTGTTTTTAATATTGGTCTAAAAGATATTGATTTAGAAAATATTGTTGTATGTAATATCATTTGTGTTATTTTGTATCTAATTGATTGTATTGTGTTTTATTCTATATGTTTATTATTTTTATTTGTGTTTTAAGATAATGTATTAACTATGAAATTGTTGAAATTTGTGTTTTTAGTTGTTTTATCTCCAAATAACCCTAAAAACGAAACCTCCCTGTTACATGCTGGATGCACCTGTTAAAAGCCAACATAACCGGCCCTCTTGTGTAGAGAAGCCTAACCTCAGAGATCCTCCCAGCCTCTCAAATATCTCAGACATTGATTGACTTACTATCGGCAGCCCAGAATCGCGTAGCACAATTCCCATACCGCGCTTCACAGTAGCTGAAGGGACTCACCCATATGCAGCTGTGGTTATAGACAGCATTGCAGGGCAAAGGGGTTCTGCTATAGGCAATGAACAAGGGGAAGATATGACCTCAAGGGGAGAATCCACTCAGCCCACCTTAAGCGTCTCTGGATCAATAGAGGGCGTTTGCCTAAAACTATTATCCTGGAACGTAGCGGGAATTAAGTCCAAACTCCCTGATCCCGAGTGGGGAAGGTTTATTGACTCCCATCACATCATACTACTTCAAGAAAGATGGGCTACTGAACCAGTACTTCACCCAGGTTTTATTGCCTTTAGCGAAAGTGCAGTCCCCTCTCCGTCTGGCCGGCCATCGGGTGGCCTCCTTATATGGTTAAGGATGGACTTGTTCCCCGTTGCTAAAACGATCCCTACTAATTCCAAAGACCTACTTGCCCTCCAAATTAACATAAACACTCCATTAGGCCCTAGACAAATAACCCTAGTAAACATGTATATCAGGTCAAAATCTTCTAATGTGCAATCTCCAACAGTAAGCAAGATAGATGGCCTTCTAGGACAGTTTGCCCAGAAAGTCTTAAAAATTGTAGTGGGAGACTTTAATACCTGTATCCCTCTATCCGCTGGGTGCAGATATCCGGAAATATCGCCCTCACGAGCATATAAGAGACTAACAAAAATTACAAAAGTGGGCGCCCAAATTGCCGAGCTTGTCATCGCTCATGGCCTAAGAATTGCAAATGGTAACACAAAATCTGATTGTCCACCCTGTACTACCTTTAAAAGAGGTACTAGTACATCAAGAATTGATTACATACTAGTGGACAACGACCTATGGCCAGATTTGTATGATATGCAAGTTATCCCTACAGCGGATAGTGACCATCAGGCACTAAGTGCATCCTTCTCTATGATCTGTTTTAGCGATATAAAATTGAAAGAGGTTGCGGCCATCCCGCTAATTACTACCACAAATAATTTGAGAAATATTAAGTGGGCAGAACTGCTAGTAGATGAAAACAAAATGACACTGATATACAATCTGTTTGTGTCTAAACTCTCTCAGATAGATCTAAGCAATATTCAAAATACCAACTTTGTCACCCTACACTGTGAACTCATGGACACACTAAAACCGTGTTTTCTGAGGGAACAGAGGAGGGGTGTCCTCAAAAGACATATCCCATTCTGGTATAATAAAGCATGTCGACTAGGAAAGACCCATCTGCTGAGAGCTATCAAAAAGGGCTCCAGGCCAGAAATTGTAAAGACTAGATTTGATTAGAAAACCATCTTTCTTAAAGCAAAAAGAGAATGGGAAGAGGATCAATGGCTATTAATTACTGAGACCCTAGAGAAGGGTGACCACAAACGCTTCTGGAAGTTGATGGCAGTTAATCCTCTTAATTCCAACCCTTTAGATTCAGTGATAGCCCCTGACACTTGGGTCACCTACTTCAGTGGTTTATACGATTGTAGGCAGCAAGACAACACCTTGGATAGTCCACCCCTAGTAGAGGTTGGCGGCCACCCTTCATCAACTGAGGCCACCTCACATCCTATCTCAGTTGTTCATTCTACCCTTACATTTACCCTATCTGAAACACACAAAGCTGTAAAACAAACAGAAAAGGGCAAGGCCCCTGCAAATGGATGTCATCCCGGGTGACCTTTTTCAATCGGAACCAGATATCTGGTCCCCCTATCTGAACGCTCTATCTAATAGTATTCTAAAAGACAATAAGATTCCACCGTCATGGCAAGGTGCCATTATCATACGCATCTACAAAAAAGGCGAGAGAACTAATCCCTCGAACTACAGGCCCATAAGCCTACTAGATAATTCGCAAAAAATCTTTTGTAGACAGATCCTTTGTAAACTAAATGAGTGGATACAACAGAACAACATTTTCGAAGAGTCCCAAGCAGGCTTTGGATCAAAGATCAGTACACTGGACCTGGTCCTCCGCTTCAAGTTGATAACCTGGAAATATATCACCTTGAAGCGTGACCATCTCTGTGTCGCTTTCAGTGACCTGAGAGCGGCACTCGACCTGGTACCAAGAGAAACGCTGTGGGAGGTTTTAGATGGCTATGGCATCCCTCTAGCTTTATCAAGAATACTAAAAGCGCTTCACGAAAACACATATGCGAGGGTGAGATGGAACATCACTGGGGACTTGACTGATAGGATAGAGATTCTGAAAGGGGTCAGACAAGGGTGTGTTCTCGCCCCAACATTGTTCAGCTTATACATTAACGGTGCGGTGAAGAAATTGAAGGAATGCAAACACGATGCCCCTAGATTGGCGGGAACACCAACCCCCATATTAATGTTTGCGGACGACACCTTGTTAATTTCCCGCACACCAATGGGGCTCCAATCTGAACTGAACGCCTTTGTCACATTTTGTGGGGAAAGAGGATTAGAACTAAACCCGTCTAAATCTAAAGTTATGACGATCAATCCCCACAAAAAATGTAGAGGCATTGTGACGGTAGGAGGGCTCCCCCTTGAAAAAGTGCAGTATTTTGATAATCTTGGGGCGAGGCTAAGCAATACTCAAACATGGGGCCCCCAGTTGGCAAAAAGTAAAACTATTCTCCATCAGAAAGCCTTTGCCATAGTGAGGAGATACAAGGCTGCATCGGGAGGCGCTGTCTCTCTGGTTACTACCACATATAAAGCTACAGCAGAAGCTTCAGCAATATATGGTGCTGAAATTTGGGGATATGCTCCTGCAGAAACCCTAACAAGAGTAGAAAACAAATTTATTAAAGCACTTTTTAAACTTCCCTTAAGCTCACCCGTTACCCCATTGCGCCTTGATCTAGCCCTCAACCCTGTCCATCTCACAGCCTTACTAAAACCGCTGTTATATTGGGTCAGACTATGGACCACCTATGAACTGGCAATATACAGAGTGTAAAAGACCTCTTAGCCACTGACAGAGACCTAAGAACTCCTTGGTTGAAACACATTAAAGAAACATCATACAGAATAGGTATGAGTAACCTTTGGACTTCCCCAGATCTGATAGTAAAAGGCGATGCACTAAGAGTAAAACAGTCATACTGGGAGGCAGTCCTATTCCAAATATGGGAAGTGCATCAACCCAACAGCTTTACAGGCAAGTTTTTGAACCACAAATGCACACCCAGGTTTGAACCATACAAGAATAGGATGTACCCTTACCAGACCAAATGTTTATACGTGCAATACAGATGTGGGGCTCTGCCTCTGAGATCTTACACCTCTAAATGGGTCAATGTAGTCCCCCAGTCTGATTCCTGCCCAAACTGCCCAAAGGTAGAGGAAACGGAGACTCACTTCATGTTATTCTGCCCATTATACCGGAAGGCCCGGAAAAAATGGTTGCTAGCCGTATGCAAACTCATGGGTGTGAGACATTATTGGGAAGTAGTGAGACTTTTTAAGAGTGACACCAGAGAACTGTTAGTTTTTGCAGTCTCTCGGTATTTGTATAGTGCCTGGATACACAGGAAGAGGGCCATTTTAACTGTGAAACAAGACTGATAACTGGATAAGCGCTAGCCTAGATAGGAAATGCTGTCTCCTCCTTGGTTTTGCTTCCCTTCCTCTTCTTATTTACTTTTCCATCTATCCACTTGATAAATGTTTATGAAATGATCTATACACTTCTTGTATGGCCCCCCCTTGACTATCATCTTGCACATTGTCAACATATGAATCCACTCTCGCTTGTTGGGCGTGTTAGGCGATATATTTTAATTGAAGGGATTGAATTGATCTTGGGCTAAAGGCAAGTAGCTAACAGCAAATCAGGCTGGTTACTAAAGGTTGCAGCTGGAATTCGACCCTAGCACTTTATAGCCCCACATAATAACTATTGAAATGTCAAAGATAGCGTGTTATGTATACTGAAAAAAATTCCAATCTGATGTCCCTTCTGTACCTTGTTAATGTTGATAGACTGCGTTCTTAGCATACTTTTTATATTACAGATTGGAAACAGAACCATGATGTTGTATTCCTCTTAGGATGTCCGTATATAGGTTTTCCTGTATCATGTCCTTCTATAGGCACAATTCGCCCTGCCCTTATATAGGCATAGAATCCCAGTCCTTATTTAGGCATTAAACTGTGCACTCCAAATACAGGCATGGTCTCCGACATCCGTCCACCCTAACGTCACAACGAGTTCTTGAAGAACAGACCCTTAGGCTTCGGGAGTTTCCTTAGCACAGGACTATTGATTTCTTCAAGGACTCATCTATTATGCATGAACCGTTATACCTTAGGGGTTCATTCATGACGTCTTCCGCTGTCCGATTCACGTCAATGCTAACATTCTGAGGTACCTCTCAGGTATAAATAGCCCTTGTAAACTAGAGGAGACCTCGACTTCAGAGGAGCCCGTTTCCCGGCCTGACGCACTGAGAAGACACTGTCATCCCTGCACGCAGAGTCCAGCTTCCAGTGATCTGACTTCCCTTGCGGGGTGTTGGAGTTCGAGTCTGGCAAGAGATTCCTACCTCTCTCATTCTTAAGGTATGGAGCTGACTAGAACCTAGAGGGACTCTTGGCATACTAGGCATACTAGGTGTAACATACTCTTAGTATACCATAGTAAGGAATACTCCACCTACTTCATACCTCTCCCTACACCTAGGTTAGGTTAGGTACATTGGGGTAGAACTAGCTTAGAAACGCATCGTATGAGTACTCGCATTTTTAGTCTGTGTTATTTATGTAAATGAATATCTACTAAAGATCATGCTAGCGCAGTATTATTTATTTCTACTGCTTACGCTGTACATTATTTATCTTGCATACTGTCTTGTGATCGTAACTGCACATATTACTTACACAAGAAACAAGACTGTTCAATAAACCTTTTATTGAAACGCCCGTCTATTCTTTCTGTGTAACTTTGAAGAAAACTAAGCATGCACGATTGAGCTGAGTGAAACGGTTATCTATTGTTTCCACGACTCTGGGACACGTTCTGATTCTAAAGGGAAACA